>CM056203.1:8642023-9364523 GCA_029692085.1 Gymnothorax javanicus
ATCGTCTCTCTCCTCTTTAGTCTGCACGACACGGCGTCCGTGGTTTCCAAAAAGAATTTCAAATTTTGATTCATCTGACCGCAGAACAGTTTTACAGTTTGCCTCAGTCCATTTTAAATGAGCTTTGGCCCAGAGAAGACAGTAGTGTTTCTGAATTGTGTTCACATATGGCTTCTTCTTTGCATGATACAGCGTTAACTTTCATTTGTGGATTGCACAGCAGATTGTGTTCACAGACAATGATTTCTGTAAGTGTTCCTGAGCCCATGCAGTGAATTCCAGTGCAGAAATATGCCTGTTTTAATGCAGTGCCGCCTGAGGGCCCGAAGATCACGAGCACCCAATATTGACCTTCAGCCTAGTCCCTTGCGCACAGACATTTCTCCAGATTCTCTGAATCTTTTGATGATATTATGTACTGCAGATGGTGGGATATTCAAAGTCTTTGCAATTTTACATCGAGGAACATTTTTCTGAAATTGTTCCCCAATTTTTAGATGCAGTTTTTCACAAATTGGTGAACCTCTGCCCATCTTTACTTCTGAGAGACTCTGCCTTTCCAAAATGCTCTTTTTACACCCAGTCATGTTACTGACCTGTTGCCAATTAACCTAATTATTTGCAAAATGCCTCTCCAGTTATTTTTTATTAGTACCACTTACTTTTCCAGCCTTTCGTTGCCCCTGTCCCAACTTATTGGAAATGTGTTGCTGCCATCAATTTCAAAATGTGCTAATATTTTTCATGAAATGGTAAAATCTCTCACTTTCAACATCTGAAATGTTGTCTATGTCCTATTGTGAATAAAATGTGGGTTTATGAGATTCGCAAATCATTGCATTCTGTTTTTATTCATGTTTTACACAACGTCCCAACTTCATTGGAATTTGGGTTTGTAGATGAAAAGATGAAAAGACATGATCAGGACCAAAGATACAGACTAACAGGCAGATTTACACATTGACAGGATCAGAATCGCTGACATTACCGATGTAGGCAGGAAAAAAATGTAGATGAGGACAGGACATACACTCAGGGTCCAAAATGCACAAATATATAAAAACGAAAATGTGCAGAAATAGAAAAAACATGGATGATTTCCCACGATGATGTTATTAGTTGTATTCTTGTAAAAATTTTTTAGTGTAATAATTCCAATAATTCTGGTGCCCACAGTGATTTTGTTGTCTGTTTGCTATATCCTGCGCAATGGCATCAGAAGTCATGACAAGTTAGCGTTACCGCCCTAATTAAATTTGGGTTCCATCAAATGCAGAAATTTAGAACCTAAATGTCCTTTGTGCAGCCTTGGCATTTGCTTGCTCGTGATTCGGAGCGATCTCAAACCAGCCGTACTCGCAATGTCATCTACCTGATGTTCACCTGTGAAATGTTAGATTTTTCCAGTCCAAGGGAGGCTTTATTAACCCAAAATGCTATCAGTTCGCACTAATGTGCTCAATGGAATGCAATCCAAAAATACAGCGAGGAATTCAAATTTTTGAATCTGCGTTGACGCAGGAATCGGACGATGATGAGAAGAAGAGCAAGAAGAAGGAGAAGAATGGGAAGAAAAGAAGAAAAAAAGCGAAGTCAGAATCTGCTGCCCAGGGGGCCTTGAATAACTCCTGCCCGAGGAAGCCAGCTACAGCTTTCGATCGCACTCAGGAGCCAGATACTACCATCCACTCCGCAGCGGAAACAACTCTTACCAGCACTTGTGCAGGAGAAGCTGCAGCGGCCACTGACTGTGCGGGGTCAACTCTGATCTCTGAATGCACGAAAGAGGAAGTCCTTACCATCTGTGATGAAGAGCTGGCTTCTTCAATTAACCCTGCAGAGACAACTTTTACCGTCTCTGCTGAAGAAACATCACGGGCAACTTCTATCAAATACAAAGAAGAACCAGGTGCTCTGAATGACCATGCAAGGGAGCTTACTCCTGTGTTGCCCCTTACTATCGGAGATACAAGGCAGATATCTCTAAATAATGACTACCCTGAGCAGCCTGCAGGTACCATCCACTGCAGAGCAGGACCTGCAGTTTCCATCAACCATGCAGAGCCAGCAGCTGCTATTGATGGTATAGAGGAACCCCCGACTACCATCATCAGCTGTGCCACAGACGAGCCAGCAGTTAACACCCACTGCAGTGCGGACACTTTGACCACGGACTGTGGAGAAGAGGCAGTTCTTATCAGTGACTGCATGGAGCCAGCACTCTCCATCACCGTCTCTGAGAGGTCAGCTATCTGTTTTAGCTGCTCACAGAAACCGGCTCACACTATTGACGGCACAGAAGAAACACCTCTGACCATCGACTGTGCTGAAGAGACCTTTACTGTTGACTGCGTTGAGGCATCAGCTCTTCCCTTTGACAGTGAAGGGGAGACAGCTCCCGCGTTTTTCGTCACAATGGAAATGACTCCTGTTATCGACTGCACAGCAGAGCCAGCAGTTACAACTGACTGCCTGGAGGAGCCATCTTTGGCTTTCATTTGTGCAGAGGAGGAAGATCTGGGTAATGACCGAACCGGAGAGCCGAGCTCCATCATCTCTTGCACAAAGTCGATGCTCTCCATGGACTGCACGGAAAAGCCAGATTCAGTGATGGACTGGACAGAAGGTCATGGTCTTCACATGGACTGTACTGAAGAGCCAGCGTCTGTCAAGAATGATGTAGAGCCACAAGATCTGACAGTCATTGATGTGAAGCCATCTACAGCCAATGACAGTGTGAAGGAGCAGGTGCATTCTGCCAACCACGAAGAGGAGGTAGATCCTTCAGTTGACGATGCAAAGCCAACTGTTTGCATCGATTTTATGATGGAGCCTGCTGTTGCAGAGCCGGCAGTTGCTATTGACGAAATATGCAATCCTGCTATCACCATCAACTGTGCCACTGAGTTAGCTCTTCTGAAGACCCACTCCGAAGAGCAAGCAGTTAACACCTACTGCACTGAGGCGTCTTTACCCATGGACAGTAGAAGAGACACAATTCATAACAGTGACGACGCACAGCCAGCCCTTACCATCACCTCCTCTGAGGAGTCGGCTATTTCTGTTCCGTGCGCAGAGAAACTAGATCATAATATTGACCCCGCAAACAAAACATCTCCTGCCAGTGACTGTGCCAAAGTTACGCTTTCTATTCACTGCATAGAGGCACCGGCTGCTCCCGTTGACTTTGGAATGAAGACAGCAACAGCAATTATTGATGCAGAGAACGTAGCTCCTCCAGTTGACTGCACAGAAGAACAAGCAGTTGCTGCCCCCTCCAGACAGCCTGCTTTTAACACAGAAGGCACAACAGAGGCAGAGCTAACAATTGACTCGATACAAGAGCTAATTTCGGACATAGATATTACCTATCCAGACCTCACCATCAGTTGTGTGGAAGCTGGAGTCCCACCATCATCTGCACAGAGACTTCAACTCCTATAGCTGACTGTGCAGTAACACCTGCTATTATTACCAGCTGTGCAGAGAAGCGGACATATTCTACTGTCCATACAGAGGCGGCAACTCCTTCCATTTATGATACAGAGCCAACAGCTCTTCCAATCTCCCACCCAGAGGAGCTGGCAGTTAACATCTGCTGCACTGAACTAAATTTTACTTTGACTGACTGCTCAGAGCCAGCAGCCATCAACAACAATGGAGAGCAACAAGGGCAAACAACGGTTGCTATACATCCACCTGCAGTCAGTGTCTTTAAGGAGGAGCAGCTACAATCAATTGTCCACAATGAGGAGGTAGCTCCCTCCATTTCCCTCAAAGAACCAACGATTGCCATTAACAGTGTGAAGCCTGCTGATGATACAGAGCAGTCACCTGTTACTGAAGACTGCGCAACAAGCCCAGCCCTTACCCCCGACAGCACTGACCAGCTGTCCCCAATGGCTGTCTCAGCAGCACACGCAGAAAAAATGAAGAAGAAGAAGAACAAGAAGTGGTCGATGAGGAAGGGAAAGAAAGGGACAAAAGCACAAAGAATGGGCTCGTCTACAGACTCCGCAGATAGTCCAGCAGAGCAGGGTTTAGCCCTTAAAATCACCTGCACTGAAGAGCTGGGACATACCCCAGTGCCTGTGTCCCACTCCATCCAGAGTGAGAATGACACTTCCATCACCACATTATCACAGGAGGCTCCAGTTTCCATCAATGGAGCAAAAGAGATGGCTTGTCCCATCAGCTGTGCTGAGGAGCAAACACTCTTCACTGACCGCGTAGCAGAATCTGCTGCCTCCATCAGCAGCACTGAAGAGGGGCTCAGTGCCTCTATCGCTGCACCACCAGCACTGACCAGCACCTGCTCTCAGTCACCACACCTGACCAGAGACTATGCTGACCAAAATCATCAGCAAACCAAAAAAAGGAAGAAGGGGAAGAACAAAGTGACGTTAAGGTCCGCCACCCTGAGTGACTTCTGCCAGGAAGTGGCTGTTCTGACCCTCGATCCTCCGGATGAGACCCCGGCCCAGAACATCGGCCACATGGATGAGACCCCAACCCAGAACTTAAGCTACGCGGAGGTGGTTCTGGCCTGTAATGTTCGCAGTACAGGGCAAACACCAGCCCTAAACATCACCTGCGCAAGGAAGGCACCTGCTCATAACATTCGATCTGACGAGCAGCAGGTTTCTCTCCGCGTCAAGAGTTCGACATCCACTATCGACTGCACAGGACAGCAAAGGTAAATTTTTCACTTCATTCCATTTTTGATGCCTGTTGTTACTTTTTGGATACTCAGTTTCTTAAAAAAGTTGCATGTTTTTCTGTTTCCTTTTTCCATTCTATAGACTGGAACAGCTGGACAGCAGGACATCACTGGAGGACGGCAAGGACCAGGACGCGACTCCAAGAATCTTACTAAACTACTCTGTACTTGGGTAAGATTAGCTGTAAAGGTCATCCAAGCAAGATAAAAAAACTTTATTTTAACTTCCTGAATGTGCAAACAGGTGTTGAAGTATAACAAATCGAATCACCAGTTCTCCCTGATTTAATCTTTTGGATTCCTTGAGTCCAGTGACATTACATTTCGTGCAAAATGTTCATGAGATGCGTGTGGAGATTTCCATTTAGAGTGAGTATAATCTGGATTTCCTTATTGTAGCAGAGTAAGAATTTGTTCACGTTTCTGCCACAGGTTACCCAACATTGGGAACTCATGTTACATGAACGCGACTCTCCAGAGCCTGTTCAGCCTGCCGACCTTCACCCAGGACATCAGGGGAGAAGTAGACTTCGGGAGCTCACAGTTACTGAAGTACGTCAACATCTATTGTCACAGACATCTGTAGATACCAGCGCTGTAATAGGCATCACATTTTTGTCTTTTTTGGTGCTGGATGATGGTCAGTGGTGTTTAAGGAGTTGTGGCTTTTGCCCTTTGGTCAAGATTTTGTGTAAATTGACAATTTAGTAGTGTTATTTGAAAATATGTTGCCCATAGGACTTCTCATGAGTCCTATGGACTTCATTGGCTCTCAAACCTCTCCCTGAAGCTCCACTGTGCATATAGGCTGGGTTTCTTCTGAGCCATAATTACCCTAATTACCCTAACTCTACCCTAATTACACCCCTGCAGGTGTCTTGCAGATCTGCAGGCAGCGAGGAGCAGCAGCAGCAGGAGGCAGAAGATCAGCCTGTTGGGGGCGCTGAAGCAGAGCATTGCAGCGGACTGCAGCGACTTCAGCGGGAGTGAGAAGCAGGTGAGACACACACACACACACACACACACACACGCATGTACATATCATATGATCCTTTATTTTATTTCTTCTTGTTGCAGATAATAAGAATGCAGGCCGCAGATTTCCTAAACACTGCAAATGCAAGAACACAATGTTTTCTACAATATGCAAATAAATTCTGTTGGATGCATTGATATGAGAGTAATCATCTCAGATTTTACTGATGACAACCATTGTGTAACAGGGCCATAGATGACATTGTCTGGCTGTGGAGTAAACAGAGTGAGGATATGGCCCATTGTGTGGATAATAATATTATAATGTCTGATGAACCCATGTGACAAACGCCCAACTCCCTCTCCTTCCCTCGCGGATTTTCCCTGTCTCCTGCAGGATGCTCATGAGTTCCTCGGCGTTCTCCTCTGCCAGTTTAAGGAGGCGCAGGTTTCCCTGAGGAGAACCGCAGGAGATCTCCCCTGCAACAAGACCATCGAGTCGAATTTCGAATTCGAGCTTCGGTCCACCAGGGCGTGCCTCAGGTGAGCCACTCATATGCAGTGTCTCTCATCGGGTCAGTTCGACTCCAGCCGTCTCCATTATGCCCACCAATCACAAACCAGGCTGGACAGGTGATTTATCAGCCAAAAGGTCACTGCCAGGTACTTAAGTAAAACAGAGGCTTGTGGGTGGAGGTCAAAAGGCCAGGGGCCAATAATGTGATCGTTTTGCCATAACCTCCACCCGCGAATGCCTTCAACTGGTTTGACTGAGTTTCTGGCTGAAGAATTGAGCTAACTAGACAATCCTGGTGATTGGAGCAAATAACAAAGCCAAGGACTTTAACCTTTTTGACCTAGATTTCTCACCACTGCATTTTTAGTCCCATTCGATTTTTTTTTTGCCCTGGAAAATGTAAAATTTTCTATTAAAAACAGAAAAAAAAGATTTTTAACCATTTGTTGAGTTTCAATCCCAAATGAAATTGACATCCCTACCTGTGTGTCTATATTTCTGTTTCTCTGTGGTTCCCTCTCAAAAGCTGTGGGAAGAAATTCTCGCATACGGAGCTGTACAACTGCCTGTCTCTGGATTTGGTCCCAGGGGGCTCTATTCAGGACAGTTTGGGGCTCTACTTCATGGTAAGTGTCCATCTGGGACAGATTCTGCATTTGTCTGTGAGCAGAGTGTTGACAGTGATGCTTTGCTTCACAGTGAAAGACGAGGGTTGAATGTATTGTTGAGTTTGGTGATCTAAACTTAGCTTTCAGTGCTACCATGCTTGGCTGTTGCAGGGCTGTGAGGTGGAGTGTAAGTGTCTGTGGTGCTCTGGGCATTTGGCCACCATGGAGCAGAAACTCCTGTCACTTCCCAGGTAAGATCAGCCGCCACTGTCTCTCTCTCTTTCCGTCTTTGGGCCAGTGGCGGATCTAGAGCTGGGAATTGGGGGGGCACAGACTCGTCCCTTTATGACAACAATTGGTCCTGGCTAGTTCACAATAATTTTCCTTTATTGATGTGTTTTTCAATTATCGTAATTGGAAACTGAAGACACGGTTTTTCTCCATATGCGATCTAACAGCGATGAAATCATGGGCTAAATTCAGTACAGTGGCGGAACCAGAACTGATAATTGGGGTGTACAAAACATCCGTTTAAAACAATTATTAGTCCTGACCTGTTCTCAGTCATTTTCATAATTAACAAAAGGTTCACTCTGAGAGCACTCCACACTTAACAGGTGCTGATTGTTCCCCCCGATTATGTAAGATGACAATCATTCATCTGGACGCGTCTTTGCTGTATTTGAATCAACGTAATTCAAAATTGCATACCTGTCAACTCTCACGCAAATAGCTTGAGCCGCACGCTTTTAATAGCCTATTTAACTGCCAAGTGCCACTTTTCTTTTTCAACCCACGCAATACCGAGAGTGAAAGGCGATATTTCATTGGAACGCGGACCAGTTCAATCAGCTCGAAGCATTGGCCTATGAATAAGTAAATTATTTTTCTTTGGCCCATGATTTCATCGCTGTTCGATCGCATATGGAGAGACACCGTGTCTTCAGTTGCCAATTACGATAATTGGAAAATGCGTCAATAAAGGAAAATGATTGAGAACTAGCCAGGACTAATTGTTATCATAAAGGGACGTGTCTGTGCCCCCCCCCCCCCCAATTCCCAGTTCTAGCTCCGCCACTGCTTTGGGCGTTTCTCTTTTCATGATTTTCTCACTCAAAAAAATCCCGTCCACAAAATCGGATGTCAAGTGAGAACTTTTCTCAGGCTGTGATATCTCTGTCTTGGCTAAAACTATTTGATGCTGTCCTACTCCTTTAACCAACAGTTAGAAGGACATTAGCCATAGCTAAATAACAAAATCAGGCTAGGCAACTCCCACCAGCAACTAAGGACTAACTCTTCAATTTTCTGTATCCCCACCCTAGAAAAATTTAGTTTTTCATTCAGAAGTACATCCAATGCAAGAAGTGAAACGCTCTGCTAACTTTAGTTGTGTAGTGTCTTTAATTGTATCTGGAAAAATAACAAATAAAAAAATTCCCCCCTTTGTCTGTGCAGAGTGCTGGTCGTGCAGCTGAAGCGCTTCAGCGCTAACACAAAAGGACACCTGGTGAAGCTGCACGATCGGGTCCGAATCTCCCCACAGCTCAGCCTGCAGCCCCACAGCAGCGCTACTGTTCGTGTTCCTGAGCTGCCCAAGACCCACCTGACTGATGCTGCTCCCTGTACAGGTATTTTATCCCTGAGAGACAGTCCTGCAGATTTTCTCTGTAATGTGGATAATAAATGAGCACCAGAGTGTCAGACTCTAGCAGTGCTTTAGTGCTGTTTGTTAAAGTATTGAGTGCGCGTGTAAGGCGTTCACACACGCAGGCGCTGGATCAACAATGTTTTCACTGTTGCTGTGATAAGTGCAAATTTTTCTCATTCTTTCACATTAGATCTATATGTAAATTTGTTACGAGCATGTTTGAATGTTTGTGTCGGTTTGCTGGTTCTTCCTACACTGTAAACACATCCTGTGATAGTGAAAGGCTATTTTTCAAGCGACCAAAAGAAGTTCTTCGCAAGTGAAATTTGATGGTTTAAGTCTCATTGAACTATTTCCAGCAACAAACTAACACTAACAAGCCCAGGCCTAGTAAACTAATAATAGTAATTATTATTCTCATCACACAGCAGTAGGAGTCAAGACATATGCTTAATTAGGTGTTATATAGCAATAAATAAATGAATTAGCTGAATCAGGTGCTTTATGGCAAAAAAGAGAAATACTTCATGCTATTTAAGAGGAAATGACAGAGACCTGCCGACCCAGTAACCCTGCAGACCTGTGACTCAGTGATAGGACTCCAGAACTCAGGGGTAAATGTGTTCAGTCTGTGGCAGTAAAGATGAGGCGAGAGATCTGACAGTGTTGTGGTTTTGTCTGGTGTCCCCTGAAGCTGAGAAGAGGACCACTCTGGAGGGAAGTTCATCTATCAGAGTAGAGGACAGCTGCTCTGTGGTGAGGACAGGACAGAGAGATAGAGAGGGAGGGAGAGAGAGAGTCTTTTGTCCTTTGCAATGGCAGGTCGCTGAGCACTGATGGATAATAATGATAGTTTGGGATGGGGGTTTAGGGTGTGGGTTTGTAGCTCTTCTGAGTTCAGGTCCAACTTTCTGTCTTCTAGGCTGAATACAGAGTCACCAGTGTCCTGTCCCACATTGGGTCCAATATGCGACACGGTAAGATACACTGAAGACCCAAAGCACACACTGCTGGGTCCTACAGTATATGCAGTCCGATCAGGAGATCTTTTTAGGACATGATCAGTTCACTTCTCTGGAGCGGAACAGGTTTGCCGTCAGCCCTGGGGCACATTTTTCTGTTGGAGCCCCCACGCCGTCAGATGGTCCGAGTAACATCGGCGCCGATCTCTTTTTCTGCTGCTGGTGGGAGCTCCAATATGCAGGGAGGGGAACCCCCATAACCAACTCTGTACAATCACAGCTCACTGTTTTAGAACCTTTTCAGTTGTAGTTATAAAACATTGCATCATGTTTACAATTTTTACTTCATATTATTCAAATGTGTTTAACATCAGAATGTAACCTTCATGCCACATCATGTTGTAGCAAAAGCTTACACTACAGGTTTTTCCACTGCAGTCAGAAGTGCCATTGGAAATTAACAGCTGCCCATAAAAATACAGACTTCATTATGGCCGACAGAAAGGGCAGTTGCCACATTAACCCCGGAGAAGCATCACAAAGTGAAAAGTTGGTGGTGCTACAAAAAAAAAAAAAGTGATTCAATTTTGGCAGCTTTGCAAACTTTAAACGCCGCTTCTCTGTTTTAGCTTTCTAAGCATAGCTATGCTATCAAAGTTGACATTGGCCAAAAGATGCACACAGTCACTCTAACAATTTGTAAAATTATACAACAGCTAGCTGGCTAGTTTGAAAAATATACATTACCCTACGTCCAATTAACATCAATCTCATTAGATTTCCGGAACAATTTCTTCTGCCATTGGTCAATACACTGACCAAGCTAATATCCCAGTTGGCATTTCTCTCTGGTAATTCCAGTTCTGTCCGAAATGTAAAGTAATTGTACAAAACAGCCTTTACAGTTAAGATCATTACATTTTCACAAGTCCCAGTGGTAAATAAGACAATATAAAATTTTAATTCTGCATTAATTTGGACTTCCATCACCATAGATGAGACTTAGTGCACACGTGGTATATGATTCTAAACAATATTATTAATATATGAGAAACATACTGACGTACTATTTGAGAAATGTTGCTATTTGGCCCTAATGTAGTACACATCGAACAAATGCTCTGAAATTACCGGCACAATGAGAACATATAACGGAGAGTTTTTTCTGTGTAATTATGCAGGCCATTACATCTGTGAGAGCCGACAACGGGACGAACGGTGGCTGTTATTTGATGATGAGAAGGTGGTAGAACTGGACCAGAGGACGGTGCTGAGGCGAAGGTCAAACTCGGCCTATTTGCTATTTTATGAGTTCAGGTAAGAGCTGATCCAGAGTAATATCCCTGCTGTGCTGTGAATGCAGTACAGGTAAAAGTTCTGTTAATCTCAATAGAAGTAAAGGCCCTCTATAGAATCAGGTGATAATGTGGGATGCAGGTCTGTACTGGGGCTGGTTTGCAGGCCATGTGACTGAGCTGTTGTCTGTTGTAGTGGTGCCAATGAGAGGAGCAGAAATGAAGACCAGGACCTTCACTGAGATCAGTCTGAGCTCTCCATCTCTCCAAGATTGAGGAGCTACTTTTCACCTTTATTATTAACAGCCCCGGCGCCAGAACTGAGAATTTGGGGGCAAAGATCCATCCCTTTGTGACAACAATTAGTCCTAGCTAGTTCAATAATTTTCCTTCATTTACACATTTTCCAATGATAGTAATAATCAATTGGCAATTGAAAACACGGCTTCTCTCCCCCATGCGATCTAAGAGCGAGCAAAATAATGGGCTAAATTCAGTATTGAAAAAAAATTTACTCATTGTCCTATGCTTTACGAAAGATAAACTGCCCTGGAACTTCCGTGCTATCTTTTCGGCCCATCAGGTGATCTAACCTGCCCTAAATGTAAATATTAAATTATATATCTAAATGTTATCATTAAATCTAAAAGCTGAATGTAAATGTTAAATCTTAAATGTAAATGGTAAATGCTAAATCTAAATAATAAATGTTAAATGTAAATAATAAATTAGACATCTAAATGTTAATGCTAAATGCAAATGTTAAATGTTAAATCAAAATGTTAAATGCTAAATGTAAATAGTAAATGTTAAATCTAAATGTTAAATGTTCTTTGTATTGAGTGCTCTGTTAGCTTTTGTTAGGTTTAGGGGAACAATTCTTTTTTAATTTTTTGATGGGTGATAAAGGCTATGAATGACTCTTGACCTTCAATACATGAAATGATCATTTAAAACCTGCATTTTACATTTACTGGCAATGTCTTTGTTTTATATAAAACTAGTTGGATAAACAGGAATATTTGAATATGACAAGTAAACAAAAATAAAAGAAATTGGGAGGGAGAAAATACTTTTTCACTGAACTGTTTGTATTCATGCTTAGATTGTAAATAAGATAGATTTGAAATATCTTTAAAATTATTTTTAGAATTTAAGATTCAATCAAATAAATTTCCTATTTACCTAGATGGTCCATGATTTCAGTGACTGTTTGTTTTGTGTGTGTGCATGTGTGTGAGTTATTACTTTGCTCCTCAGAACTTACAATAAACTTAAGAACCATTGGTAGCATTTATGTCAAATTGACCTGTATTAAAATCTTATTCGATGAGGAATTACAGTTTTTGGAAATATGTTTCAAAACTTTTTGTTTTTTTTCTGATGTTTCCATGATCTGTGATAAGAGTGCTAAGACTTCACTGTTATTACAAGGAATAATGTCTGTCCCCTTCAAAGTAATCTTCCCCAGTGGATACACACTTGTTCCAACACTGTTCCAGTAACGACAGAAGTACTCAGCTGCTGAGCGAAAAAGTTCTGATTCAGTAAAAATTTTTAACATACAATAGACTCTCATGAAATATCTTTCCTTTGAACCTTTGAATTGAAATTAGATTTTGGGGAACAGGAAAAAGTCACATGGTATGGGGAGGAGTATGGTGGACGTGGTATCAAAGTAATGTTTTATTTGCTAAAAATGTTTAAAAAAATAAATAAATAAATATATAATAATAATAATAATAAAATAATAATAATAATAATATAATAAAATGAAAAAACAAAAAAACCCTGTTTTTATTTTCCTGTCCATTTTTATTTTGACCTTACCATGAGATATGCCTGCTTTTTAACACATTTTCTGAGATACAGGTATACTCTCAGGTTTGGAGAAATGTGTTATTCATTGCGTGCATCCCTCTTTGTATCTTTTTAAATTTTAACACACCTGTGTAAAGCTTATTTACCACAGAAGAAGTCTTGGAACTTTTTAAAAAGTATTTAATGCTCATTTTCTGTCTTTCTGTGGTAGTTTGTTTGAATATTGTAAAATAAAGACGATCGTAGGTTTAAAAAAAGACTAAGAACAATAAATCCCAACAATGTAAATAAGAAAACCTTGTTTTGTTTATTTTTTTTCTACAGGTATTCATGAGTTATGCTCCTGATTTTATGAAATTGGACCTATATCTTTATCACAGAATATGAATGACACTTTCTTTGTTTAGTGTGATCTAGTATAGATAAATGATGACCAGTATCCTTGTGTTTGGAAATAATTTGGAGATGACATATTTTGAGTATTGTAATGTGGTAAATAGCCACTAGATGGCAGTATTGACTTTATTTTTGTGAAGCCCAGTCTGAAGCTAGGTTGGGCATGTCCAGGGCATGCCCAGAGGGGAAAGTCCCAGAATGGGAGGGGGCTGGACAAGAGTATATCAGGAGAAAAATTGAGAGAGTAGTAGGTTAGTAGGAGAAATTGCAAGAAGGATACATTTGACCAGACCTGTCACTCTTTTCAAGACCTGTTAAGCTTTTTGTGGATTTTTGCCTGTGTTGGAGCATTTTCCTGTCCCAGGACATCACAACATAGCAGCCCATCTCCATTACAGGGAATTGTAAATATCTCATTTTTTTATTTTCTTTTCAATCTTGGTCAGTAGTGTAGGGTGTAGATTAGTTCTATGTGTTTGTTTAATTAAATCTGTTGAACTTAAAGGATTTTGTCTGTCATCCCTTGCTGTCCATGACGCCATACCAAATTTGCTATAACAAACTGGGGGCTCGGGTCCGGGGTAGACCATTGTGCGAGTCATTTATTGAAAATCTAAAATTTCAAATAGTGAAATTGTTTTTTGAATTTTCCTAGATATATATTGGCAGATCAACAGCAATGGATGATTTCTTGGCATCACCAACCGTAGAGGTTTTGAAGTCTTTTAAAAAGACAGAACTGCTAGAAATATGCAGACAGTTAGAGCTGACAGATGTAAAACCAGCCATGCGAAAAGCAAGACTGGCGAGAGAGATTGTTGAATATTACATTGATGAAAATGTGTTTGCACCAGGAGATCTGGAACGGTTTCCGGTGGAAAATCCAAATGTAGAATTGGAACTTAAATTAAAAATGCTAGAAATTGAAGAAAAAGAAAAACAAAGGCAGTTTGAGTTAGAAAAATTAGCAAGAGAAGAGAAAAAAGAGAGAGAGGAAGAGAGAAAAAAAATTGAGGAAAAAGAAAAACAAAGAGAGTTCGAGAGAGCAGAAAGAGAGAAAGAAAGGCAGTTTGAGTTAGAAAAATTAGCAAGAGAAGAGGAAAGAGCAGAAAGAGAGAGACAGAGACAGAGAAATTTCGATTTAGAAAAATTAGATAGAGAAGAAAGGCTCCAAATGGAGCTACTAAAAATCAAAATTCAAGCCGAAAACAAATTTCGGGCTAGCCAGGAGGTAAAGCTGGTGCCTCCATTTTCAGAGAAGGAGGTTGATAAGTATTTCCAGTGCTTCGAGAAGGTAGCTAAGAGTTGTCAGTGGCCAAAGGAACACTGGCCTCTGATGTTGCAAACTGTCCTCAAGGGTAAAAAGCTCAACAAGCCTATTCGGCTTTTTGTCTGCAGATGATTCCTCTGATTATGAGGTTGTCAAAAAGGTTATTTTGACAGCTTATGAGTTGGTTCCAGAGGCTTACCGACCGAAATTCAGACAGAAATTCAGACTTATGGTCTGAAGAAATTTGACAATCAGACTTATGTTGAATCAAGGATGATTTCAACTCAAAAAGAGTTTGCTTTGTTAGTTGAAGAATTCATGAAGTGTCAAGGATGATTTAAACCTACCACAAGCACTGAAAAAGCCAAATTTGGTGTTAATATGAAGTCCAAATTTCAGTCTAAGTAACAATAGATGGTCCCATTTCAGGATGATATTAAGATTCCTCACCCAAAGACAAAGACAAATCTGGTGATGGTGCAAGAAATCCACTCTGAACAAATTTGCAATCTGGTCATGCCAAATTTGTTTATTGGGATTAACAGAGCTCATGGTCAAGACAGAAATAGATCAATTGAGATATGCAGGAGTTAACGAAGTCAGGGGACAAGCAAAAAAGATCCAGTAACCAGACTAAAGATGGAAGGGGAAGGAAAAAAGGGAGTTGGATGGGATAAGGAGAAAAAGACAATAAACAAAATAGGGAATATGTTCTCACACATAAGTCCAAATTTCAGTCTAGCAGTAACAATAGATGGTCCCAATTTCAGAGGAAAGGTAACGGTGATCAGGGGACAAGCAAAAAGATTCCTCAACCCAAAGACAAAGACAAATCTGGTGATGGTGCTCAGGAAACAGTAAAAGGTCTGAACAAAGTGTGAAAGCTAGGGACAGTGAGAAAAGTGGTCTAATCAACCAAACAAGAAATCTGGTCATGTAATACAAACAATCAACTGTTGGTTCCTTAAAGCTAAGAAAGAACAAGAAAAGGATGACCAAACCCAATGCCTGGTAGAAGCGAGTCGACAAGAACAGCAGGAAAGTGGGTCTTTTTACACAAACAAAGGTTAAACTCAGAACAGGTGAGAGGAGAGGCGGATCTAGAATGACCGATCTGCTAAATTAGGTGGGATCTAACTTTGAACTAACTAATCACTGCCTAACTGAACTTTGATAGTCCAATGAGGAAGAGGAATTACCAAACCTTCCATTTGTGAAAGAGGGAATTTAAAGACACCACAAAAAAGAAACAAGAGGGCTCTGAATGAGCATTCATTCTCCTGTCCCAGAATAAATATATAAATAATAGCAATACTAAAAATAAACAAGAAACATACTAAAAACTAGAAACTTAAAAACAAGTCACTTTTGATTTCTGATGGAGATCCTTGCTAAATTGTTGCTCCTTGTGAGGCTAAGAAGCCTGAGACTGAATTTCTTCATTTGTGGGGATTTCATGGCTCTGAATGAGCATTCTCCTCCGAGGTATTGAAGGGAGGACTGTATCTCTCACCCCTTTTGTTGATGGACTCTGGATTCTTGATGAGACAGATTTAGTTACAGGACAGGTAAAGGGAGGGACTTATGTCAGATTTAGTTACAGGACAGGTAAAGGTGGGACTTATGTCCGTCACCTATCAAGGGTGTTTCTCTCTGTTGCTAGGCAATGACCTGGCTGGGGGCAATGTAGTTCCCCTGTTCATCTTACTTCACAGCCGAGCACTGAAGATGGCGATGAAGACCCATCTCTGTATCTTTCCTGTGCAGTGACTCGTGCTATGGCCAAGAAGGCTCAAGAAGAAGATGATGTGGTGCCGTCCAGCACCTTGAATAGTCATGACTCAGGTGGTTCGCCTCATGACTCTGTTCAGCCTACTATGGTTTCTCCATTTGAGGACTTATCAGACACTTTTGTCGGTTCTCTATTCAGCCAGCCAGATGGGTCTGGTGGTTCTGATGTGTCTGGAGACTTGTCTCTGTCCAGAAAGCGGTTGATTCAGGAGCAAACCAATGATCCTGGAATTTGTGTGCTGGAGAAGAGAGCCCTTCCTGATGGAGAAGTGGACACAGTTCCAGTTGGGTATTGTCTCGGGGATGGAGTGTTGATGCAGAAGTGGCGCCCTCCTGATGTCGCTGCCAATGCAGATTGGGCAGTGGTCAAGCAAATTGTTGTTCCGAGGGTCTACAGGAATGAGATCTTAACAATGGCTCATGGTTTGCCTTTGGGAGGTCATCTTGGTGTTGACAAGACTATTGACAAGATCATGAAACACTTCTTCTGGCCTGGACTACGGAAAGATGTTTCCAACTTTTGCAAAACCTGTCACACTTGTCAGGTAGTTGGAAAACGCCAGTTAGACCCACCTGTAGCTCCATTGCAGCCTATCCCAGCATTTGGGGAGCCCTTCTCCAAGGTCATTGTTGATTGTGTTGGTCCATTACCCAAGACTAGATCTGGAAATCAGTACTTGTTGACAATCATGTGTGCATCTTCCAGATTCCCTGAAGCCATCCCTCTACGCAACATCAAGGCAACTGCAATTTCGAAGGCTTTGATAAAGTTCTTCACGTTGTTTGGCCTTCCCAGGGAAATTCAGTCAGATCAAGGTAGCAATTTCACTTCCGGATTGTTTCAGCAGGTTGTGTATGAACTAGGTGCGAAGCAGATTCTTTCCAGTGCCTATCATCCAGAGAGTCAGGGTGCCTTAGAGCGGTTTCATTCCACTCTCAAGACAATGATGAGGACTTATTGTTATGACCATGAGAAAGACTGGGATGAAGGTGTTCATTTGCTGTTGTTTGCAGCTAGAGAAGCAGTGCAGGAGTCTACTGGATTCAGTCCGTTTGAGCTAGTGTTTGGCCATGAAGTGAGAGGACCTTTGCTATTGTTGAGTGAACAATGGCAAGAGAAAGAGCCGCATATCAGTCTGTTAGACTATGTTAGCAAGTTCAAGGAATGACTGCGTGCAGCTTGTGACCTAGCCAAAGAGAACTTGAAATCAAGTCAGGGAAAAATGACAACTTGGTATGATCATAAGGCTAGAAGCCGTGAGTTTTAACCAGGAGACAAGGTCCTTGTGTTGTTTCCCTTGCAGTCCAATCCATTGCAGGCTAGATTTCATGGTCCTTATGAAATTCTGACAAAACTCAATGATCTCAATTACATTGTGAAGACTCCAGATAGGAGAAAGCCAAAACACTTGTGTCACATTAACATGCTGAAGCCTTATCATGATAGGAATGCTAGGGTTGCAGCTGTCACTTCAGATCCTCCTATGGCCGAGACTTGTGAAGATGAGGGGGAGTTTCAAGATGATGAACCTAGAATTAAAGCTGAAGTTCTTTCATGTAAATTGTCAAATTCTGAAGTGTTGCAAAATCTTGATGTAAAACTCCAGCACTTAGAACCCTCACAGAAAGATCAGCTTGAGAGATTGATCAAGAAGTGTAAAGATCTATTTCCTGATGTTCCAAAGAGAGTTTCTATAGCCTCTCATGATGTAGATGTTGGTGATGCCAAACCAATAAAACAGCATCCATACCGGATGAACCCTGAAAAGAGAAAGATTGCTGAGAAAGAGGTTGAGTACATGTTAGAACATGATATTATCAGACCCTCTAACTCAGATTGGAGTTCACCCTGTGTTCTAGTTCCAAAACCTGATGGAAGCACTAGATTCTGTACAGATTATCGCAAAGTCAATGCTGTAACTAGAACTGATGTGTTTCCAATACCTAGGATTAATGATTGTATCGATAGAGTAGGGCAAGCAAAGTTTCTGACCAAGATTGATTTATTGAAGGGTTATTGGTGTGTGCCTTTAACTGAGAGGGCCAAGAGCATCTCTGCTTTTTGCACACCATCTGGGTTATACCAGTATGAAGTCCTACCCTTTGGCATGAAAAATGCCCCAGCCACGTTCCAAAGGATGATACAGTCTACAATCGCGGATTGCCACACGGGTGCATACATCGACGACCTGATCACATGGAGTGACTCCTGGGAAGAACATCTGAAAGATGTAGAGACATTGTTCCAGCTTGACCCAGGCTAACCTGACTGTTAACCTGAACAAGAGTGACTTTGGTTGTGCTACTGTCACGTATCTTGGCTACGTCATAGGCCAGGGTAAGGTGGCACCCATAAATGCTAAAGTCCAAGCCATCATGGACTTTCCAGTTCCTGACAACAAAAAAGCTTTGCGCCGCTTCCTTGGAATGATCGGGTACTACCGCAAGTTCTGCAAGAACTTTGCTGAGATTGCTCTCAGTCTCACCAACCAACTGAAGAAAGGCGTAAAGTTCACTTGGGATGAAGCATGCCAAAGAGCCTTCGATCGCCTGAAGTCTCTGCTGTGTCACTTCCCCGTGCTCAAATCTCCTGACTTCAACAAACCGTTCTCCATGGCGGTCGATGCTAGCGACCAAGCTTGTGGATCTGTGCTCCTACAGAGAAGTGACTCTGATGACATTGAGCATCCCGTGGCATACTTCTCCAGGAAGTTCAATCGCCACCAAAAGAACTATTCCACAATTGAGAAGGAGCTGTTGGCTCTGGTTCTATCCTTACAACACTTTGAGGTCTATGTTTATGCGGGGCAAAAAGCCAATGATTGTATATACTGACCACAATCCGTTAATGTTTTTGAGTAAGATGAAAAACAAAAATCGGAGATTGTTGAATTGGAGTTTGATTTTACAAAAGTTTGACTTGGAAATTAAGCATGTAAAGGGTGCTGACAATGTAATTGCCGATTGCTTATCCCGTGTTTGAATATGCGTATATATATCACCTGTGTTTATTAGCATATTGTATTATATGTGTATATATATATATATATATATACAAGTGTCTACTTAACCATTTTTGTATTGACAAGAAAAATTTTGCCTTTATGAGTCAAAATTTTCCCCTTTTGGAATGGAGGTGTAATGTGGTAAATAGCCACTAGATGGCAGTATTGACTTTATTTTTGTGAAGACCAGTCTGAAGCTAGGTTGGGCATGTCCAGGGCATGCCCAGAGGGGAAAGTCCCAGAATGGGAGGGGCTGGACAAGAGTATATCAGGAGAAAAATTGAGAGAGTAGTAGGTTAGTAGGAGAAATTGCAAGAAGGATACATTTGACCAGACCTGTCACTCTTTTTCAAGACCTGTTAAGCTTTTTTGTGGATTTTTGCCTGTGTTGGAGCATTTTCCTGTCCCAGGACATCACAACATAGCAGCCCATCTCCATTACAGGGAATTGTAAATATCTCATTTTTTATTTTCTTTTCAATCTTGGTCAGTAGTGTAGGGTGTAGATTAGTTCTATGTGTTTGTTTAATTAAATCTGTTGAACTTAAAGGATTTTGTCTGTCATCCCTTGCTGTCCATGACGCCATACCAAATTTGCTATAACAGTATTTACACTGAACAAAAATATAAACGCACAAAGTGATTTTTTTCGAATTATTTTTTATCAATCGGGAAATATTTCAACAAAACAATTATTATTTTATTCTTGCCTTAATATTCAAGCAACAGAAACACGACTAACAATTTACCGTACACAATTCTTGAGTTATCACAGCCTGAACCCAACAGGGGTCAGCGGGCAGAGTTCACAGCACTCAGTAATGACTGTGTCCACCATCGGCATCACGTAAAGCAGCACACCTCCGGCGCATGGAGTTCACGAGGTTGTCAATAGTGGCCTGTGGAAAGTTGTCCCATACCTCCTGCAGCCCAACTCGGAGCTGGCGCACGTTTTCTGGAACCGGAACACGTCTGACCCGCCGATTCAAAACATCCCAAATTGGCGACATATCGGGTGAATATGCTGGCCAATTGAGAACAGGGCATCCTCCTCATCAAGAAGATCTGGGCAGTGTGTGGCTGGGCATTATCGTGCTGGAAAGTCACGTGATGGAGTATGACAAACGGTATGACTATGGGTATCAGGATCTTGTCACGGTACCGCTGCCCGTTCAAGTTGCCCTCAATGAAAAGCAGAAAGGGTAAGTTGTCCATGGCATATGCCTGCCAATACCATTATACTTGCACCACCATATGCCACCCGATGCACGACATTGGCATCAGCATAACGCTCGCCCACAAGTCGCCATATGCGTTGTCTGCCATCAGTGCGGTACAGTTGGAATCGCGATTCATCGCTGAATAACACCGTCCACTGTTATGTATGAGTGTTTTATGCAAAGCACTGTATATCATTTGTCAATTGAGATTTGTTACATACTATTTGTGCTGCCTTACTGGTCAGCAATTTGTTTATTTTGTTCATCATTTAGCACCCTCTGGTGGTGTGTCTGTAGCAAAACATGATCTGATGCAATACCACTTGTGTGTGATGAAATAGACTAGTGCTTTCTAGAAGTTTCTGGCATCTTCTTGCCTGAAGGGGCCGGATCACCCAGGACTCCTGTAGATCTTTCCAGAGTAATCCTAGTCTTTATAAATGCTGTGATTTTGCTCAGTTGAAAGAGAGTTTTTGTTTTGGCATCAGAGTTACATAGTGGCATTAGAATGTTATTATAAGATTGCACCGTGGATTATCTGTAGAAATTTTAGGACCTAATCAGTGAAGAATAAATTTGTTTAAGTTTCATTGCTGGTTTTCTTTGTTGTGATTTTCAAGTCATAACAGCACCACTGTGCAAGCGTCCAGCGAAGGTTACGGTTGGCCCAGTCGAGTCTGTACCGATGATGGACGGCGGTCAGGTCGAGACCTTGGTGAGGTTGGCGGCCTTGGAGGTCTGCCTCGCTCAGGCAGTTTCGAACAGTCTGAGCTGATATCCGGCTGTTGTGCAGTCCGACGGTCTCATCAGCTGTCCTGATGGCTGGTCGGAGCCGATCACGGAGGTGCTGGAGCCGCATGTGCTGATCCTGTGTGGACATGGTCACACATGGTCATGGGGCATGTGGACGATTCATAGTGCTGCCAGTCTCTCTGAATCGACTTCTCAACCGGCTGATAGTGGAATGACGCACATTCAAGTGTGTTGACACTGCTGTCACAGATATCCCAGTATTCAGCATGCCAATGGCACGCTCCCTCATGACTTGTGACATCTGTGGCATTGTGACTTGTGATAAAAGTGCACATTTTGCAGTGGCCTTTTATTGACCCTGGTGCAAGGAGTGCATGTGTATTGGTCACGCTGACTGACCAACTCAATGTTATGCTCCATGCAGCTCAGGGGTGGAATAACTCACTGAGTGAATAATCTCTCAGGGAGTGGTCAATGAGAAGTGGGTCACCAGAATTGAGCAAAACAAATCATTCAGTACACCAATAAACACTATTTGTGGGCATATTTCATTATAGATCAATTTAACTCAGCATTTTTGGTTCTTGCGTTTATATTTTTGTTCAGTGTGATTAAGTAGACATAAGACGGGGTAAACACTGTGGTTTCAATTGAGATACATAGTTTTTCATATTTAAAAAATATCGCTATTTTTTGTGCTGCAAATAGAGATTAATTTCTCCAGTTGTGACACACTTTACACACACACACACACACACACACACACACACACACACACACACACACAAAGACAAAGAGAGAGAGAGAGAGAGAGAGCTTGCAAATGTATGCAGATATCAGAGAAATTATTTAATTTTTCTGGATTACAAATAAAATGTGGTCTTACATTGCATTATCCATAAAGATTTTTGATAAACTTTGTAAAGTAAACTTTAAACTTTGTAAAGTAAAACTTTGCCTGGGTAAATTCAAAAACATTCCGAATAAAATGTTTTCAGAATCATATACAAGAGCAACCTGGCCACTGTTAACTTTTCTACATCCACAGGATTTTGCAATGTACCGCTCCATCTCATCATCTGCATATGATGGAAACAATTGTTATTGCCCTACCTTTTTACAAAAATATCATCTGCCACTCTTTTTAGCTGATTGTTTTCAAGGCTTATGGAATTATACTTCAGTTTGGAAAAGTCCCCCCAGGATTGGCATACACACTTAAAAATGTTGGGTTAAAAACAACCCAATTTGGGTAGTTTCCCAACCCAGCGCTGGTTAAATATTGGACAGAACACACGCTGGGTTAATTTAACCCAACAAATTGGGTTGGTTCCCTTAATACAACAATTGGGTTGTTCATATAACCCAATTAAGGGTTCACATTGACTACACTGCTGGGTTCTTGAAACCCAGCAAGTTGGGTTGCCAATATATAATTATTACTTATTAATATTACAATTATTTTTATTATTATTATTATTATTATAAGAATAAAAATAAATAAAACATGATACAGTTTAAGGAAGAGTATGTGTGAAATAACACAATAATATTATTATTAATAATAATAATAATAATAATAGAATTTATGTATAACGCACTTTGCAGAAGGACAAATCTTTAAGTGCTAAATATAATAATATAATATAGACTAGTATTTGACACGTCTCAGCAAGTATTACTTTGTACCTAAAATAAAAAAAAATAAGAATAATAAAAAAAATACTTATAATAGAATATAATGTAATATAATATAAGCCTATATGTTAGTGCCATGAAACTAATTTAATAACCTAGATAATTTAAGAATAATCTTCTTAGCACAATAACATACAGTGACTGATTGCCAAATGTCACTTTCATCATCTTACTGATGTCTTACTAACAAAAACATCTTTTGTTTTCTTGTCCTGACATAAGCTCGTGATAAGCTAGTTTCATTTATGTTAGCTTAAGAGATACATCAAATTCAACACGTTCATTACAGTTAAATAACATAAAACAACTTCTCGCTTGTGAAATGTTATTCCTTGTTTCTTGGTTTCGGCATTTCTTTCACGGGAACATCCATAAGCGGCACAAAAGTCTGGCATTTTGGTGCCAGTCAGATGCACAGCGGTCTGACCGGGTCTGACTGCTTGTCAGAAACCCCGGCCCAAGATGGCGGCCCTGTTGACGCGTGGCCTGACAAGCCTGTATCGCGGCATCTACGTATATATCTATGCAGTGGACTAACGTTGGCTAGCTAGCTGAAGCCTGCTAGCATGCAGCGGGCTAGCTAAAAAACACCGATTCACCACCGCGCTCAGATTAATTCATAAGATTTTTTATTTTTATAACACTCTCCCACTAAGTGATAACTAACGCTGTCCTCCTAGCTACAATACATAATGCATTTCTCTTGTCATTTCGAGTAACAACAACATAGTTTGGTTGCTACGTTGGAGGAAATGAAGTTTATGCTACTAACGTTAGCTAACAGTTAGCTTGCTAACGTACCAATCGATTCCTGAAGCTAGTACTCAACCGTCCTTCACGAACTTACATCTTAACAACTATATGAAGCTTTATATAATAATATAAAGTCAACTATATGGTAAAACAATTGTGGGCATGTAACAAACCTTGCTTTGTACTGAATTGATCCGGAGACGCCAAGTCTCAACGTCTTAGGCGTGAGTAGTGGCATTCACAACTTTTTCCGTGAAATTCACTCGCGGAATTTAAGTCATTGTGCATCAAGTTAATCAGTTTCACATGCATTACGGTGGATTTCCCCACTAGCGACACGACAATCGATTATGACTCGGGAATTCTCTGGCTTGTCTTTACTGAGGGATTGACAGCCATGGAATTACACAAAAACGTTTCAAACGGTCTTATTTCATTAAAACAATTTAATCGATCACGAAACACATGCATTTTCCATTGTTTCCTGAGGAAAGGGAGGCACAGGAAGTCCGGAGTCATAATCGCTTTCCATGTTACTTGTGATGAGGTGCACCTGTATGCAAGTGAAACGGAAACTTCAATGCACAAGGATTTTAATCCGCGATGAATCTCATTAAGCGTTCAATGACTAACGGTGAAGCCCCACTACACACGGGAAATCTCTGCACTCCTCCGCATCCCATTCATTTTCTATGGCATGCGTGCATTTTGGTGCGCGATGCATTCTGGGATACCATCCGATATGTGCCGGGTTCCGGTGCGGGAAAGTGGGAGGGGACGAAGATGAAATTTTCAAGCCATATTGAAATGAATACGGTTCCCGTGATGCGTGAACCAGTCTCTTTCGCTTGAAAATGAGCGGGGGAACTTTTTTATCAGGGACCAACAACAAGCAGAAATTGTTCCAGCTGGCTATCTTATAGCTATCAGTTTTAAATGGTATAAAAAGTTCCTGTGCGAAAGTTCAGCCGTGGTGAAGTATGCCTAGATACAAATCGCTATTTCACTTATCATAATTCCAACGTTACAATACTGTTCAATTTAACATGGTGAGTGACGTTTTGAGCTTCGTGGCTCACTATCGTAAACGAGGATTTACAACTAGGCGACATGAACGTATCTTTTCAGGGCATCTGACATGATTAATTTAAATGTATCAGGCCGTCACAGTTTACATTATTATACTGTTAAACCCATCAACTCTGTATTTAAAACAACAGCATAAAAATCTAAATCCAGCGGGAATGGATTCTATTTGATGACATATTGTCTGATACGCCCGCAAGCCAGCAGACCAGATACGCCCATAAACGAGCAACTCCGCTGGACGGTGCGGATGACATGCGGATTTTCCGTGTGCAGTGGGGCTTCACTGTAAGCCTAAAAAATGCGTGGGACCTACGTCGAATGCGTGAGATTTGGCATCTCTGTTGATCATCAGATGAGATGAGTGGTCCGAACATAATCAACTGTCGGGGTCGAGTTCGTGGGTGGTGCTTAATTGCGCATGCCCGAACGTCAACCCTAGGTGTTTGGTAGTCCAAAATAAACCAACACAACATTATAGAAATTACAACCCAACAGCTAATAACTCCATTCCCAACAGAAATAACCTAGCGAATTAAGTTCTCAGAATACCCAATTCAATGAAAATAACCCAATTAAATTAACCAACAGGCTCAACCTAGCAGTTGGGTTGAAAAAACAACCCAGCATTTCTTTGAGTGTGGTGTTCCTGTGAAAACCTGTGGTTCAACTGACAATCAGTCCTGATTCTGGAACAGCCACTGGCCTGGGCACGGACACGTCCCTATCCTCTCCAGTCATCATGGACTTTTCCCTCTTCTATTACCATATTCTTGTCAATAAATACTCCCATATGGATTGTGCCCTGATTCTGCAGTTGATTCCTTATCTGAATCATTACAGTGAACCCATGTATTCCAATAAGTTCCACTATTGACTCATCAGTCCAATAATTGTTATCCCAAAAGTGAAATTGAACCCAGTTATTAGTTGAATTTGTTTAATTGGTTGATTTAGTTACTATGGGGGCAATTTACTTTTTCCATATAGGGCCAGGTGGGGTTGGATAGCTTTTTCCCCCTAAATAATTGGAATCATCATTTAAAAACTGCACTTTGTGTTTACTCAGGTTATCTGATGCTAGAATTAATTTATGACCTGAAACATTTAAGTGTGACAAATACACAAAAAATAGAAGAAATTGAGAAGGGGACAAATACTTTCTCACACAACTATATATTGTTAGGAGATTATAGATGAACCAAAACATTGTGACCACCTGCCTAGAATGCTGTTGGACCTCTGAGTGCCACCAAAACAACTCCAACCCACTTGTGAACTGTGAAACTGTGAAACTGATGTGTTTTATCTAATGTAAGATCTGGGGAATTTGGAGCCCAGGGCAAAACTTCAAACTCTTTGTTATGTTCCTCAAACCATTCCTAAAAAATGTGCTGTGTAGTAGGATGCAATATCTTACTAAAAAAGGCCTCAGCCAGTAGGGAATAGAGTTACCATGAAGGGGTGTGCCTCACCTGCAGCAATGCTTAGGTTGGTGGGATGTGTCAAATTGATGTCCACATGAATATCAGGACCTGCAGTGTCAGGGACGTGCTGTCCGGGGAGGTAGTGACTTCGCCCTTTTATCGCTGGATTTTGTCAACATGTTTCCAAACCTGATTGACAATCAATCAATTTTTACTTTTTTACCGAACAATAAAGACCTAGCCTACGGCCTACGTGTAGCCTGTAATGATCAACTCTCTCGGTAATTCCACGTATCGTTTTAACCTTTAGTTTATGGGATTATGAAAGAAGACTGAAAATAAACTTCCTATTTTTTTTTCAATGGCATTAAAAAGTTAATATTTAAGGGGGAAAACATTACTGTTAACATATTGACCAAGCATTGAATGCGGCATAAGAAAGGTTTTAATATTTGTTAATGGCATTGCGTTAGCTTCCTGTAAGCAAATATGAACAAATTATGAAATGACCAGTATCACAATCTGACTGAAACATATGTACCATATGTATTGCGCATGAAAAAAAAAACCTGATATCTGAAACTGACAGTTTGGTAAATGTTTAGGGGAACAATGAAATGTGATCTGGTATTACACGGTCATAAGCCGAATCATAACCCTGAGCAACAAAAAGAACATTAAAGGTAAGTACTAAAAATCTATTTTAGGATTTTATTTCATGAAATAATCTGGATGTTCTCTGTGTAGGTCAAAAGTCTGCAATCTTATACTGAACAGTCTAGGAATGCTTCCTCTCGCAATAGACTACTCCCACATACTTAGGGGATAATATTCTTCAAATATGAATAAACATGCCATCCATTTATCCATTATCTAGCCATCTTATTCCTTTTCTGAACTTTTTTATGAGCAGGGTCATAGGGGTGTTGGCTGAAGCCTCTCCCTGCATACATTTATTGACTGTCCGAGACAGGAGTGCGTGCAGGAAACCTTACGGCTGGAAAAATTACACCTTAACCCTTAGAGTGCTGAAATAAATTTTTTAAAGATGCGTAAATTTAATTATCTTGTGCTGTTGAAAACCTACCGTGTGGCGACTTGTTTAAAAGAGCTCCCACAGGGAGCCACATGATATGTTTTCAACAGCTTTGATTTTGATTTCTTACATCGTTGAGTAACAATAGCTGCATTTAGCACTCTGAGGGTTAATACACATTAGCGTATCTTCACGCAGCTTTGTACATCAACTAAATGTATAATACTGAGAATTCCTTTTTTTTTCTGCACAAAAAAAAAGTCTTTATGATTTCATAGACTAATTAGTGTCCCCTACCGAGTCAAAAAATGAGTTGAGAATAAGATAGAAAATCATTTTTCTAAAGCCCCTATCGGAGGCTATCATCATTCATTATATGTGCTGATAACTTAGATGACCCAGGACTAGATTTCTCTCTCAGCTTTGGACTCTACTTACAAACTCTTCACAGAGCATTGTGGAGAAGGATGAGCTGACATTCTGACGAGTTATTGTAGTAAGCATTTTTATTGTTCTGAGCAAATTAAATTATAGCAAATAGTACAGGCCTATTTGTGCCTCTATTCAAGTTGGATTTTTTTTAATAGGAGCCAGTTTATCACTGAGAGTAGAATGAATAGCCTTTTTGTGAGAAAACTGATGCAACACTTTCAATTTGCCCTTATTTTAACTTTACAAATGCAACACAGCACATGTATTTTGTATTCACATATTTTACACAGAAAATTTCTAAAGGAGGGAAAATGTATTATGGTCATTGTTGAAGTTGCATTGTTCAGGGTGTGCTGCAGTAGACATCCAAAAGACTGCCTCCATCTGTTCTCTCATTAAAGAAACCATTTTAATTATGAAAGTTCAAGGCTTTATTAACCCCTTAAAATCAGATTTTTCCTCTTAATTTTCCCTTAAGTAGGTTCAAAGTTAGAAAAAGCATTTTTTCCATTGTTGGACAATGTCACAAACACATTCTGTATCTGCTGGTTGCAGCGCTTCACTGAAGCTACATCACACTTACATCGAGAGAAATATTCAATCCCAGGATGCCATGTTTTTATGACTACAGCATTACATCAAATGGAAATTATCTAGAACTTGTACATCATTTTTTACACATTTCCCTGTAATTCAAGAGGACATATTTGGCATCTTTGGAAACCTTCGGATCTCCACTGGAATGTAAAATTGGCCTGAGGTTCCACAGGTCTTAATACAGCAGCTGCATTGAATGGGGCCAAAAGTTTTATAGGGTTAAAGTTGCCAAGAGAAGTCAGCAATTCTATGAAATGAGAAATATTTCCCCATTTTCCCTGTTGATTTAGATTAGTCTTTCCAGAGTACAGTTCAGCTCATTTCTGTGCTAGGGTTGCTGACCTTGCTGAAGTGTATGATAGTTTTCACTGTTACTCAGCATTATAGCTAACCCACGTAAACAGCTGGTCACAGTGTTGACTCACTAGAATTTCTGCAGGTTAAGTGGATTTCTGAAGGCCTAATATCGGGGGACCCCTGCCGTTGAAGCTTAAAGAAAAAAAAAAAAACAAGCACAGTTAATATGAACAAGGTTCACTGCAAAAACGGTCTGTCTTAACAATTCACTTAATGTAATTACGAGCCTTAAATTCTTATTTTTCCTCTCAGAGGTTGAAGACGTTAGTTTATTTTTAAGTTACCATGTAGTCGACAAGTGAAATTTTCACATCCCATCGGGAAATCTGAAAAAGAGTCAAAGTTATCAGGCCCTGTTAGCAGAATTTGTGTTTTACTGAGAAAAAAAGGCAATAAAAACAAGTGTTTTAAGTCTAAACACAAGATAAAGGTAAGATGGACTTCTTTTTCAGTTTTTGTTGCAAATGTAATTTCTCACAATGTGACCATCTGGTGGGGCACTTTACCCAGATTACTGATGCACTTGCTCAGTTGCGTGGATAGAGGTGTGTCTGCTAAGTACATATTTGCGATGTTTCTGTATGGTCTACGGGGAAAACTGCAATTGTCACATGCAGCTGAAACACTGGTTGCATTTGGAATGACTCCAGGATTATTAGGGGCACAAAGGAACCCCCATCTTCCCCTCATCACTGCCGATGCAACATTGATTAAAAAGCAATGGAAAGAAACAGAGGCAGGATAAGGCTGTGTGCAATGTTTATGAACAAGGGTCAATCAGAAATTAGTGCAGAAACTATGTTTTAATTGAAATATTTGAATTAGCTAAAAGCTACAATGTCCCTATATCTTCTTTAGGTCTGATCACACTAATTTTCCATCTTATTGAGCTTTTAGTAAATGCAAAAATTTCACTTAAAAAAAAATCTTATTCTTTAAGTAGTCACTACATTTTTGACATATTCTTTAATGAAAATATTCCTTTGTTCCAACACAGTGAGTTTTAATTAATATTTCTGATTGTTATGCAACATCTGAAAAAAGTTACACACTTTTGTCTTACGTCAACTAATTTCAATCATATTTTTCACCCCTTTGCGCAGAATAGAAGTAATGCCAATTTTTTTCCTGTTATTCATGAGCCTATTTAGGCTTTATAACTCAATGTTTGTGTCACAGAGACTATGGAAAATTATTCCAGTGAAGCGCAACATTTTGAAATTCAGTTACAGAATTATTTAGGAATTAAATTTCGGAATTTACGAACACATCTGCGCAAAGGGGTAAAACTATTAATAATCAATTTAACTTACTTTATGGTTGTATGTATTGAACTAAAGCCTGTAACCTCACTATAAGCAGTTAATGACCCATAATCTAGACCTCTTTCTCCTCATCATAGTTGCGGAGGAGCTGGAGCCTATCCCAGCTGACAATAGGCAAAAGGCAGGAACACATCCTCGACGGCACTCCAACCCATCACACACCATTCATTCACACACTCAAAGCTCCAGGAAAATTGGAGTCTCCTGCTAACCTAGCATGCATGTTTTTGGGCTGTGGAGTACCTGCAGGAAACCCACACAAACACGGGGAGAACATGCTAACTGAACACAGGAAGGGCCGCGGCCTCTGTAACCTCCCTACTGTGAGGCAACAGCACAACCCACTGTGCCACGGTGTCATCACTGTGGGACTTTTTACACTTGGTAAGCCAAACAGCTCATATAATACTATGTTCCATTTGTACTCGGAAGTCGGGATTTCCGAGTTCCGAGTCGGAAGTTTCAACTGGAACGCCCCCCGAGGTTGGATTTCCGACTTGGAAAGTCGGAGAATCTTCACCACCCCCGAGTTAACATTCGAAGATGGCAGCCCCAGGTGTAAACAGTAAGTAGAAGCTCCTGTAATATTCCGTTTATTACTTCTGACTACACTGTAAAAAGTCCTTCAATGGCAATGTCCAAATTACTTAATTTTAAAATGTATATTTAGTACAATAAATTGATTTTGTCTTTTTTTTACTGACTGTTTAAGTTACAGAAAAGTAAAACGTGCTAATGTTTTAGTAACTTAAAATTTTCTATCATAAATTTGATTTTCTGGTACTCCACAATAAATTGATTTCACGAAACTTAGTTTAAAAACGTATTCCATAAGTAAATTGTCAGGACCCGCCCACATGCAGTAATTGGAGAACACATTTCAGCGTTGTAATTTAATATCCTCAGTAGACATGTTGAATCTACCAGTCAGACCTTGTTTAATGTGAAATATGGAGTAGAAGAGTGAACAAAAGGGATTATTAATATTTGGCAGTGCAGGGCGGACTGGCCATCGGGAATACCGGGAGTTTTCCCGGTGGGCCGCTGGGTCAGTGCACCAGTCCAGCCAGCGAAAAGACCTAAGTCGCAGCTGCGAGACGGCCCACAGGTGGCCAGTAGCTTCATTAAAGTGAGCGACAGTGTAGAGGTGTCACCTTCTTCTGCGTTATCGTCGACATATGCGTCGACATATGATGACATGTTATTCTTCTAGATTATTATCTAAATAGGTAAACGTTCAAGCATATGGACAGTGAACTTGGTTCCTACACGTTATGATTTTAATCTACTGCTATGTATGTTATATTTACCACTTTTTATGGTTCTACTTCACTATTCCGGTTATCCTGTGTTATGGCCATTTATATTTATATATTTGCTTCATGATATAATGACTGAAAAACTGTATTCTTGCAAATAAAAAAAGATGGATGGGTTTAATCTATGTATAATTTAATTTTGTTTTCGTCCTAAAAGTTTCAGAAAGCAGGTTTGCTGGGAAATTTGTTTGACCAATGGCCTTGCTTGTCCCCTGTTGCGTTACCAGGCATTCGTAGTTGCTGTTTGACGTCATGATTAATCTATCTGCACATGTGGAATTAGTAAAGCAGAAACGGTGTGGATTGAGCTGGTGATTGTGTGCCCAGAACCACAGACAAGTGTTTTAAATCAGTAGCAGTCCGTTGGCGGTATTAAAGACCATTCGGTAATGGCACATCTGTATGTTTAATTACCTAATCCTGCTGCCGTTTACGTTGTCTGATTAGCAACAGTTGCTTAAATTAATTGGTAGTACAACAGTCCTCTTTATTTTCGATTTGCACTGTTTAAGTTGCTTCACAAAGTTATGACGCGTTTTCTTATGTGCATAAATTATGGCTTAAATTGCTCCAGATAAACTCCAACTGTCTGGTCTTTTTTTTTTTTTTTGCGCCTTACAACCTTGTGCGCATGCTTGTTGGGTATGTTTTCAAACACAGCAACTACGAATTTAAGCAGCACATCATTAAGTTTGGATTACTAGATCTTCACCGAGGCGATGTTAATTCGTCAGCGATTTGTGAAACTATGAACATTGAGCGCTCTGAAAAATTTATTTTTTTTTGCTTTGCTACACCTCCACCGGTAGACATTTTCCTATCCATTTTAAAGATATGCTCTTCCCTTGCCGCTTGTCATCATTTCTCGAGCGCACCCAGTAAACACAGCTGGAGGAGCGTTTTGCAATTAATTATTTAACTGGCAACAGGTCAGTAACATGACTGGGTGTAAATACAGCATTTTAGAAAGGTACCCTTTCTTAGAAGTCAAGATGGGCAGTGGTTTACCAATCTGCATCTAAAAATTGAACAATTTCAGAAAAATTTCTCAATGTGAATTGCGAAGACATTATGCCACTATCTACAATACATAGACGATTCAGATAATCTAGGGAAATCTGTGCGCAAGGGACAAGGCCGAAGGTGAAAATTGGATGCTCGATCTTCTGGCCTGAGGCTGCGCCGCATTAACAACAAGTATGATTCTGCACTTGAATTCACTGCATGGGCTCAGGAACGCATCCACAAATCACTGCGTGAACAGAGTTTGCTTGCAATCCACAAATGCAAGTTAAAGCTGTATCATGCATAGAAGCAATATGTGAACACTATCCAGAAATGGTGCCATCTGCTCCGGACCAAAGCTCATTTTAAAATGGTTTTCCTTTTACCTCAGTCCATTTTAAACCATTTTAAATGCGCTTTGGCCCAAAGATTGCAGCATTTCTGGATTTTTTACATATGGCTGTCTTTACATGATACAGCCTTAACTAGCACTTGCGGATTGCATAGTAAACTGTTCAGACAATGATTACTGGAAGTGTTCCTGAACCCATGCAGCGAATTTCCATGCAGTATCATACCCATTTTTAATGTAGTGCCGTCTGAGGGCCCGTAGATCGCGAGCATCCAATATTCACCTTCGGCCTTGTCCCTTAAGCACAAACATTTCTCCAGATTCTCTGAATCTTTTGTACTCTGGATGGTGGGATATTCAAAGTCTTCGCAATTTCACACTGAGAAACCTTTTTCAGAAATTGTTCTCAATTTTTAGAAGCAGATTGGTGAACCTCTGCCCATGTTCTAAGAGAGACTGCCTTCTTTTTGGGATTTTATGGCAGTTTACAGACCATATGGTGTATTATCGCCACCTACTGGATTTACATTATCGCTTACGTTATCATTAAGAAACCGGGAGAAAAAAAAAAAAACAATAAAAAAAACACACAATCTGCATTTCTCTATCTATAAGTAAACTAACCGCAACTAGTCAGTTTGTAACTGGCTCCCTCTCCCAACCAGCCCCTTTTCCAAAATCTCTTGGATATCTTCCCCTTTCACGTCCGTAACCCCAAGAAATTCCCTTGCAGCATGTACCACCATCCTAATCCTATCAGTCCTCGACTCCAATTCGCTAGCACAGTTTATTACCATTGCCACAAACGCTAAAAACCTCCTTTTGTCAATACTGATACATTCGTTGTGAGATCTTGATTCTTTAGCCACGGTCTTTGTACTACGCTTCTCTTTATTCATTATACCCGGTTCTTCCTTAACTTTCTTTGCAGCTTCAACATATGACATCTTGTTTAAAGTCCGTGCCCGTTCCACCTCACTCAAATTTCCTCCGCTCACATTATCTACTTCCCGCTTCATGATTCCCACCGCAATTAATACACAAAGCTTGTTCAATCATAAGGTTGCATTCTTCCTCACTACACCCATTTTTTCCACATCGTCGGCATCTAAAAGAACTTGACCTGCATACTGCTGCCACATGCCCATACTTTTGGCACCAATAGCACCGTAGTGGCGTCCTCTCGAAAGCCCTCACTTTATAGCTCACGTAATCCACCAGGATCCTGTCCGGCAACTGTTTTTCAAATTCTAGCAGCACAGACATGCTGTCTTGTTCTTTCCCGTCTCGATGACTTTTCAGCCGCCGAGCTCCACATACACCCTCTACTTCCAAAAAAACACTCAACTTTAACAGTATGCAGGACACCCCCAATAACACCCTTCACATTCTCCTGTTGGTTCATCTTAAAACAAACTACTCGCACAAGATCAAACTCTTTAATTTTGAGAGCTTTTTCCCTTTGTTTCCTATTACGACATTCAATTATTACAATGTCATTCCTACACACTTTCACTGACTTCACATCTCCTATTTCACTTCTAACAAATTGCCCCACATAATGATTATCACCAAATATACGGTTAATTTCGTGCTTTTCGCCCACTGCTTTCATTCCAACCACAAATGAATCCTCAACATTTTCACTTTCACAGCCCTTTTTCCTTTTCCTGTTTCCCCAGTCAGCCTCATCAACCTCCATGTCTTTCCTCTACCCTTCCCTAATTCACACCACGTAGCAAGCCTTCTCTCTCTTTCCAGCCTCTTCTCCTCGATAAAGTTCCAAGAGAGACTGCCTCTCTAGAATGCTGTTTTTATACCCAGTCATCTTACTGACCTGATACCAATTAACCTAATCAGTTGCAAAATGCTCCGATTTTTTTTTCTTTTTACGAGCACCACTTTTCCAGCCTTTTGTTGCCCCTGTCCCAACTTTTCTTAAATGTGTTGTTGCCATCCAATTCAAAATGAGTTTCCAATATTTTTCATGAAATGTCTGAATTTCAACATTATGTTGTCTATGTTCAGTTGTGAATAAAATGTGAGTTTGAGATTTGCAAATCATTGCATTCCATTTTTATTTACATTTTACACGATATTCCTACTTCATTGGAATTGGGGTTTGTAGTTTAATACAGTACTTCCCAAACCTCTCATGGGGGACCACCTGTCCTACATATTTTAGATCTCTGCCTGCTCTACCACAGGTGATTCAAATAATCAGCTCGTTATCATTCCCCTAAAGCTGATTGATAATGAGCTGATCATTTGAATCACCTGTGCTGGAGCAGGGAGAGATCTGAAATATGCAGGACAGGTGGGCCCCTGACAGAGGTTTGGAATTGGTAAATATGAAAAAAAAAGTAAAAATTCATGGTTTTTTTTAAATACAACTTAATTTAATTAAGTTAGATGTACTTAAAATGCTGTCCATTTTGACAATGGTTGTACTCAATTTCCTGGGTTTTTTTTTTTTTTTTGTAGACTGTTCTTAAAAATTTTACTTTATGCTAAAATTTTATGATTGAGTTTTCTCAACTTAAAAAAACAAGAAGTTCACAAAACTAAGAAAAAGTGCTTGGAAAATGTTGCCTTATTTTTTCTGAGTTTTATCTAAGTAACAGTTTTTACATTGTAGTGTTTGTCGCAGTAAATCAGCCATATATGTCTGTGCCTTTGTGTTTCCTCTTCATCCGCCGTATTTGAAGGTTGCAGAAGGACCGCATATTTGTCAAAAGTTGCTTATATTCGGACAAGGCAAGCGCGAGAATAGCTGTCGTAGACGTGGCCATTCATCTTGTTTTACGACTCTTCTTCCCGTTTTATGGCGGCTAGCAACTTTTTTCCGACTTTGTAACTGGAACGTTGATAACTCGGCTGTGACATCATTCCCAGCTCCGATTTCCGACTTCCGAGGTAAATGGGACGCGCCGTAAGAAAACAGCTTGGACAGGGGTTCAGAGGTGGCTGGCTTTATATTCTAGTAATTTTATACTTGATTTGCCCACCATACTTCTGAGCAGTCTAACAAATGACTTCAGAAAAACAGTCAATATTATAATACTTCTTGGCAAAATTTTCATTTTTAAATCAAAATCTGTGGACGCTTTAAGGACAGAGAGATTCAAACTCTTCATAAAACGTCACAGTAAAATTGAAAGCATGATGGCACATGAAAACAGTAGGTTAAGTGTATATAAGAATAGATGGAAGGCGCTGAGAGTAGCAGAAGGATGGGAATGAAAATAATATAAGTAAATTTGTATGAGTCTATTAATATATGATGTGTCTGTGTTTGTACGTATTGTATGTATGTACATATGTTAAAGCATGCGTATATATGTATATATATATAATTATGATCAATGTATGTAATGGTCCATGTATGCTGATAATTCTCATTTCAATTTACTCATTTTTCTATATATTAATATTCAAATTTATGTCATTGTCCTTTCACTGTAGCATCTGTATATATGGGCGTAGGGTGCTCATGGGAGTCAAAGGGTGGGTGTGGGGTCTTTTCAGAAATTTATTGTAATTAAATGAGTTCAGTAAAACCCCAAAATGGGGGGGGGCAGGGGGGGGGGGGGGGCGGGGGCAGGGGGGTGGAGGGATAAAAAAAAAAAAATCTTGTTATATAGATATGAATGTAACAGCTACGTTGAACCTTTCCCCATCTTCATTTAGGCAGAAACCTTTTTGACACAACAGTGCCACCTAGAGTTTGAGGAAAGGAAATTGAAATTAAAACAGGGACTCTGTGGCAGGGGTTACTGAGTATATTAGGCTCACCATAATGTTTGATGTGATTGAATACACCCGTGGCCTCTACTAGTCTAACACTGAAGCAGCCAGCCAGGCCACACAAATAGTACAGGGATGTGCTTGCGACCAAGTAGGGCGGGTGTATGGACGGGACCTCGATACCGAGCCTCAATCAATACTGCGTAGACTCTGGCTCCAAATGCGAATGATGGCAGCGTCCTTATCAAGAATATTTTGCCACCATTTTTGTACAGCGCTAGGAAATGGAGATGCATCGTCCATCTTTATACGTGCTATCGTACAATCTAATTCCCCTCTATCACAATCTGCCGCACAGGATTAAATTACACGAAAGTGCTTTTCTGCATATACCTGAAATTTAAAAAGACTATAAAAATTTGAAATTGCGGTTGGCATTGTGAAATTATTTTTTTCATAGCTTTCAATAAATGAGTTTGTAATTCCACTTCGTGTTAAAACTGCGTTTTGATGCACTGTACTTTTATCCAGTCCATGGCTGACATTTTTTTTCCTGAGGATGCATCACATTTGCTGAAGCATGTAGTCTATTGCAATACTGATGGCTAAATCATTCAGCTTGCTCGGTTAATGGCTCAAACAGAACGATGTACCACAGCATTGAAACAATTTTATTTCAATGTACTGTGCAATGTATGCCTTTGATTGGCGTGACAGTGTCCTCTTTGGATGGAATAAAAAGAAAATAATCTTCAGCTTTTTGTTGGCCTGACATATTATACCAAATGTCTTAGAGTCACTGAAATGTCCTTTTACCCTAAGTGTTGCAATATAGGGGTATTTGAGGGCATACAGTGATTGGCAACTAAAAAAAGAAAAAAAGACTGGGAGGGGGGGGGGGGGGGCAATGTCCCCTTGGACCCCCTACTTCTGGTTTTGTTGGAGTGGGCACTTTAGTATATGAGTTCGCTGGTGTGAGTTCAGGTATGCCTTACAAATAAAGCTCTTTCCGCACTGGGAGCATTGGTACGGGCGTTCTCCTCTATGAGTTCGCTGGTGTACATTCAGATGTGACTTGATAATATAGCTTTTGCCATAGTGACAGCAGAGATATGGGCACTCTCCTGTATCAGTTTGCTGGTGTACATTCAGGTATGACTTACAAATAAAGCTCTTTTTGCACTGGGAGCAGTGGTACGGACGCTCTCCTGTATGAGTTCGCTGGTGCATCGTCAAATACAATTTACAGTTGAAACTGTTCTCACAATGGGCGCAGTGGTACGGGCGCTCTCCTGTATGAGTCTGCTTGTGTGCATTCATGTGTGGCTCACAAACAAAGCTCTTTCCACACTGGGAACATTGGTATGGACGCTCCTCTGTATGAATTCGCTGGTGCATCATCAGGAAAGATTGACTCTTGAAGCCCTTGCCACACTGGAAGCAGTGGCACAGGCGCTCTCCTGTATGAGTTCGCAGGTGCATCTTCAGGGCTGACTTACGAATGAAGCTCTTTTCACAATAGGAACAGTGGTATGGGCGCTGCCACTCTGCCATATGAATTCGCTCGTGCACCATCAGATTATAAAGCGTCAGGAATCTCTTGCCACAGTAAGAGCAGGTAAGTTTCTCCAACTGTCCTGTAGATAGAAAAGACAGGATATTTGTCATGTGAGTAGATTTATAACACAAGTGATTACAGAAAACACTCAAATGGAGATCATTGCACAGAAGCAGACTGAACACTAAGGTTGCATCAGTCCATCCCAGTAAGAGCGTCTACTAAATGCATGTAATGTAATGTATCAGGCACTTTTACAGCATAACATCATTACTCTTAATCATTATTCCTGATAGTAGTCATAGTACGAAATAAATACCAAGTTAAAAAAAAAAAAAAAAAACTTACCGGCCATTAATATATTTAATATAATTGTTGCTATTATCATGGATAGGGAACAATGTCCTGTTTGCATATGCACTCATACATAACAGTACTAATGTAGCTACAGGCTACCATACTCAGCGAAGAGCTATGTAATCTAGCCGCAGCTTCTTCGCAGAGTAGCTATTAAAGCAGCTTGCACAATTGCACACAATACAGCTAGTACGATGAAACATTGTGGAAATGAATGCAAGGACATTATATTAATTTTACCCGAAACATAGTATGACACGGTTGGATGATGGGATTTGATTGTAGATCTCAGCATTGAACTGGCATGATAGCAGATGGGATGGTGGAAAATTAGCGTACTAGTTCAACCTGCATGTGCGTCTAAACAAGTTACTAATACATAATTTTAAGGGCAAGATAAATCATCGACTAAACTCAGAAAAAGGTAAGTATATATCATCATGAGTTCCCAGCAAGACAAAATAAGAGATATAAGCACTTGCAATGTAAAAAAAAAAAAAACATAATTTATCCCAAACCTCCTGAGGAGCATGTTACCCAATAGCATTAAAAATCAGGCTGAGCAAAACCCAAGTTAATCCCACTAAGTCACAGCGTACTGAGCAGCCATTAGAGAGGACAGCTGCCTCACTTTTAGCCATAATTTAACTAGGCATATTTTGCAAATTGGGATATTTTCATTAGAAAAAAAAAATTGTTAAAAATCCAAAAACTTACATTTTTAAAAACTGCAAACAAACTTCAGAGACATGGTCCCAAAGAAGTAAATCTGGCCACCGGTTTCAGAAGAGAAGATTGTCGAAGATTTCGTGTGTGGAACACAACCACAACCATGATGACAGACGCTGGACGCCAACTGATCCCAATAGCTCAGCCAGTCTATCTGACGGTGAGCTAAATTTGTGGCCTTTTTATTAGATAATTGAACAAGATTAATTTAAAATAAAGTAACTCATAGCACTTGATTTTATTTACTTTTGAGCATCTAAATAACCGACTGTGAAGGTGGAAAACATTTTGTTTAAGTGTATCGAATGTGACAAGTAAATTGTTAACGCAGTCGTACGCAGCGCGGCGGAATGCAAAATTAGAAATAATCTAGCAAACACATTCAGGCAAATCTGTCATGTTTCGTGGTTATTTAAATTTCAAAAAGAGACAAACAAAAATGATATCTAAATAAATCAGACTGTCTACCAATTTAAATCGTTAGCCTAATTGAGCGAATCAACTGTTTGATTGCAAATTGAGCAAAGTAATTGGGAAGGCGGTGAGAGCAATTGTCGGGTAGAGGATGATGACTTTGCAGACCTTAACTTTGCGTTGTTCAGCACGTAATTGCCTGAATATGTTTGCTAAATTATTTCTAATTTTACGTTTGTCCGCGCTGCGTTTAACATGTCCCATTCGATACGCTTAAACACAATGTTTTCCACCTTCACAGTAGGCTATTTAGTCGCTCAAAAGTAACCAAAATCAAGAGCTATGAATTAATTTTTCAAATTAATCTTAATCAATGATCAAATAAAAAAAAAAAATGCTACATATTTGCAGTTGCCTGAATGTGTTTGCAAAGTCTTCGCTGAATGTATCTATTGCGTGCAATGCGAAAATAATTTCTCTCACTTTCATGTTCAATATGCTTCACAAAATGTTTTCCACTTCGCGTTAATGCCAACACTCATTTTCGGTTCCCATCACAATTGAAACCTTGAGACACATCAAGGATGCAGGCAACTCTCCCCCAGATGGGTCTTTCCTATCCTGTCTCCATAGAGATCTGGATGACCCCTCAGGACTAGGAGCCCAGTCCATACATCATGAGGAGGAGAGGAACAGGAGAGGACAAGGTCTTGAGGACGTACCACGAGAGCAACAGTGGTCAAGATTTGTGACAGATGTAAATTCAATTACAAATTCATTTCATAAAAAACTTTTCACAGCTTAGAATTAGTTATTAGATCGAAGGAGATCTTTGGTTTCAAACAACAAAACAGAACGCAAAGTTTTCTCCTTAGTAAAGGAAAATCTCTCATCAGAATCTGGTTTCAAACCATTGTGTTTTTTTGGGCCATATAATTTGTGGTATTTTAATTCATTAAAAGAGTGGCTTAGTCTTTGTTGGTTTTCTTCTCTGCTCATGATAGGTTGCCAGTCCTTACATCAGTGGCCTGATTCATCACCTGGAGTGCAGGTTCGAGAATCTAGATCTCCTTGGGGCCTTTAGTGTGTTGGGGCCACAGGCAACTTCACAAAGTGATGAGCAGAATAATGCCCACCGTAAGATCCTGGCCAATAGGTTTTTACCTGGGAATGAGATGTCATTCAGGAGTACCAGTCCTTTACAGAGCATATCCACAGAGGACAACAATTCAAGGTAGGAGAATGACACTGCACTGTGTTGTGACCTTTAGTATTGGTGTTATGTCTGATTTATTCTTCAAACATAAACCTTATTTAATTTAATACAGTTAACTGACCTCTCTCATTTCTTGACCTCTCAGGACAAGAGCCAGGCTGACATACTAACACTCCTAGCAAGTGAGTGCGATGAATGGGGTGGATATAGCCATTACTCAGCCGCTTGGCAGCAATTGCCCTTATTGTGCTGGTGTCGAGCGTGAATTGTGAAAGAGACTTTTCCACAGTGAACAGGGTAAGGACAGCCGCAGGCAAAGCAGTGGTGTGAATTTACATTTACATTTACCCATCGTTTTTATACTCAAATCCCACCTAAGTTCCATCTCACTTTAATTAAATGTTTCAGAGTGAGCTCTACAATCACAAGTAACAGTTAGTAACAAGTTGTTTGCCATTTTAGGTCAAAACAGACCTTCGTAACAGACTGCAAGGAGAGCACCAGGCTGCCTGCTTGAGTGTCTCCATTAATGGGCCAGAACCAGAGGATTTTAATTATGAAAGGGCACTCGAACTCTTTTTCTCAAAGCCAAGAAAGATCAAATGCACAAATTCGGGGTGTGGTCTTTGTAAATAGGCATTTGTCATACAGCTTGGCTTTTGACATACAGCTTGAAGTCCTTGTTTTGTAGATTTTTTTTTTTTTTTCAAAAAATCTGTCTGTAATCTATCTATAATATGTTCTTCTTGTAGAATTGTAGGGCTGATATCTGTAGCAACATGTTATACAGCAGAAAATAAAATACAAAATACATAACCAATTCAAACCAATTTGTTGTTTGTTAGTATTAGTGTAGTAGTATAGTAATATTAGTTTATTAGTAGTACTTTAGTAGTATTAGTATTAGTTTCCCCCTACTGCAGCAACCCCACCCCCCCAGGAACTCAACGGAGCGCCCACCCCAGGGCTGCCAACATAGTCTCCAAAATTTCTGTGGGAAACACTGAGCACTGCTGTGTTCTGTGGGCCAAGGATCATTTAAAATGGACTGTAGCAAAGTGGCAAAGTGTCCTGTAGTCAGACGATTCCAAATTTGACATTCTTGTTGGAAATCATGGGCGTTGTGTCCTCCGGGCTAAAGAGGAGAAAGACCACTCCTCCTGTTATCAGCGTTCAGTTCTAAAGCCAGCATCTCTCATGATATGGGGATGCATTAGTGCATATGGTGTGGGACACTTGCATGTTTTAGAAAGCACCATGAATGATGAAAGGTATGTAAAGGTTTTAGAGCAACATATGCTCCCCTCCAGACGACATCTATTCCAGGGAAGGCCTTGTGTATTTCAGCAGGACAATGCAAAACCACATACTGCAGCTATTACAACAGCATGGCCTCGTAGTAGAAGAGTCCGGGTGCTGAACTGGCCTGCCTGCAGTCCTGATCTTTCACCGATTGAGAACATTTGGCACATAATTAAACGAAAAGTCTGTCAAAGGAGACCCAAAACTCTCCAGCAGCTGGAAACCTGTATTAAACAAGAGTGGGATTAAATTCCAATGGTTAAACTCAAGAAACTTGTCTCCTCAATGCCCAGACACCTCCACTCTGTGTTAAAAAGAAGAGGGGATGCTACACCATGTTAAACAGGCCCCTGTCCCAACTTTTTTGAGACCTGTAGCAACCATCAAATTTGAAATGAGCTCATTTTGTGGATAAAATTGTAAAATTTCTCAGTTTCAAGATTTGCTATGTTATCTCTGTTCTACTGTGAATAAAATACTGGCTGGTGTGATTTGAAAGTCACTGCTTTTTGATTTTATTCACAATTTACGCACCTAATCTGTAATATAATTATATATTTGGCAAAAATATTTATTTTCGGATTGACATCTGTTGAGGCATTAAGAATTGAGAAATTCAAAAATTTTGTCAAGTATTATAGAAGAATTGAGTGTGTGATGGCCCATGAGACAGGACTTGTAAATTGTGCCAAAAGATGGGATATAGTAAGGGAGGCTGAAGGTTGGGGATAATGAGAGATGGAATAGATGAGCTAAAAACTACTAATGCAAAGGTAGAAAAGCATTGTGAATGTAATCGTTATTGTGTTGTATTGTATTTTTATTATTATTATTATTATTATTGCGTGTTTTGTCGGGTGATAGTAGGAGGACTCGTACACAATTATATAACTGACTGAATTAACAAAGTTGTCCTCCAGAGTGGGGGGGGTGGTGGCGGGTTTAAAAATAAAATAAAATAAAATAAAATAAAATACTGGCTGGTGTGATTTGAAAGTCATTGCATTTTGATTTTATTCACAATTTACACTTTGTCCCAACTATTTCGGAATTGGGGTTGTATATATATATATATATATATATATATATATATATATATATATTTATATATAATCATGTCACAGTTCAGGCAATACTAGAGAAACGACTACTGCTCTCTGCAAACGAGAGTCACTGCTGTTAAAATACAAAGCGAGATCGTATAGCAGAAGCATGATCCAAACCAAGATATCTGACCTCAGAAAACAAGGGAAGGCCAATTTGCCGATATTCAAACTCAGTGTAAACAAGTGTGACCACTGCTACCTTGTTTGAAACATGTTTCTAGTGCTCGTACGCATGTTAAGGCGTTACCATAAAATATTATTTATGAAGATGAAATGGCCACATTAATGTTTGGGACAAGGACAACATTATTCTTTATTTGGCACACAAACCTAGCATGTCAGATATGTAGCTTGTTGAATAAGTACTTCACAATGGCAAGGGGAGCAACGCAGGCTCAGTCATCACTAAGGAAACCTCCGGACTGACAACCCCAAGCCGAGCCAAAATTATGTTATAACCAATGACCATAAGTCACCTAGCGTGAGATCATATTCTTAGGCCATAGTCAGTTAAGAAGTGCTCGATTTACCAGAACTTTTTTTTTTTAAATAATAATTTTATTGCAAATAAACAAACACAACACATACAATAAAAAGGGGTGACAGTGATTAGACATCTTCTCCTTTTCCTTCTCTTTTTTTTCACCCTTTCTTCTCCTTTTGTCTATATACAGTACTTACAGTATGCATACAAACATGCAGTACATACATGCAGCACATACAAACATACATACATATATACTGTATATGCATATGTACATACATTAATACATGCATACATACATATACCAACGTACACATATACATGATTTTTTTTTTTTCCCTTTACATCAAACAGCACAAACATCGGTGCAGAGAAAGGCTTGTCTGTCAAAAAAGACAACAGAGTGGGGGATACGGTCACCTAGCTGCCCCCGCCCGTCCACCTCACCCCACCACGATAGTGACCGGTCTGGGTCGTCGTATTGCTCCCACCCAGACACAGCCCCGCGGAGTGAGCATCAGCGCCCGTGCGTGAGCAACCAGGTGGCCGCACCCCTGATATGAATGGCGTCTACTTGCCTACCATAAACTCTAAATTATGCTTATTGAGCAAATGTACACAAGACATGCATGAGATAGCCCACATAGAAAAAAAGATGAGAAATGAAAATAGGTATAAATAAAGATTATTGTATTGTTATTATTGATGGAACTCGTCAAGCTGGTAGCGAGCTAAGATATGATCTTACTTTATCCCAAAGGCCTTCTAAACCTGGGTCAAACTGCCTTAGAGTGGCAGCTGCTCTTTCCATACCTATTAGATCAATGAAGTCTTCTAGCCAGCTATTCAAACTAAAACATGATGGTGCTCTAATCTTTCAGTTCATGGCTATTCTCCTCTTAGCAGCAAGACAACCAAATGTTATAAGTCTCATTTCTTTTACAAATATACCGTCTAGTTTGTCTCCCAATATACGAAGTACAAGACTTTTAGGGATAACAACCTGGAGGATCTTTGAGATAGCATTTGTCACCTCAGTCCAGAACAAACTTACTGCAGGGCAATCCCATAGACAATGTAACAGGGTGCCTCTCTCGCCGCACCCGTGCCAGCATTTATCTGATAGTGAGTTATTCATTTTTTTTTTTTTTAAATGGGAGTAATATACACTCGATGTAAAATTTTTAGTTGGATTATTCTGTATCTAATGCATTTAGAGATGATTGAAGTATTCCAAATTCTTTGCCACTTAGTTGAGGGGAGAGAGGCACCAGTGTGTTTCTCCCAACCTGTTTGTATTGCTGAGTTGGTCTGGTCTGAGGAAAGGCTCAGTAGTTTATAAATGCTACTGACCTGTCCTCTCTTGGACATTATTCCATGTAGCCTGCTATCTGTTGCCTTATCTGCTGACAGAGGGATGCCCTTCTGCATTTTTTCTTTAATTATTGAATATAATTGTCGAAAAAAATAAAAAAGAAGTATTATTCAGGTTGCGTTGTTCCTTTAAATTACTAAATGGCACAATCTTCCCTTCATTGAATACGCCTCCCAAGTGTTGAATTCCAGAGTTCTGCCACCCAGTGTTGACAAGTGGTTTTCCTCCTGCTATAAATAATGTTACCGAATGCAGCATTATTCCGGTTCATGTTCGTTTTAATGGCAAAGATACTGGAGCATGTTCAAGATTCAAGGTCGGGCGAGAGCCCGCGAGTTCTTGCCTCCTGAACGATTAAACTACGTTTGGTCTTGCGTAAATGAGTGAGAACTAATGGTGCATTCGGTAACGCGTCCCACGAACCGTGTTTTCGAGACACGACTGGTGAATTCCGTTCTTTTGACCTCACGACCTCACTGTCCGAATGATCCTTCCTCGTACCTTCGACTTTAATTCACGACACGACTCGTATCTACGAGTGTTACCGAATGCAGCATTAGGCGAGCAGTCTCGCCTCGCTTTTCAAGATGACGCCCGCTTCCGCACAGCTTGCTTTTGATGGAATTTGATGCAAACCCTAGTATGCATTCAAATGATGGGTGTGACAGTATTTTTATGGGTACCAGCACATATTGTTGTCAAGGGAAATTAAATGGCAGACAAGATCGCGAAGGAGGTCACAGGAAATAGTTACACTGAGTTGGCAGTTAGCATCAGCAAGTCCGAAATAAAGAGCATTATTAAGCAGAGATTGTGGGAAAGATGGCAAAAGCAGTGGGAGGAAAAGAGGACAGGAAGTTGGTTCTAAAGAATTCAAAGGAAAGTGGGAGAAATGAGGTGTGCAGGAAGGCACAGAAGAGACGAGACACTAATATCAAGGCAAAGATTTGGACACACTGGTCTTAATAGTACATTATTTAAAATAGGTAAACACAATACAGGTAGATGTAACCACTGTAGGCAGGAAGAGACAATAGAGCGTGTGGTGAAATACTGTGAGAAATACGAAGCTGAGAGGAGGCATATGACTGGAAAATTAAGAAAGATAAAAATACGCTGCAATTAAATAGATATCATACGAAAGAATTCGAGAAGTCAGTGTCATAAAATAAGGGTTCAGTATTTTATAAGGACGAACCCAATTGATAAGATATGAGGTTTTTTTTTTTTTTGACGAATAATAAATAATCGACCTCTTGATCCACACTCCATGTCAGTTGGTGGCGCTAATGCACCTAGTAGCTGTAAACGTCAGCCAAGAGAACTCAACAAGGAAGAAGAAGAAGACCCTACCCTAGTGTGCAGCCATGATAGAAACCCTGCAAGAAGTCGTGTTGTTCAAAACACGGGAGTTTTCCCTTGCGAGACCTTGGCAGGAGACCCTTCAATCTTGAACATGCCCCTGATGTCTGACGCGACCAGCTGAATTCGCTACGAGCTGATTGGCTTTTGAGACGAGTTACGTGCTTTACGTCCTAAAACCAGCCTCTTGCGATTTGGCAAGCTGAATCGCTGGCGACGCCATCAGCCGGTTTGAGTCGAGCTGAGACGGACCAGTTCACACAGCTGCAACTCCTCCCGGCGACGTTCTGAAGCGGTCTCGTCGCGTCGCGAATTTTTGGTCTGAACTGGGCTTTAAGAAGAGTGTTGAGGAGAAAAAAAGATTCGGGATGAAGAGGGAGGAAGAACTAATACACTCCAGCATAAAGGAAGAGGAGGAGGAAGGTTGGGGGAGGCAGAATGAGGAGGTGAAGTTGGAGATTAGAGTGAAAGATGAAGAGGAGGAAAGAAATGTCTGGAGCCCAAAAACTGAGAGTGAGTGGGACACGAGTGAAGACCACCAAACTGGAGGAATATTGGATTTTAAGATGGAGGAGGAGGCATCTTCATCCATTGTTCCTGGCTCTTTTCTTGAGCAGTCTGCAGCTCTCTCTCCTGGATCTCTGGCTGTCTCCTCCACAGAAGGAAATACAGGTCAGGAATTGTGCATTTGTAAGGAATGAGCAGGCATTGCCCTGAAATTGGGGTGAGATTATTCAGTTATAATAACAACTCATAATTATTGAGATGCTCTGTTCTTTAGAAAAATATCTGCTCTGATATTATAAAAACTTAATTAATTCCTTGATGAACCAATTATGGGAAGTGCAAGGAAGTGCAAGAAATTAAATCTGTAGCATGAATACACAGTATATGTTTGCAGTAAAGCATATTTCTCCTCAAAAGCAGTTGTTTTTTCCTGATTTCTGCAGCCCAGTTTATAAGTTGGTCTTTGGGAAATATCTGAGGAAATGGTTGGAAACGGGTCCATGAAGACCTTTTAGAATGTGAAAAATGGAGTGAATTTCAGTTATCGCGTGTCATAGGATTTCAAGATGGCCGCCCGCGGCGGCATTGTTTGACCAATCACAGTCAATATCAACAGGGTCTATCCCTGATGCAATAGCAACCCACCCACAAAATGTTAGAGATATCCGTTCATAAATTTTTGAGTTATGTTGTAAACAAACAGACAGACAAACCAACGCCAGCAAAAATATAACCTCCTTGGTGGAGGTAATGATGAGAAAATAGATGATGGACAGGAGTTCCCTCTCCTTTTTCAAAGGCTTGGGGCTTTCTGCAGCTTTACCAGCACAGCTTGTACATGGTATGTCCCAGTCCACTTTCTTGTAAATGCACTAGCAGTCTCACAAGGATGTGCTGAATTTGGTTATTTGGTAATGAATAGGGTAAATTATGTTTAATGAAGGGTGGTAAAAGTGAGGCATTTTTAGGCGAGAAGCAGAAAGGACGGGACATGCAGAAATGTGCAAACTAACTACTAGTGAGTACAGGCAAGATTACACTGCACCACATAAACACTGACAATTGTAATACAGTACATGCAAGGTTGACACTGAGAAATAATTAAGACAGGGAAGGATTATGAACATGATTTGCTATGATTAAAGAATGAATGATTGGATTGAATTAATGTATTGCTTGAGTATCGTGAAGATGCCTGGAAAATGCATAGGATTCATCTCCAAATTTCTTGAGGGAGGGGTACCCTTTACTCCGTAAAAATAGGAGCCAATAGGAGCCTGACGATGACTAGGCCTATACACCTCCTAGTGCATTTTGCATTTACTCGGGTCATCTTTGTCTAATATTAAAATTTGTTTGATGATCTGAACCATTAAGAGTGACAAATATGCAAAAAAAAAAGAAATCAGAAAGGGGGGCAAATATTTTTTTTCACAGCACTGTCTGTTTTCAACTAATTTCTTCAAATCTATGTATTGACTTAAGAAAAAGTTTTCATTGCAATAAAACCATTGACTTACTTGTAAGGTTGTGATATGTGAAGCCGCTTTCCTCGAAATGCTCTGAACGAAGAACTGATTGCTTGGTAGGTTTGTAAGGCTTTCCAAGGTCAATTCTTCTCAGTGTAACAATCCATTCTTTCAAAAGGGTTTCATTATTTGGTGGAAATTGATGGAAACTTATTTTGCCGTATTTCTAGGGTGATTTTACGGCATCATTTTAGGTGCAACCAACAGCAGCACAATTTGCACTATGCTGCGATTAACCTTTGCGTACATTTTGCTTTGGGGATCACGTGACCAGGTTCAAGGCTGCGGCAAGCTCATTGCGCCTTATTCTGTTGGAGAAAGGAATTGGCAAGCTAGTTGTTTGCTTGCTGGTTCAGGGCTGGCATTAAGCAAAAATAACTGCGTGCAAAAACGCTACGCAGTCTCTGGAAGTCTGTAGCATTTTATTGCATTTTTCAGAACTGTGTGGCAAAAATAAAACTTAAAAGCATCTGTCTATGCATTTTTACTTTTTATTTTCAACTCTTAAAACACTTAGCTAACAGTACTAACACTAATCAACATAGCCTAATGAAGACCAAGGCAGTTGAGTTACAGTAGCATTGCAGTATTAAAACTACTTGGACTAACCAACTGGGTCCCATCAAGGTTATAATAGTTTTGGATTTTTCATTATAGTTTAGTTTTATTTCATTTTGTCTTTTTTTTTCTCTAATTCAGTTAGTTTTAATTAATTTTTAGAGCGGGTTTGCTAGTTTTTATTCGTTTTCGTTTTTTTTCTAAATGCTTAGTTTTAGTTTTTATTAGTTTTAGTATTAGTTTTAGTTTTTTTCCTACTTTGGGTTATTTGTCAGGCGCAGGATTCCAAATGATCAGAGTAAGTATTGTGAAATAAAACTCAACAAAAGATACCTGTAAAAAAAAAAAAATGTATTCACACACATGAACAAAAAAACCCATTTGTGAGACTCGTCACATTTATCGACAGCCAGGAGTCTCAGGGAGCTCACTCTGAGTAAAACATGAACAAACTCAAAAACCCAATACACTCTACAGGTTTGAGTCACTTTTTGACCAAAATTACCAACTCAAATATAAATTAAGAATTAGGCCTCTCAGCGCTAGATGCAGGCATAGGCGGCGCCAGGGAGGGGCTAGGTGGTGTTGTAGCTACCCCTGGAATAGCCATAGCACCCCCAAGAAAGTCCAGTGATTTTTATATTACTTGTGTCGGCGGTTTTCGAGGTTGAAAAATTCGCGGCGAGTTTAGGGGAGGACACTGTGGCACAAAAAAACTTTCTTGAATTAAAAAAAGAAATGAACATTTAGCGAATCTTCATACAAATACACTGTGTAAGTTTTGTTACCTTAGTGCTCGTCTTTATTGGCAAAATCTCCTGTGTTTGACATCGTCTGCACACGCGATGAGCCACCGAGCTATGTGATGACAGCAAGAAGTTTTCGAGCTAACCACCAGAAACACTGAAATCTGCAAGCCCATGTATCTCACCCAAACCTCTATTTCCTTAAAAATAACTTATTGGCCAACCGTACTTTTAAAACTGGACATCGTTTTAAAAAACATCGTTTTGAAAAACTGGATCGTTGTGCCTCCCGGCGATAATGTTATGAAATGAAAACAAAGCAGATCGCAGCGGATCTGCTTTCAGATCAGAAACAATTATATCTTCCGACAGCGGATGTTCTACGCATATTCATGTATATAATTGTGTAGTGACTACCCTATCTTTTATTCTAAGCATTGTGGCGAACATTTGAGTGTTTTCTTTGCTGACGAAACTGGGTCAGCCTGACCAAGATCGCAAACTAGTTCACAAAAAGATGGCAACGGCAATGCAGCTTTACATCGGAAACTGCCGACGCGAGTATATATATTTTAATGTCGCCTGAATAGTTTTATTCATAATTAGAAAAAAAAGTAAATGAATTAATTTTAAAAATCTATTATTTTTAGACTATAAACATAAAGGCAAAACAGATAATCTGCTTCGGCTAATGGACGCAGCGCCCGTTTTACTTCTGACCTTAACGTGAGTCGGCCTCTTGACCGCAAGTTGATTCATTATTGGACTGTTGGTAACTGGCTGTGTGATTTCGTGATCTCAGCATTTTGGCTGAAACGTGCAGTGTTTGCTGCTCCTTGAGTTCAGGGCCCGTCTGTGGCCGAGTTGTGCGAAACTTCATTTTCAGAGGTTTACGTTGGCTGGCTTATGAACTTTTTATCTATTTTTGTACAACGTATATCAGAGTGACATAGGTTAGTAATAGTCGCGGAACGGGCATAGTTAATGAGGCCGTGTACGCGCATCTGTGTACGTGTACGTGTACTAGGGTTCCGATGAGACCGACATAATAACGAACACCCCCAAGTAGTGATGTGATGTTCTGTGCCGATGCTTCGAGGCGTGTGCCGAGTAATTCAGGAATTATTTTGTGAAGCCTCGCCAGCCGGCCGTACCTCGTGACTGGTTCATGAAGTGGTTCGCAATTTGGCGCGCGATTCCTCACGTGGGTGGTCTACAGCAGGGGTCACCAACTCTGTTCCTGGAGGGCTACCATCCTGTAGGTTTCTGCTCTAACTCCAATTCCGCACACCTGATTCAACTAATTAGCCACTCAATTGCCCAGCTCGTGATCTTGTTAAGTAGCTAATTAGTTGAATCAGTTGTGCTGAATAGGAGGTAGAGCAGAAACCTACAGGATGGTAGCTCTCCAGGAACGGAGTTGGTGACCCCTGGTCTACAGAGACCGGTTCAACGTCATCAAGAGCTCAGCGCAAGGGCCGCGCCCCTTTTTGGGGAAAAACAAACGCTCTTATGCATTGAAATCAATGAGAAATAAGCGCGATAATTGAGCAGTAAAATGCCCAAAAGTTGTTGTGTGCCAGGTTGCACCTCCAATAAAATGTTCAGTCCGGACCTCAGGTTCCCCATCCTACCTGGAAAATGGGAGAATCCAAAAAGGAGAGTTAAGAGAAGATGAAGAGTAAAAGCGATGTATCCAGTGTCTTCCCATGTTTATATGTGTGGGAAACGCTTCATAACAGGCCATATCTCTTTTTTTAAACTTAGAAAGTAACGTAAGTACCCTTTAATATGTAAGACTTGATACTATGCTTTAATAGGTTTATTCGCCACGAATTTTGTCTCGTGTCATTATTTATTCTTTAATTGCTTAACTAGCTAACGTAAAGTAGCGTCAGCCAACCGAGTCAGGTTTGCGGTCTAACGTTATGTGCATTTGTTAGTTATTCTTAACCCCAAACTGACACAGACTTCGAAATTCGTGGTAGTGAAAGGGCAAGAAGGTGGACCGATCAACCTTAATTTATTAAGATAACGCGAACGCTCAGGTTCGGGCAAGGTAGCAAAATAATCGCTGGACATTTCAATAAATCAATAAATGAATATAAACAGGAAATTTAGTTAAATAAATCAGATAAATTTTACACCTGAAAACACATCAAATTACATTAGGATCTATGGGATCTGAGGTGTTCTATTCCCCAAAAAGGGGCGCGGCCTTGACGTTTGGCGAAGTACCCGGATGTACCGGTCATCTCTATGGAATGTTGGACATTACCCAGAAACACTTGCTGTTTCAATGATGATATCAACAGCTGAATAAAATTATCATTGTTTGTTTTATGAAGCATTTTCCAAAAAGAAATCTAAGTTATATCATGTTATAACGACTTATGTTCAATTAAAATGATGAATAATGTACTATGATGACATCGACTTGCCAGCACCATGACTGAGAAATAAATGCAGTTGCAGTGGTATATATATCCAGTAGCATGATTGATAAGGTTTAATTGTGTGGAACTAATGTTAACATTATTTGATGAGGTCTTTCATAGGTCTACTGGTGTTGCCAACTTGGTGAGCTTCTCGTTAACTCAAGTGACTTTCCCATTCATCTTCGCAATTTTTTTTAGTGAAAAGCGACTAGCGACAAATCTAACGACTTTTTGTGGTGTAATTGGCGACTTTTCTACTGTTTTGGCGACAGACGTGAAAGCACGTTTCGTTCTGCAGTTACTGTCCTCAACGAGCAGTGGGTGCTGCCGTTAGGTCCTCCCCTGTCTCAAAGCACTCAAAGACAGGAAGATGCGCGATATGAATGAAATGAACCGCGTCTCACCCCCTGGTCAACAAAATAAACCCCGCGTCTCCCACCATACCCCCGGTCAATAAAACAAGGCGCGTCCCCCCCGCTCAATAAAAATGCACGCCGTCTTCCCCCCCAGTCAGGGTGTTTACCAACTTCTAGCGACTTTACGGACAGCCAATAGCTACTTCCCTTACTGAGGAGTTGGCAACGCTGAGGTCTACAGTGTGGCTGCTTTCACTGCGTATTCTATTAATACGCCACTGTGGTAATATAATCTGCGATATTTTTGCCTATTTTACACTTTTTGTCCAGTAGATGGCGTAGTGAGCAGGTGAAGCCTCAAGAAGCGTCGCCCAATAGTGAACCACTTTGGGAGAAAGCTTCAATGCTCCATGAGGCTTCAGCTCGCCATCACTATCCCCAAGATTCAGAGCACCTTCTTTAAAGAGTCAAGCATCCCCATAGCACCTGCTAAAGAAAATCTCTGCTGCTGCCACTGGATGCAGGTGCAGCTTTTTGGCATATCGGTGCAGTAGATTAACAATACAGTGGCCTACCTCGACTGTAAACAAGAAGTGACGTGAGGTGCCGTATGGTGCCGCCAGCTCACGTAAAACAGCTGGAGCGAAATAAATCTATTTCATATCAATCCAAAAGGCTTATAAATACATTGACAAAGACGAAAACGAAGGGAATTTTATCTATAATTTCAGTACGTTTTAGTTACTTTTGTAAACACTCAATGCAGTTTCAGTTAGTTATCGTTTTTTTTCTTTTAATTATCGTTTTTATTTCAATTAACGAAAATGTTTTTTCAATTTTACTTTTCGTTATTTCGTTCGTTTTCGTTAACGATAATAACCTTGGGACCCACTTACAGCTAACGTAGTAACTCAGTAACTGAATATGAATTAGTAAGTTTTAGTTGGTTCTACCTAAGCCACTCACCTGGCTTAGGCTGTGAATGAGTAAATATTCAGGACTGATTTTTATCGTACATAATATTTTTACTGTGAAAGAAATTAGTACTGGTAATTATTATGAACCAAGATGAACATTTAATTATTAAAATAAAAATTGTCAATCTAGAATAAAGAGCGCACTACAGGAATTCAAGGTACAAATACTAATGTACATGTGTTCACAGTATTAAAACAGCATTCCTTAGACATAAATATACAACTCTTGGATGGATCATTCCATGCCAAATCAACCAATGTCAGAAAAAGTTCCCAGGTCACCCCCTCAGATTTTGATGAAAACTTGCCATAATGAACCTTATGGGGTGTCCAGAAAAACCACAAAGTTTTGTTGAAAAATTCCCATCCATCTCAAAGTTATGGCCCTTTCAAATTTAGGTGCCATGCCCCTTTTTCGCACTCGCGAATTGTGAAAATGATTTGGGAAGGTTTTTGAAAGACCATATCTTCATTTCTAAACAAAATAGGAAGCTGAGAATTGCTACACTGGCTCAGTTTCTCCTGTTCTTACAGAATCTGGCATCAAAAAGGAGTTTGGAGGAAGCACTTGGAAGTTATAAGCTTCAAAAAATCAGAATTTTGTTTGGCACCAGACCCTTTTTTTCAAATTTTGACCCTGACCTGCGGGGTCGTTTCTTGTCCTGCACTCAATATTCTTTTGGATTATGGTTATTTGGGGGAGGTACTGTAAGCAGATGCAAGATTACCCCAAATAAGCTTTTAATCTCTGATTTATTGTCACCTGAAAATGGTCACGAGTCAGAAAACCAGTAACGTACCCCCTTCTTTGAGGGCACGGGTGACAATGTAGATAGTTTGCTATGACAGTGTAATTCATTCGTCTAAAGGATGCACATCTAAACCTTCATTGGTGCAAATATAAAGATCTCAACTCAACTCCTTCAATATAAACTCAACCTGAGAAAAATGTCATATTTCTCTGCTTTCGGGAGGCAGTTTTCCCACCTGTTGACATGTTACAAGCTAAAAAGCCTTGCATATGCGGGTTTTTCATGTATCACTGCTGAAAGATTCAACTAAATTTATTAGAGTAATGTTAGATGATCATCACACTCCAAATCAGGGTGTGTGCCAGTTTTTACTACAATCGCTAATCAAAATGTTAGAGTCCACACCTGATGTCATTAACAAACAAAACACTGCTTGTGCCTTTGGCAAACAGATCCCAGTGAAAACACTACCCTCAGAGGTAAATGATTAATCCTAACCAGCATGTCCTGGATGAGTAACTGCCAAGAAAACATTCATTCAGGAATGCAATTAAGGTTTAGGTAAGTAGTTAATTCTAACTCCACTGCAATCTCCTCATCCCTAATTTGGAACACAGGCCTCCTTCTTGTTTTAAATCCTGCATGTGCGGGACGAGTTATTGCCAAGAAAACATTCATTCCACATGTTGCAGGAAGCACATGCTATAAAGCTGTTGGAGTCAGCTTCTTTCACTTGAGAAGTAACTTTCTGTAAGTCAACATGGCATCAGCGAGCATTTCTCTTGATACTTGTTCTATTGGAATGTTCTTGAATCAGGATTTTTATCTTCTGTATATTTAACATCAGTTTCATGTTCTTCTAAGCTGAAATGACAACAATCTGGTAAACATTTGAATTTACTGAAAGCAGAAACTTTGAACCGGTTTTTTTGCCAAATTTTCGATTAATGGGTGAGTATACTGATTCACCCACTCAACTGATAGGAACCTCATTGTAAATCTGCTTCAATGCAACAATTTCCATTTGTGTGTTTTCTTCGGTATGACTTGTGTTAAAAATCTATTCACATCATAAAATATCCTGTCTTTTCTTTGTACAGGAGAGGTGGGGAGATTTGCCTGCTCAATCTGTGGTGAGAGATTCCAGACGCTGTATCATTTGATGTTGCACAAACCGAAACATAAAGGAGAGCGCAAGCATGGGTGCACTCAGTGTGGGAAGTGCTTTGCTTGTAAGTCAGCGCTGAAGAAGCACCTGCGAACTCATACAGGAGAGCGCCCGTACCACTGCTCCCAGTGTGGGAAGAGCTTCACGAGTAAATCTTACCTGACGCTGCACCATCGAATTCATACAGGAGAGCACCCATACCACTGCTCCCAATGCGGAAAGAGCTTTATTTGTAAGTCACACCTGAATTCACACCAGCGAGCTCATACAGGAGAGCGCCCACACCCCTGCTCCCAGTGCGAAAAGAGCTTTATTTGTAAGGCGCACCTGAATGTACACCAGCGAACTCATACAGGAGAGCACCCGTACCACTGCTCCCAGTGTGAAAAGAGCTTTATTTGTAAGGCATACCTGATTGCACACCAGCGAACTCATACAGGAGAGCGCCCGTACCACTGCTCCCTGTGCGAAAAGAGCTTTGTTTGTAAGTCACACCTGAATTCACACCAGCGAACTCATACAGGAGAGCGCCCGTACCACTGCTCCCAGTGCGAAAAGAGCTTTATTTGTAAGGAGTACCTGAATATACACCAGCGAACTCATACAGGAGAGCGCCCGTACCACTGCTCTCAGTGCGAAAAGAGCTTTATTTGTAAGGCATACCTGAAAAAACACTCGTGCCAACGGCGCCGGAAGTAGAACATTTTCGTGATTCTGAGACATTTGGTAAACTAAAGCCGGCAGACAAAAACGGGAGGAATATTTACATTTTGTGGTACAACCAAAGAGGACATTGTAACACCAATCAAATACATATATTGTACTTTGCAACCAATAAAATTATTTCAATGCCGTGCGCTGGCCCGCCGACAGGGGGGACAACCAGGTCAGTCTTGCCAGGCTCTGGGTCACGGGGGATCCAGAACTGGACCCTCTCACTGCTAAAACATCTGCCGGAATAATTTTTCAAAATTGGCTTTTTTGTGGGGAAAATAAAAACATATAGTATGTGGGTCACATATAATGCTTGTGCTTTTGTTGCCCCCTCATTTTCTTTTACATAGTTATCAAAAACATTTTTACTATCCCTCCAAGCAAAACTTGTTTTGCCTGTTACCCCAAATAACCACTAATAAACATAATAGAAGAAGAAGAATGTTGCTTATACATTTTAGCTAAAGTTGAATGCATTAATTATGGCAAAATGTTGCAAATTTTACATATGTAGAGCAAATATTCAGAGATACGTGATCAGTTGGAGATTGAATGTTTGTTGATGACCTTGATTACTAAAATCCAGCGTTTAACTGCTTAGGAGTCCAATGTTATTTTTTTTTTCCAGCGCTCTAAGGGTTAAGGTGCCCTGATTAGGGTCCCAGGGTTACATTTATTGCTATCCTGACCAGAAAAGATATACAGATGAATAAATTTGGACTGATGAAGTTTAGATTGGGTTAGAGTAAGTATACTGACCTATGATTGGTCAGTGAGAAGCAGGTGCTCTCCCCCAGATTACTGCATAGTTTAATCACAAGATAGAGCCTGGCTGCTGAAGGACTCCATCGAGAGACTGTGGCTGAATCCAAGGCCGCTTTGGAGCTGGTTTGCAAGGTGTGCGACGACACAGCGGAGTCACATGGTACGTCTAGAGGGGCGGTGCAAGTCAGCTTGATCAGCGAGCAAAGACCTCTGTACAGCACATCACGTGACTCCTCAGGCGAGTAAATATGGTGGCTTACATAGCTGCAATAAAAGTGATAGAAGAGATGGACACTTTGGATATTTGATCTTCATGGACTTGTGGATGAAGGTCAGGACCGAAGATGAAGGCAGATGTGCAACTCCATTTTCCAGAAGCTCAGGGGCCAAAGATTATTTTCCAGAAACTGGGGAAAACAAGTGCTTGAAATGAACAGGACAGATGTTCAGCTTTGTAGGACAAAAGTTTTTGTGGTTGGGATGATGTGGAGAAGGTAGCTCTGGTGCATTGAAGGGGATATATAGTTCTCATTTAGTTCTCTTTTTTTAACTTTACAAGTCTCTTTTTTTGTCAACTCTTTGTTCAGTTGTCACTTATTTCATTAAGCACTCTTTGTCATTTGAACTATTGACACTTAACTTGCCTCCGTGGAGCTCTGCACTCTGCACTATCAACGAATATTCTGAGTTTTTATCAATAATCCACGCCTCCTCCTATAAGATGATTGTAATATCCCGTGATTTTAACTTGCACATAGATAAATTGTCAGATCAACTATCTAAAGGTTTTATCGACCTACTTTACTCAATGGATTTTACGCAGCACGTCATACCGCCGACTCACAACAGGGGACACACTCTGGACCTTGTCATTAGCCATGGCCTGTCCACCAGTGTGTCCTCTGTTGTTGACTTGGCTGTATCTGACCACTATTGTGTTGTTTTTAACATCACCGGTTTTGTGCAACAGGAGACCTCGGTGCAAACTGTGAGGAAACGCTATCTGACTCCGGAAGTGCCTGCAAATTTTATTGAAGTTTTATGTAAAAATCCCCGCCTCATTTTACCTACATCCTGTGATTTCATTGTTGAAAATTTTAATAGCAAATTGAAGTCAAGCCTCCATTTTGTAGCTCCACTTGTAACAAAAAAACGTAAAAACCAAGCCGACACCCCCGTGGAGAAATGAAGAAATCAAAAATTTGAAAATGAAATGCAGGATGGCTGAAAGGAAATGGAGGAAAAATAAATTAACAATAAATAATCAACTATTCTGTGAACAACTTAAAATATATAATAATGCAGTTAAACAAGCAAGGAATTCATACTTTGCCAGAATAATTTCTACTCACAAAAACAACCCCAAAGTCCTCTTTTCCACTATTGATAATTTAATCAACCCTGTTTTTAATAAATACAGAGGTCCAACTACTGACTCTCTGTGAGGAATTTGCAGACCACTTCAGGAGCAAGATTGACGCTATTGGATCCAACATTTTAGTTAACATTTTGCCTGACTAGAAAACTGTTTTACTCTAAAACTCGATAAGTGGGTTTATGAGTAGGTGACTAAAAAATAACATGTATAAAAACCTTTTTTGGTGTTGGACGTACAGGGTCTGAATGTAATCTTAAGCCAACTCAATTCCCATATAATGAACAAAACACTTCAAACCTTGGCAAGTTGGCTGTAAGGTAACTCAACAAATAAATAACACTGCTGGTATCTAACACAACTGGTTTCAAACATTCAGTTTGTCCCATTGAATACATAATACTTTGCTCAGTAAATGAATTCAATCAATTTCATGATTCTCACTTGGAAATAGGTTTAGTGTTAACCTGCATTTTGGTAATGTCACTGGTCGTAGACAGAGATTTATTTTTACATGAGCAGCCTTAACACGCGCACCTAAGTCAGTAAAACCGCATTTTTACTTTTGGATAAGGGCCATTTTCACAAAATGGGGCAAATAACGGAAAAGACATTTGGTAAAAAAAAGTTGTAAGCTTTTCTGGACTTTGGCATATTTACAGTTGGCAAACATGATAACGATTGCAGTTGTGCAATAGCAATGCTAGATTATTATTTTTTACATAAATATTAAAAAATATATTTCAGTGGTACTGTCTTTACCGTTACTCTAATAACGGTAAAGACTTGCACCCCGTCTTTACCGTTATTGGATAGATATTCACACTTGCACATAACAGATGGATGCCCTTGTTCTAAAAGAGACAAGATAAAGGGCAGACCCTGGGGATGTGACATTGTAGAGGACAGTTCGTCTCATAGCAGATGATCATATAGAAGATGGCAGAGTCCTGGTTATTCTTATAACGGGAAAGACATTTATCAAGGTCTTTACCGTTATTGGATTACAACTCTTCAGGTTTGTCATAGATGGGCTGTTTCACAATCAGGGACCAAAGTTTGTCTCACGGACCCCCAAAAATCAAATGTGGAATATAGAATTAAATTGATGCCTATTTGTTTACATATGTTGTTGGGGACACATGCTGAAAATTTTGGAGCGTTCGATTCTCGGGTTCTCCTAAAATTCATACAAATGACAAACAAAGTCAGTTATTTTCCGATAAAATATTATTCATATGAACATTACCACATCATTTATGGTGAAACACTTTTTCTCATTGATATTGTTTAATTCAATCATATCATCCAGTGAGTTGTTGTTGAAGTTTGGAAGTTTATAAACACAAATATTTAAATACCATGTTTTTGGTGATTTTAGTAAAATTAAAAAAAAAAATTATTTCAGTTACTGTCTTTGTAAAGCCACTTGACTGTCACTAGAATAATAATTGTTCCTAAATTATAGTGCTGATGAAGAGCAAAATATTGAAAAAATGAAGAGTTTATGTTCATTATTAATGAAATTACAGGCAGTTTAAGAACACATGCCTTTTTACCCAATATCTTCCGGAGAAGACATAATTTTTGACATGCATTGATAACCCATACATCTGTAGAAAAAAGTGTGTGATGGTCCACAAAAGTGGCTTCACTTATGCTAACTTCTAGTTTGTGTATTAACTACTAGTTGTGTGTTGTGGATCCATCAAACATCACAACATCTTGAGTAACACTTACTGAGAATAACAATCAAAACTTGATAAACAAGATCATAGGACCAATATGACTGAAATTTTACATTGACACAAGTGATTATCTTCCAGTAAGAAACAAATTATATTTGTACACACTTTTATTTTTTTCTGAAAATATTAATGCTTCTGAGTGATTTAATGTAATTCTGTTTATGTAAACAGTATGTGTCTGGCCTATTTCCACCTTTTAAACCAGTTCCGGAGAAGAAATGTTTTTGACGGTCAAAGAACATACACTCATTACATGGTACACAGTGTAATGACCAGTGCATATACTGACACAGTATTCCTCATGCGCAATCATATGAATATGTGGAGTCAAAATCATACAATACATCCAAGTGTACCCCCCTCCTGTGTTGAAATATTAATAATGTAAAAAAAAAAAAAATTTCTGTTGACATTTTTTGACGGACAGAATGTCTTGGCAGAAAAAGTCAAGTTTTCATGAATCGATGCGTTTCTGACCCCCCAAATATTATTTGTAGCTTAAAAAAACCTTCCCATTTTTTTAAACGATAGTTGCACAAGCTACTGGGTACAGTGGTATTTTATTGGTGAGGAATACAAATGTATCTAAAAGAAAATGAGACTCCAAAATGTCAAAAAAAAAAAAAGATATCGTACTGTCAAATTTTCAACATTTGACATTTTTTCATCAAACTGCTTCTGTAGATTAATCAATGATAGCAGAACTTAAAATGAATATGTCAACTTGCTGCTAATAATTTTAGAAAAAAAGCTAAATTTATTCAATATTTTAGAATTTACCCCTGATTGTGAAATAGCCCAGATGAGAACAGCTGGCAAATGACAGAGCACGTAGAGCAGATTTGATTTATGGCATATTTTAGAAGCCAGTTGAGGGTCCTCTGGAGCAATTTGATTTAGTTACATAAAAGACAGGGAGCTGGAACCCTGAGCTGCAAAACCTTCACCCCAGTTGACTGCGTGACAAACAGAACAAACTCACACCACTGTACAGGTAACAATTACAGAAAGAAGCCAGGAATTATTTAAAAAAATCAAGTAATGCATTTTATTGAACAACAAACCAGAAAATAACAATTTAAACTAGGATAATAAAACTTTACGAACCCTCAAAAAATAATTTTCTAAAAGTCTTGGCAGTAGTGCTTTTGATTATAAAAATCCAGAAAGTGTGACTATTATCACATATTGAAAAAGGCACCTTGTACAGTTAACCCCACCTAAGGCGTCGCCACTTGGACCACGATTTCCATGACCACTAAGAAATAATTATAAATGGGCAATGCATGTTGTTAGCACACAGCTCACAGACACATGTACATGTACCTAATCATTGTGTCAGAAAAAATAAATTTTTGCCTATGTGTATGTGAATTGAGGAGTCTGGCCATTGTTTATCCACGCAACCAATCTAAGCATGAATGACCCAATATGACACATGAAATGAAATGAAGTTCTTTAACAGCACTCCTGCGATCTGGAAAAACCTAGTACATTTGTCACTGTTGAGAGAAACTGAGTTTGACCCTCATTTGCGGTAATTAAGAGCGGTGAAAATCTTAATACAATAGCTATTAGTGTTAATTGAACTGTCAAAAACAAGTTTCTATCATTTTTTTCTGTTAGGAAAAGTCCAGAACCTAAAAGTCTTTTGTTCAATTGCAAGATCTTTGCCACTGATAAACTTACTAGGTTTTTCCAGATCACAGGATGTGCTGACAAAACTCTGGCTGAAAACATATCTTAGTGATGATTTGGAGGTCGGCATTAAGTACACTTCGTGTTACTAGGGTGATGACTGTTGCAAATAATCGATGGAAATTAGGTCAACAGAAAATCTGGGTTTTTAATTGGAGAAGTTAAGACTTGGACAAAGATGACTTAGACGTGGTTTTTTCAAAAACTAATTCATTCAACTACCATAGTTGCATATGCATTAATGAGAACTAAGGAACTTGTGTGTCACCACTTGTGTGTCACCATGGGTTGACACCCATCAGCAGGCCCTTTACCATGAGAAGATTCCAGGAAATTTCAGTGTACCATCTCAAAGTTGTACCGTTCAAATGGAATTGTGCTCATCAGAAGGAAGTTGGTCTTATTTCTGTATTGGGTTGTGGGCCCATCGGACACAAAGTGAACAATCTTGACCCCAGATTTTTTCAATTCTGTTAGAACAGTCCAACTGAGCCCACACAGCTGATGGACCATGCCTTGTGTCCTCACTCATGGTGCAAAAACACTTAGCATAGAGCTCACCCGATGCTTGTCTTAAGGTAGCATGGCATGTGTGCCATGATACCTGTCGTCTGCTGGCCCCGAAGTGTATGCTCTAGACTTCCTCAGCCCCCTTACAGTTGTAATTCTCACTGTAATCAATCTCTAGTACACATTCCACTGGACCCATATGATCCTTGATTGTATGTACAGACCTGTACTGGTGTAATATATACTGACCAAAAAAAGAAACGCAATTACGTAATCCGGTGTCAAATTTCAAGCCGCCATTCGTCCGGAATCAAACAATCGGCAGTGCTTGGGTTCGAGTACTACCATTGTCCTAACACTCCCATTTTTGTTTTGAGTTCCTCGTAGACACCAGGGCCAATAAAAGTCCGACCGAAAATGAGTAAAAATCAGACGGGTTATAATGCCACAACAAACTTAAGTTCAACGAGAACGCACGATTGGGATGATACAGGCCGGAAGTCGGGTAGATAGAGTTGCCCATCAATTTGGCGTGCATTCTGCGGCAATTAGTCGCCTCAGAACCAGGTTTAATGCCACTGGACACACGGCCGATCGCCCCAGATCCGGCAGGCCACGTGTTACGACTCCAGTGTCTGACCGTCGTATCGCGACCGACCGTCTGCTACACACCGAGCCAACCTTCATTTTGTTGAAGGAAACCTCAACGCCGTCTGATACTGCGATTAAATTCTCTGTCCAGTCTCCTTCCGTTTGTCCGACGTCACGGACTGACTTTCCAACAAGACAACGCACGTCCGCACATGGCACGTATCTGAATGGAGTTCCTTCGGGCCGAAAACGTTCAAATCCTTCCCTGGCCAGCGTTTTCTCAAGATCTTTCTCCTATAGAACACTTGTGGGACATTCTGGATAGAGCGATCCAGAGACGTCAACCACCGCCAGCAACAGTACGTCAGCTAAGACAAGCACTGACCAAAGAGTGGAAAAGCGTTCCTCAAGCAACAATCAGACGTCTGGTGATGTCTATGAGACGCAGGTGTACCGCCGTGCGCGATGTTAACGGGGGACATACGAGATACTGATAGTGTCATTTGTGCTTCGTAATGTCGAACTTCACCTTGTTATATAAAAGCCAACATAGCGATCTTCCAACCCGATTTTCTGTTATATCTATTACCTGAGATTCCCTCTTTCATTTGATACCAATGAAGTGTTGATTAATAATAGTTACATTCGATAAAATCAAGAAATAGAAAGTTGCGTTTCTTTATTTGGTCAGTATACGATACTGATGGGGCATGAACTGCTTCATATCCTTCAAAAACACCTTACGCAAGATTGAAACTGTGTCTACCAGTGATACCTTCATCATCATAGTAACAATCCGGGGACCTTTTGTTATCACTCTCTGTTCTTTAACTTGGCGCCACTCGCTGTACTTGACCTGATCACTGTTGGCCATGCCAACGGTCAAATGATCGTGTAACTTATTACAGCATTTAGTGCAGGTACCACATATGCACCTGTATTCGGAATGAGAACACACTATTTCAGATAGAAGTTTTGTCAGATTTGCTGTTGGCAAATAGCCCAAGTGATGCAACTTTGATGCTTTCATTTCGCAGTTACCATGAACTTTGCATTTCACAGTTTCCCTGTCATTGACACATGGTGGTACACAATAGAAGGGTCTCAGTCTAGTAAAAGAAGTGTATGATATTTTTTTCTGTGGAGTGCTCTGATTTGAATTTCGCTTACAGATTCAGAAGGGTGTCAGTAAGGTATCTCTTCTGCATTTTTACCTTGTTACGTGCTATTGTTTCATGTTTTCCACTGGATGGGGCAATGTTAACATCCTGCAGAAAGAATTCATGGACAAATTCTTGCATCCTACCCAAGCCAGCTTTTCGATTTCTTGCATTTTCAGTAATGGTACTAAAGCCAGAAGAGGTAATCACTTTCTGCAACCTTTTTCGTGACGAGGCTATTTCAGATCTGGCTTTTTCAAGCAACCGCTATTTCTTGACAAGCCAACCGGCCACTACCTTGTGAATAGCAACCTTATCTTTTTCTGTCCTTTCACCAGTCATTTTGAGCTTAACTTCCTCAGCCAGTCACACCAAAGAGAAGAGTTTGCTTAACTTCCTTCTGGTCACCATTCTAAAGCAGCCGATTCAGCTTGGTAGCTGGGGATGCGCTTTCACTTGTTTGGGCCTGCTCAGTCATGTTGCCCATCTTTTTCAGCTTTCTCTTTAGGTTTCAGACTTCCTTCTTGAGTTCTTTAATCTTCTTCTTCTGCTCATCAATGGTTCTGTAGGCTTTCTGGCTCCCTCGTCTGATCTTCTTTCTGCCTAACTTGGAAGAGAGGTCAAGAAACCTTGCATTAAAGGGATAAACATATAAGGGACACTGCCAGACATTTCACCTCTAATTTTGAAAGTTCGATATTTTGGGTAGCCTAGGTACCATGTGACTGCCGTGGCCTGACTGACTCCACGCTAGCAAGGTTACCATCACTTCATTTTAGTTCATTTTAGAAGCCCAGCTTGGTTAGGTTTATTTCACGTCTGATCCTGTTGCTGCAGTTATCAGGACTAAAGCTGACCTGAGATAACTGTGGCTAAGTTTTTGGAAAACCAACAAATTCAGAGCACAACCTCCATATTTTACATGATTTCGGGCAAATCTGTGGACCCAACCGAGGGTCCCAGGGTCCTTTTCAGAATTTTTTTCATTTGGCAACAAAAACTAAGGTCAGCTACATGTAAAACTGAGGTAGATGTATGGTTGAGCAATAAGCAGCTTGGATGGAAAAATGGTACAATAATGTAATGCTATTGAGAGAATGTTACGTAGCATACTTTTGAAATATTCACATAAATTGAAAAATGCCAATCTACCTGCTCTCCGCTGATGAGGGGTTGGTACTTCTGGGGCAGGATTTCCCACATTAACCTCTGGAAGTGGAGTGCCTGGAGGGGTTTCTGGAAGCAGTTCTTGCACTTTCTGCTTCTTCCTTTGTTCCCTCTTCTCTCTTTTCCATTTATTTCGGAGAGACCCCTGCGCATGCTCACTTAAATTGTTAATTGTCTTAATTTTCCCTTGTGCCTTTCGTTCTTGATACCTCTTCCTTTCCTTAGCCTTGTACTCAGCATGCTTTACTGGATCCTCTTTCACTTTCTGTCTGCACTTCCGCATTGCTTCCACGTTCGACTTTTTATGCTTTTTTGGAGGCATCTCGACAAGTTCTGAAAAGGCACAATGATTGAAATCGAATGAGTTTCTTATTTCCATAGTGCTAACCCCTTTGTGCAGATGTAGACGTTCACGGACATGGAACTGCAAATTTAAGCACGCAGTTACAGTACTCGATCACTAGATGGCACCCCCGGATCAGTTATTGAATATTCACAAGCAAGCTGAGCTCGAACATGGTTTAGAATATGGAGAAGTTCACTCCAATCCCTGTTTTTCAGCAGTTGCATGAATTAAACTCCTCAGCTAAGCCTGATGTGCAAACTGGTCAATATCCTTGCCCATAGTATCGATCCAGCAGTTTAGAAAAATGATCTCTTGCGACAGAAAAAAATGTTGCCTTCTGTAGCAACTACTTTAGCTACAGTGAGCCAACGGTATTCCAATTAGTGGCAAAATTGGTTTTCTGAAGCAAAAAATTCGACATGGTATTGATTCTCTCACATTCTACTGTCAATTACAGTCATCACATACAAAAAATGCGTAGTTCCCGACCATGGATTTACGCGTAGATTCCTCCATTGACAAATTCAGCGCTCCCTTATAGCCACCCAAGTACTGGTGTTGATCATCATTCAATTATATACTCAGGCTCATCTGCGTAACTGCAGTTATAGTTCACACCCTCGTGAAGCTTCCCCGGTAACGATGTATTGATTGGCTCATTTCTTATCCAATTCTCGAGTGTTTAAACTGTCCATAGTAACTGAAACACATTTATTGGAGAGTCAGAAAAGTATTACAAGCCTTTGCGTATCAGCAAGCTCTGTTGTATCCTGTCAACGCTGTCCACATTGCGCGGCTGGAATTGACGCGATTCATAGAAAAAAAGACTTCTAAACCCGGTCTGAAATGTTCTGTTACATTTACAGGATTTAAATGAGGTACGGACATGGTCAATGGAAATTATTTCAAATACATAAATGACATTCAAAACTTAGAAAACCTTCACCGTGTTCAATAATCATTGTTGGCTTGCTCCCCAGGTTCATGTATAGGGCTCCCTGAACCCTAAATGACTGTGCTGTCCCAATAAAATGAGAGATGGCATGATTTCATCCCAAGATTCCATTCTGTTACACAGTTGTCTTTACCGTTATGCACCCAAAATAACGGGAAAGACAATAGTGGATAACGGTAAAGACGTTGACCAATGCACAGTCGTGCCCGCACAGTACATGGACAGGGCATGCATGTTTTTTTCTTCACAGTTATTCATGTAAAAAGTAAAAAACACCAATAAAATTGTTTCTGCGGATTCTAGAATGATTTATTTGACTGACGGTAAAGACGAACAATAAGTGTGACATTTCAAATAGAGCTAACTCACCAGATGATCTGTCTGAACTTCAGCAGCCTGCGGCCTGTCTCCAGGGAAAAAATGGCATTTCTGACCTTGACCTTCTAGCAAAAGTGCCATCGTGTGGACAAACGAAGAACTAACTGAAATCTTGAGTCAATATGAAACATGATAACGGTAAAGACAAGTCAGAGAGTGTGATTAGCCACACCCAAAATACTTTGAAAACATACTTAAACAACAATATTTTGGTGTAATAATTCAAAAGCTTGTGGTGCTCTCAAATAAGATTATCCTGAATTGGGATAAAAAGAAATGCAATTTATATGTTTAAAGTTATTGTTACTGATCTCTTGATGTGCTCGCTGAAAAATGATAACGGAGTGGACAATCTACGTGTATAGTAATTAATATTTTTTTGAATGAATCAGCTATCCACCTCAAACCTAATGTCCCATCATAAGGGAAAATTTATTCTTTTTGTTAACCCACTTCAGAAATGAAAGGAATTTGGTTTAATGGCAATTACAGTGACGACCACTTTTTACTGTTATTTTGTACCTTTTTGTGAAAATGGCCCTTAAGCGAAGCTTAGAAAGGAGTGCTGTGACAAGACTCGAACGTTGCTCTAAATTATTGTCCCTGGCCTCATCAGCCACTACATGCTGGATTCTTTCAATTCAGCCACTATACTCTCAGTGATTTCTTCAGCTCAACACTGAATCATCGGTATCATTTCATAGAAAGGTGTTCAAAATTTGACTAGTTACCAGGGGAAAATAAGGAACTAATGAGGAACTAACTGCCCGTGAACCACAATGAGAATTTCTTGAGTAACTCTAATCAGATTTTTATAAAATGATTAGTTAATTGAAGAATAAATAAGGAGTAAATAGTTAGCTGATCTATAAAATTTGATTGGGAGTTGCTCAAGAACTACCTGTTAACTAATGGTGTACCGCCAATTAGTTCCTTTTCTGTTCCTCAAATAATATTCATTTGCTACTTTTTAAAGGTGACTAGGAGTTCCTCAAGAATTTCCATTTAACTAATGGTTTACAAGCAGTAAATTCCTCACTTCTTCCTTATTTGTTCCCTGGTAACTACTCAAATTGTATACCTTTATTGTAGCCCCGGACAGAGTGTCCAGGGGTACTATGGATTTGCGGTCGTCGCGTGTCCGTGTCCGTAGAGATTTTCTTGTGAATGCGCTACAGACTGCATTTCTAATCCAGTCCTTTTGATATTTCACATGCACGTTGATAGTGGTTACTGGATGAAGTCTATCGCTTTTGGTTGAGTTTCGTCATGCCGTGTCTGGAATATTCCCAAAAAAAAAAAAACAACAAACATTTTCCCAATGGAAAGTATGGGAGTTCAAAAGCCAGCATCTCTGATGGTATAGGGATGCATTAGTGCACATGGTGTGGGACACTTGCATGTTTTAAAAAGCACCATGAATGATGAAAGGTATATAAAGGTTTTAGAGCAACATATGCTCCCCTCCAGACGACATCTATTCCAGGGAAGGCCTTGTGTATTTCAGCAGGACAATGCAAAACCACATACTGCAGCTATTACAACAGCATGGCTTTGCAGTAGAAGAGTCCGTGTGCTGAACTGGTATGCCTGCAGTCCTGATCTTTCACTGATTGAGAACATTTGGCGCATAATTAAACGAAAAGACCGTTAAAGGAGACCCAAAACTCTCCAGCAGCTGGAAGCCTGTATTAAACAAGAGTGGGATCAAATTCCAATGGCTAAACTCAAGAAACTTGTCTCCTCAATGCCCAGACGCCTCCACTCTGTGTTATAAAGAAGAGGGGATGCTACACCATGGTAAACAGGCCCCTGTCCCAACTTTTTTGAGACCTGTAGCAGCCATCAAATTGGAAATGAGTTCATTTTGTGGATAAAATTGTAAAATTTCTCAGTTTCAACATTTGCTATGTTATCTCTGTTCTATTGTGAATAAAATACTGGCTGATGTGATTTGAAAGTCATTGCGTTTTGATTTTATTCACAATTTACACTTTGTCCCAACTCTTTCGGAACTGGGGTTGTATATCATAGCCCTCTTCCTGGCGTCTCTGAAATTTCTCCTCTTGTTCTGGTATCAATTTCATTTCAATTGCCTGAGCCACTGGATTACTGATTTTTGTCAAGTTGAAGTGGATGTCAAGTAGGTTGTGACATCGACAAGAAGTGTTTTCTGCAAGCTTGCAGTAACATGACAACTTTCGGTGTGAGAGTTTGCCGTTGCACACAGAAACCAGTTGGTGAATCTGCATGGTGCCTTTTACGGTGTCATGATCTATACCTTGTACTTTCCTCTCCACCTTATCAATGTCATCTGATGAGACCATATACAAATCTACATTCATCTTGCCCTTCAGACAGCTGTACAGCTTTGTGACATCTAGAATGTCTTGGCCATAGCTTACCAACTTGTCGGCAGCAGTTTTCACGGCAGCGCCCACACCATCAGCAGGCCCTTTACCATGAGAAGATTCCAGGAAATTCCAGTGTACCATCTCAAAGTTGTACCGTTCAAATGGAATTGTGCTCATCAGAAGGAAGTTGGTCTTATTTCTGTATTGGGTTGTGGGCCCATCGGACACAAAGTGAACAATTTTGACCCCAGATTTTTTCAATCCTGTTAGAACAGTCCAAATGAGCCCACACAGCTGATGGACCATGCCTTGTGTCCTCACTCATGGTGCAAAAACCCTTCGTATAGAGCTCACCCGATGCTTGTCTTAAGGTAGCATGGCATGTGTGCCATGATACCTGTCGTCTGCTGGCCCCGAAGTGCATGCTCTAGACTTCCTCAGCCCCCTTACAGTTGTAATTCTCACTGTAATCAATCTGTAGTACACATTCAACTGGACCCATATGATCCTTGAATGTACATACAGACCTGTACTGGTGTAATATAAGATACTGATGGGGCATGAACTGCTTCATATCCTTCAAAAACACCTTACGCAAGTTTGAAACTGTCTACCAGTGATACCTTTGTCATCATGGTAACAATCAGGGGACCTTTTATTATCACTCTCTATTCTTTAACTTGGAAGAAATGTCTGATCCTGTTGCTGCAGTTATCAGGACTAAAGCTGACCTGAGATAACTGTGGCTAAGTTTTTGGAAAACCAACAAATTCAGAGCACAACCTCCATATTTTACATAATTTCGGGCAAATCTGTGGACCCAACTGAGGGTCCCAGGGTCCATTTCAGAATTTTTTTCATTTGGCAACAAAAACTAAGGTCAGCTACATGTAAAACTGAGGTAGACGTATGGTTGAGCAATAAGCAGCTTGGATGGAAAAATGGTACAATAATGTAATGCTATTGAGAGAATGTTACGTAGCATACTTTTGGAATATTCACACAAATTGAAAAATGCCAATTTACCTGCTCTCCGCTGATGAGGGGTTGGTACTTCTGGGGCAGGATTTCCCACATCAACCTCTGGAAGGGGAGTGCCTGGAGGGGTTTCTGGAAGCAGTTCTTGCACTTTCTGCTTCTTCCTTTGTTCCCTCTTCTCTCTTTTCCATTTATTTCGGAGAGACCTTTGCGCACGCTCACTTAAATTGTTAATTGTCTTAATTTTCCCTTGTGCCTTTCGTTCTTGATACCTCTTCCTTTCCTTAGCCTTGTACTCTGCATGCTTTACTGGATCCTCTTTCACTTTCTGTCTGCACTTCCGCATTGCTTCCACGTTCGACGTTTTATGCTTTTTTGGAGGCATCTCGACAAGTTCTGAAAAGGCACAATGATTGAAATCGGATGAGTTTCTTATTTCCATAGTGCTAACCCCTTTGTGCAGATGTAGACGTTCACGGACATGGAACTGCAAATTTAAGCACGCAGTTACAGTACTCGATCACTAGATGGCGCCTCCGGATCAGTTATTGAATATTCACAAGCAACCTGAGCTCAAACATGGTTTAGAATATGGAGTTCATTCCAATCCCTGTTTTTCAGGAGTTGCGTGAATCAAACTCCTCAGCTAAGCCTGATTTGCAAACTGGTCAATATCCTTGCCCATACTTATCACTACTTGATCAATCGCTCAATTCGCTCGCATTCAGCACACACTGATGGGGAAATATATAAAAATTGATATATTACAGGTTTCAATGATTATTTTATTTGCATTCAATAAAACGACAGATGCTTTCGTGAGCACAAATTCAAACAAAATGTTTGCGTGAAAAATTCAGTTGGTTCCCGTTTGTCAAATCAAAAAATTCAAAATGGTACTTGTGTGCCAATGTGTGAACTACGTCATGAAAATAAGACTTCCCGACAAGGTCGCGACCAAAAAATATGAACCAGAAAAAAAACAATATACCCGTTTTGACTACCGTAGCGCAATCCAACCGAGTTGCAATACGTGATTGGAGGATGTGCCGCGAAGCCCCAAATGACGTAGATTTCCATATAGCCACCAGATGTTCATATGCCATGATTTATAATCAACAATTTGGACACATTCACTTTCTTGCACTCACCCTTTTTCAAGTCCAATGTCTTAAAATCTGTGGAACCTCAAAATCAAACTTCAAAATCGAATTTCTGTCCAGTACAAAGGTGATGGCAAAAAGATGATGCAATCACACTACATAGTTCCCATTCTAGCTACCAGATGGCAGCTGATCAGGTAGTTCCTATTCCTCTTCGTATCCCTATGAAATGCTTTCCTCAAATTCCAGAACTGGTGGTACGAAAGTAATTACTATTCTTGTTACAGTGTCCATGAGCTTTAAACTTTTGGAAACTGTGGTGGCGGACATACAAAATTTGACACCAGTATTCCCAGCATGTTGCAAATACCTGATGACTAAAAACTAGTCCATTATAATAAAGACATTTTTTACACATTTAAACCACGATATCAAGTGAGTTTGACACTGCATATTGATGACACAATTATTAAGAATCATTTTCTGTATCGGACGTACAGTACATGTGAAAAGCGTGTATACTTTGATTTAAAATAAAAATAAATTTAAATACTAACAGATTTTTTATTAATACAATAAATACTAGGGCCTAGTGTAAAAATCACTTCGACAAAAATTTGCTACAATGATAATCTTAGATAGAAAAAAATACAATTATTTAAATATGTATCAATCAGGGATATCCAATGACTCCTTCATTCCTTCTTTCAAAAACACTTTATATTATATTTATATTACTGTGTATCTTCCACCCAGGTTTACTCATTGGTTTTGAAAAATAGGGCTATAAACCTTGAAAATGATGTATTACAGAGATGTGTAGCACTATTTTGAAAATTCCACCTGTAGGTTTACCAATTGGTGGAACTGCCCAGTAGTGAGCCCCCTTCTGAAGAAGAGTAATTTGGATCTTGATATTTTTAATCATTATAGACCTATATCCAACTTGCCATTTTTAAGCAAAATTTTAGAAAAACTTGTTTTTATTCAGTTGAATGATTTCTTATTTAAAAATAATATTTTTGAGATATATCAATCTGGTTTTAGGATGAACCACAGTACAAAGGCAGCCTTGTTGACGATTGTTAATGATATTAGGTGGAATCTGGTCTCACACAAAATTTCAGTCCTGGTGCTACTGGATCTAAGTGCAGACTTTGATACGGTAGATCACCTCATTCTTTTGGATAGACTTAAATACCTGGTTGTTCTCTCTGGCACTGCTTACAAATGGTTCAATTCCTATCTCACAGATATAAAACTTCTGGAAAGTATGGAAATGAGCTTTTCAGAGATCCATGAAATTAAATGTGGTGTGCCCCAAGGCTCAATTTTAGGCCCAGTACTTTTTAATTTATATATGCTTCCACTTGGGAAAGTTATCAGGAGACATGGTATCAATTTTCGCAGCTATGCAGATGATACACTGCTGTACATTGCCATGTCTCCTGAAAATACACGGCCACTTGAGATCCTTTTTAACTGTATTTTAGATATTAAATCCTGGATGGCAGAAAACTTCTTGCAACTCAACCAGGACAAAACAGAAGTCTTAATTATCAAGTCCTGAGGCTAAGAGAGAGAAACTTCTGTCAAAGCTACAGGTGTTGTCATTGAAGCCATCGGAACAAGTAAAAAATCTGGGCTTCATTTTTGACTCTGAGCTTAGTTTCATCTCACATATTAAGAATGTAGTTAAAACAAGTTTTTATTATCTTAAGAATATAGCCGGAGTCCGACCATTTCTCTCTCGGACCAACACAGAAATGCTGATGCATGCTTTTATTTCTAGTCGTATTGATTATTACAATGCCCTGCTTTCTGTTCTTCCCAAAAAAAAAGTATATCTCAACTTCACTTGCTCCAGAATTCAGCTGCATGTGTGCTGACAAAGACCAGGAGGTGGGCTCACATTAAACCGGTTTTAAAATCATTGCATTGGCTCCCTGTGTGTTTCAGGATTGATTTTAAGGTCCTTTTAATGGTTTTTAAATGTCTTGATGTTCTTGCACCTTTTTATCTCTCAGATTTGCTTTTATCTTATGAACCCTCGCGGACCCCGAGATCCTCCAGCACCGGCCTCTTAGTCATTCCCAGAGTTAACACAAAAACCTACGGTGAGGCAGCTTTCCAGCATTACGCCCCACGTTTGTGGAACAGCAGCTTTCCAGCATTACGCCCCATGTTTATGGAACAGCAGCCGGAAAACCTGAGGGCCGCAGAGACTGTTGAGATTTTTAAAAGCAGGTTCAAGACCTACCTTTTTAATTTGGCTTTTAACTAGTTTCTGTTTTCATTATTTTACTGATTTTTACTACTGGGTGTTAAGAAACTTAGATTTTTTTTATGATCATTTTCAGCTCTACTTTTAGTATGTTTTTCTTACCTCATCTACTGCATACGTTTTAATTTATTTAATAATTGATTTAATTCTGTTGTTCTATATTTTATTATTCTATGTTATTTATTTTAGCTTAGTTTTTAACTCCAGTGTTTCCTCAGTGGGAGCCCTCTGCATCGGGGGCGGCTGTTGGTTCTAGCTCCTGCGGCGCTGGCATGCCCCCCTCCCGGTGGGGTGGAGGTCCAGACCATCACCTTATGGGGGTGGTGCTTGGCCCCTCCTGCCTGGGGTCGCGGTGTGGCTCCATGTTAGCGGCCAGGTTCCTGGGAGCGTCAGCCCCCTCTTGATTCAGACAACTCCACAAGATAATGTTTCCTCCCAGGTTCTTCCGTGCTCCGCCTTAGTATTCTTTTTTGTTTTTTTTTTTTAAAAATATTCTTAGCTACATTGCATGAGTGCTTCTGTATAAAGGCAATAAGGTTGGGTTGTTGGAGTTGGAAGGGGGGGGGATTCTGTTTTTTTTTTTTGTGTGTGTGTTAAGCACATTGTGCTACAATTTTATTGAATGAAAAGTGCTCTACAAATAAAGTTTTGATGAATTGATTGATTTTGTATAGAACTTTTGCCCTTTTGTACCTCGCTCTGGATAAGGGCATCAGCTAAGTCCCTGTAATGTAATGTAATGACATGCTTTTCCACCATCAAAATATGCATGAATTAGCCTCACTTTATATCTAGTGAGTGAACTTGTTTCTTCTCCAATGTTTTAGTTTTGTAATACCTGTGTCCACATTGACAAGGTGACAACAGCAGAAAATTACTTTGTCAAAGCTTTAGGTTCAAAATTACTTTCAAATAAACTAGTTTCATGGCTGTAACATCAGTCGCAAAAGTCAAATGCATATAGTGCTGTAAAAAAATCTTTGAATATTCCAAACCATTATCCACGCATTTGTTAGCCCCAAAGACAGGACGTAATTCGGTGCAGATTGGAATTAATTAATTTGTCAATGCTATAATGAAGTCTCACATCTGAATTAAATCAAATTCAGTGTATTGGCCTAAAATTTCACATTTCAAAGAAGTGACTAATGCAAAAACCGTGTGTAATATTTGATACAGTACTGCACGTAAACATTAAATGAAAAATACCATGATGATTCCATGTCTTTTTAATGTATGCTTTAATGACCGTGCTATAGTGTCTGTATTAAAGCCCTCCCAAATTATTTAAAGCCAAAAAAAATCATGAACATTGCCATCTTTTTTGAGAGACATAGTGCACACAAACTGACAGTTGCTCTAAATTATTGTCCCTGGCCTCATCAGCCATTACATTCTGGATTCTTTCAATTCAGCCACTATACTCTCAGTGACTTCTTCAGCTCAACACCGAATCATCTGTAACATTTCATAGAAAAGTGTTCAAAATTTGACTAGTTACCAGGGGAAAATAAGGAACTAATGAGGAACTAACTGCCCGTGCACCACAATGAGCATTTCTTGAGTAACTCTAATCAGATTTTTATAAAATGATTAGTTAATTGAAGAATGAGTAAGGAATAAATAGTTCGCTGATCTATAAAATTTGATTGGGAGTTGCTCAAGAACTACCTGTTAACTAATGGTGTACCGCCAATTAGTTCCTTTTCTGTTCCTCAAATAATATTCATTTGCTACTTTTTAAAGGTGACTAGGAGTTCCTCAAGAATTTCCATTTAACTAATGGTTTACAAGCAGTAAATTCCTCACTTCTTCCTTATTTGGTACTATGGATTTGCGGTCGTCGCGTGTCCGCGTCCGTAGAGATTTTCTTGTGAACGCTCTACAGACTGCATTTCTAATCCTGTCCTTTTGATATTTCACATGCACATTGATAGTGGTTACAGGATGAAGCCTATCGATTTTGGTTGAGTTTCGTCATGCGGTGTCCGGAATATTCCCAAAAAAACACAACAAACATTTTCCCATTGGAAAGAATGGGAGTTGGGTTTTCATTGCCACAGTGCGTGATGTCACACCTGGAGTGGGAACTGGGAGCAGAGAGGCTGAAAAGAATACTTTTAATTTTGCTATAACTTCCACAAATTTGAATCCTTCTTCATGAAATTTCACAAAAACGTAGGAAAATTTGTTGTTGTCACAGTACTATAGTTTTTGTAGCACAGAAGTACAACTCCAATCCCGAAATAGTTGGGACAAAGTGTAAATTGTGAATAAAATCAAAATGCAATGACTTTCAGATCACATGAGCCAAAATGTTATTTACAATTGAACATAGATAACATTTCAAATGTTGAAACAGACATTTTACATTTTTATCCACAAAATGAGCTCATTTCAAATTTTCTGGCTGCAACAGGTCTCAAAAAAGTTGGGACACAGCCAAAAAAGGGCTGAAAAAGCAATTAATATATAAGAGAATCAGCTGAAAGAACATTTAGCAAGTAATTACATTAACTGGCATCAGGTGTGTAACATGATTGGCTATAAAAGGGATGTCTTAGAGAGGCTGAGTCTCTCAGAAGTAAAGATGGCCAGAGGCTCTCCAACCTGTGAAGGCTTGCGTAAAAAAATTATGGAATACTTTGAAAACAATGTTCCTCAAGGTCAGATTGCAAAGGCTTTGAAGGTCTCATCATTGACAGTGCATAACATCATCAAAAGATTCAGAGAAACTGGAAAAATCTCTGTGCTTAAGAGACAAGGCAAAAGACCTTTACTGGATGCCCGTGATCTTCGGGCCCTCAGACGCCACTGCATCACTCACCGGTATGATTCTGTCATTGACATTACTAAATGGGCCGAGGAATACTTCAAGAAACCACTGTCTGTAAACACAGTCCGCCGTGCCATCCACAGATGCCACCTAAAACTCTATCATGCAAAAAGGAAGCCATTGTTGAGCAGGATCCAGAAGCGCAGCCGTGTTCTGTGGGCCAAGACTCATTTAAAATGGACTGTACTAAAGTGGCAAAGTGTCCTGTGGTCAGACGAGTCCAAATTTGACATTCTTTTTGGAAATCATGGGCGTTGTGTCCTCCGGGCTGAAGAGGTGAAAGACCACCCATCCTGTTATCAGCGTTCAGTTCAAAAGCCAGCATCTCTGATGGGGATGCATTAGTGCATATGGTGTGGGACACTTGCATGTTTTAAAAAGCACCATGAATGCTGAAAGGTATACAAAGGTTTTAGAGCAACATATGCTCCCATCCCTCCAGATGACATCTATTCCAGGGAAGGCCTTGTGTATTTCAGCAGGACAATGCAAAACCACATACTGCTGCTATTACAACAGCATGGCTTTGTGGTAGAAGAGTCCGTGTGCTGAACTGACCTGCCTGCAGTCCTGATCTTTCACCGATTGAGAACATTTGGCGCGTAATTAAATGAAAATTCCGTCAAAGGAGACCCAAAACTTTCCAGCAGCTGGAAGCCTGTATTAAACAAGAGTGGGATCAAATTCCAATGGCTAAACTCAAGAAACTTGTCTCCTCAATGCCCAGATGCCTCCACTCTGTGTTAAAAAGAAGAAGGGATGATACACCATGGTAAACAGGCCCCTGTCCCAACTTTTTTGAGACCTGTAGCAGCCATCCAATTTAAATGAGCTCATTTTGTGGATAAAATTGTAAAATTTCTCAGTTTCAACATTTACTATCTCTGTTCTACTGTGAATAAAATACTGGCTGGTGTGATTTGAAAGTCATTGCATTTTGATTTTATTCACAATTTACACTTTGTCCCAACTATTTCAGAATTGGGGTTGTATACAGACCCAGTGGTACTCAAATTAGTAGTTAAGAAAAATCGGCTTTCTGAGCAAAACTTTGACATGATATTGATATGTTATTCTTCTATCACTATCAAATATCTTCTATCATTTCCCTCATGCAGAGGTAGCTCTGCGCCAGGACGCGGATGCGTGACGACCGCAAATCCATAGTACCCCCGGACATTCCATCCGGGGCAACAATAATGTCTTTTTGTAAGAAAAAGTCACTATCTAGTGGTAAATTGAAATTCAAAAAGCCAAGTCTGTGATGTGTTTGAAAGGCAAGTGGCATTAGAGGGCATGTAATGCTGAAGCAGAAAAATTATTCTGGGACTTAATTTTGCCAATTGTGTGTCTCATTTTTGCTCTCTTTAAAATAATCTCTCTTTAAAGCTTTACAAAATACTCGCTTATTTCACCCCAAAGTGGATCTTTATTTCAATAAGACATTGAATTCAATAAGACATTAACTTATCCCCTATTCTAATTTTGTGACTTCAAACATCAAAATGATATTTACTGCAAAGTTCACGGATCAAAGCCACGTGCCTACTAGAGTTCTTACCACTTAACTGAATTTAAAAATGTGGTAGACAACCAACATTACAACAGACTTCACTAATGGGTTAAGCAGACTTTGAATTTTTAATCGCACACACTATCAATTCGTCAAAGCCACGCACTTGACGTTTTTATTCTTCCTAAAGAGGTGTATTTGCAGAATTGACTGCTTTGTGTGGGTAAACATTGAAAATCGGTTAAATCTAGCGCAATATCCCAAGTTTTTAAAAATCAGTTCGTCAACCTTAAGCTATGAAAACCCTCTAATGTTAGGGTACACCAATGTGGTTGATAAAGCTAGCTCATGCAGCGGTAGCTAGCCACGACGAGAAAAAGTTCACTGTTCACTTTGCCAGATGCAAATGACATGATGTAATAATATTTTATCAACAATGGAAGGCTTATATCTAATAAGTAAACGTTACCTTTATCGTTTCATGTTTTTCTCAGATCCTTTTTCTTTTTTTTACTTGCCTGGATGTCTGTCAGTCCGTAGTGTATTCTTCGGGTAAAATCGTGACACTGACAGCGACTCGGATATCAAAAATTGCGCTAGTGCCACAATGCTGTCACCTTATGTGAAGCTAAATCAACATTAGATAGCTACTGACATTTCACATGACACTAATTCTGTATCTTGCTGCATCTTCATAGGAAATTAGAATTTATTGGATGACCGTTATACTGAACGACGAAAACCTATGTTTAACCGCAGATGGGAAACATTTGACGTTTCCTTAACCCCTTTGCGCAGATGTGTCTGCCCGCGGACATGGAGCTGCAAATTTATGCACGCAGTTACAATATTCTGTCACTAGATGGCACACCTGGATCAGTTATTGAATATTCACAAGAAAGCCGAGCTCGAACACGGTTTAGAATATGGAGAAGTTCACTCTAATCCCTGTTTTTCCGGAGTTGCATGAATTAAACTCCTCAGCTAAGCCTGATGTGCAAACTGCTCAATATACTTGCCCGTAGTATCTATCCAGCAGTTCAAAAAAAGATCTCTTGCTACAGAAAAAAATCATTGTCCTCTGTCGCAACCACTTCAACTACAGTGAGCCAATGGTATCCCAATTAGTAGTCAGGAAAAATCAGTTTTCTGAAGCAAAAATTCAATATGGTATTGATACTATGTCATTCTACTATCAATTATTGTCATATGAAAAATGCGTAGTTCCCTACCATGGATTTACGCGTAGACTCCTCCATCGACGAATTCAGCACTCCCTTATATCCTTGTAAGTACTCATGTTGATAGTGAATAACTCAATTATTTACTAAGGCTCATCTGCGTAACGCACACTTACAGTTCACGCCCACGTGAACCTTCTGCGGTAATAATCTATTGATTGACTAGTTTCTTATCAAATTCCAGAGAATTTAAACTTTCCACAGTAACTGAAAGACATTGATTGGACAATAAGAATAGTATACAAACCTGTGCGTAAAAGTAAGGTCGGTTGTATTCTCCTAATGTTGGGCATGGTTGTGCAGCTGAAAATGACGCGATTTCAAAGAAAAAGACATCCAAAACTGGCCTGAGGTGTTCAGTTATATTTACGAGATTTAAATGAGGTATGGACATGGTCAATGGGAATTATTCCGAATGAAACAGGACTGAAGGGTTCCTTCTACCCGATACATGTGTCTCTGGAGGAGGGATTCAATGAAGAAGGGTTATACTTCTACTCTGTTTGCATTTTTCTCAATGTGGCTTTTTGTTTTAGAATTTATACCGTGCTCAACGACATCGAATGCAGAGGTTTTCGTTTCTTCAAAATGCAAGCAGCTCACGCACTTCGGTAGACCCCCTAGTGCATTCATTGCACCATTCTGTTCAATTTGGGGTAGAAAATTGCCTGATTATTCCTGATAATGGAATGTCTTTTCTGTTAAAATAAGGTATATGTCAGATATTACTGAGTTAGTGAGTTATACTGGTTCCTTGTAAGGCGTGGTAAGTGTTAATATAAGATTGCAAGCTTGGAAGTGGGAACTGCTAACTTTTCATTGCAGGGTGAATGTTCTTACCGTTAAATAAGCAGTTCCTTTAATGATTATCTGTGCTGGCTAGTGGGACTCTGAAGAAAAACCGACAAAATTCTAAACTTCATCATGCAGAAAAGGCATGTTTTGTGTTTGGAGAGGTTACTGGTGACCATCGGTGTCCAACTACACCCGTAATGATAAACTCATTACATTATTGTCATTTGGCAGACGCTCTTATCCAGAGCGACTTACAACAAACTCATGCTAAATTAAACGAGAAAATCATTTCTTCATATTGAATTTCATGCGTCAAAAGTTGATTTGTGTTAAGAACCAATTTTTCTAAGAATAAGACAGTACAGCATAGGGGGTGATATGCAACTCCCTCAGATTCCAACAAATTTTTTTGTGGGAGTAGATATATTGTAAAAACTCGCAGAAATCACATTTTTTATCTCTGAAACCCTTCGGAAAAAAATTTACGGTCCTATTAAGGGAAGGGGTCCCGAGGGCCAAAACGCCAAAAAACTAAAAAAATGGGTTTTTGACTTTTTCTCTGCGCGCCCTCATTCAGCCTCTGTGATTTCATGGCATATGACTGTATCGGGTTGTGTCTTTCGAAAAACATCGGTATTTTAGAGGCTGAATGAGGGCACCATCTACAATCACTACTTTTTACTTTTTGGGCTGCATTTGGGGACCTCCCAAGGCTTGCGCCCTGATTAACCCTGGCTCATTCATGCATATTTGGACACGTGGGGACCTTTCCTTTCTAAATATGCATGAATGGCGGTGGTTTAGTTTGGGCGGTTTTGTATAGGGGGCGCTTTTTGTGGTGAAAACAGTTTTGTTACATTTTCATCAGGCCATAACTCATGTGCCCTCTATGGAATTACATAGAACAACTTTTATTATGTTCCTCTATATCTCTACTTATTATGATTACAGTATCAGAAAGGATTTTTGCATCATTAACCCTTTACGTACCAGAGTTCCAGGTGCCCCAGGGAAGGTGAAAATAAGGGCGCCATGGCCAATGACAGGGTCCATTACAGCATTAACTGTAGTTAATCAATGGTTTATGCTCAGAATTAAACTCAAAATGCATTTTATTTGCATAAACTCACAACAAAGAATTACATGCACCACTTAGTGGCCTTTCTTTAGTGGTAAACTGAGGGACATAATATGCTAGTCCATCTCCAAGAAGTTTTAACTTCAAACAACAACAACAACAAAAAATAACAGACTTAATAAAACAGACAATAAAAGACTTGCGACATTCAATCTGTAACATTGTCTTCATGAAGAAGTAATGCTCCCTGGCAGTCCATGTTCAGGGCATGAATTGCAAACAGCTGAGGGACAGATATAGTCTGAAAATTCAACAACGACAACAGCAGAATAACGACGACAACAGGCTTCATATGGAAAAGATTGCTGGCCTATGGGTTTAGTGGATGTAATTTCCAATTCGGGACATATCCTTCTTTGTAAAGAAGTAATGCCCCCTCCGATCCATATTTGGGGCAGTGAGAATGGCCTTGATGTCATCTGAAGTCTGCCAGGAATTCTGCCCTTCCAGGAATTCAAAGTGTGAGCCTGAAAGGACAAACATTCTGAGTACACCGCAGTAAGAGAAATTGAGGATTTTGACATAACAACAGAAGAATATTGTGGGGTCTCACTCTTACCAGTTCGCTTCATGTACTGGATGTGGTATGAATGATTCCCAACCTGGAGGACCATTCCAATGGAAAACTTTTCACCACATTGTACAACTGCATAGCTTCCACTGCGGGGAGTGCCTCTGGTGGTGGGGTCATCATCTTCCTGAAATTCAATAATCCATAAAATGTGAAGCTTGAAGACAATTGATTAAATCTGAAAAAAAATAGAAATATAAATATGAGGGTGGAAGCACAAGTACCTCTTCCTCATCAGAACTGTCATCTGCCGTGTCAACAGAGCTGATCACATCCACTTTAATGGAGTCTCTTGCTGCCTGGACATCCATTTCCTGAAAGAAAAGGTCATTTGCTGTGAATGTTATGGTTTATTTTATGATATTGTGACTGAATTATGGAATCAGAATTCATTCATGTACAAAAATGTGGTTCACCAGTACCTCAGCTTCCTCAGTCGTGCTTTCATCTGCCTACGCTTCAGTCTCTGCCTCAGCCATGCTGGGATCTTAGTCGGTGTCTTCCATAGTTTCCCCGCGTCTTTTCTTTGGAGCCAGCTGGGAAAACTGGGCTAGTATTTTCTCTTTGTTAAGGTACTCCCCTGGCAAGAACATCTTCTTTCCATGTTGATCAAGAGATGACCTCATCAGAGCCACTACTTTCCCTGCTGTCTGCTTCTTCCCAGTTTCCTCCCCACTGTGTGCACTGGTACACTGTGCAGTCAAACACCTTCATTAGGGTCTCCTTACTGTAATTTTCAGGTGGAATTACAGAGAGGAGAGCTGTGCGTGCCTTGACTGAGGATCACTTCTGATACTCCTGTTGTAGCGTCGCAAGAAAGTCATCAACATCGGAGTCGGTGTCACTTGACAGCAGTTTCTCTAGATCAGAGCCCTGACCTGGTGCAATTTGTTCACATGCCTTCCTTTTGAACTCTGATGTGTACTCTTTGTACTTTTGGTTCAGATATCGCCTATGTGAGGATGCCAGAGTGGCAACAGGAGACTTGATCTGAAATTTCATTGGACTAACTGATTCCTGGGAAATGACATTGGAGACAAAGTTATCAAGATCATCTTTTGACCCAGCAGCAAAATCTGTGTCTTCTTGTAGCTCATCATCAGCCATAGCAGCCTCCACTCCTTTGGCTCCTGACACAGTTTCATGCATGCGATGGTCAAGGCAAACTGAAGTTCCAATTGGGAAGCTAATCTTGTACTTCTGTGATACAGCCCTTGCTATTTCAACAGTAGCTGGTCGGGTGTTGCGCGACTTTTTTTGTGGGTGGCGGGTCACTTTGGAATGACTGGGATGTCGGCAAACAAGGGGACTTTTCCAGTACATGCCAAACTTAACACCTGTGGAAGGCGCAGACATCATCATTTTATTCAAGAGAAACACCTGATCGGTTTTCAATCAAGTCTTTTTCAGTGAGCTTTTGTCCCTCATCAGTCACTTGAAGCCCTAAGTTCTGAGGATGATTTGTTTCATCGCCAGTTAAAGCAGAGAGAGCGTATATCCCTGATTTTCCGCTTTTCTTATGTTCCCCACAGTCACGTTTCAAAAAATTTACACTTACCATACTCATCACCATCTTCTCCAGGCTCCATTGGCACTAGTTTAAAAAGAGAAAGAGACATAATATTAGTCAAACGGTTAGAGCATTACATCTACAGGGTGGCTCAGAAAACTTTAATTTAATTGTGTGCTTGCAGCAGCAGAAGCAGCACTGTATTCTCTTACTTCTTCCTCTTCTTCTTCCTCCTCTTTTTCTTCTTCTGCCTAAATTTGGCCGACTAACTCCTCCTACACCGTTTAAGCTATTGATTCCATTCAAACTTTAAAAAAATTCAGCTTGTTCTGAATTATGTTTCATCTGAACAGATTTTTGATTTTCTTTTTAGTTTTTGAGATATTTCATTTTAAAAGTAATTTTTTGGGGTCCTATTAAATCAAGCCACTTGTGTACTGATTCAGTAGATTCAGCTATTTTCTGCTAATTTTTTTTCCCTGTCATACTTTTAGCTAGAAATGTCATTCAAACTGCAAAATGTTAAGTTAAGCTTGCATAATTTCTTCATTTTCTTCAGAAAATTTAGCCTATACTAGTTAAGTTTAAAATGTTGTAAATATACTGCAGGATATATTCAATGATGTTGGCATAGATGAGCCCTTGTTTCAAGAATCTGAGGGGATAGAAGAAATACAAATAGGTGATGAACTACGCAATCTGTATAGTACATACACTCTATGTACTACGCATGCATTATAAAAATGTACACAGGCCACACCCTTTCAAATTATGGGGAAATATGTTCGATCACACATTTTTTGAGCAAAATGATTAGCTGTACATTATTATACACATATTTTGATATGTAGCGTGTCGTTTACAGACCTCCAAGTCACAAGATGTTCGAGATAAAGCTAGATTTTCACAGGGCTAAATCACCATGTATGTCTGTGTCCTTTCAGACCATGTGGTCATTGAGTGCTACCCCCTGGGCCAGCTGAGCCATCTAGTGGCCAGTTGAAGAACCGACCTAGCAATACAGTACCGAGTGGCTGTAATCTGCCGTGAAAGTTTTAGCTCAGAAATGGTTCATGGGACAAAAAACCTTCTTGATATGATAATCATAGAAAGTAGATATATAGAAGAACATAATAAAAGTAGTTTCATTTCATTCCATAGTGGGCGCACTAAGTTATGGCCTGATGAAAATGTGCCAAAATGGCATTTTTGCCACAAAAAGCGCCCCCTATACAAAAGCGCCCAAACTAAGCCACCACCATTCATGCATATTTAGAAAGGGAAGGTCCCCAGGTGTCGAAATATGCATGAATAAGCCAGGATTAATCAGGGCACAAGCCGTGGGAGGTCCCCGAATGCAGCCCAAAAAGTGAAAAGTAGTGATTTGAAGCGCCACCTATAGGTGGCGCCCTCATTCAGCCTATAAAATACCAATGTTTTTTGAAAGACACTACCCGATACATTCATATACCATGAAATCACGAGGCTGAATGAGGGCGCACGGAGATAATAAAAGTCAAAAACCAATTTTTTTAGTTTTTTGCAATTTTGGCTTTCTGGACCCTTACCCTAAAAAGGGCCAGGGTTCACGCTCCGCTCGTCATTTTCGTCATTCACGAAAATAATTCATTGGTGACGAGGAGAAGATTATGAGCAGTCGTCACAGTGGCCAATGTATTTGTTTTATGACGAATAAAAATTCAATGGCAAATAGTGGCTTCGTCTGCCCAGAGCATTCGAGGCTGTAGCCCCAAGGATGTTTTCTTTAGCCCCATATAGTTTACATGAATGTATAAATAAATAAAATAAATAAATAGTTCTTCACTTTGGGCAGTTTATGTTGTTGAATGTCCGTAAAACAGGACAGCACTTTCGTATTGTTTTATCTTCAATGAACAGAGCCAAGAAAAACCAATCAGAGAGGGGTTTTATGGAAAATGCGTCCAAATACCGTCTTATGGCTGACAGGTCTCCGGGGAGTTGAAAAGCCCAATGATGTTATCATGCAGTCAGTCATGTGAGGGAGTGCATATTCGCGGATTTTAGTTTTACCTGTAAAACGGTGGAAGCTGTCATCCCCTCATAATGAATTAGGAAAACAAGGTGTGTAAGTTTCTATATGAGTCCCTAGTTACGTAAACGTGATTGATATTAGCAGATATGAGTGCATCTTTACACGGCATATATTAGTTTGATTAGTCTTCCACTTAACAATCGCTTGATGTGTACAATCATGTCATTTGTTGCCATGTTTTCTACCACAGTATGATTGGCGATTTCTGAGCTAACGTTGTGCAAAACATGGTACTTCCAAGTTAGCTTTAAAGGCACAAGACAGTGCTATACAATATCTGATTCATCATCAATAATGATCAAAACTTCGTATTGACAGCAAACTGGGTTGGTTTTCTGTGAACTCATCGCTGTTAAAATATGTTCCGGCCAGCGCGATAGTTAGCCAGTAAGGTAGTTTGCCGAAGCCTAACTCAACAGTTCTCAAACTCGGTCCTGGGGTGAACGCTGTGTGCGATGGTTTTTGCTCCAACTGGAATTGCTATCGCAGAATTTTAACAAGCTCCAAGCAATTATTTTTCTAAATCAGTGGCTTATAATGTTAGAGGGACGTTTCACTCTTTTAAACTCTATTATGACTGAAATGGCTACGCATTCAATGATTTTCAAAAACTCAGTGCAAGTTGCAGCAATGTGTTTGTAAAAGTAGACTACCCCTTATGACCGTATGGACGCCAAGCTTTTGACCAATAACAATACGTGTTAATCTGCTTGGTGTGGTGTTGTAATTATGACTGAATTATGTTAATCCCGTGGCGCTGGCTACCGCTGGGGGGCTTTGGGTTTACCAGCTTAGTATCACATGGTGGTTTCGAACAGTACAGTAACCAGAAAGCACTCCCTAGAGAGAAGTGGATGAGGGTGCCAGTATTGAGACTTGTTTGTTGCTGGCATCAGAATTAGTGATTACCGAAGATGTTTAACATTTGAAACCCTAAACATTTGAGATTTACATTAAGGATTCCAATAAATTGTGCACAAAACATTGAACTCACCTAAAGTTCAATTTGGAATCAGTTAATGGAAATCTTAAAGGGGCAATAGGCAGAAATGCATCATTTCTAGATTGAAGGAATTAAAAAATCACTATGTGAAGAACGAGAGGTGTAATTTCATCTGGAGTATAGCATGACAACACACACCCGCTCTCTATGTTGATCTCCAGCCCCTTGTTTACAAGGTGGTCCGGCTGCGCGTTCATGTACATTCATGTGAATCGCCGCCTCCTCCCTCCTCTCGGAGCCCTTGGCCCTCCCTCCCGATCAAAGGCTACAGCCAGTGAGCAGTGGCAGCGGTGGCAGTGCGTATTTTCGAAGCGAAATGGTGGAGAGCGGAACGAAACGTTCACCTGAAGACGAAGTTACACATAAATTTAAACGCACCCGGAGTAAGTGTACTACAGGCATTGCCTTACTTTTATTTAGACAGTTTTAGCTAATATTACCATATCCACCAAATTACTTTTCAGCTATTAGCGACTGACTTGGATTGTATTTGCAAGAAAGTGATTTACTGCCGTCATATTGTCAATACGTTACTAACTAAACTGTCTGCTAACACCATTAGCGTTTGATGCAAATGGTGACAAACTAAATAATTGGTATAATGATTAATTTATGGACAAAACAGCATAGAAAACTTGCCAAAAGGAAGTTCTCTTTCTTGCGGTATTATAACGTTATAAGTTACTTACTTTGTTACTCGACATGTTCCACAAAATGGTGACGTTGTTTTGCTCGGTGTGTTTGCACTTTGCAAATAGTCATTCGCAGACGAGGCGAGTGGGGGAGTGGGGGGTGGAGAGCAGAGGTAGAGGGAGGTGTGGCTCATGAAACACTTTGTTTTGGTCTACAGGCAGTGCACAACGGCAAACCTAGCGGTGAAACGATTTTGCTTTTTGCCCCTTTAGAAGTTAAACATTTTAAATAAACATTTGACAATTCCACTAATTCTGATTCCAACAGCACAAAATTTTGAGCTCACCCCAAGTCCAATTTAGCATTTTTGTCAGGCCTCTCCATTGCCCTTAAAGGGTGTGTCCCTTTTTAATTTTAGGATGCCAAAAATGGCTGCATTGATAAAAATGTTAAGGAAAAAATTAAGAAATTAAGGGTTTAAAGGGATTTCTATTGCCAGTCTTTTGGATAAATTCCATGCTAAATGCTCAAGAGGTTTTAATTTAGCTTTTATGGTCCACAGGGTTCCTATTATTAGAGGCTGGACTTGAATGGACCCGAAATTATATATACAATCAAAAGTATAATGGAGAGACCTGTTATAATGCAAATATTTGAGGTTTGACCTTATTCATGCTGCATGCACTTTGTCCGCTTTGAAGGCTTTTCAAAGTTTTATAAAGTCCATGAGTGACTAATAAAAAATGACGACTATGATACAGTGAAGAATATTTTTTTGACTTTATTTCTCAAGGGAGAAAGTGAAGAATATTTTTCCGAACCCAGGGGGGAACCCTGCACGCCCTGTCTCATTCTGAGAAAAATTGGCTCTTAAATATATGATTGTTTTATGACTTAACAGTGCGCCATTTTGAGGGATCTTAGACTCTCGGGAGCCACCAGGATAGCTGTCTTATTTGGGTCCTAGAAAGCAGATAATTTAGAATTCAATGCTCAACTGACTTGCACTTGTGGTCAAGGAGTTTATGATCCCAGAAATGTATAGTTTTAAGCCCCAGGAATTTTTCAATTCTCAGTATTATTATTTTTTTATTTCAATGCTGAATTTTTTATGAAGATTTTTTTGTGTTTGCAGCCCTTTTTCTCTGCCAAAATCATGAAAATAAACTGAAATACGATGGAATTGTAAATGCTTCGAGTGTTCTGACTCAGTTGTGCCATTCCTTTCCTGTCTGTGAACCTGCAACCTTGAATTACAAAGCCTGAAATAAGGTAGCACATAAATAGCCAGATTTGGTTTCTGCACAATGGGGTTAAAGCAGCTTGCGAAGTTGCTCACAGTACAGCTAGTATGATGAAACATTCTGGAAATGAATTTAATATATTAATTTAACCCAAAACATAGTATGACACGGTTGGATGATGGGATTTGATTGTAGGTCTCAGCATGGAACAGCTCACATAGCAGGCGGGATGATGGAAAATGAGCATACTAGGGCAAGATAAATCATTGACTACACTCAAAAAAGGTGAGCAGATATCATTATGAGTCCCCAGCACGACAAAATAAGAGATATAAGTACTTGCAAGGTAAAAAAAATCATAATTTATCCCGTCCCTACTGAGGAGCATGTTACCCAATAGCATTAAAAATCAGGCTGGACAAAACCCAAGTTAATCCCACTATGTCACAGCATACTGAGCAGCCATTAGAGAGGACAGCTGCCTCACTTTCAGCTATAATTCAACTAGGCATATTTTGCAAATGGGGATATTTCCATTTGAAAAAAAATATTTGTTAAAAATCCAAAAATGAACATTTTTAAAAACTGTGAACAAGCTTCAGAGACATGGTCCCAAAGAAGTAAATCTGGCCACCGGTTTCAGAGGAGAAGACTGTCAAAGATTTTGTGTGTGGAACACAACCACAATCATGATGACGGACGCTGGACGCCACCTGATCCCAATAGCTCAGCCTGCCTTGATCGGAAGGTGAGCTAAAGTTAGGCTACATTTAAAACTGAAAAGTTGTAGTTTTTTGCTCATAGATACGCAAAGCATAGAAATTTGTCATTTTGGGGACACAAATATGCAAATAAGTTAACTCACTCGACTGCTGACAGTTCGCTATCTAAGTGTTATTTTCCATGCAATTGCAACAGAGTTTTAAGTCACTACACTGAGGATATTCGGGTTTTTACTTTGGTTGTTTTGCTTTTTTGAAGCCCAAATGTTTTTCACATTCTAAATATTTTAACTGATCCGTCTCTGATTATTTTCTGGAGATTTTTTCAGAAGACCAAATTACAAACTGAGGTGCAAGCAAACAGATGAAAAATAGCGGCAAAGCCACAGCGCCCGCTTGGCCAAACGTGGCCAAAATGGAACGCCCCCTCTTGCCGAAAGTATCAGTCCGATTGGGCTCAAAATCGAACTTGGTCTAGACCTTATGATGCTTTATACACATATGAAATATGAAAAGGATCGGTGAAAAACTGAAGACAATAGAGCGCAGACAAGCCAAAGGTTTACACAAGCACGCACGGACGTACGACAGACCACCACTAAAGACCCCGAGCATAGCATAAGCCCCTTGGGACTTTTGGCCAAGCGGGCAAAAAATTTGAGCATCTTAGCTCGTAAAATATGAGAGCTAGAGATGTTTGAAGTGTTACAGAAAAAGCCCCCTGGTGGCCAAACTGAGAATCGCAGCATGTCCAAAATCAGACTGGGGCTAGATCTTGGGCCCATATACATGCATATAAAATATGAAAAGATCCGTTGAAAACTGAAGGCACTATTGCATTGAAACACAATCTGTGCATTTTATGACCTTTGACCTACATAACCTTGAAATTTAGGTCAAATCAAAAACCCATAACATATATGATGAACCCTTGGCAGAACAACCTACACTAAAAATTTGAGCATCTTAGCTCGTAGAATAAGGGAGCTAGAGCTGTTTGAAGTTTTGCACAAAAAGCCCCTGGTGGCCAAACCGAGAATCGCAGCACGCCCAAAATGGAAGTCAGGCTAGATCTTGGGCCCATATACATGCATATAAAAAAGGATCCGTTGAAAACTGAAGTCACTATTGCACTGAAAGAAAATCTGTGCATTTTATGACCTTTGACCTACATAACCTTGAAATTTTGGTCAAACCTAAAACCCATTACATATATGATGAACCTTCGGCAGAACAACCTACAGAAAAAAATTTGAGCATCTTAGCTCATAGAATAAGGGAGCTAGAGCTGTTTGAAGTTTAGCATAAAAAGCCACCTGGAGGCCAAACCATGAATCACAGCATGCCCAAAATCGAACTCATATCCCATATCGTCCCATGAATAACAAAAGGTTGCAAGTGGCATTCCTGATGAAACCTGTTTTGCTGCACCACAAAGTACTACAGAGGCTGTAGTACATCGTGGTGCAGAAAAAGAGGTTTCATCAGGAATGTCACTTGCGACCTTTTGTTATTCATGGGACGAAATACATGCATATAAAATATGAAAAGGATCCGCGGAAAACTGAAAGCTGTATCGCGCTGAAATGACAATTGTGGACGCACGCACGCACGCATGCAGGACAGACCACCACTAATGACCCTAAGCACAGCATAAGCCCGATTGGGCCTGTCGGCCAAGTGGGTTAAAAAAATCACCTGCTTTCTGAGAAGAAAATGCTTTAGCGCAAATTCAAGTCCATGCTACAGGTTTAATTTACGACACATAGTTTCTCAAGCAATTGACAAAGTTTGTTTAAGATCTTAGGGGTTATTTTTCCAAAAGAATGAAGCAACTTAATAATTATGAGTTAGGGCACAATAATCCCACCCCACTCTCACAACAATGCCTGCTCATTCTTTACAAATGCACAATTCTTCACCTGCATTTCCTTCTGTGGAGGAGACAGCTGGAGATCCAGGGGAGACAGCTATAGACTGTTCAAGAAAAGAGCCAGGAACAATGGATGAATATGCCTCTTCCTCCAGCTTAAAATCCAATATTCCTCCAGTTTGGTGGTCTTCACTCTCGTCCCACTCACTCTCAGTCTTTGGGCTCCAGTCATTTCTTTCCTCCTCTTCATCTTTCACTCTATCCTCCCTCTTCACCTCCTCATTCTGCCTCCCCCCACCTTCCTCCTCCTCTTCCTTTATGCTGGAGAAAATTAGTTCTTCCTCCCTGTTCATTCCATATCTATGGTTCTCCTCAACACTCTGCTCTGAGTCTTCAACTTTAATCAGACTGGTTTGCAAATTCATAGCTGCATAACTGTTGCTGTCCAATACAGTTTCCATCTTCATGTCGTCACCTGAAGAGGTGGTCCTTATAGCTCTAAGAGCAAAACAAAAAATTTGATTGGATATTTACTTCCGGGAACGCAGTGAAAGTCACCAATCCTCTGAAGGTAAGGATGGAAGAGAGGACATGATTGGTCATAGAGTGAAGTCAATGAGAAGAAATGAGTTTACTGAAATGTTGTACTGAACTGTAATGAACGCCTATTTGAGACTTAACTCCACATGGATATGGGTATAGATGTTACTACTCTATGGGACAACAAAACAATGCAAGCTTTCCCTCCAAGGGAAGGGATACAAGTCTGCTATTAGCAAACTACACTCAGGCATTGAAACCATCCTAAGACATTTCAATCTTTCGCAGAATCATACATATGTTATGCGGATCATGTCACAATTCAGGCAATACCAGATAAACGACTTCCGCTCTTTGCAAACGAGTGTCACTGCTGTGAAAACACAACGCGAGATCGTATAGCAGAAGCATGATCCAAACCAAGATATCTGACCTCAGAAAACAAGGGAAGGCCAATTTGCCGATATTCAAACTCAGTGTAAGCAAGGGTGACCGCTGCTATCTTGTTTGATACATGTTTCCAGTGCTCGTACGCATGTTAAGGCGTTACTATGAAATATTATTTACGAAGGCGAAATGGACATATCAATGTTTGGGACAAGGACAACATTATTCTTTATTTGGCACACAAACCTAACGTGTCAGATATGTAGCTTGTTGAATAAGTACTTCACAATGGCAAGGGGAGCAACACAGGCTCAGTCATCACTAAGGAAAACTCCGGACCGACAACCCCAAGCCGAGCCAAAATTATGTTATAACCAAAGACCACAAGTCACCGAGCGTGAGAACATATTCTTATGGCCATATTCAATTAAAAAGTGCTCGATTTATCACAACTAATGTTAATATTAACGTAAGCTAGCAAGCTAGCTCACCACCAAGTTCCGAATGCAACTCACTTTCGCCAGCAACTTTCCGCGAAAAACTACAGTACCGCCCGTTTAGCACTGTTGACTGCTCTAAATGACGTAAAAACTAATGCAACAAGGCTAAATGTGAATCTTACAAACTTAATCATCCTTCTCAAAACGACATGAATGTGAAAACGACCAAAACCATTAACCAGGGAGTCAAACCACTTTACAATCGACTCTTGTAGTGGGGGGCGAAGAAAGCAGAAAGCTAACCTGAAATTGCTAGCCGGTTTATTACTAGTTTGACCCGCACTTAACTAGGTTTGACGTGATTACTCAATGTAACGTTAATCAGTCGTAAGCTGGCTAGTTTACCAAACTTGTATTACATGTTTGGTTCCGTCCAAGTCACAAACCACATCCGGGCGATGTGCTACCAGCCAAACTTAATCCGGTTCATGTTCCTTTTATAGGCAAAGATATTGGGGAATGTTCAAGATTGTGTGGTCGAGCGAGAGCCCGCGAGTTCTTGCCTCTTGAACGATTAAACTACGTTTGGTCTTGCGTATACGAGCGAGAGCTAAGGCGAGCAGTCTCGCCTCGCTTTTCAAGATGACGTCCACTTCTGCACAGCTTGATTTTGATGGAATTTGATGCAAACCCTAGTATGCAGCCATGTTAGAAACCGTGCAAGAACTCGTGTGTCTTTTAAAACACGGGAGTCTTCCCTTGTGAGACCTTGGCAGGAGACCCTTAAAGGGATAGTCCACCCAAAAACTATAATTTGTATTTCAATCACTCACCATTAGATGTCTCGAACGGAAGAGGTTGTTTTTCACCTGGCGCAACTTTATGGCCACTGGAGAATTTTGAAAAATTATCCAAATTCCTTTTTTGCTGGAAGCAAATGGGGTCACACAGTAGCAACGGTAAAAAGTCCACAAAACGTCTGTTGACAAACTTTCAAACCATCGTCGAACGCATCGTCCAGTATAATCCAAGTCTGCTTTGTCCACTTGTATCCTCAGAACTCTAGAAACGTGGTTATTTTTCGCTAAAAATAATAAAATACCACAGTTATGCTTCAATTAAGCTCGCGCATTCAACGGAAGTCCCGCCTCCCGGCTCGTTCCCAGACACTTAGAAAGTTTTTGAGAGAAGGGAGAAGACGTGTTTCAAACAAGGGGGTAGGAATACACCCGGAAGTTGAAGGTCAATTGAACGCTCAAAGTAGATAGCAGTTGATCAACTAGCAGTAGCTTCTCCATTCACCCCCATTCATTTTGTCTCACTTTTGACATCAAATAACTTTACACTAAAAGCATTATGAGCCTTCATGTCAGCGATAATATTTTCTACAGAGAAACTACATTTTGTAGCAGACGTCTTTACTTCGTATGTAGTGTTACGGTCTAATACTAAGCACTTTTAGCCGATGGCACCAGGCTAGGCTAAAAGTGACATGAAATGCCGGCGGCTTTCTGTCGCACAGGACGTAAATAACCGTATTCTTTAGAATAGGCATGCTGAAAACATTTATCCGTCAACATGCGTGAGCCATAGATATACATAGCCCATTTACAACACTAGATTGCTGAGGATGTCATATTTACATAATCCAAAGCGAAGCACTCGGTCGCCATTTAGATACACCATTGAACTTTTGTACGTCGCTCTGGATAAGGGCGTCAGCTAAGTCCCTGTAATGTAATGTAATGACATGCTTTTCCATGTTTTTCCACCATTAAAATATGCATGAATTAGCCTCACTTTATATTTAGTGAGTGAACTTGTTTCTTATCTAATGTTTTAGTTTTGCAATACCTGTGACCACCTTGACAAGGTGACAACAGCAGAAAATGGCTTTGTCAAAGATTTAGGTTCAAAATTCCTTTCAAATAAACTAGTTTCATCGCTGTAATGTCAGTCGCAAAAGTCAAATTCACATAGTGCTGGAAAAAAATCTGAATATTCCAAACTACTATCCACACATTTGTTAGTCAGCATTAGGGGCGTCTCCAGACATTTGAAACACCAGGGGCTGAGCCCGAAAGACAGGACCTGGTTCGGTGCAGATTGGAATTAATTAATTTGTCAATGTTACAATGAAGTCTCATACCTGGATTAAATCAAATTCAATATTTTGGCCTAAAATTTCACATTTCAAAGAAATGACTAATGCAAAACTGTATGTGATATTTGATACAGTGCTGCACGTAAACATTAAATGAAAAATGCCATGATGATTCTGTGTCTTTTTAATGTTTGCTCTAATGACCCTGCTATAGTGTCTGTATTAAAGCCCTCCCAAATCATTTAAAGCCAAAAAAAATTAATTTACATTGCTATCTTTTTGAGAGACATAGCGCACACAAACTGACAGTTGCTCTTAATTATTGTCCCTGGCTTCATCAGCCACTATAGCATACAAGCTGGATTCTTTCAATTCAGCCACGATACTCTCAGTGACTTCTTCAGCTCAACACTGAATCATCTGTTACATTTCATAGAAAGGTGTTCAAAATTTGACTAGTTACCAGGGGAAAATAAGGAACTGATGAGGAGCTAACTGCCCATGAACCGCAATGAGCAGTTCTTGGGTAACTCTAATCAGATTTTTATAAAATGATTAATCAATTGAAGAATAAATAACCTTGGAATAAATAGTTAGCCGATCTATAAAATTTGATTGAGAGTAATGCAAGAACTACCTGTTAACTAATGGTGTACCGCCCGTTAGTTTCTTTTCTGTTCCTCAAATAATATTCATTACCTACTTTTTAAAGGTCATTAGGAGTGTCATGGTTTTTGAAACATGGTTTTTGTGTTTTTTGTGTAGGGCTTTCTCTGTGTCTCTCGTCGGGGACGACATCGAATTCTTTTCACAAGCTGGTTGATTAGCTATGTGCGGCACCTGTCTCTGAATCTATTTAAGCTGGAGGTTCGCCACGCCTCTTTGCTTGAGTGTCTTATCATTTGATGTTCACTTGAGCCTGGAAAGAACTACTCTTTGTATTTTGTGAACTTTTCACGGTTATTTTTATAGTATTCTTTCTAAGATCTTTCAGAGGTTTCTTCCTCGTTATATTCCTGTTTTAGCACCGTTATTTGATGCCTTAGGAGGTTTATTTCCCGTCAATTTGGACGGTTATATTTTTTGAAGCTACCTTGCTTCGTGCAGGTTTAGTTCCCTTCTTCCAGTCTGCAGGCTCTCGTCTCACTCTGCACCTGCGTCTTGGGCTGTATTCGAATCCCTGTTCTCGAACAGAGAACACTGTTCGTCGCAAATCAAATACCCGAGAATGCGTTCACGAATGCGTTCTCGGTGTTCTTGACCACAACACCTCGGGAGGTGGTGTGCTCAAGAACGACGGGGAACAAATATGGCGGCCACTGGCGAAACTGATGAAATGTAAGCTGATTTTGTCCCTCGTATGTGTAAGGGTTTGTCCTTGCAGTCCCTCCCCCTGCTGCATTCTTCACCTCCACCTTAATGGGCAACAGGTATGGCTCGTTGAGGTGGAGGTGAGGGGCTGGTTATTTAAGGGTTGGCTGTGGCATAATTCGGTGCAGTAGCATTCTGATTTTTAAGCCCTGTTGTGTTTGTGCTGCTGCCCCCCTCATGTTTGGTTTTTGTTTTTACTTGTTTAATTAAAGATCTTTATATTTTTACTCAGCCTGTGCGTTTGGGTCCCTTTCCCAGCTTTTGGGTCCATGGTCCCAGTGCCCGCCGGTTTGCTGTTTGCAGCTGGCGGGTGCAAATCCATGACAGTATGGTCTCATTTACATAAATTGTAGGCCGACTTCGGGTGACCAAGTCGCGTTACTCGAGTAGTAGATCGTGAACCAAAATGACCCCTGCACGAGCATGTTTTCATAGCTCCGCGCCCGAATGGGAGGATCATGGACACGAGTAATGCCAAGGTTTTAGCTGCGTAACGTCACTACTCGAGAAACCCTGGGTGATGTGGGGATTATGATCGTGAACTCTGACCCTACCGTTGTAGAACAATTTTGGTCACGTGATGCTGTGATCTTGGAAATTCGAGCGAAATACACGTAACACAGGTATGACACAGGTTACTCGCGTAGGTCGCCTGAAGTCAGCCGTAGATTTCGAAACAATTTCATCTATTCACTGATCCATTAGGCCTTGTCATTGACCCAGTTCCGGATTGAAAAAAAACACTTATATGCTCACAATTCTTTGCTTCGTGATCTTGAATAGACTATTTGCGAGAACCGCGTTGCCCCTGACAACCTCGGTACCTCTGCCAAACATTCAATAGCGAGGGTCCACTCATATGATTGCAGACGCGTACCCATGGTTACCATTCCCGACTGTTCCGGCATATTCGAATCCCGACTCGTTCCCGAGCTGTTTGGGAACAGTAAAGAACAGGGATTCGAATACAGCCGAAATTCTGAATGTGCTCGGTCATGTGGTAGAGTCCCTGACTTACAGAAGCATATTGCTGCCATTCCTGAAAAAAAAAAACCAGGTCTGTATCACATTATGAGTGAAAAGTTTCTTATTATTACATTTTCACGTTTTAACAAGATATCTTCACGTTATTACAACACGAAAACATCACATTATAACAAGAAACTTTTGGCTCACTTACATAATTTGATTAAGTTCTACTTTGTGCTTGGCTTGAAACATGGCGAGATTCTGCTATTATCGAGCGCGGTGGATGATATTGTCAGTAGTATGTGTACACTGAGAGGGATTTTAAAATGCTTGGGGCTGTACAGAAGACAGAATGAGCCTGATGCCTTGGAGGTACTGACGTTTCTGAACACCGGTCAAGCTACCACTAGCTCAGACAATGACGGTCGCACTATCACAGCTAAAAATATTAATGCGCAAATACGGCAGAAATCACGGTAGTAATGTCACGTGATGTAATTGCTGTCAAATAATCGTCTTGTGGAAAGAAACAACGAGGCTTGCTCAACAGAAGTAAATGTGTACTATGTTCAGAAAAATACGCAAACGAACTTGTATAACTTGGTTTTCGATTGATTTTTATATAATGCTTTTCTCACTCAACAGGATACTACGTTGGTAGTTTGGGCAAGGTGAAGGGAGAGATTTTGTTGAAGTGCTATTACCCCAGATCACCAACAAATGTGTAAAAAATTATGTACAAGATCTAGATATTTTCCATTTGATGTAATGCTGTAGTCATAAAAACATGGCATCCTGGGATTGAATATTTCTCTCGATGTAAGAGTGATGTTGCTTCAATGAAGCGCTGCAATCAGCAGATACAGAATGTGTTTGTGACATTGTCCAACAATGGAAAAAATGCTTTTTTTAACTTTGAACCTACTTAAGGGAAAACTTAAGTGGAAAAATCAGAGTTTAAAGGGTTAATAAAGCCCTGAACTGTCATAATTAAAATGGTTTCTTTAATTAGAGAACAGATGGAGGCAGTCTTTCGGATGTCGACTACAGCACACCCTGAACAATGCAACTTCAACAATGGCCATAAACCCCCATAAAGAGGGTTTGCTCCGCTGAGGAGAGCGTAGGAAGGGAAAGGCTAAATGACAATCTAGCTGTATATACAGGAGAGTTAGTAGCAATTCTCACTGCACTTTCTTGGGTGGAGAGTAATTGGCCAAAGAGGGTAGTAGTTGCATCAGATTCCTCCTCTGCGCTGCTAAGTATCCAGAATGGGTCATCAAAGTCCAGACAAGACATTATAGTGGATATTTTGCAGTTGGTGCACAGGTTGCAATGCTCTGGGGTTAATGTTGCCTTTGTGTGGGTGCCAGCTCACATAGGAGTAACAGGAAATGAACTGGCAGACAATAATGCTAAAGAAGCTGCCCTTTTGCCTGAGGTTAGTCTAAATATTACGTATAGTAAATCAGAAATAAAAAGCATAGTTAAGTCCAAGCTAAAGAAGATCTGGCAATCAGAGTGGGATAGCGCAAACATGGGGAGAGGCTATTATAACATCCAAAGGTATGTGGGCAATGCTAGAAGTACTTGTAGGACGACGCAGGTGGAGGATATAATATCCAGAATGAGATTTGGTCACACTGGTTTAAATAATTCATTGTTTTTAATTAAAAAACATGGTGATGGCTACTGTAATGAGTGTAGACCTCAGACATGAGAGACCATAGAACATGTGTTAGAATCATGTATTAAATATAATCAGGCAAGGAAACAACTAATTCAACAACTTCAAGGAGAGGGAGTACCATTGAGGACTAGAGAAATACTGCAGAAAAATTATGGTGAATTATGTTTTAAATTTTTATTTTATTTTTTGGAAGAACTGGGTTAAAGGGTTAAACAAGAGGCTGAGGTAGGAATATCCAGACCCACACTCCATTTCAGAAGGTGGCGGTAATGCACCGAGCGTTGCTTTAAAATATAAAAAAAAAAATAAAAGAAGAAGAAGAAGAGCGCGCAGAGTGAAATATAAAACATCCTTGGTCGAGACGCGGTGCGCGGATATAGAGTGGCGCCAATTTCGAAAGTATAGCGTTTTGTTTGATTATTAGATAGTTGTCTTTTGCTTGAAATTTTGAATTTCGAACAAGTGGAGAGCGATGAGGTGATAGGGGTTAAAAAGAAAAGGAATATGCTAAAGGAAGTTGCAATGAAACTGATGAAGGGCCGTTTGTTGTAGGGATGAAGGTGGTAGGAAATAGATGTGTATTCAGTGATAATCATTTTGTCGGGAAGTTCGTCAAAAAGGAACTGGGAACGTAAAGGATGGCAATTGTGATAATTGAATGTTGGACTACGAAACAAGGGAAAAGCACTTAAAATAAAATAATTTGATCTTTCTCAAATTACGTGTCTTAAAATGCATCAGCGGCCAACTAAAAAGGGTTTTATTGGAGGTTCCTTATTCTGTTACATTTGATTCTTTTTTGGAAGTAGAGGGGTTTGTGCAGCTCGGCGCATATCGAGACGAGCAGGAGCAAGACAGCGTGGTAGTACTGCTTCAATTCGAAAAAGTTACCGGACAGAGTATTTTTGAACAACGTGCGTAATATGGTGAGAGCTTATGGCAGGGCGCCACTACGTTGCTTCTGGTGCCAAGAATGTTGCCGCAGTTTGTAGGGCGAACACATTTAGGTACATTTTTTACTTTCATTGCAATGGTCATTAATTGCGCAAAAGAAATTGGATTAGAAAGGATTAGAATGGTGGTCCATGCAGGGAGGGAGTTTCTTGGAATTATGGAATTGAAGGGAGAAATCCAAGAAATTTTAGAAAAAAGGTTTTGGCGAGAGCCAAATGCAAATTAATTAGTTATGTAGGCTACAGTCATGTTTCGAGGAAGTTAGGCGCTTGGGAAATAATAAAAAAAATGTTGAAGAAGTGAACTGTGGATTAGTTTTTTTTTTTTTTTGTATGTTGAAGATAGTCACTCTAAACCAGGCAGTCCCAAACTCGGTCCTGGGGCCTCCCTGTGTATGCTTGTTTTTGTCCCAACCATACTTGCCATCGTAGGACTTTAACAAGCTATTAATTTGTCCAAATTGGGTGTATTTTGTGTTTAAATGTGCTATATGCTGTTTTAAGCCAAATTTTAATAGAAATATCCATTTGTGCCATGAAGAATGAAAGACCAAATAAAAGACCCTTGCATATAAAGTTTTTTTTCTGTGTGGTAATAACAACTCAGGTTTCAAAATTTCAGGTAATAACATTTTTAAACAGATCAAATCAGGTACTGAGAAAATCAGTAACCTCCAAATTAGCTTGCTGAAGACAGGTGATTAGAGTTCTTTCAAAATAATTTGCTTGCACTCAATCACGAAAACATAACATAAAACAGGTTTGACTCTGTCATTTGCTTGTTTAATAAATTGTTAGTTTTTGCAACCATGTGCCCACAGTTTCACCAATTAGGAACCCAATGATTTTTTTCCCCTTTGATTGGGTACATTTTTCCCTCTTTTTAGGCAGTTGTTACTCATATATTGCAATGTGGATGCAGAATTTATTCCTCACTGTTTGTATGCATATCTGTGAAAATACTGTTTGTCAAGAGAGGATAAATTGTTGCTCTAAACAAAAATTAGGACAGACTTACAGCTTGTTAAAATCCTATGATAGCAAACCAGGGTGGAGCAAAAACCATCATACACAGGGAGGCCCCAGGACCGAGTTTGGGAACCTCTGCTCTAGACCTTACGTCACCATAGTGCGTGGCGGTAATGAACCTAAACGTTGGTCTACACACCTGAAAAAAACCAAAAAGAAGAAGAGGAGCACGCCTCCGCTCGTTCCTTTCCCTTGCTTTGAGTCATTTTTGCGACATTTTCGGCACTCTGCTAGTGTGGGCCTTTTATTCTCTCTGGGCACGTGCACGAAGTGGAGCTTAGCAGATGAGGCGCGTATTATCGTCAGTTGGAGCTTGTTTATTTCACTTGATGGAACGGGTCGAGGCTAGATAGGGAGTAGGTGCTAATTCAAGCCTCAAGATTACGCCTTAGTCTGGATTTTCTGAGCCACGTTGACGGAATACCCCCCTGCTGTCTTTTAGTGTTCTCCGAGTCAAACTGCGGCGTGAACACAACGATGTTGGTAGTCAGAAATTTCCAAATTGGAGTTCCGACTTCTAGGTAACTTCGGAGTTGTCTTGAACGCAGCATAAAACCAACCTCTTACGATTTGGCAAGCTGAATCGCTGGCGACGCCATTAGCCGGCTTGAGTCGAGCTGTGACGGACCAGTTCACACAGCTGCAACTCCTCCCTGCGACGTTCTGAAGCGGTCTCGTCGCGTCGCGAATTTTTGGTCTAAACTGGGCTTTAAGAAAAGTGTTGAGGAGAAAAATATATCTGGGATGAAGAGGGAGGAAGAACTAATACTCTCCAGCATAAAGGAAGAGGAGGGAGGTGGCGGGAGGCAGAATGAGGAGGTGAAGAGGGAGGACAGAGTGAAAGATGAAGAGGAGGAAAGAAATGTCTGGAGCCCAAAAACTGAGAGTGAGTGGGACGTGAGTGAAGACCACCAAACTGGAGGAATATTGGATTTTAAGCTGAAGGAGGAGGCATCTTCATCCATTGTTCCTGGCTCTTTTCTTGAGCAGTCTGCAGCTCTCTCCCCAGGATCTCCGGCTGTCTCCTCCACAGAAGGAAATGCAGGTCAGGAATTGTGCATTTGTAAAGAATGAGCAGGCATTGCCCTGAAATTGGGGTGGGATTATTGAGTTATAATAATGACAACTCGTAATTATTGAGATGCTCTGTTCTTTAGAAAAGTACCTGCTCTGATATTATAAAAACTTAATTAATTCCTTGATGAACCAATTATGGGAAGTGCAAGAAATCAAATCTGTAGTATGAATACACAGTATATTTTTGCAGTAAAGCATATTTCTCCTCAAAAGCATTTATTTTTTCCTGATAGCTGCAGCCCAGGTTATAAGTTGGTCTTTAGGAACTATCTGAGGGAATGGTTGGAAACAGGTTCGTTAAGACCTTTAGAATGTGAAAAATGGAGTGAAGTTCAGTTATCGCGTGTCATAGGATTTCAAGATGGCCGCCTTGGCGGCATTGTTTGACCAGTCGCAGTCAAAATCAACAGGGTCTATCCCTGATGCAATAGCAACCCACCCTCAAAATGTCAGAGATAAACGTTAATTACTTTTTGAGTTATCTTGTAAACAAACAGACTGACAAACCAACACCAGCAAAAATATAACCTCCTTGGTGGAGGTTATGATGAGAAAATAGATGATGGACAGGAGTTCCCTCTCCTTTTTCAAAGGCTTGGGGCTTTCTGCAGCTTCACCAGCACAGCTTGCACATGGTATGTCCCAGTCCATTTTCTTGTAAATGCACTAGCAGTCTCACAAGGATGTGCTGAATTTTGATTATTTGGTAATGAATAGGGTAGATTATGTTTAATGAAGGGCAGTAAAAGTGACACACTTTTAGGCAAGAAACAGAAAGGATGGGACATGCAGAAATGTGCAAACTAACTACTAGTGAGTACAGGCAAGATTACACTGCACCTCATAAACACTGACAACTGTAATACAGTACATGCAAGGTTGAGACTGAGAAATAATTCAGACAGGGAAGGATTATGAACATGATTTACTATGATTAAAGAATGAATGATTGGATTGAATGAATGTTTTACTTGAGTATCGTGAAGATGCCTGGAAAATGCATATGCAGGATTCATGCCCAAATTTCTTGAGGGAGGGATACCCTTTACTCAGTAAAAATAGGAGCCAATAGGAGCCTGACGATGTCTAGGCCTATACACCACCTAGTGCATTTTGCATTTACTCGGGTCATCTTTGTCTAATATTAAAATTTTGTTTGATCTGAAACATTTAAATATGTGAAAAAATAAGAAATCAGGACGGGGCAAATACTTTTTTGACAGCACTGTCTCTTTTCAACTGATTTCTTCAAATCTTTTTATTGACTTAAAAAAAAGAAAGTTTTCATAGCAAGGAAACCGTTGATTTACTTGTAAGGTTCTGATATGTGAAGCAGCTTTCCTCAAAGTGCTCCGAACAAAGAACTGAATGCTTGGTGGGATTTGTGGGGAAAATTACCTCTTGTTACCCGGTGGTGTTCGTTAAGGGTGGAAGACAATTGAAATAAAGACTTGACCAGATTGTGATTGAAATATAGTAAATTTATAACAGACAAAGAGTAAAAATTACAAACCGCAACAGAGGAATGTTCTCAGCCACAGTTTGGAGAGCGCTCTGCCCGGGCGTTGCCCGGGCATCAGTTCTTATAATCCACAGTCCTTTAGCTGTACATCAGTTGGCTGTAGATCTGTCTATACCCATAGTCTAATCAGCTCCCGCCTTTCTTCATAGTATTGTCCAGTCTACTTTGGACAGGTCACTGAAAGGCGGTTACGGGATACCTGATGCCACTTTGGACTGCGCTTAGGGCGTTTTCTTTCTTGGCAGAAACTGTGCATTCCTGTGCCACTCTTGACCTTGGTCCTCTGTACAGTTCCTCTCACACACAGACACACATTCTGGGTAAATAGGTTTATAAGCTTTGGGGTATTGACATAAAAGATGTTTTAAGCAGTAAAAGATAATAATAATACAAAAGATGTTTTGATAATAATACTGATGATAATAAGATGATAAGAATGCAAAAGATGTTTTGTATTATTCCACAGTTTGTAAGGCTTTCCACGGTCAATTCTTCTCAATTTAACAATTTATTCTTTCAAAAGGGTTTCATTATTTAGTGGAAATTGGTGGAAACTTATTTTGCCATATTTCTCGTGCGATTTTGCGGCATCATTTTAGGTGCAACCAACAGCAGCACAAGACTTTACCATTTTCACTATGCTGCAATTAACCTTTGCGTACATTTTGCTTCGGGGATCACGTGACCAGGTTTGAGGTTGCAACAAGCTCATTGCCCCTTATTCTGCTGGGGAAAGGAATTGGCAAGCTAGTTTGCATGCTGGTTCAGGGCTGACATTAAGCAAAAATAACTTTGTAGCAAAAATGCTATGCAGTCTCCAGAAGTCTGTAGCATTTTGTAGCATTTTTTTTCAGAACTGTGTAGCAAAAATAAAATTAAACAAAAACGTCTGTCTATGCATTTTAACTTTTTATTTTCAACTCTTAGAACACTTGGCTAACAGTACTAACACTAGTCAACATAGCCTAATGAAGACCAAAGCAGTTCAGGTACAGTAGCACTGCAGTACTAAAACTACTTGGACTAACCAGCTGGGTCCCACTTACAGCTAACATGTAGTAACTCAGTAACTGAATAGGAATTAGTAAGTTTTAGTTGGTTCTACCTAAGCCACTCACCTGGCTCAGGCTGTGGATGAGTGAATATTCAGGACTGATTTTTATCATGCATAATATTTTTACTGTGAAAGAAATTAATGCTGGTAATTATTATGAACCAAGATGAGCATTTAATTATTAAAAATTGTCATAATCTAAAATAAAGAGCACTGCAGGAATTCAAGGTACAAATATTAATGTACATGTGTTCAAAATATTAAAACGGCATTCCTTTGACATAAATATACAACTCTTTTATAAATATTTACAGTTAATTTAATTAAAATTTTATGAATTAAGAATTTCCGGACAACAAACACCCGTAAACAAAATAATAATTTATTAAATAATGGTCGTGCTTGTAGGCTGATGTGTGACGCCACTCCAGTGTTTTTCATTTCATTTTATCTAGTCGCATATACACACGTACAGCGTTTGATTGCGAAATTCCACCGCTGATTCCTTACACAAGATGGCAGACGCGTCTCACGTTTTGCGGTTGAATCAGCCAATGACGTTGGCCACTCTAGTGTTTTATTTAGCTCTGTGGGCGGGACTGGCGCGGACATAGGAAAATAATGGGATCATTCCACTCGCTACCATGATTTCAGAGTCTGGGCGTTAGGTTATTCATAGTGCGGAGGCCGATCAGGACGATATGAGACTGTATGAGCCCGTTTTTGTTCGAAACTGGACGAAAACTTTTATTCACATTATCTGAAGACTATCGCAAAATATGCGATTGTGATTTCAAAAGCCCTTCGCAGATTGGCGCATTAAAAAAAAAAAAATGATAGCATTTTGCGATGTGATACCGCTTATCGCCAACCTTGTGGTTTTTTGAGAGGATTAACCCCAATACTTCTACCTCACTGAATTCATCACAATGGTATCCTTCCTCTTGTAGGTTTAAGTCATTACAGATCAATATTCTGAGAGAATTGGCAGCTGGAAAGGACTGTTTCGGTTCATGTACTGATTTGCAATAATACAATTTAAATGGATCTTAAAATGACCCCTTTTAAGTTTAAATGTATTTTTTTTAACTTGGTTTATCTTTTGTAGCTATTGCTGTACTATTAGGAGCACTAATGTTATGGGTGTAAAACTGCCTGATTCATAACATGCATTTAGCAGATGCTCTTACCCTGATCAACTGAGTGGGTGAGAATTTAGCAATTTAGCATTTCATAAAAAATGAGGGGTCATTCCATGTCAATTCACATAAATCCCCAAAACCTCCCCAGTGTCACCTTTTCAATTTGCCTGATTTTTATTCTATTGGTGCCTTATGATGTCAAATGAAATAATCCGAAGTTTGAGCTTCCTAGCTCAAACAGTTTTTGAATTATGGCCCCTCAAAGTTTGGGTGCCACGCCCACTTTTGGGGTCCGGGAATTGCACACTTAATATGCAAGCATTTTTGGAGACCCTTATCTTTTGTTTTAAGCTAGCTACAGGCCTGTAAATTGCTATATTTATGTATTCTGGCCCTGTCTATCAGAATCTGCTCTTAAAACTAGCATAGGTTTACTATTTTTAGAGATATTAACCCCTTAATAGTGGATTTTTTCATGACGCAATAAATTTTTGGGGCACGGGGGTCTATATCTTGGAAAGTTTTTGTCCTGATGGGGTTTCAACTAATTTATCATCATATTTGGGTACACTACTGTGTATTTAGAGAATTTCAGGGCACTCAGAGCCTTGATGGGGGTACAGGAGGGTTCCCAAATGTGGCCTTGGGACAAAATTACCCTTTGGTACCCCCTACTTCAAGCCCCGAGTTGGCCATGTGGGCACATGATGACTGGAATGAGCTTTTTACCCCATCAACAGTCACCCTTTATCAAAGTTTTGAGCTAATAAAAACTTTGATTATCAAACTCCTTCACTATCAACTAAGCCTTTGCATATGGCACTATTTTTGGATATTTTCGGAAAAAGCCTAAGTCCAGAAAGTAGGTCAACTGTTGTTTTAACTGTCTATTCATGTTTAAGGCAGTTAAAACAGACCAACTTTATAAAATATACATTAAATAACAGATTCTAACAATGAACACATATATTTGCATGTATGAATTGAAAAATTACATTTATTAACCCTTCACACACTGGACGCATACATTTAACAGCTATAATGTATTTCCATCATCTGATCAGATCCATATCAAGGAGGCAAGATGTCATTCACTACTGTTACAATATAAGCAGATACAATTCTACAATTCAGGTCAATGATGCAGGCTTGCTGATTAACAGGCAATGAACTTGGGGAGAAGCCTCTGAATTCTTTCAACATCAACTGCAACAAGTTTATAATGCGGAGCACTACGACCTTGAATCTCTGGAGCATTTACACGACATATGATGTCTTGAAATGGTACCCAGCATGGTGGATTTTGACGGTTTTCAGCTGGCCAAGACAGAGTCATGTTTGATCGCTTCATGAAATGACAGCCTATACTGAGTAATAACGCAGCGGAAACTTAAACTGGCCCGTCATTCTGCCTAATAGTCTTACTAAACTAGTTAATCGTCTGATTGCTAATCAAGCAAAGGGGAGGTTTCTGCCTCACCAAACTAGCCTCCACCGTACGTCACTGCCTTGTTTTAATCTTTGCCTTTCCTATTTGAAAGATGCATTTATCTCTTAAGCGAAATAATCCAACTCAAGTAGTTGGAGTTGTCAGAGTTTGGTCAGACAGGGAAAGCCCAAGGAAAGGTGTCAATTATTGTAAAAACGGCATTGTGTTAGCAGCTGGGAAAGGGTTAATCCCTTGTTTTGTCAATATAACTGGGGGATTTTGGCTGCTAATAGCACATTTTAATCTTCCCATAGATCAATTTAATTCATAGGTCTGTTTTTACTACCATAAACATGAATAGGCAGTTAAAAACAACAGTTGACCTACTTTCTGGGCTTTGGATTTTTCCGAAAATATCCAAAAATAGTGCCATATGCAAAGGCTTAGTTGATAGTGAAGGAGTTTGACGATCAAAGTTTTTATTGGCTCAAAACTTTGATAAAAGGTGACTGTTGATGGGGTAGAAAGCTCATTCCAGTCATCATGAGCCCACATGGCCAACTTGGGGCCTGAAGTAGGGGGTACCAAAGGGTAATTTTGTCCCGAGGCCATATTTGGGACCCTCCTGTACCCCCATCAAGGCTCCGAGTGCCCTGAAATTCTCTAAGTACACAGTAGTGTACCCAAATATGATGATAAATTAGTTGAAACCCCATCAGGACAAAAACTTTCCAAGATATAGACCCCCAAAGTGCCCCAAAAATGTATTGCGTCATGAAAAAATCCACTTTTAAGGGGTTAATATCTCTAAAAATAGTAAACCTATGCTAGTTTTAAGTGCAGATTCTGATAGACAGGGCCAGAATACATAGATATAGCAATTTACAGGCCTGTAGCTAGCTTAAAACAAAAGATATGGGTCTCCAAAAATGCTTGCAAATTAAGTGTGCAATTCCCGGACCCCAAAAGTGGGCGTGGCACCCAAACTTTGAAGGGCCATAACTCAAAAACCGTTTGAGCTAGGAAGCTCAAACTTCGGATTCTTTAATTTGACATCATAAGGCACTGATAGAATGAAAATCAGGCAAATTGAAGAGGTGTCACTGGGGAGGGTGTGTGACTTGACATGGAATGACCCTGAGTTAAGTACGTGTGGTGCCCTCTGACTAGGCTTAAATCATCAATATTTAACATCAGTATCAAGTTCTCCTAAGCTGAATGACAACAATCTGGCAAACATTTAAATTTACTGAAAGCAGAAACTTTTAACCCGTTTTTTGCAGAATTTTCGATTAATGGGTGAGTAGACTGATTCACCCACTGAACTGATACGAACGTCGTTGTAAATCGCTTCAGTGCAACGATTTCCATTTGTGTGTTTTCTTCGGTCTGACTTGTGCTGAAAATTTGTTCACATCATAAAATATCCTGTCTTTTCTTCGTACAGGAGAGGTGGGGAGATTTGCCTGCTCTTCCTGTGGCGAGAGATTCCAGACGCTGGATCATTTGATGTTGCACAAACCGACACATAAAGGAGAGCGCCTGCATCGGTGCACCCAGTGTTGGAAGTGTTTCGTTTGTAAGTCAGCGCTGAAGATGCACCTGCGAACTCATACAGGAGAGCGCCCGTACCACTGCTCCCAGTGTGGGAAGGGCTTTATTGCTAAGTCATCGCTGAAGGTGCACCTGCGAACTCATACAGGAGAGCGCCCGTACCACTGCTCCCAGTGTGGGAAGTGCTTTATTGCTAAGTCAGCACTGAAGAAGCACCTGCAAACTCATACAGGAGAGCGCCCGTACCACTGCTCCCAGTGTGGCAAGAGCTTTATTTGTAAGTCACACCTGACTTCACATCAGCGAACTCATACAGGAGAGCGCCCGTACCCCTGCTCCCAGTGCGAAAAGAGCTTTCTTTGTAAGGCGTCCCTGATTGCACACCAGCGAACTCATACAGGGGAGCGCCCGTACCACTGCTCCCAGTGCGAAAAGAGCTTTCTTTGTAAGGCATACCTGATAGCACACCAGCGAACTCATACAGGGGAGCGCCCGTACCACTGCTCCCAGTGTGCAAAGAGCTTCATGTGTAAGTCACACCTGAATTCACACCAGCGAACTCATACAGGAGAGCGCCCGTACCACTGCTCCCAGTGCGAAAAGAGCTTTATTTCTAAGACGTACCTGATTGCACACCAGCGAACTCATACAGGAGAGCGCCCATACCCCTGCTCCCAGTGCGAAAAGAGCTTTATTTGTAAGGCGTACCTGACTACACACCAGCGAACTCATACAGGAGAGCGCCCGTACCACTGCTCCCAGTGCAAAAAGAGCTTTATTTGTAAGTCACACCTGAATGTACACCAGCGAACTCATACAGGAGAGCGCCCGTACCCCTGCACCCAGTGCGAAAAGAGCTTTATGTGTAAGGCGTACCTGATTGCACACCAGCGAACTCATACAGGAGAGCGCCCGTACCCCTGCTCCCAGTGCGAAAAGAGCTTTATTTGTAAGGCGTACCTGAATATACACCAGCGAACTCATACAGCAGAGCGCCCGTACCCCTGCTCCCAGTGCGAAAAAAGCTTTATTTGTAAGGCATACCTGAAAAAACACTCGTGCCAACAGCGCCAGAAGTAGGGGGCCTAAGGGCCCATTCCCCCCAAACTTCACACCCAATCCCACAGTCTTTTTTTAAGTTGCATAAAACTGTATCCCCACAAATACCCATATATTGCAACAATTACACTGAAAAGATATTTTAGTGATTCTGAGACATTTGGTAAAATAAAGCAAGCAGACAAAAACGGGAGGAATATTTACATTTTGTAGTACAACCAAAGAGGACATTGCAACACCAATCAAATACATATATTGTACTTTGCAACCAATAAAATTATTTCAATGCCGTGCGCTGGCCGCCGACAGGGGGGACAACCAGGTCAGTCGTCCCAGGCTCTGGGTCACGGAGGATCCAGAACTAGACCCTCTCACTGCTAAAACATCTGCCAGAATAATTTTTCAAAATTGGCTTTTTTTGTGGGGGAAAAAAAAGTATAGAATGTGGATCACACATAATGCTTGTCCTTTTTTCTCCCCCTAACTTTCTTTTACATAATGATCAAAAACCTTTTTACTTTCCCTCCAAGCAAAACTTGTTTTGCCTGTTACCCCAAAAAACCACCAATAAACATAATAGAAGAAGAAAAATGTTGCTTATACATTTTAGCTAAAGTTGAATGCGTTTATTTATGGCAAAATGTTGCAGATTTTACATATCCAGAGCAAATATTCAGAGACACGTGATCAGTTGGAAATTGAATGTTTGCTGATGACCTTGGTTGGTAAAATCCAGTGTATGACTGCTTTTTTTTTCCCCAGTGCTCTAAGGTTTAAGGTACCCTGATTAGGGTCCCAGGGTTACATTTATTGCTGTCCTGACCAGAAAAGATATACAGATGAATAAATTTGGATTGATGAAGTTTAGATGGAATTAGAGTACGTATACTATCCTCTGATTGGTCAGTGAGAAGCAGGTGCTCTCCCCCAGACCACTGCATAGTTTAATCACAAGATAGAGCCTGGCTGCTGAAAGACTCCATTGAGAGATTGTGGCTGAATCCAAGGCTGCTTTGGAGCTGGTTTGCAAGGTGTGCGACAACACAGCAGAGTCACATGCTACGTCTAGAGGGGCGGTGCAAGTCAGCTCGAACAGCGAGCCAAGACCGTTGTACAGCACATCACGTGATTCCTCAGGTGAGTAAATATGGCGGCTTACATAGCTGCAATAAAAGTGATAGAAGAGATGGACACTTTGGATATTTGATCTTCATGGACTTGTGGATGAAGGTCAGGACTGAAGATGAAGGCATATGGGCAACTCCATTTTGCAGAAGCTCAGGGGCCAAAAATTATTTTCCAGACATTGGGGAAAACCGCGCTTGAAATGAACTGAACAGATGTTCAGCTTTGTGGAACAAAAGTTATTTTGGTTGGGATGATGTGGAGAAGGTAGCTATGGTGCATTGAACAGGACATTTAGTTCTCATTTAGTTCTCTTTTTAAAACTTGACTAGTCTCTTTTGTTGTCTACTGTTTGATCAGTTTTCACTTATTTCATTAAGCGCTCTTTGTCCTTTTAATTATTGACACTTAACTTGCCTCCTTGGAGCTCTGCACTCTGCACAATCAACAAATTTTCAAAATTTTAGAAAAACTTGTTTTTATTCAGTTGATCAATTTCTTATTTAAAAATAATATTTTTGAGACATATCAATCTGGTTTTAGGATGAATTACAGTAGAGAGACAGCCATGTTGACGATTGTTAATAATATTAGGTGGAATCTGGACTCACAAAAAATTTCAGTCCTGGTACTGCTGGATCTAAGTGCAGCCTTTGATAGAGTAGATCACCTCATTCTTTTGGACAGACTTAAATACCTAGTTGGCCTCTCTGGCACTGTTTACAAATGGTTCAATTCCTATCTCACAGATAGAAAATTTCTGGTAAGTATGGATACAAGCTTTTCAGAGATCCATGAAATTAAATTTGGTGTGCCCCAAGGCTCAATTTTAGGCCCCATACTTTTTAATTTATACATGCATCCACTTGGGAAAGTTATCAGGAGACATGGTATCAATTTTCACAGCTATGCAGATGATACACAGCTGTACATTGCCATGTCTCCTGAAGATACACGGCCACTTGAGATCCTTTTTAACTGTATTTTAGATATTAAATCCTGGATGGCAGAAAACTTCTTGCAACTCTACCCGGACAAAACTGAAGTCTTAATTATCGGTCCTTAGGCTAAGAGAGAGAATCTTTCAAAGCTACAGGCGTTGTCATTGAAGCCATCGGAACAAGTAAAAAATCTGGGCGTCATTTTTGAATCTGAGCTTAGTTTCATTCCACATATTAAGAATGTAGTTTAAACAAGTTTTTATCATCTTAAGAATATAGCCAGAGTCCGACCATTTCTCTCTCGGACCAACATGGAGAAGCTGATACGTGCTTTTATTTCCAGTCGTATTGATTATTGCAATGCCCTGCTTTCTGGTCTTCTCAAAAGGATTTCTCAACTTCAGTTGCTCCAGAATTCAGCTGCACGTGTGCTGACAAAGACCAGGAGGCTGGCTCACATTAAACCGGTTTTAAAATCATTGCATTGGCTTCCCGTGTGTTTCAGGATTGATTTTAAGGTCCTTTTAATGGTTTTTAAATGTCTTGATGTTCTTGCACCTTTTTATCTCTCAGATTTGCTTTTGTCTTATGAACCCTAGTGGACCCTGAGATCCTCCGGCACCGGCCTCTTTGTCATTCCCAGAGTTAACACAAAAACCTACGGTGAGGCAGCTTTCCAGCATTATGCCCCACGCTTATGGAACAGCAGCCGGAGAACCTGCGGGCCGCAGAGACTGTTGAGATTTTTAAAAGCAGGTTCAAGACCTACCTTTTTAATTTGGCTTTTAACTAGTGTCTGTTTTCATTATTTTACTGATTTTTACAACATTTTTAGCTCTACTTTTACTATGTTTTTCTTACCTCATCTACTGCATACATTTTTATTTATTTAATAATTGATTTAATTCTGTTGTTCTATATTTTATTACAACTCCAATTCCGAAATAGTTGGGACGAAATGTAAATCGTGAATAAAATCAAAATGCAGTGACATTCAGATCACATGAGCCAATATGTTATTTACAATGGAACATAGATAACATTTCACAATGTTTAAACTGAGATATTTTATATTTTTATCAACAAAATGAGCTTATTTCAAATTTTCTGCCTGCAACAGTTCTCAAAAAAGTTGGGACACAGGCAAAAAAAGGGCTGAAAAAGCTATTAATATGTAAGAATCAGCTGAAAGAACATTTAGCAAGTAATTACGTTAACTGGCATTAGGTTTGTAACATGATTGGCTATAAAAGGGATGTCTTAGAGAGGCTGAGTCTCTCAGAAGTAAAAATGGCCAGAGGCTCTCCAACCTGTGAAGGCTGGCTTAAAAAAATTGTGGAATACTTTAAAAACAATGTTCCTCAACATCAAATTGCAAAGGCTTTGAAGGTCTCATCATTGACAGTGCATAACATCATCAAAAGATTCAGGGAAACTGGAAAAATCTCTATGCATAAGGGACAAGGCCGAAGACCTTTACTGGGTGCCCGTGATCTTCGGGCCCTTAGACGCCACCGCATCACTCACCGGCATGATTCTGTCATTGACATTACTAAATGGGCCCAGGAATACTTCAAGAAACCACTGACTGTAAACACAGTCCGCCGTGCCATCCACAGATGCCACCTAAAACTCTATCATGCAAAAAGGAAGCCATTGTTGAGCATGATCCAGAAGCGCCGCCGTGTTCTGGGGGCCAAGGCTCATTTAAAATGGACTGTAGCAAAGTGGCAAACTGTCCTGTGGTCAGACGAGTCCAAATTTGGCATTCTTGTTGGAAATCATGGGCGTCGTGTCCTCCGGGCTAAAGAGGAGAAAGACCACCCCTCCTGTTATCAGCATTCAGTTCAAAAGCCAGCATCTCTGATGGTATGGGGATGCATTAGTGCATATGGTGTGGGACACTTGCATGTTTTAAAAAGCACCATGAATGCTGAAAGGTATATAAAGGTTTTAGAGTAAAATATGCTCCCCTCCAGATGACATCTATTCCAGGGAAGGCCTTGTGTATTTCAGCAAAACAATGCAAAACCACATACTGCAGCTATTACAACAGCATGGCATCGTTGTAGAAGAGTCCGTGTGCTGAACTGGCCTGCCTGCAGTCCTGATCTTTCACCGATTGAGAACATTTGGCGCATAATTAAACGAAAAGTCCGTCAAAGGAGACCCAAAACTCTCCAGCTGCTGGAAGCCTGTAGTGAACAAGAGTGGGATCAAATTCCAATGGCTAAACTCAAGAAACTTGTCTCCTCAATGCCCAGACGCCTCCACTCTGTGTTAAAAAGAAGAGAGGATGGTACACCATGGTAAACAGGCCCCTGTCCCAACTTTTTTGAGACCTGTAGAAGCCATCAAATTTGAAATGAGCTCATTTTATGGATAAAATTGTAAAATTTCTCAGTTTCAACATTTGCCATCTTATCTCTGTTCTATTGTGAATAAAATACTGGCTGGTGTGATTTGAAAGTCATTGCGTTTTGATTTTATTCACAATTTACACTTTGTCCCAACTATTTCAGAATTGGGGTTGTATTTTATAGTGTTTCCTCAGTGGGAGCCCTTTGCATCGGGGGCGGCTGTTGGTTCTTGCTCCTGCGGTGCTGGCTTGGGTCCCCCCCCCCACCCCAACCCCCGGTGGGGTGGAGGTCCATGCCATCACCTTATGGAGGTGGGGCGCGGCCCGTCCTCCTGCCTGGGATCGCGGTGTGACTCCATGTTAGCGGCCAGGTTCCTGGGACCGGCTTCCGCCTCTTGATTCAGACGGCTCCCTGAGATAGTGTTTCCTCTCAGGTTCTTCCATGCTCAGCCTTAGTATTCTTTTTTTTTTTTTTTTTTTTTTTTTTTTTTATTCATAGCTACATTTGCATGAGTGCTTCTTTATAAAGGGAATAAGGGTGGGGGGTTGGAGTTGGAAGGGGGAGGTGGTGGGAGGTATTTTTTTTATTATTATTTGTGTGTGTGAAGCACTTTGTGCTACAGTTTTATTGTATGAAAAGTGCTCTACAAATAAAGTTTTGATTGATTGATTTTGTATTGAACTTTTACCCTTTTGTACGTCGCTCTGGATAAGGGCGTCAGCTAAGTCCCTGTAATGTAATGTAATGACTAGGGGTGTAACGACACACAAAAATCACGCTTAGGTATGTACCTCGGTTTTGAGATCTCGGTTCGGTTCATTTTCGGTACAGTATGGGAACAAAATGCAAAACATAAAATTGCTTGTTTATTAGGAACTTTATTGTCACATTGTACAAAATACAGAAATTAAAAAAAGAAAAATAGAATACTGCTGCCAAGTGCTGGTAATAAGTTTTCCAATAAATAAAATATTCTCATTATAAACAAAATATATATAAAATAAGTTCTCCAATAAATAACATTCTCAAATAAACAAAATTATATAAAATATAAAAATAAATTTCCCATAGCTTGTTGGCGCAGATTAACAAACCTTTTCCACGTGTAAAGTGCAGCACCAACAGTTCAAGCTGATCAGATTTGTCTCTCCTTTAAGAAAAAAAACATGAATGAATTCTGCCATGGTGTCCGAAGTGCAGCATTTTAAACAGTTCCAACATGTACCCCTGTTCAGTTTTTTTCAACCTTCATGTTTTTTTTTTTTTTTTGCTGCCCTCTACTGTCTCGCACGTGTAGCTGCAGGTGGATGTGGATAAATGAAAACGAAACTTATGTTCGACCACTTAAAGAGCTTGAAAACCCAAGGGGATAGGCAATCATTATATGATCGAGAATTACTCAAAGATCGCGAAAAAAAAAAAGCCGATCGCAGATCGCTGCAAATTAAATGTTTTGATCACCTCCGGTGGAGTATGCCGACCACGGCGCCAGTGCACCCGAAGTATGCATGACATCAGCGCTAGAACACAAACAGGCAAGGTCAACATGGCATCATACAGTTTCAGTGAATCTAGGGGGAATTCAGGTGAGAGTTTTCACGACTGGAGCGATGAGGAATCAGGAGACAGAATTAGTTCTTACTTCGGCAGATACGGAGGAATACAACGGTCCTCAACCCTACCTGTATGGGTCACCACCAGCAAGGCAAGAGATTGAGGACCAAGCAAGACATGCAGCTGATGCCGTTCCTGACGATGCCTTATTATTACAAGATCGCGTTGGCAATACAACTTGGTATGTTATTTTCCTATAGTTTGAATTACGAGAACGTTTATTTGAAAACAATAGTAAATTAATCAAGTGTGTAAGGAATGACTTGACGCAGTTTAACATCCCCGATCTCCGCAAATATATTGGACTATTAGCTAGCTGCAGTGGCGTGCCATCAGGAAGGCCTTCAGTAACATCACCCTTTCCCGCATAAATTGTTTTAAACTGTTTGCGATCAAGTTTGCCTAAATAACAATCAAACAATTTATTAACTGAACAACCACCGCTAATGCATGACACGTAATGATTAAGAAATGCTAATGATAAAGCGATTGCCTGTTGGCTATGTTGATATAATTGATGTGACTCCACAAGGATGACAATTTGAAAAAAATCTGAAACTTTGGCTGACTTCGCAGCAATTATTTTCGCCATCACTCAGCTGTGCATCGTACCTAACAACGCCATTTAGCTGTCACTTCATTCAGACTGTAGAACGGATTCTCATGGCTTGTTGCTCAATGAGCCTCGCAAACTAATTAACGCAAATGTGAGCTGTTTCACTAGCTACACCAGTGCAGAAATTATAACGACATATTGATATTTTTCGTTGTCATTGATGTGCGGAAGAAAACGCCGTATAATTTCGTAGTGCAATGTATAACGAGGCTTTCAAAAATGAATTACTCTCGTCGGTTCTGCCAATTAGCCTGAGCAACTGTTGCTAATCGGGAGAGGTAAACTGCGAGAGGGTTAGGTTGGAAATTTGTGAATACTATGTCCGGTTTTATCAGAATTTCTACAGAATTTGAAAACGCAACGCTGAATCATCGTTCAAAAAGCTAGATAAACAATCAAAACAACGCGAGTCAATGGCTGAATGCAAATTATGGCTGTTCGTGTGCACGTTGATTTGTGTTCTAGAGCTGACATCAGATGCCTCTAACAAGAGTGCCGTCCTGTTTTTAGCCAGGCAGCCAGACAGCGCGAAGTGGTGACTTTCAAACCTTGGTGACACGGCAACAAAGGACCACCGGGTGGAACAGGTGTCTCCAAAATGGTTTTGGGTGTGTACTCAAACAGAACACGAAAGCAGAGCGAAAGTGAAGGAAGGGTTTTCATGCTCTTTAATATACTCGTGTGGTAACTCACACGTGCTGCACACCTCTGTACCGAACCCAACGTCCTGTACCGAACCAAATTTCCTGTACCGAAAATTTTCAATACGAATACATGTACCGTTACACCCCTAGTAATGACATGCTTTTCCATGTTTTTCCACCATCAAAATATGCATGAATTAGCCTCACTTTATATCTACTGAGTGAACTTGTTTCTTATCCAATGTTTTACGTTGACAAGGTGACAACAGCAGAAAATGGCTTTGTCAAAGCTTTAGGTTCAAAATTCCTTTCAAATAAACTACAACCCCAATTCCGAAATAGTTGGGACGAAGTGTAAATTGTGAATAAAATCAAAATACAATGACTTTCAGATCACATGAGCAAATATGTTATTTACAATAATACATAGATAACATTTCAAATGTTGAAACAGACATTTTACATTTTTATCCACAAAATGAGCTTATTTCAAATTTTCTGGCTGCAACAGGTCTTATGAAAGTTGGGACACAGGAAAAAGAGGGATGAAAAAGCAATTAATATATAAGAGAATCAGCTGAAAGAACATTTAGCAAGTAATTAAGTTGGCATTAGATGTGTAACATGATTGGCTACAAAAGGGATGTCTTAGAGAGGCTGAGTCTCACAGAAGTAAAGATGGCCAGAGACTATCTTACATTTGGGCAAATTTCAAATTCATGTCAAAAGTTCAGTTATCAAGACCAAATAAATTCTGAAAATTTGTGTACTTCTTCTAGATAACATGGAGATGCCTGTTATTTATTTTCATAAAGATTTGTTGCTCCGTGAGTGAAAAAACTTATGTTTGAAGATTATCTGTATTCCACTGACTGCAATGGTTCACATGAATATAGAATTCAAAATATTGTCAAAAATTCAGTTTTTGAGATAAATTTTTGAAATTTACCACACAAAATCAATCATGACTTCAAAATGTTGTCTTTTTTCATGATCATGGGAGATTTATTTTGTAAGAATCTGAAATAGCTGTTTACAGGACTGTTTATGAAAAATATTTTAATGTATTTTGGTCTCAATTTTTGATAAATCAAAAAACTTTGCTGGTATATTTGTGGAGTGAGTTTGATGTCAATTAAGCAAAAAATGAAACACAGTTGAAAATTGCTTTCATCTCAAAGCATGTGAAATTTTTGGCTCAATTGGGGCTACATTTTGGTGTGTTACGTTCGCGGAAGGACACCAGTAGCGAGTCGTGAATCCAAAGAATGAGATTTTATTGAACAGAAAGATTTCAAAAAAACAAGGGGCGTGGGCCAACAAAAACTCTACAAGTGAACAGAAATAATGCTGGGGAAGAGGAGGGCACAAGGACAACAAAAAAAACTCCACTTAAAAAGCTGAAAAATCAAAACTGAAAAAACTGCAGGAATAAGGGGGCACGTGGCCAACGAAAAACTACACTCAAAGAGCTGAAACGATAGGGTAGTAAGAATGCAATGACACGATCAAGACAAATGACAGAGCATGGAAACAAGGGGTCTCATTCATGAAACGTTCGTAAATCTGCGAACAGATTTACACATAAAAGCCTACTCTACTAAAAACCTACTCCGGATTCAGGAACACGTCAAACTGTGTTCGGGAAACTCAGATCTGATTGTAAACACGTGTGTAGATCATGAATGCCAAACGATCGTAAATTGACAGCGCGCTCCCGGTAATCAGCTATTTGCATAAATCTCCGCCCATGAATTGCCAATGACCGCCATATAAGGAGGTGTAGATGCATCCAGTCGACCTGCCAGTCAAGGCGCAAACAAAGAAAGACAGAGAAAGAAAAAGGATTTTTTCCGAAACGGAGATAGAAATTATTTTGGGTGAAGTGGAGTTTAGAAAAAGCATTTTATTTTCATCTGTTAGCAGTGTTGTGACAGGGACAGGCAAAACGAAGGCTTGGAGGGAGGTGACAGATGCCGTTAATGTTGTCTCTGTAGTCCAAAGAACTATGTACGAGGTGAAGCGTAAATGGTTTGACATGAAACTAGAGGCAAAGAAACGCATAAGCGCACATCAGCCACAGGTTGAGGAGGCTCACAGTCACAACTATCAACTGCAGACGAGCGCATCGCTGGCATAACTGGGGAGACCTCTCTGTCAGGAATTATACCTGACGGAGACAGCAAAATGCCTCCACTTTTATTTTTGGAAGTGGCTATTCGCCCCGCAGAGCGCTGAATTGGGGGAAAGAGATCGGCTATCTGCCCCACAAAGGGGCCGACAAGAGAAGCAGTTCTGCTATTCGCACCACGGTGGGACGGATCAGAGAAGCACTTTTGCTATTTTCCCCGCAGTTGGGCCAGTAAGAGATTTCATTTTATACTCCGCCCCGCTCTCTGATCTTTCGCGCTGAACCGCCGCGGGGCGAATAGCCTCTTCGTTTTTTTTGTTTTTTTTTTTATCATCATTCAACATGTAGAAAGAACGTGTAATCTATTGAGTCGATTCACATATATCATTCACAAACATGAACCTAATCTGGATCTTAAACCTGCCAATTGCCAACTAATTTAACTAAATGTGTTATATTTTTAATCGTTTGTCATGTTGAGGCTATATTACGTGTTTCAAAGGCATCTGCCTATTATTTACATAACAGAGCGCAATATGAATTAAAATTGTAATTTACAATAGTGACAAGCATTATTTATGTGTTCGTAAATTTGCACAAGCGCTACACACGGTCGAAAGCATGTGTAGATTTTGTTAGTAGCTACGAACAGATGTGAGCTACTAAAATGTTGATGAATGCGAGATTCACGTAAATTTACGTCTTCGAACAGTTTACTACGAACAGTCACAAACACATTCTGTATCTTCTGGTTGCAGCGCTTCACTGAAGCTACATCACTCTTACATCAAGAGAAATATTCAATCCCATGATGCCATGTTTTTATGGCTACTGCATTACATCAAATGGAAAATATCTAGATCTCGTACAGAATTTCTTACACAGTTCCCTGTAATTCAAGAGGACATATTTGCCATCGGTGGAAACCTTCGGATCTCCACCGGAATGTAAAATTGGCCTGAGGTTCCACAGGTCTTTATACAGCAGTTGCATTGTATGGGGCCAAAAGTTTCATAGGGTTAAAGTTGCCAAGAGAAGTCAGCAATTCTATGAAATGAGAAATATTTCCCCATTTTCCCTGTTGTTTTAGATTAGTCTTTCCAGAGTACAGTTCAGCTCATTTCTGTGCTAGGGTTGCTGACCTTGCTGGAGTGTATGATAGTTTTCACTGTTACTCAGCATTATAGCTAACCCACGTAAACAGCTGGTTGACTCACTTGAATTTCTGCAGGTTAAGTGGATTTCTGAAGGCCTAATATCGGGGGACCCTGCCGTTGAAGCTTAAAGAAAAAAAAAAAAACAGGCATGGTTCATATGAACGAGGTTCACTGTAAAAACGGTCGGTCTTTACAATGAATGTACAATGTAATTACGAACCTTAACTTATTTTTTCTCTCAGAAGTCGAGGACATTAGTTTATTTTAAGTTACCATGTAGTCGACAAATGAAATTTTCTCATTTCATTGGGAAAGCTAAAAATGAATCAAAGTGATCAGGCCTCATTGGCAGAATTTTTGTCTTACTGAGGAAAAAAAGGCAGTAAGTGTCTTAAGTCTAAATACAAGATAAAAATGCATGGTAACATGGACTTCTTTTTGGGCCAGTAAGCTATTGTCGTGGTGTGGTGTCCGTCGCTCGGAACATTTTTTATCTTTTTTTGGCCTGATGAATTTTTTTAAAAAAATTTTCTTATATATTTGGCATCTCCAATCCCACCCGAATCTGGAATGTCCAATTGGGGAACTATGTACAAGGCTTTTTGCATATGCGACCTCCTGTTGCCAACTCAGGAGAGTGAGACAGTTCGCGGCTCTCCTCCGAAGCACGCGCCCGTCACCACTGCTTCTTATTCACTCATTGGTTGAAACCTCGCAAGTTCAGAACAAGGGCGGAGGATACCCGAACACGAACAAGCTTCGAACCTCCTGACAAGCGTTCGTCTGGCCAACAGGAAGCGCCTGAGGAATTAACTTTTTTTTTTTTTTTTTACAATAACCTTTCCGGCAGACCCTTCCCAATTTGCAACCCTGTAGCGCTATGGCCAGTTGCATGCTACTCTGAAAAAGCTGCCGACCAATGCCGGTTGGTACGAGCGGGGATCGAACCCGCGCCGTGATAGTCACTTCTGCTTCTCAAAGCAATGCTTTACCGAGTGAGCTATCCGGCAGCTCAGCCTGATGAATTTTTGTGTAAAATTGCCATAACATGCTACCAGACCATATCTTAAGAAGTTTTTTTTTTTTTTTTTTTTCGGATTTTTGATTCAATCATTTTTGTCTGTTTTATGGGCCCTTGAAATTTTGGCCCCAATGTTAAAGATAGGACTGAGAAATTTTTAAAAATTATTTCTCAAAAACTGCATGATAAATTTTTTTCTAAATCAGGCAATCAACTTCCTTTGGTATCGTCAATGTACAGTGCGAGTGCCATTCTGATTGAATCGACTGAAGTGGGTCTAGTGCGGGCGCTGTACTTTATGAATATGCAAGATGGCTTGTGGAGGCCAAATGGTTGCAGATAGAGACTAAGTTTGTATAATCAACATTTAGGAAGTCATATATGACCTATACATTGGCTATGTTAAAGTTGACCTCAGATGACTTTGAAAGGTCAAACTTGAGGTCAAGGAAAATATTAATAATGTTAAAAGATAGGACTTGAAATCTCAAAAAAAAAATTTCTCAAAAACTGTCGGATAACTTTTTTTCGAAATCTGGCAATCAACTCATCTTGATACACTTCATGTATAGACAGTGCGAGTGCCATTTTGATTGAATCGACAGAAGTGGGTCTAGTGGGGGCGTTGTACATTAACATTGGGCCTTATGGAGAATGGGCAAAATGGCCTGTGGAAGAAAAATGGTTGCAGACAGAGATTAAGTTTGTATTCCTGACATATAGGAAGTCATACATGACCTATATATTGGTTGTGTTAAAGTTGACCTCAGATGACCCTGAAAGGTCAAACTTGTGGTCAAAGCAAAATGTTACAATTTTCAAAGGCTATTAGGCTTGAAAATATTGAAGATTGGGAATATATGTGTATTAAACACTTATAGGAAGTCATATATGAAATTTCTTTGGTGGCCTTGAACTTGACCTTGGGTGACCTTTGAATGTCAAACTTCACATAGAAAACTTCACAAAACTTCAATGATCTCTATCACTAAAACTATTATAGATAGAGCTTAGGTTTGTATTGTGGGCGTATAGAAAGTCATGTATGAACTTTCATTTGGTGACATTCAACTTGACTGTCAGTGACCTTTTGAGGGTCAAACTCGACTGAAATTACAATGACTTCTATCACCAAAACGGTCACAGATTGAGCCAAGGTTTATGTAGAGCAGGCGTGTAGCCAGTAATGGGCCTGGGCGGCACTTGCCCACCTAGTTCGTTCACTGGCCCGCCCAGACTCCCACCCGGTCTTGATAAATTTTTTTTTTAATTGTATAATGATTGAGTGGTTGGTTGAGTGAGTAATGCGCTATGAACATGAACTGTATTTTTGCGTGTGCAGTAATGTGTGTTTTGGATAACTGACGTTTAGAAAATACGTTGAACGTAGGCTATGTAGTTTTCCGGGTCTGACCCCCACAGTCCTTCATATCATAACGTTGTGATCAATGAACGGTGCTGTTGAAAATACATCCCCCTATAAATTAGTCTTAGCAATTGTTGCTAATCAGGCACAGAAAACTGCAAGAGCAGGATTTGGTAATTCCTAAACAAAACTCCTTTGCTTCATTAACCCTTTAATGCCCAACTATAGTACAAGTTGAAAGAAAAATCTATGTATTCTGTTAATATGTCCTGGGGAGGGGCTAATAACAACCCAATAGCAATTTTTAATTTTTGGTGACCTTTGACCTCATTTTAGTTTTGTGACATATATGTCACTCTAAGTTTCTAGGATATAAAGAGAACTTTTGTCCATCATTGTTTTGGAAGTTGACATATAGCTGAAGTATTAGGCATAGCTTATTTTTCATTAGCTTACCTGTTTGTCTACTTTATCCAGTGATGAATGGGTGCTGATCTATCGTGTGGATTCCACCATGGTGGCAGCCATATTGGAAAGGTTAGATGGTGCAGCCAGTGTAGTGTCAGTTCCACTTTTATGCATCAGATGGCAGCACTGATGGTCTAAATATGTCACTGTGGGCATTAGGTTGCAAAAATTTATGTGGGGTCAGTGGTTTTGACAACCCCCAAAACCGTGTGACAAATTTGTCGCAGGGGGCATTTAAGGGTTAACAAAATTCCCCCTTGTCAGAAACCATTAAAATAATTCCTCCTCGTTAAAACTAACCATTGCCTACCATACGCACCAGTCTTTTAGAAGTTACAGACCACTGGCTGTCTTAGTAAAACTGTTAAGCTGGAGTAAGGGCTGATATAGGCCAGGATTGTTTTGTTTAATCAGCACATAATAGCCAGTGGGTGCACTTACTTTGTTTTTGAAGGGTTATGGTACAGACCTACAGCTCTGCATCATGAGTAAAAAAAGCTAATCAAAGGGAAAATCTTACAGACTCAGGGCAGCTACCTCAATTTCAAAGCTGATTAAGTGGCGTTTGTCCAAGCTTGTTTGTTCTACGGATTGAAAACGTTGACAGGCTTTTAGCTCTGGATGACTGCCAAGGTAAGATCATCAATTTCAACATATTTTTACAAACCTTAAAAATGCAATACAACTGAACTTATGGGACTCCATTGACAGGCGGAGGGTCGTTATGATTTTTGCTATTGTATTTGCATCATAAAGCAGCTAACACAGTTATATTGCTGAGGCAATAAACTTTTGAACACAATATAGCTAGTTCTCCAATGTAGCACAGTATCTGTTGGCAGGCTATAAAAACACAAATAGGCGGCCCACTGGGACTGATGCTCGTGAAAGGGTTAGCCAGCTTTTCTTTACTTCAACTTAGCTAGTAAATATAAAATTTCTTCATTCAAAACTTTCTTGAATTTCTTGAGTCATAAAATTTATGGTGACATAGTTACCTCTGTACTATACTACCTCTATATCTGTGTATGTGTTGCCATTAGGGCGTATACTTACTCAATGGATACTAGACTTTCTATGTGCTTGGTTTATTTTTTCACTGCTGAGAATATGATGGGAATGAAGTGACGATTCCATTAGCTGTCAGGCGAATTAACTTAACGATGGTTCTGAAATAACATTGAAAGTGCAGGTGTGAAGGACATTGTAGCCTTTAAATGGTCATTTGGGCTCAGGCATTTTTCAAAGTTTTCCATTTGTCTGTTTGCATGGCCATGGCCTCGTGTGCTGGATGTATAGGCTATATGTACACTTGTGTTATAAAGGGTTTTTGACTGTTGAGTTTATCTTCTGGGACATAATTAACATAAAAATTTCTTGCCTGCCAATATTTTTATTTGTTTGGTCCCCATTTCTCCATTTTTGTAAGCCTCCGTCCAACCAAGGATTTTTCTACTACAAACCTGACCGGGGGGGGTGCGGAGAGGCCCCCGATTATTTAGAAATTAAGCGATAAACATCATCTTGTTTGGTATCAGTGTACAGCTACAGATGTCCTCTCTTCAAATCAAGTACAAATAAAACGCATTCTAACATTATGACGTCATAGTGATGTCATAACTAACACCATATTAGGAAAAAAAAATCTAAATGACAAAAATCCATGTTTTTTTTAAATATTTTTATTAGTTTTAGCTGAAAATAAGTAACTTTCTGTAACCTCTAGAACTACTGATACTACAATAAATATTTTAGTATTATTATAAATGTTATAAACTCATGAGTAACATAAATTTGACATTACTATGATGTCATAAATAACTAATTTTGGGAAAAACACACACAAAAGGAAAACAAATAGTTTTCTGAACATTTTCCACATTTTCTTAACTTTGTTTTTCCCTATGACAGAACACACTTGCATAAAAGGTTTATCTATGAATTATGATATCAACTTTATGAACAATTCTATGAACTTGTAGGCATATAGCACAGTATAAAAATAGTATACAGTACAGTAACCAGTCAAACACACAAGTAAAAGTATGTCGGTCATGCACTTCTAATATTATAAGGTGAAGATCACTTCAAGGTTACTGGTCACTGCTGGTCATTGTAATTCCAAGATTTACTAATACAAGGACAAGCTACATCAATAAATCAATAAGGATGACAATCAGTGTGGTCTACAGAGTTCATTGAGCATGAAACATAATAATAGAATACTATTTGCAACTAATTTTTAAGCATATTTTGTATCAAAAACAGGCAAAAATTGACGTTGGTGGCAACCACCCCCCCTACCCTTCGACTTTGACGGCCTACCCTACCCCCGGGGGGTGAGGTACCCTCATCGTTTTTTTCAAGAAAATGAGCGCAAAGGATGAATAAACAATGACCTAGAAGCATTAGATCATATCTGTTAACGTTTTTGTGCAATAGGAAAAAAATCCCCTTGGTTGGACGAGGGTTAATCTGTATTCTAAGCCAACATTTTCTGGGGGAAAAAAAGGCCTGTCCACATTTGTTCAGGCCCACCCAAGAAAATATTCTGCTTACGCCACTGGTGTAGACACATTTAGAAAGTCGTATATGAAGTCCATTTACTGACCTATACTTTACCTTCTGCGACCTTTAAAGTTCACAATTGACATATTGAATTTTCAATGACTTGTATCACTAAAACTGATTCAGATCTCAGGATTATATAACAGGAGGTTTTATAAATGTATGTGAACTTTTATTTAGTGACCTTGGCATTGACTTTCAATGATTCGAATGTCAAATTTCACATGAAATTTTCATAACTTGCATCTCCCTATAAGATTCCTTGTCGGTAAGCTACAGGACCCTTGGTCCTGTTTTTCAGTTTTTGTTGCGAATGTAATTTCTCACAATGCGATCATCTGGTGGGGCACTTTACCCAGATTACTGATGCACCTGCTCAGCTGTATGGATGGAGGTGTCTGCTAAGTTCATATTTGTGATGATTCTGTACAGTCTGTGGGGAAAACTGAAATTGCCACTTGCAGCTGAAATATTGGTTGCATTTGGAATGTCTCCATGATTATTAGGGGCACAAAGGAACCCCCATCTTCCCCTCATCACTGCCGACACAACATTGATTATAAGACAAATGGAAAGAAACAGAGGCAGGATAAGGCTGTGTGCAATGTTTATGAACAAGGGTCAATCAGAAATTAGTGCAGAAACTACATTTTAATTGATATACTTGCATCAGCTAAAAGCCACAATGCTCCTATGTCTTCTTTAGGTCTGATTACATTAATTTTCCATCTTTTTGAGCTTTTAGTAAATGCAAAAATTTCACTTTAAACTTTGAATTTGCTCTTGAATTCTCATTACGTTTGTAACATATTCTTTAATTAAAATATTCCTTTGTTCCAACACAGTGAGTTTTAATTATTATTTCTTATTATTATGTAACATCAGAAAAAAGTTACACACATTTGTCTTACGTCAACTAATTTCAATCACATTTGTTCACCCCTTTGCGCAGAATAGAAATTATGGCAATTTTTTCCTGTTATGCATGAGCCTATTTAGGCTTTATAACTCAATATTTGTGTCACAGAGACTCTGGAAAATTATTCTAGTGAAGCAAAACATTTGGAAATTCAATCACGGAATTATTAAGGAATTACATTTTGGAATTTATGGACGCTGGCGTCTATATCTGTGCAAAGGGGTAAAACTATAAAATATCAGCATAACTTGCTGTTTGGTTGCATGTATTGAACTAAAGCCTGTATCCTCACTATAAGCATCTATTTACCCATAATCGAGACCTCTTTCTCCTCATCAGGGTCATAGAGGAGCTGGAGCCAATCCCAGCTGACAAAAGGCAGACAAAAGGCAGGAACACGTCCTCGACGGCACTTCACACAGTGTGCTTTAACACAATGTAGGGTTAAAAAATTGAGCAGAAATTTCCTTGGTACCAAATTTTGACAAGGCCTCCACCATCATAATAAGCTGAAAATTAAAATATTCTGTGGGGAAAATATAGTGTTATGTACAGTTTTTTTGTCGTCAGTGAGGCTTCTGCATACATGTTTTTATCTCGTGTGAAAAATGGATAGTCTCATGGATATCCATATCCATTCATAGCGCTAGGAAGGCATGTCAGGTTAAACCTTGGACCCATTGTACAAAGAAAAGGTGGCCAGATTTGACAGGACATACAAGGATTTGAACATTTCAGTTACCAGCAAGGTCCGCATCATGATTCACCATGTTCCAGAGTTCACTGAGCACAACAGGCCTTTGGGTCGATTCTCTGAGCAGGTGGTTTAAACTTGTCACTCCAAATTTGACAAGTTATTCAAAAGCTACCGGATGAAGGACATATCCCACGCAAGTTATTTAGATAAATTTTACAGAGCTGTGATGCATTTCAATTCTTACCATATCTGAAGATATGAAGCCATTAGTATTATATAAATGGACACTTGGTTATAGGGCAGTGCACTATATGTAGTGGGGTCATTCTGTGTCAAATATCCGAATTTCAGAGAAACTTCCAACTTGATCATCTCAGATTTGACTGAAAAAATTCCAGCAGGTGCATACATCTCCTAATAGGATAAATACAAAATTTTAGCTCTCAATTCCTAATAGTTTTGTCATGAAAAAAAAAGTATTTTTGTTACTAAGTTCCGGCCCTTTTTGAACAGCAATTTCTGAGGCACCACTTTCACATGGATATGTCTAGAAAAGTATTTCAGCTAAGTCCTTCAAATTTTCAGGGGAGAAAATCTGCTACTATAACTTGAGGGATATGGACTTACAAAGGTGTCCCTTTACTTTGTCATATATTTCTGGGTGCTTAAATTTGCTCAAAATTTTTACGCTGCGCTCTGTGGTAGCATATTTGAAGGACTGTAAAAAGCATAATTTCAAAGAAAGGATTAAGTACTGCACAAACAGCTTCCCATATACATTATGTTGTGTATTTTGTATACTATTTCTGCCCCTCTCTTATGAATAATCAAGAAAATATTAAGGCTTGAAAATGAGCAAAAAAAAATTTGTGAAATTTGTGCCATTTTTAACATTTTATATAAAAAAGACACCATCCACCAACATCAAATTGACTGTTTTAGAAAGATTAGATGCCTGTAATTAACACATCCAAAATTTGTGATGGTGTTCTGCTTTTATTCTTTATTTATATTTATAAATGTATTCTTTTTACATTTTAAAAAAGACACCATCCACCAACATCAAATTGACTGTTTTAGAAAGATTAGATGCCTGTTATTAACACATCCAAAATTTGTGATGGTGTTCTGCTTTTATTATTATATTATTTTTATGCTTAATCTATTTTCACATGAGATAAAAACATGTATGCAGAAGCCTCACTGATAACACAATATCTTCCCAACAGAATATTTTAATTTTCAGCTGCTTATGATGGTGGAGGCCTCATCAAAATTTGGTAGCAAGGAAATGTCTGCTCAATTTTTTACACCCTGCATTTCGTTAAAGCGCACTGTGTCCGACCCATCACACACCATTCACTCACACACTCATAGCTCCAGGCAAATTAGAGTCTCCTGCTAACCTAGCATGCATGTTTTTGGGCTGTAGAGTACCTGCAGGAAACCCACACAAACACAGGGAGAACATGCTAACTGAACACAGGAAGGGTCGCGGCCCTTGTAACCTCCCTCCTGTGAGGCAACAGCACAACCCACTGCGCCACCGTGTCATCACTGTGGGACTTTTCCACTTGATAAGACAAACAGCTCATGTAAGAAAACAGCTTGTTATATGGATATGGATATGACAGCTGTATTGAACCTTCCCCCATCTTCATTTTGGCACAAACCTTTATGACACAACAGTGCCACCTAGAGTTTGAGGAAAGGAAATTGAAACTAAAACAGGGATTCTATGGCGGGGTGTTACAGAGTATATTAGGCTAACCATAATGTTTGATAAGATTTAATACACCCCCGGCTTCTACTAGTCTAACACTGAAGCAGCCAGCCAGGCCACGCAAATAGTACAGGGATGTGCTTGCGACCAAGTAGGGCGGGTGCATGTACGGGACCTCGATACCGACCCTCAATCAATACTGCGTAGACTCTGGCTCCAAATGCGAATGATGGCATTATCCGTATCAAGAATATTTTGCCACCATTTTTGTACAGCGCTAGGAAATGGAGATGCATCGTCCATCTTTATATGTGTTATCGTACAATCTAATTCCCCTCCATCACAATCTGCCGCACAGGATTAAATTACACAAAAGTGCTTTTCTGCATATACCTGAAATTTAAAAAGACTTAAAAATTTGAAATTGTGGTTGGCATTGTGAAATATTTTTTTCATAGCTTTCAATCAGTAAATGAGTTTGTAATTCCATTTCGTGTTAAAACTGCATTTTGGTGCACTTTGTTTTATCCAGTCCATGGCTGACATTTTTTTCCTGAGGATGCATCACATTTGCTGAAGCATGTAGTCTATTGCAATACTGATGGCTAAATCATTCAGCTTGCTCGGTTAATGGCTCAAACAGAACAATGTAACACAGCATTGAAACTATTTTATTGCAATGTACTGTGCAATGTATGCCTTCGATTGGCGTGACAGTGTCCTCTTTGGATGGAATAAAAAGAAAATAATCTTCTGCTTTTTGTTGGCCTGACATATTATACCAAATGTCTTAGAGTCACTGAAATGTCCTTTTACCCTAAACATTGCAATATAGGGGTATTTGAGGGCATACAGTGATTGGCAACTAAAAAAAGAAAAAAAGACTGGGAGGCGGTGTAAGGGGGGGGCAATGGTCCCTTGGACCCCCTACTTCTGGTGTTGTTGGAGTGGGCACTTTAGTATATGGGTTCGCTGGTGCAAATTCAGGTATGCCTTACAAATAAAGCTGTTTCCACACTGGGAGCTGTGGTACGGGCGTTCTCCTCTATGAGTTTGCTGGTTTACAGTCAGATGTGACTTGATAATATAGCTCTTGCCACAGTGACAGCAGAGGTATGGGCGCTCTCCTGTATCAGTTTGCTGGTGTACATTCAGGTATGACTTACAAATAAAGCTCTTTTCGCATCAGGAGCAGTGGTACGGACGCCCCCCTGTATGAGTTCGCTGGTGCATCGTCAAATACAATTTACAGTTGAAACTCTTCTCACAATGGGCGCAGTGGTATGGGTGCTCTCCTGTATGAGTCTGCTGGTGTGAATTCATGTGTGACTCACAAACAAAGCTCTTTTCACACTGGGAGCAGTGGTATGGACGCTCCTATGTATGAATTAGATGGTGCATGGTCAGCAAAGATTCACTCTTAAAGCCCTTGCCACACTGGAAGCAGTGGTACGGGCGCTCCTCTGTATGAATTTGATGGTGCATCATCAGGTAAGATTTACTCTCGAAGCTCTTCCCACACTGGGAACAGGGGAATGGGCGCTCTCCTGTATGAGTTCGCTGGTGTACATTCAGGTGTGACTTCATCATAAAGCTCTTTTCGCACTGGGAGCAGTGGTACGGACACTCTCCTGTAAGAGTTCGCTGGTACATCGTCAAATACAATTAACAGTTGAAACTCTTCTCACACTGGAAGCAGTGGTACGGGCGCTCTCCTGTATGAGTTTGCAGGTGCATCTTCAGGGCTGACTTACGAATAAAGCTCTAATCGCAATAGGAACAGTGGTATGGGCACTCTGCCGTATGAATTCGCTCGTGCACCATCAGATTATAAATATATATATTTATATAAAGATTTTCTCAGAAGACCAACTTAACAAACTGAGGTGCAAGCAAACAAATGAAAAAAATAGTGGCAAAGCCACTGCGCCCGCTTGGCAAAACGTGGCTAAAATGGAACGCCCCCTATTGGCCATAGTATCGGTCCAATTGGGCTGAAAATTGAACTTGGTCAGGACCTTAAGACGCTATATACACATATGAAATATGAAAAGGATCGGTGAAAAACTGAAGATGCTAGAGCACAGACAAGCCAAAAGTTTACGCACGCATGCATGGTTGCACGACATACCACCACTAAAGACCCCGAGCATAGCATAAGCCCATTGGGCCTTTTGGCCAAGCAGGCAAAAAATTGGAGCATCTTAGCTCGTAGAATAAGGGAGCTAGAGCTGTTTGAAGTTTTGCAGCAAGCCCAAAATCGAACTGGGGCTAGATCTTGGGCCCATATACATGCATATACAATATGAAAAGGATCCTTTGAAAACTGAAGGCACTATTGCAGTGAAACAAAATCTGTGCATTTTATGACCTTTAACCTACATAACCTTTAAATTTAGGTCAAATCAAAAACCTATGACATATATGATAAACCCTTGACAGCACAACCTACAGTAAAAATTTGAGCATCTTACCTCGTAGAATAAGGGAGCTAGAGCTGTTTGAGGTTTTGCAGATAAAGCCGCCTGGTGGCCAAAACAAGAATCGCAGCAGGACCAAAATGGAGCTCGGGCTAGATCTTGGGCCCATGTACATGCATATAAAATAGGAAAAGGATCCGTTGAGAACTGAGGGCGCTATGGTGCTGAAACGAAATCGGCACATTTTATGACCTTTGACCTATATAACCTTCAAAATGAGGTCAAATCAAAAACCCATGACATGTGTGATGAACCCTAGGCAGAACACCCTACAGTAAAAATATGAGCATCTTGAATATGAAAAGGATCCGTGGAAAACTGAAAGCTGTATCGCGCTGAAACGACATAACGCACGCAAGCACGCATGGACGCACAACAGACCACCACTAATGACCCTAAGTACAGCATAAGCCCCTTGGGCCTGCCGGCCAAGCGGTAGAAAAAATCACCTGCTTTCTGAGGAGAAAATGCTTTACCGCAAATGTTAGTCCATGCTACAGGTTTAATTTACTATACATATCAAGCAATTGACAAATTTTGCTTAAGATCTTAGTGGGTATTTTTCCTCAAGAATGAAGCAACTTAATCATTATGAGTTAGGTACAATAATCCACCCCACTCTCACAACAATTCCTGCACATTCTTTACAAATGCACATTTCTTCACCTGTATTTCCAACTGCAGAGGAGATAGCCTGAGGTCCAGGGGAGAGAGCTATAGACTGTACAAGAAAAGAGCAAGGAACAAGGGATGAAGATGCCTCCTCTTCCTGGTTAACATCTGACATTCCGCCAGTTTGGTGGTCTTCACTCATGTCCCACTCACCCCCACTCTTTGGGCTCCAGACATTTCTTTCCTCCTCTTCATCTTTCACTCAATCCTCCCTCTTCATTCTGCCTCCCCACACCTTCCTCCTCCTCATCCTTTACACTGGAGAGATTTAGTTCTTCCTCCCTGCTCATCCCATATCTATGCTTCCCCTCAACACTCTGCTCCAAGTCTTCAACTTTAATCAGACTGGTTTGCAAATGCATAGCTGCAGAACTGATGCTGTCCATCACAGGTTCCATCTTCATGTCGTCACCTGAAGAGGTGGTCCTTATAGCTCTAAGAGTGAAATAAAAAATCTGATTGGATAGTTACTTCGGGGAACGCGGTGGAATTCACCAATCCCCTGAAGGTAAGGATGGAAGAGAAGACATGACTGATCATAGAGTGAAGTCAATGAGAAGAAATGAGTTTACTGAAATGCTACACTGAACTTTAATGAACACTTATTTGAGACTTAACTCCACATGGATAGGGGCATAGATGTTACTAATCTATGAGACAACAAAAAATGCAAGCTTTTCCTCTAAGGGAAAGTTTGCTATTAGCACACTATACTTAGGCATTGAAACCATCGCAACTCATTTCAATCTTTCGCAGAATCATACAAATGTTATGCGGATCATGTCACAATTCAGGCAATACATGAGAACCGACTTCCGCTCTTTGCAAACGAGAGTCACTGCTGCGAAAACACAGAGCGAGATCGTATAGCAGAAGCATGATCCAAACCAAGATATCTGACCTCAGAAAACAAGGGAAGGCCAATTTGCCGATATTCAAACTCAGTGTAAACAAGGGTGACCGCTGCTACCTTGTTTGATACATGTTTCCAGTGTACGTGCGCACGTTAAGGCGTAACTATACGAAAAATTATTTACGAAGATGAAATAGCCATATTAATGTTTGGGACAAGGACAACATTATTCTTTATTTGCCATACAAACCCTGCATGTCAGATATGTAGCTTGTTGAATAAGTGCTTCACAATGTCAAGGGGAGTAACACAGGCTCAGTCATCACTAAGGAAAACTCCTGACCGACAACCCCAAGCCCAACCAAAATTATGTTATGACCAATGACCATAAGTCATCTAGCGTCAGATCATATTCTGATGGCCATATTCAATTAAAAAGTGCTCGATTTACCAGAACAAATGTTAATACTAACGTAAGTTAGCAAGCTAGCTCACCACCAAGTTCCAAATGCAACTCACTTTTGCCAGCAACTTACTACGAAAAACTACGGTACCGCCCGTTTGGCACTGTTGACTGCTCTAAATGACGTAAAAACGAAGGCAACAAGACTAAATGCGAATCTTACAAACTTAATCATCTTCTCAATATGACATGAACGTGAGAACGACCACATTAGTGTTAGCTTGTTAGCTAACTAAGGAGTCAAACCACTTTACAATCGACTCTCACAGTGGGGGGCAAAGAAAGCGGAAAGCGTGTTAACCTGACATTGCTAGTCGGTTAATTGTTAGTTTGACCCGCACTTCGCTAGGTTTGACGTGATTACTCAATGTAACGTTAAACAATCGTTTGTCGGATAGTTCACCAAGCTAGTATTGCTTGTTTGGTTCCATCCAAGAAAGTCACAAATCATATCCGGGCTATGTGCTACCCGCCAAACTTTTTCCGGTTCATGTTCCTTATAAAGGCAAAGATATTGGGAATGTTCAAGATTGCGTAGTCGAGCGACAGACCGCGAGTTCTTGCCTCTTGAACGATTAAACTACGTTTGGTCTTGCGTATACGAGCGAGAGCTAAGGCGAGCAGTCTCGTCTCGCTTTTCAAGATGACGTCCACTTCTGCACAGCTTGCATTTTTTTAACGGAATTCGTCGCAAACCCTAGTATGCAGCCATGTTAGAAACCGTGCAGGAACTCGTGTGTCGTTCAAAACACGTAAGTCTTCCCTTGCGAGACCTTGGCAGGAGACCCTTCAATCTTTAACATGCCCCTGATGTCTGACGTGACCAGCTGAATTCGCTACGAGCTGATTGGCTTTTGAGACGAGTTACGTTGTTTACGTTCTAATACCAGCCTCCTGCGATTTGGCAAACTGAATCGCTGGCGACGCCATCAGCCGGTTTGAGTCGAGCTGAGACTAGAGCGGGTGAGACGGACGAGTTCACACCGCTGCAAATCATCCTGGCGACGTTCTGAAGCGGTCTCGTCGCATCGCGAAATTTTGGTCTGAATTGGGCTTTATGAAGAGTGTTGAGGAGAAAAATAGATCCGGGATGAAGAAGGAGGAAGAACTAATACTCTCCAGCATAAAGGAAGAGGAGGAGGAAGGTGGGGGGAGGCAGAATGAGGAGATGAAGAGGGAGGATAGAGTGAAAGATGAAGAGGAGGAAAGAAATGTCTGGAGCCCAAAAACTGAGTGTGAGTGGGACACGAGTGAAGACCACCAAATTGGAGGAATATTGGATTTTAAGCTGGAGGAGGAGGCATCTTCATCCATTGTTCCTGGCTCTTTTCTTGAGCAGTCTGCAGCTCTCTCCCCTGGATCTCCGGCTGTCTCCTCCACAGAGGGAAATGCAGGTCATGAATTGTGCATTTATAAGGAATGTCAGGCATTGCCCTGAAATTGGGGTGGGATTATTCAGTTATAATAACAACTCATAATTATTGAGATGCTCTGTTCTTAAGAAAAATTCCTGCTGATATTATAAAAAATTTAATTAATTCCTTGATGAACCAATTATGGGAAGTGCAAGAAATTAAATCTGCACAGTATATATTTGCAGTAATGCATATTTCTCCTCAAAGCTAGTTGTTTATTTTTTTTCTGATTTCTGCACCCCAGTTTATAAGTTGGTCTTTGGGAAATATCTGAGGAAATGGTTGGAAACAGGTTAGTTAAGACCTTTAGAATGCGAAAAACGGAGCGAAGTTCAGTTATCGCGTATCATAGGGTTTCAAGATGGCGGCCATATTGTTTGACCTATCGCAGTCAAAATCAACAGGGTCTATCCCTGATGCAATAGCAACCCACCCACAAAATGTCAGAGATAAACGTTCATTACTTTTTGAGTTATCTTGTAAACAAACAGACAGACAAACCAACACCAGAAAAAAACATAACCTCCTTGGTGGAGATTATGATGAGAAAATAGATGATGGACAGGAGTTCCCTCTCCTTTTTCAAAGGCTTGGGGCTTTCTGCAGCTTCACCAGCACAGCTTGCACATGGTATGTCCCAGTCCACTTTCTTGTAAATGCACTGGCAGTCTCACAAGGATGTGCTGAATTTTGATTATTTGGTAATGAATAGGGTAAATTATGTTTAATGAAGTGCGGTAAAAGTGACACACTTTTAGGCGAGAAGCAGAAAGGATGGGACATGCAGACACATACAAACTAACTTCTAGTGAGTACAGGCAAGATTACACTGCACCACATAAACACTGACAATTGTAATACAGTACATGCAAGGTTGAGACTGAGAAATAATTCAGACAAGGAAGGATTATGAACATGATTTGCTATGATTATGAAATGAATGAATGATTGGATTGAATGAATGTTTTACTTGAGTATGGTGAAGATGCCTGGAAAATGCATGTGCGGGATTCATCCCCAAATTTCTTGAGGGAAGGGTACCCTTTAGTCAGTAAAAATAGGAGCCAATAGGAGCCTGACAATGACTAGGCCTGTACACCTTCTAGTGCATTTTGTATTTACTCAGGTGATCTTAGTTTAATATTAAAATTTGTTTGATGATTTGAAAGATTTAAGTGTGACAATTATGCAAAAAAAAAAAGAAAAAGAAATCAGGAAGGGGGCAAATACTTTTTTCACAGCACTGTCTCTTTTGAGTGACCCCTTTTAAGTTTTAAATGTATTTTTTAACTTGGTTTATCTTTTGTTCTATTGCTTTAACTATTAGGAGTGCTTATGCTATAGGTGTAAAACTGCCTGATACATTATATGCGTTTAGCAGACGCTCTTACCCTGATCAACTGAGTGGGTGAGAATTCTGCAATCTAGCATTTCGTTAAAAATTAGTTAAGTGCGTGTGGTGCCCTCTGACTATGCTTAAATCATTAATATTTAACATCAGTTTCAAGTTCTTCTAAGCTGAAATGACAACAATCTGGTAAACATTTGAATTAACTGAAAGAAGAAACTTTGAATCAGTTTTTTGCAGAACTTTCGATTAATGGGTGAGTATACTCTGATTCACCCACTCAACTGATACAAACCTCGTAAATCTGCTTCAGTGCAACGATTTCCATTTGTGTGTTTTCTTCAGTATGACTTGTGTTAAAAATCTATTCACATCATAAAATATCCTGTCTTTTCTTCATACAGGAGAGTTGGGGAGATTTGCCTGCTCTTTCTGCGATGAGAGATTCCAGACGCTGTATCATTTGATGTTGCACAAACCGACACATAAAGGAGAGCGCCAGCATCGGTGCACCCAGTGTGGGAAGTGCTTCGTTTGTAAGTCAGCGCTGAAGATGCACTTGCGAACTCATACAGGAGAGCGCCCGTACCCCTGCTCCCAGTGTGGCAAGAGCTTCACGCGTAAATTTTACCTGACGATGCACCATCGAATTCATACAGGAGAGCGCCCGTACCATTGCCATCAGTGTGAAAAGAGCTTCATTTGTAAGTCACTCATGGAGAAACACCAGAAGACTCATACAGGAGAGCGCCCGTACCACTGTGCTCAGTGTGAGAAGAGCTTCAAACATAAGTCTTGCCTGACTCTGCACCAGCGAACTCATACAGGGGAGCGCCCATACCCCTGCTCCCAGTGCGAAAAGAGCTTTATTTGTAAGTCGTACCTGATTGCACACCAGCGAACTCATACAGGAGAGCGCCCGTACCACTGCTCCCAGTGTGGGAAGAGCTTCATTTGTAAGTCACACCTGAATTCACACCAGCGAACTCATACAGGAGAGCGCCCATACCACTGCTCCCAGTGCGAAAAGAGCTTTATTTGTAAGGCATACCTGAATGTACACCAGCGAACTCATACAGGAGAGCACCCTTACCACTGCTCCCAGTGCCAAAAGAGCTTTATTTGTAAGTCACACCTGAATGTACACCAGCGAACTCATACAGGAGAACGCCCGTACCCCTGCTCCCAGTGCGAAAAGAGCTTTATGTGTAAGTCACACCTGAATAAACACCCCTGCCAACGGCGCTGGAAGTAGGGGGCCTAAGGGCGCATTCCCCCCCCAGCTTCACACCCAATCCCACAGTCTTTTTTTAAGTTGCAAATCACTATCCCTGCAAATACCCATATATTGCAACAATTACAGTGAAAAGACATTTTTGTGATTCTGAAACATTTGGTAAAATAAAGCAGGCAGACAAAAAAGGGATGTTTACATTTCGTTGTACAACCAAAGAGGACATTGTAACACCAACGAAATGCATACATTGTACTTTGCAACCAATAAAATTATTTCAATGCCGTGCGCAGGCCCGCCAACAGGGGGGACAACCAGGTCAGTAGTCCCAGGCTCTGGGTCACGGAGGGTCCAGAACTGGACCCTCTCACTGCTAAAACATCTGCCGGAATAATTTTTCAAAATTGGCTTTTTTGTGGAAAAAAAAAATGTATAGTATGTCGGTCACATATAATGCTTGTGCTTTTTTTCCTCCTAATTTTCTTTCAAATAGTGATCAAAAACATTTTCACTTTCCCTACAAGCAAAAATGTTTCCCCAAATAACCACCAATAAACATAATAGAAGAAGAAGAATGTTGCTGATGTGAAATGTGCTGAGCAAGAAAAGCTGCGCACTCAACATCAGTCCTATGTCTTCTTACTTCTGGTGCGGCAGCCAGATATAATAGTCAAAAAGCAATAGAAGACTCGCACACAGAAAACAGATAAAGACTGAAAGTCTGAGTGAAGCATCAGATCCATTTATTGTTGGACCAAACAAGTAGGCAAACATTTCAGTCCAGCATGGACTATCATCAGTGCATCAGGTGGGAAACACATGCTGGCCTTGTATATATAGCAGTCTTCTCAAACAAGACACACTTAGCTTAATTAGGCGCACCTTGAGCCACTCACACAGGGCAGGTAATCAATTAGGGGTACCAGCACTCATTATCACTCATCACATCATTACAATACACATATTTACACACAGCCCTGAACAAGGAACCTCAAGGTAAGTAAGTACATCAACAGAAATACATCTACAGTTATATGCTATAGATTGGGGACTATTAAGGTCAGATTAGTACACACAGACAAACTCACAAAAAGCAGGCTATTTCTAATTCTTCATTTAGCCCATTGGGTTGTAGGGGTTTTAAATAGTAAATATATTTGCATTCAAATTGTAAAAGCATTTGATCCACATTGCCACCACGATGTTTGGGAATTATCATGTCAATGCCACAGAATGACAGATCAGAAAGAGAATGATTACCATCAGCGAAGTGCCTGGCTACAGCTGATGTAAGATCAGTGCGGCGAATGGAGCTTTTGTGCTCATTGATTCTTAGTCTCAGTTGTCTCTTAGTTTTACCTACATACTGGATGCCTCACTTGTTGCATGCAAGGAGGTAGACAACATTTGTAGAGCTGCAAAATATCAATTTGTTTATTTTGTTTTCCTTTTTGGCAATAAAACTGGTAAATGTGTTAACCTTTTTACCATTAGAACAAGCAGCACAGTTACGGCATGGGAAAAAGCACGTCTCTGGTGGGGGGATTTTGTCGGTGTGTCTGCATGCACTAGTGTGTCCCGTATATTCTTGGCTCTGGAGAAAGAGAAAAGGGGAAGAGAGTTAAATATCTGTTTTCCAACATCATCAGACAAAACATTCCAGTGTTTTTTCACTACATTACAAATTGTTATGGTTCTGCTTGGTGTGCATGTTTGTGCTTGTGCGTTTTTCCCCCGTGTCTCTCAATTTGTTTTTCAGCTCCATTCCCGCGGTCTGACCATTGATTCCCTCTTGCCCTGACTCCTGTGGTGTCGTGTGACAGCCTTCAGTATACCAGAGTCCCGTGGTCCAATCACGTTTCCTTTCGGTTTTGGCTTTGGTATTTCATTCATTGCTTCCACCTGTGCTTAATTCTGGGCCTCGCAAAACTCTGAGTGTATGCATTCTCTGATAGGGCCATTACTAACCCATACTAACCTGCACTTATTTAAGGGTGTGTATATATTGTCACATAGTACTAACCTAATTAACTCATTAGCGAAAGTCTTGGCGTGTTTTCTAGCTTTTGTAAATTCCTTCCTAAGCTTTCCCTAATTAACTGCGTTTAAAGCTATGCTTTCCTTTGCTGTTCTCGTGGTGCTTTTACTCGTCACGTTTAGATTACCTCTAGCTAAACTGTCTAGCTTGCGTGATTTTCTCGAGTCATTATTGTTAACCCTGTTCTCGTAATTGTTTTATTAACCCTTTAAGGCCTAATGCAAAAATCCCAGCAGAGAATCATGCTGCCATGTTTACCATAGTAACCTGTATTTGGGCTGAAGCACAGCTTCTCAGCTTTCAGGAACAGTTGGAATTTTTTTTTCTATTGCGCAAAACTTACAGTAATTACGGTACTTTCAAAATTACGCGCATATCTGTGTCGGCAACGACACGTTCTTAAAATGCGTACATGCTGTCCCGGTTTAAATGGGTTAATCTCATGTGTTTGTTTCCACCTGAGATTGCATTCCGTATCCCCGCCTCCTCCCATGTGTATTTAAGCAGGGAAGATTCAAGAGACGTCAGACGGGACTTTATTTGGCATCCTGAGTTTTCCCCAGCCTCGTGTTTGCTGCGCCCATGTCTTGTCTGCCCCTTGTCTAAGTCTCCCAGTGTTCCCGTCAGTTCAGTTTAGTTCCAGTTTTTGTTTCCCTAGTCTAGCCACTCCTTGAGTGAGTACTTCTGTTCCCCCCTGCCTTGGGCAGTGTACCTTAGTTTCTCCTGTTGTTCAGTGCATGTGCACGGTGTTTTGTTTCTGGCCTGTGCGCCTATTTCCTCCGAGTGTTTTGTGTTGTGTTGTAATAAACACTTCTGGATCCTGCTTCTGGTGTCCACCTGACCTCATTCCTAACAACAAATGTCACGTCCAAGTGGTGAATAGATGTTATTGAATGCACAAGATGTTTTTTGTTTTGTAGCTTTATCATTTGTTAACAATTCATTTCTGCTTCTTTCAGAGGCTCTATGTAGTGCAGTGTCATTCCTACAGTATCTCAACAGTTGCATTGATTCAATTGTATTTAACATGGAATGTGACAGCCACAAAGTTAGTTTTTTGGATAGATGGGTAATCTTTAATGGTAATAACATCTACACTACTCTGTTCAGTAAACCTACTGACAAAAACAGTTTGTTACACTACTCCATTTACCTAGCCTGACTGCGCCAGCCTTCGTACAAGTAGCAGAGTCTGGTTTTACCAGACTACCAGTTACCATCCTCTTCCCCTCAAAAAAGGCCTGCCCTACAGCCAGTTCCTGAGGGCTAGACGCATCTGCACTAGAGATGATGATTTTCAGATAGAAGCCCACAAACTCTTCGACCAGTTCTTGAAAAGAGGACACCCACAAGATGTCTTGGAGCAGGCACTACATAGAGCCTCTAAAAGAAGCAGAAATGAATTGTTAACAAATGATAAAGGTACAACTACTACAAGTGAGACTTTGAATCAATGAGCACAAGAGCTCCATTCGCCGCGCTGATCTCACATCAGCTGTAGCCAGGCATTTTGCAGATTCTCTTTCTGATCTGTCATTTTGTGGCATTGACATGATAATTCCCAAACATCATGGTGGCAATGTGGATCAAATGCTTTTACAATTTGAATGCAAATATATTTACTATTTAAAACCCCTACAACCCAATGGGCTAAATGAAGAATTAGAAATAGCCTGCTTTTTGTGAGTTTGTCTGTGTGCACTAATCTGACCTTAATAGTCCCCAATCTATAGTATATAACTGTAGATGTATTTCTGTTGATGTACTTACTTACCTTTAGGTTCCTTGTTCAGGGCTGTGTGTAAATATGTGTATTGAATTGATGTGATGAGTGATAATGAGTGCTGGTACCCCTAATTGATTACCTGCCCTGTGTGAGTGGCTGAAGGTGTGCCTAATTAAGCTAAGTGTGTCTTGTTTGAGAAGACTGCTATATATACAAGGCCACCATGTGTATCCCACTTGATGCACTGATGATAGTCAATGCTGGACTGAAATGTTTGCCTACTTGTTTGGTCCAACAATAAATGGATCTGATGCTTCACTAAGACTTTTAGTTTTTATCTGTTTTTTATGTGAAATAACACATTCTTATTCAGCATGTGATGCCAGATGTGACAATGACAATAGGTGCATTTCCATTACCCTTAGAAATGTGCAAAATCTAAATGGCGAAACGAAAAACTGATAATGGAAACACGTGAATTTCGAAAAACCTCTCAAATATCGCTAATAAGTTTTTACTCTCTCATGGGGTGGTTTTTCAGACATGTCGATATTGCAATATTTCGCAAAAGTGGAATGGAAACACTTTTTTTGGGATTTAAAAGCAACACTCCCTACACGCAATGGGCTCTGACCCAGTCCAAGCACATCCATCTTCAGTTGAAAAGAGTATCGCGAGACAGAGTTTACGAGAATTACGAGGTTTATTTGCAAAACATCCTCAAATGGAACCACTTGCAACTCGCAATTGTGCTTTGTCGAATGTTTAGAAATATCGTTTTTCTTTTGCGCAAAACTGTAATGGAAACCCAGCTATTGTCAGTTATATGACATCTGGCATCACATGCTGAATAAGGATGTGTTATTTCACCCTTTACAAAGCATGACATTTGCTTATGTATGATTTATGAAGACATTATGTCTCATTTATGAAGGCATTATACATGCTGTATAAAGGCTTTATGAGCAACACTTCATCTAAAGTGTGTCCCAGCGCTTGAAATGAACAGAACAGATGCTCAGCTTTGGAGAACAAAAGTTGTTTTGGTTGGGATGAAGTGGAGAAGGTAGCTATGGTGCATCAAAAATGACATGCTTTTTCATGTTTTTCTGCCATAAAAATATGCATGAATTATCCTCACTTTATATTTAGTGAGTAAGCTTGTTTCTTATCCAATGCTTTAGTTTTGTGATACCTGTGTCCACATTGAGAAGGTGTCAATGGCAGAAAATGGTTTTGTCAAAGCTTTAGGTTCAAAATTCCTTTCAAATAAACTAGTTTCATGGCTGTAACGTCAGTCGCAAAAGTCAAATGCACATAGTGCTGTAAAAAATCTTTGAATATTCCAAGCTATTATCCACACATTTGTTAGTTAGCATAAGCAAAAACACAATTCATTTGTTGCTTTTCATGCATCAGTCTCGCCCAAGAATGCAATAAAGTTGGTAACGTCAGTCACACGTAACATCAGTCACAAGTAAACTGGGGTCTGTAACATCAGTCACGGTTCAGCAAAAAAAGCTACAACAAAACTGTGCAGCAAAATACTCGTCTCTTGACAAGCTTCCTTTAAAATAAGATTTGTGTTGTTTATAATCATTAGATGGCAGCAGCATCAACATGAATATGATGCATTTCCCCTTCCTGGCTTAATCTAAAGAAACAAGAAGAGACTGTAGAAATATCTCTTAAATCTACCTCCATCCTTGATAAGCAGGTTTGTAAAGTACTCTATTGAATTTATCACAGGTATCTGTAAGTATTGTTCATTATTTGGTTACAATATCAGTCGAGAAGCTTTTATTTTTTTATTTTATTTTATTTTATTTTTTCTTACTGTTTAATGCTTTATATCAGGCCTGTCAGGCTAGTCAACACCACCAATGAAATCTGTGTCAATAAAGTGACCGAGTATTTTTATCTCTTTTGAAGCCAGAGGTTATTGTCAGCACTGCACATTCAAATACCATTATTAGCATTTATTAAGCTGTTGAAGTAAATGAATATGTAGAATATGACAATTGCTTGTCAGATTATCTTGTTTTATCACCAGAAATCCATTCTCTGTATCTTTGAACTCTGAGTGACAAACTATAACGTCAGTCATCAAATGTCAGTTACGCATAATTTTGTAACTATTCTGATAATGCTTTTGTTTTGCAACATGGCTATAATTTCTAGTATTTCAGTTGCATGGTACCTTATATCTTGGAATAAAAAAGCTGTCAACCCTGTATGGTTTGAAGACAAGTTTGCAATAAAGTTGATGAATTTTCTTAATGGCCGTTTTTGTGTAACATCAGTCACGCTCACAATTTCACACCCAACATACTTGTACCTAACACCAGCAAAGTTTCCTCCAGCCTCCAAGTAGACCTAGTCCCTAGTATGCTTATAACAAAATATGAATACCTAAGGACCGCAAGTTTTGCTACCCAGGCCACACCAATGGGCCTGTTCCCTTTCTGAATGTAACGTCAATCACCGTGGAATTTCCCATATAATTCATGTCTTTCGGCTGCGTGGGTATGTGCTACAATACAGGCTAGTTGTATTGTTTGTTGTATTATTTAAATGTCTGATATGTTGTGTTTTTATCAAAAATGATGTTCTCATATGTGCTTCTATTGTATTTGTCAAAGGATAGAAGTAAATGTTGGATCAGAAAGGGCTGATGACTCAGGAGGCTGTTAATATGGGTGTCCATTTGGTCCGTTTCATGTACAGTGCTGGTGTTATTTCTCACTGCAGGTTGCCACCTGCAGGCTCTTTTCAGAAAACCCTGTAATGTCTTAAGCCCAATAAATATGCATACATTCACATTATCATTCTTAATATTTACAGTCCAGATTTGTCCATATTTAGTTTCCTTTACACCAGCATAGCTTTAAATTAACATGGGTTCTTAGGCTTAGACTTAGTCATAGAATATTTGAAAAAAAGCAAGAGTAAGAAATATAGCTGCAGTGCAGTGATGAATCAGGGCTGGGAATAAGCATTTCTGCAATCTCTCTCAATTTTACTGTGATGGACATGAAGAATCATGCGGATGGACTTGAATTAATTGAGTGGGGAAGCAGGGCTTTAATACTGGGCTGACTGAGGATGAGTGTCTCGTGTGTAGCCTCTGCAGACTGACCTCTCTTTCCCAACAATTTGCAAGATGTGGTAACTTGCTTCATATTAATAGGTTTCTGAGATTTTATTGTACCTTCTCCTGGTTCTGAAGGAACAGCTTATCCCACAGAGCTAATGCAGAACCTCTGCAGCACACTGCAGTTTCAAGGCCAAAAAATGTTCAATCAGCAGGTTTACGTTTGGACAAACTTCATACTCGTGTCAAAAATTCATACTTTTGCGTACTTCTTCTAGATAACATGGAGATGCCTGTTATTTATTCTCATAAAAAATTAGTCATTTTGATCAAGCATTTTCTCACCAAACTTTAAACTACTCTATCTCAAAAACTAAAAAAGCTATACAGTTCAGGTTAGTGTCTAAATGAAGAGCACTTCCTGCTCTACTCAATTATGTAATAACATGCATTCTTGTAGCTCTAAAAGGCTATGGCAGCTAGACAAACAGGCAGCACTCATGATACTATATTTGATGTCTTTGCTACGCGATTTTTCAATAATTGAATTTTACCTCAAAGTACCAAAATCACACACACACACACACACACACACACACACATATATCAGTGGCGGCTCGTGAACTGGCAACTAGGGAGGCTCAAACCCATCCCTTAAAGGGGACCTATCATGCTACATTTCCAAGTTTATATTTTGATCTTGGACTCCCCTAGAGTACTCCTGATTGTTCAAAGTCCAAAAAAGCATCCTTATTTAGCTCATTCTGCCATCCTCAAAAAACCCCATTTGTAGTCCATTGTAGTCTCTGCCTGAAACGCCTCATTTGGGTGGTTCTTCCGCTATGGCGCTAATGTGGAGGGCGGGGCTGGGCGGAACTCAGCAGAACGCAGTTTTGCTGGTCCGCCTCCCTAGTGTGAAACGTGAGACGCGTCTGCCATCTGAGCAAAGGAATCGGCGGGGAAATTCCGCAATCAAACGCTGCACATGTGTATAGATTTAATGAAATGAACTTGTTCTAATAAACGCAGTGGCGAAAATTGAGGACACAGTGCGAAAGTCTGGCAGCTCAAGCTCGAATTTGCTATCTACCCACGGCTACTATGGTGAAACACCGGTGTTTCTACTCTATAGCTAGGATTGAGGGAAAGCTAGAATCCACCCCATACAGACACATTTGTAGAACGGGTCGACATACCCAAGTGTATACCGGAGACCGTAGAAATCCGGTGTTTCTGAGTTTAGAGGCCGGATTGACCAGCGTTTGCTCACGGAAAATGGGCGCGTTATGGATAATACGCAACAGCTAGAGAGCTCCGGTTACGTTATGAACATAATACAGGTATTCCAGTCCGTAAGTTCCTTTAGCGTGAACAGTTGCTTATGTGGAGCTAGCGAATCGATAACTTCTACAAGAAAGAATTTTGTACTCAATCTCTGCCTTTTTCAGCATTTTATTAGCCAGAACAATTTCTAAAGGGGGATGAAATTACGCCACGGCAATGCAGAGAAATCTTTTGTTATACCAGACACGTTATAGCTTGTGCGTTTCGCGATTGCTTTCACCGCGGGAGCATCAGAGAGCTTGCTCAGATATTGGTGAAGTATCTGGCTGACCCCGGTCATGGATAAGTAAAACGATTGTTTCACAAGCACCCAAACACACACCCCAAGCTCTGCAAAACCTACTTCTGGTCTAACTGCAGCCTTTTCACCCCAACTTTGCAGACACATACATCACCTCTCCAGTTAGCTTCAACTGTAGTGGCTACAATCAGGCAACGTTATGATGAAACTGCCACATTGATGCTTATTGAAGTAACACAAGCATACCGATCATAATTACTGCATATAAGTCGACCAGAAGCATTTTTAAGTAGTGCAGCACGTGAACTAACATGCAGTAGCTGGTAACAGAGCAGTCATGACAAAAACAGACCCAAACGTTACCCTACAATACAGGTCTTACAGACAGCAAGTTCCGTTACCGTGAACAGTTGTACCAAGCATCCAAATCACAAACAAGTATAAAAAGTTAGCTTCAAATGAAGTTTATGTTCACACACTTTCTGTTGAATGTCCCCTGATATTACTCTTGCATATATAGGACACAAACATAAGCAACAGTAACTTGGCTATGTTAGCCACTGTGCTACAGCCACATTCAACTAGCTATCACGTTAGGTAGGCTTATGTCGTAAAAGCAACTTACAGCTTCTGCATCTGAGAGTCACTGACAGTCGCGATCCAGGCTTTATCTTCAGATATTTTACAAAGCCTGCGTTTGAGGCCAGTTGTTAGTGCTAACTATAGTTAGCGGTCCTGCTAGCCACCCGTAACATGTTAGCTTCACTTACATTATTTGATGTTATATTGTTACTTACAGCTTGTGGCTCCGAGCGCTTGATCAATGCAACTGCTTCAGGTTTGAGAAGCAGCTGAAACGCTTATCCAGCATCGAATTATCCTTTATTGACAAAGCTGTCTTTGGTGAAATGCTGAGCACAAACAGCTAACGTTCCCTTTGGCCGTGGCTGTTTGCTGCCAGCAAACAAAAAAGCTACCCACTGATTTCTGGTGGCATCGTCTTTTGGAAGAAAAATAGGTGCTTTTCTTCATGTCCAAAATAAACGGACGAGCAGCTTTGGGAGTATACTTTGAGAAGCAGCTGAAACGCTTATCCAGTGTCGAATTATCCTTTATTGACAAAGCTGTCTTTGGTGAAATACTGAGCACAAACAGCTAACGTTCCCTTTGGCCATGGCTGTTTGCTGCCAGCAAACAAAAAAGCTACCCACTGATTTCTGGTGGCATCGTCTTTTGAAAGAGAAATAGGTGCTTTTCTTTGCGTCCAAAAATAAACGGATGAGCAGCTTTGGGAGAGATACTGACAAAACTGCACCTCAAATGATCTGCGGTTCTTCTTTTGAATTTCTGGAAGTGTAGACGCTACTAAGGCATAGTATGATCCGCGGTTGTTTGTGCCTGCTAGAATAGTTTCTGGTCTGGGCAGGTCCAGCGCAGTGATTGGCTCTGGCTAGGTCTGTATTAATTGGACGGCACAACCTGACATCAGGTTTTGCCCAGATCTCGTGAAGATCTCAGGACAAGCTGTTCAGAGAGGAAATCACGTTCACGAAATCACGTTCTTGGATTACGGCAAAACCCCTGTATCTTATGTTTAGAAATTTTACAGAGGTTGAGTATGGACATCCAAATTATGACATTACTTATATGTATTAAAAGAAGGATCAGCATAATAGGTCCCTTTTAAAAGAATGATTGGTCAAGATCTGTTTTCAATAATTCGTTCAAATTACCGACACAGAATCTCCGAAAACTCTCAACATAATCAGGTGTGGCCAGTTTTCATTTACAACGCATACTGATTACGACTCCGGACTTTGCACGCTTTTCTTAACTCAGCGGTTGGAAGCAATGCATGTGCTTTGCGATCGCTTAAATGACATAAGATCAGCCTCCAACCCCTCCATGCACAAGGACTTCAATTCTGTGCGAGAATCTCTTACATACGAGTTGATTGAATTATTGCTGACTACAGCAGAGGAACATAAATATGCCACTTAAACTCACAACCAATGCGTGAGAGTTGACAGGTATGCGTTATAAATGAAAACTGGCCACACCTGATAATGTTGAGAGTTTTCGGAGATTCTGTAATGGTAATTTAAATGACTGATTGAAAACAGGTCGTGACCAATCATTCTTTTTAAGGGATTGTTTGAGCCTCCCCTGTTGGCAGTTCATGAGCCACGAATTATATATATATATATATATATATATATATATGGGTATTTTTCTCAATATGTGCACCATTTGTGAAATACAGAGTCCGGGTCCCTTATTTTTGAAATAATCTCACACGGTTATTTTTTTACCTATTAAACCATAGGTGTGTGTCCTTACTAATTGGAAATAAAGTATCATGGGTGTATTTTCATTCTATCCATCATTTTTGGGGTCAAAAAGTGGTTTTTGGGGCATTTTGGGAGATTCTCAAATCTGGATGATATTTTTGAAACTCGCAATACTTCAATGATTTCAATTTCCTTTGGCTGGAGACTGTATGCATACATTAAAAGACACTGTGAGACAAATATCCCAAGCAAAAAAAATCAAAGGTGGTGGTTTTCCGAGAAAAATCACTGAAGATAGGGGTGTCCAAAAAAACCCACTCAACTCCATCACCATCACTACACAGACTCCCCCTGGAGACAGAAGCTGAAATCACAGCACATGGCCCATGCAAACAGATCCTTTGTGTGACCCCCGTAGCGGCCATGTGGACTTTTTTCAAAGTGGCTCTATGATTATTTCAATATTTCTCAAAATGTTGGCATCCTATGGTGAGTATACTTCTTAAACTCCACTCCGTTACCGTCATTAAAATCCATGGTAATGGTAGGACAAATTTTGAATCATGCTTTTGATAATACTTGTGCAAAACCCTCCATGGTATGATAGGAGGCATCAAAAGTTACTGCACTGGTGCATGGAAAATCTCACTTTTCTGAAAAAATACTCCACTCCATAACCTCAACTCCTTTACCAATATTGGTTATGGAGGTGAGTAAAATGGTAGCGGAGTTGAAATTTTGGTATAAAAAGTCACAAAAACCTGGGCAGGTTTTTTTTTTTTTTGGTTTAGTTCTATATTGTTGTTAAAATGGGAGCAAATAACAGAAATTAATATTCTTCACTTCAACTCCATTACCTTATTTCAACTCTATAACCATTTTCTCAACTCTGTTACTAGTTCAGCCAAAATTCCCAGGAATGAGATAAATTAGCCAAATGCAAAGTTGAATTTGTAAGTTTCAGAGGCACTGAAAAGGGTGATATTCACTCAGTTTCAGAACTTTGGTACATCACAATGTATCAGGAGAGAGCCTCACTTGAAAAAGTAATGGAGTTCAGTGGATCCAAGGACAAGGGGAAAACTAAAATGGCCCACCCAAAAAATTCTGCCCTGGTTTAAGCTCTGCCTTGTGGTTTTTTGAGTACCTTAGGAGCAATCCTACCCCTGGGGGAAAAAAGCATCAGACAACTTTTTTTTTTTTTTGTAATGACATCCAAAAAGTGCCCCTATTGAGAAAAATACCCATATATACATATACACTGTTTCTTCTATTATTTTTTTCAGCAGCAGGGGCAAAAGTTTTTTTGTACCCTGGATGGCATGCATATGTGAATATCAATCAGCAATTTAAAAAGTATAAAAAAAGACAAAATAAAGGAACCCCTTGCGCTTCAGCCCCTCTAATGTCAGAGGTGGGTGCTCACAGAAAAGGACCAAACATGAATAAATCAAGGAACAGACTGGAGCACTCGAATCACTTGCATCAGTTTATTGAGATGCCGAGACTAACGTTTCGACGCTACAGCGTCTTCCTCAGAGTCAAACTAGTATTGGTGAAGTTAGGACAGTTAAATAACTTCCTCCACACAGAGAATAACTTCCTATTGGAAAACCATTGAGTTGGGAGGTATCCATAATGAACCAATACTGTGATACCGCACAGTGAGGAGGTGTAATCTTAAATACCATCATTTCCGCCCATTAACACAAATTTCAGCCATATTGTATATACAGGACACAAATTACACAGATATTCATTTACAGAAAACAGGAAAGATTTAATTCTTCATTCAGTCCATGTGGTTCCACAGTGTTCAATGTGCAAATCCAATATGCTTCTTTTTTGAGCAGTCTGTTAATAATATCCCCGCCCCTCTGGGAGGGAGCGATTTTCTCAATACCCCAGAATTTAAGGGATGCTGCCGAACCATGATTTGCTTGGGCATAGTGCTTTGCTATTGCATAATCCATATTATGATTACGAATAGCAGCCTTGTGTTTGGCAATGCGGAGTTTGAGGACACGTTTTGTTTGGCCTACGTAGACCAACCCACATGGACATTTGAGAATGTAAATGACATGTGTTGTGTAACAGTTTATGAATGAATTAATTTTGTATTTCATGCCTGTATGTGGATGAGAAAAATATTTCGAGTCCGAGGAATAAGAGCAGTGGGTTCAGTGCCCACATCTATAAAAACCTATCGGTGGGGGGGGGGGGGGCAGCCATGTAGACTTAGGGGAGGGGGAGGCATCACAGAATACCCCAATCGGTCCTTAAGAGAACGAGATCTTCTGAAGGAGATTAGAGGAGGATCGGCGCATATTTGTTTGAGGGCTGGGTCACTCTGTAAAACATGCCAGTGCTTCTTAATAGTATATTTGATTTCACCCCCTATGGGGGAATACTCAGTGGAAAAACAAACCCGTGTTGATGACGAGCGCCTAGTCTTGTCCAGGAGGCAGGCCCGAGAGGTGCGCATCGCCCTCTGGTAGGCTGACATAATATATTTTTCTGCGTAACCTCTCTCACGGAAGCGCTCAGACATCTCTCCTGCCTTGCGCTCAAACTCCTCATCTCTGCTGCAGTTCCTTTTCAAACGCAAAAATTGCCCAATGGGAATATTTTAAACAAGTTGTTTGGGGTGATTACTATCCGCTTGCGGAAGAGTAGGCTATTTCTTCTTAATGGTTTGCGGTAAATGGCGCTTTCTAAACCCCCTTGGTAATTTTTATAAATTGTCAAATCAAGAAAATGCACTTTCACCAAGGATTCCTCAATCGTAAACCGTAAATATTGAGTGGTAGAGTTTTTATAGTCTGCAAAGCCCTTCAATTCTTCCAAAGTACCGGCCTAGACCAATAAGATACTGTCAATGTATCTCTTCCAAAGTAAGATTTTCGAGAAAAACGGGTTATTAGTTGGATTGTGGATACACTTCTCCTCCCAGAGCCCCATGACTAAACATGCAAAAGACGGTGCAAATGAACTGCCCACGCTTATACCTCGCTTCTGTAGGTAGTAGGACCCCGCATATTGAAAATAATTTCGGGTTAAAATAAATTGCGCCAGCGTTACTAGGAAATCGCTAGGTGGTAAAACTGTGGTAGGTCTTGATTCAAAATAGTGTGACATTGCTTCAATGCCTTCAGAGTGTGGTATACAAGTGTACAAACTTTGAACATCACATGTAACCAAAATAAAGTCCACATCACATTTAAAGGAATCCAACACTTTCAAAATGTCCATCGTATCTCCAAGGTAGGACGGAAGGCTGAAGACAAATTTTTTGAGGAAAAAATCCAAATATTGTGACAATGGTTCAGTGAGACAACCAATACTTGATACAATTGGTCTAAGAGGTGGATTAGTAAGTGATTTATATATTTTTGAAGTATATTTTGAGTACGTTTGAAGCAATATGTATTTATTGCCATGTTCAAAGCAGAGCCGAGGTTTCTGCAGCAACACATGTATTTACCATTCTCAGTGAATCAAAAGCATACTACCGCTTTAAATTATGATCTGAGCTTTGTAATGCCACGACACCTTTGTGATTTCTGTATATCAGAAGTGTTCCTGTGTATCAAACGCTTAAGTTTGGTACAAGATGATAACAGAGTAGTGGTTTTCATGCGACATTTGTACGGAGTTTCAACATAATTTCATCTAATTCTTGCAATTCAGAGGATGAAGCAGAAACTTCAGAATATCAGACTTTATTATTCAACAGAACATAATTCCAGCCATCTTTATCTTTTTATCATCTTTAACGGTGCTTTCTTTTCGTTCGTTTCTTCTGTTGCTTGTAGGCCTAATTATTATAATGAGCTCTTCCTCCACCGTGAGGTGCTGTTTAAGTAGTGCTGCCATGGGTCCTGCCGTGAAGACGAAAACGGATGAATAGCATAGTTCAGCCGTTTCTATGGAAACACTGAGGACGCACCATGGGACGCATGCGATGTCCCGTCAGCCCCGCCGCCTGTCGCAGCCGGACTTCAGCCATATTAATGGAAACATAGCTTTACCATGGATGTATTGTGCCTTACGCGCTGTAGACGTCACGTGACACTGTCGTTAATGTTTCCGGTTTATCTTTGTAATTTAATTAAAAAATAATAATAATAAATGAATTCACGCACTTTTTAATGTTTTTAAACAGTCTGTTTCAGGGAAATACCTACAAAATTTAAGACCTCATAATTTCCTGCTAAGACTTTTTAATACTTTTTAAGGGTCTTAATTTTCCCAAAATTGATTTATCAACTTTTAATACTTTTCAAAACCTCGCGGACACCCTGTAGTAACATAGTTTGGCTCTAAGCGCATTTCATTCATGGATAATAATGACAACATAACACTGAGACAGCGAATAGGTCTATATGACATGAATAATGCTGTCAGACACGGATTTTAAAAAGTTCGCTGCTAACTTAATAGTGTGAAATTCGCGGACAATGTAACACTAGAAGCTACAAGCTAGCTGAGGTGGTTCGGCTGTCTCTCACAGAGATGAACAGGGTGCCTATTTCATATGTTTCATGATGGATATTAAGTAGATATTACTGCATTACATCACCGTGACAGCGAATTTTGCTTCACTCATTTCGTGTCATGCAGTAGGCAATATACATCTGCTGCTACCTCACCTTGAGTCAGGCTGCTGCCGAATCCTGCTGTTACCCGAACGCATACTGATTTGAGGTTCCCTCTTCACCAATGCCAACTGGTAGATTTGCTGTGATTGGCTGGAGGGTCTATCACTCAAACTGAGTGACCAATGTGTGTAGCCTGGGCTACTCTTTGTGCCTGTGTGTGTTGGGGGGTGTTCCTACTCGTTCGCAGGTGTCATTTTTTTACGTTGGCTATTTAATCTCGTGTGATCTCGCAAAAAAAGTGGGGGATAGAATATATTTTTTTTAGCAAAAGTGTGGGTGTTGCATCCCCCACATCTGCAACGCGCCTGGGGCTATGTGCAACCAGCCAAACTTCATCCAGTTCATGTACGTTTTAAGCGGCAAAGACACTGGGGAATGTTCAAGATTGCGGGGTCGATCTTGAGCCCGTGAGTTCTTGCCTCTTGAACGATTAAACTACGTTTGGTCTCGCGTAAATGAGCGAGAACTATGGCGAGCAGTCTCGTCTCGCTTTTCAAGATGACGCCCACTTCCGCACAGCTTGTTTTGGATGAAATTTGATGCAAACCGTCGTATGCAGCCATGTTGGAAACCGTGTAGGAACTCGTGTGTCGTTCAAAACATAAGAGCTGTCCCCTGCGAGACTTTGGCTGAATCCAAATCTCCACCCTCTGGCCTTGCAGACTGAGCTCTCACGGACTTAAGCCATATGGAATATGACGTCTTCACCATCATCACTTAAAGTCTGCTAGAGCGGGAGCTTGCAGCATTGTAAAAGATGGTTTTAGAAGGACTTCGTGTTTGTTTCACTCGTGTCCATGCAAATGCATATTGATTACCTCTACGGGCTAAATTTCTGTATCATGATGTTGAATTTTATATCTGGCCAACGTTATTCAAGTAACGTTTTAATATTATAAATTTACAATAAGTTTATGTGGTTTTGTGTGTGTGAATATGTTTTTTTTCTGTCAGCAACATGGAAAAATTAAAACGTCACGTCCGTATTGCAGTGAATTGTGGGTAATCACACTAGTGAAGTCTGCACCCCAAGCGGACTCTATGGAAGTCCGCAGAAAGTCCGCTTGAGGCCCCTTGTGGACTGGATCAATTGTGGATTTGGACAGCCCTCAGCACTCCTGAACTTCCCGTGAACGCGCCCGCAAAGTCCGCGAGTCTGCTAGTGCGGTGAAGTGCAGCCAGTTGGATGCTCCTGACGTCTGATGGGACCAGCTGACTTCGTTTCGAGTTGAATGGTTAATGAAACGAAGTAGGTGTTTCACGTTCTAAAACCAGCCTCTTATGATCTGACAAGCTGTATCGATGGCGGCGCCTTTAGCCGGCCGGAGTCGAGCTAAGACGGATCAGTTCACACAGCTGCTTCTCCTCTCTGCGACGTTCTGAAACGGTCTCGTTGCATCGCGGATTTTTGGTCTGAATAGGGCTTTATGAAGAGTGTTGAGGAAAAAAGTAGATCCGGGATGAAGAGGGTGGAAGAACTAATACTCTCCAGCTTAAAGGAAGAGGAGGAGGAGGAAGGTGGGAGGATGCAGAATGAGGAGGTGAAGAGGGAGGATAGAGTGAAAGATGAAGAGGAGGAAAGAAATATCTGGAGCCCAAAAACTGAGTGTGAGTGGGACGTGAGTGAAGACCACCAAACTGGAGGAATATTGGATTTTAAGTTGGAGGAGGAGGAGTCTACATCCATTGTTCCTGGCTCTTTTCTTGAGCAGTCTGCAGCTCTCTCCCCTGGATCTCCGACTGTCTCCTCCACAGAAGGAAATGCAGGTCAGGTATTGTGCATTTGTAAGGAATGTCAGGCCCTGAAATTGGGGTGGGATTATTCAGTTATAATAACAACTCATAATTATTGAGATGTGCTGTTCTTTAGAAAAATACCTGCTCTGATATTATAAAAACTTAATTAATTCCTTCATGAACCAATTGTGGGAAGTGCAAGAAATTAAATCTGTAGCATGAATATATATTTGCAGTATTTCTCCTCAAAAGCAGTTGTTTTTTTCCTGATTTCTGTTCCCCAGTTTATAAGTTGGTCTTTGGGAAATATCTGAGGAAATGGTTGGAAACAGGTTAGTTAAGACCCTCAGAATGTGAAAAACAGATCGAAGTTATGTTATCGCGTGTCATAGGATTTTGAGCGACCAATCGCAGTCAAAACAAGACAATCAGAGATTGCAAACCCTCGCCCCTTTGATATTTGTTTAATTTTCTGACATGTCGTTGTTTTTGTTTCGCAAAAAATGGCCACCAAATCTGCAGTCTGGATCAGATTCGGATGAAACTTGGTCTAATGATAGATATTGCCACCCTATATATGTTTATCAAATTTCAAGTCATTTTGCCCCATGCTAAAGATAGGGAGTTTTGCCATTTTCACAATTTTTTTTTTGTGACTTTGATTTTTACCTGCGTCGCCAAAGGCAGCAGGTGTAGGAATGGCTTTTTCACTTCTGGACCCGAACTCCGAAACATGCTCGGAGGACAAAAATCTCTTGGGAGAGCACCAAACTCATCAAATAGAGCGGGTGAATTTTTGTCGTCCATTGTCCGTCCGTCCGTCCGTCTGTCGGAAGTAACGACGTTATCGAGTTAACTCAAAAAATAATTGGCCCAGGAAGTCGTAATTTGGTATGATGATGTATCTTGACCATAGACTGTATAAAAAGATGGAAGAAGCTACCGTGACTAGGGTTTAATCCCGGGAAACGGGATTCCCGGGATTTGACCCCCAAACCATTTCCCGTTTCCCGGGAAATGGGAAAACGGGAAACCGGGAAAAAACATTAAAAAATATTTATAAGATAATGGAATATATTTAGAAAATATGTAGGCCTATTTTACTTTCTTAAAACATATTCAACAGCTGTGTGTGTATGTATGTGCAGGAAAGAGAATACTTAACTTAATCGAAGTGACTATTCAAGCACTTATTTAAGTGCGTCCAAGCACAAAAAATTTATCGAAATTAGCGTTAGACGACTTGTAAGTGTGGCCAAGATGCACTTTGTCCAATGCCCACACTTATTTTAAGTGTGTCCAAAGGTAAATTTTTTTTTCTTGGCCAAACTTATTTTAAGCGGTACTTTCTAAAAACTGGAATGGTCATCAACTGGTGCAGCGAAAAAGTGTGGCCAAGAAAAAATTCAGCATTGAAGTATAAGTGCGAAAAACCGTGGCCTTAATTAATTGGTTAACAATATTAAACGCCCTGAATTCAAACACTTCTGACCGTTAACGGTTAGTTAAGTAACTTGTGGCTCTATAATCTGAATTAGACTTACACAACACGATTTTTGACATCAGCTGTGAGTGTAAATACTTCATAATAGCCTACTTCAAAATATTAAATAATGAAGCTGCTGTCCAGGAAGACTGAGGTTCAACATTCGGCTCACTGCAACATTTAAAATCTCAGACAAAACTCCAGGTGAAAGCTCAAAACTACAAGAACACTGGATTCATACTTTATGCAAAACACTTCAGACAGAGATGCAGCGGGCTTTGGTGGAATGGGGCTCTCATTGAATAAAGAAAAATCTCCTGAATCCATCTGAAACCTCACACCCAGTGAGTGGATGCGTTTTATAACTCGTCTGAATGCGAGCAGATTATGGAATCTATCTGAGCTCAAAACCATGACTATGAAAGGACCAAACTACTTGCCTTAACGAATTTCGTTAGTTTATAATATGAAGAATTGTAAAACAGTATAATTTCCATGAGGCTGTTCAGTCAGACAGCGACAGATCACAAGCGTTTTCTCCCTCTCAAAAAACGATTTGGCGCAGTTTATATTGTTATAATATTGATTAATGTTGAAATTACGTTTTTGTGCCTCAATAATTATATATACCACCAGATAATACATTAAATCAGTCATGTTTGGGACCCACATGTCTCTTTGTTAAGTATGGTGTTTCCTGAACTATGACCAATGTTATATAAACGGTAGCCAAAATTATACCTTAAAAACAAGCTCATTTCCCGGGATTCCCGGGAAAATGTGCTTCTTTTCCCGGGATAGAAAATGTCTCATTTTCGGGAAAAATATTAATCCCTAACCGTGACGTCACCCATTGGTTTCAGCATACCATAAAGGAAGCCTCGATTTTGGCAATTTGAATTGCGCCATGTTGTCATTTTGAAACCAGATGTGATTTCTATTGGATGAGAGCGTGTATTGAAGATAAAACAGGAGATAAAACAGGAGGCTAAAACAGACTCAATAAAACAGGAATAAAACATTCTCATAAAAGTACTGTCGATGTTAAAATTCCTCAATTTCTGATAAAAGTGCATACGTTGGTGGGCTTTGGCACAGACAGCATCAGTGTGGGAGTCAAAAGTGAGTTTTTCATCCGTTATTCCTAGGTATTTATACTCCTGTACCACTTCCACAGACTGGCCATCAGTAACAGTGGGGGTGTGAGGGGGGGCACTGTCTCCTAAAATCAATAATCATTTCTTTTGTTTTAGAGACATTGAGGTTTAAAAAGGAATGCTTACACCATACAATAAAATCATCCACCACTGGCCCATGGTCAGACTCTCTGTCGGTGAGGAGGGATACTATGACAGAGTCGTCTGCAAACTTGATCACCTGACTTCCTTCATACTGTGAACGGCATTCATTTGTGTATAAAACATAGAGGAGTGGGGAAAGGACACACCCCTGGGGGGAGCCAGTGAAAGACAGGAGGGTCTCTGATAAAATGCCATTGACTTTGACTCTTTGGGATCTTAAGGTTAAAAAATCAACTAGCCAGGCTATAAGCCCTGGGTTTATGGTGTGTGTCGTTAAAAGTCTATCTGCTAAAATATGTGGCTGAATACAGTTAAAAGCTGATGAGAAATCAATAAATAGTAAGTGTGCAAAATGCTTTGCCCCTTCCAGATGGTTTAGCACAATATTGAGCAGGCTGCTAGTAGCATCTTCAACCCCCCTGCCTGCCCTATAGGCAAACTGGAGGGGGTCAAGTTGTGTTTGTGTTACACTCAAAATTTCTTGCTTAATTATTTTCTCAAAGGCTTTCATAACAAGAGAGGTGAGTGCCACTGGCCTGTAATCATTGAGTGACTTGGGTGGCTTGGTCTTAGGCACTGGTACAATGACTGTCCCTTTCCAGAGAAGAGGAACTTTATGTAGCTGAAGTGACTTTTTAAAGATAAAGGAGAGAATGTCAGATAGTGGCTCTGCACAGATTTTAAGGAGACGGCCGCTGATATTATCAGGACCAGGGCTCTTCCTTTCCTTCACTCCTCTCCGTATTCTAGTCACTCCCTCCTTATCAATCTCTATATCAATATTGTCAGTGCACCTGCCATACACAGACAATTCTTCAGAAAAGTCCTGGGTATTGAATTTGTTATAGAAAGAGTTAAGTTCATTTGCAAGCTCAGTATCAGTCTTGCCTTTAAAAGAAATGGGCTTTCTTTCAGGCTGCAGGCCCATGATTGATCTGACCCCATCCCAAGCAGGTTGTGACCTCCCACCACTCAGCAGCGATTCAACTTTGTCTTTGTATTTAAGTTTAGCTAGTTTGAGCTCTCTTTTTACTTGCTTCTGTAACTCTTTACAAAGTACAGCATCCCCCTGTTTAAAACTAATGTTTCTCTGATTAATAATATTCTTCACAGATTTAGACACCCATGGCTTGTTATTGGGAAAAATAGAGATGGCTTTCTTTGGAATAGCTGCGTTTTCACAGAAACTGATATATGCAGAAACTGTCTCAACAAGTTCATCCAAGTCCAAGCAAACTTCTTTAAATAAATCCCAGTCCGTGCAGGAGTAACAGTCCAAAAGGCACTGAGTCGAATCCTCGGACCAGACCGGAACTAATCGTCGCTCGGGGTTTGTTCTTCTCAGGGCGGTTTTGTAGACCGGAACCACATAAACAATGTTATGATCGGAGAGACCAAGAGGTGCTCTGCTGAATCGCGCAAGCGCTCGGTTTCAAGTGAAATGTCCAGGTATCTATCCTACGATAAATACCTCGTGTAAGAAAAAAAATTGTAGGTTTATCTCCTAATTACGTACCGCGTCAAAATGTACAGTAAGCTAAGGCCGCCGTGGAGTACAGACAGTATAATATGGGTCTACCCTGAAATGTTATGCACATTGTACTGCGTTATTTTTAATGTTTTAACGCTCCTTTTTCTGTCCTTCCCCTGATATCTCATAGTCACCATCTCTGTTCTGAAATGTACTTCTAATCGATCTCATGCTCAACTGTTGCATTCTCTTTTAGGACTTGTATTATCTTCGTTCAGATGAAAATCAGCCACACCGTCGAATCTACCTGCATCACTCCCGTTGATCTCAGATGCTGCTCACAAACAGATGTTCGGATTTCATATACTCTGACGTTTCCACCTACCCAAAACTTCGATCTAATATAGGCTGTACCACAAATGATGTACACGTGTTCAGTGCTTTTCATGGAAGTTCGGATCATGCACAAAAACGGTAATCATTTTGGATCTCATCTGTCAAGTTGCTGTAAAGTTTCATCAAGCATGAAGCTATAACTAAAGCTATAACTAAATTAAGAATGAACTTCCATGAAAAGCACTGAACACGTGTACATCATTTGTGGTACAGCCTATATTAGATCGAAGTTATGAAAAGTTATATGAAATCCGAACATCTGTTTGTGAGCAGCATCTGAGATCAACGGGAGTGATGCAGGTAGATTCGACGGTGTGGCTGATTTTCATCTGAACGAAGATAATACAAGTCCTAAAAGAGAATGCAACAGTTGAGCATGAGATCGATTAGAAGTACATTTCAGAACAGAGATGGTGACTATGAGATAACAGGGGAAGGACAGAAAAAGGAGCGTTAAAACATTAAAAATAACGCAGTACAATGTGCATAACATTTCAGGGTAGACCCATATTATACTGTCTATACTCCACGGAATGGTTATGAGTCTAGCGCGAAGCCAAGTTACCTTAGATAAAAGCAAATTAGCTGCCAGAATTGGCAAAAGTTTAAGGCTCTTGTCTTTAAAACATATCGGTTTACAAGGCACGTGCTGTTAGCCTGGTAAAACCAGACTCTGCTTCTTCGCTTTGCTTCGTACACGGAGTCTGGGTAGTCGTCATTGACAAGTGTTTACTTCCTGGTGGGTGGGCGCTTGTCAGAAGTTTAAAATCACTGGTGTACCCGTAAACTAATCACTAACGTTTGGCGATGACGTATGTTATGCGCCGGCTTAGCCGCCTAGTACTTCCGCTGGAAACTACAGTCCTTCATACCAGGAATGCATAGAAAACAAATTGATCAGTACATTAAAGTTAATACTGTACCCATGCCCATCTACCAAATTTTAGCCTTCACTCATTCACTTAAAAGAACCAAGTATGCTCTTTCTGTTCTCCTTGCAAGAAACAAACTGTTGAGCTATCGTTTTTCCTGCAGATACAGCTGCTGTTAAAAAAAAAAACAAAAAACGTAAGAGACCCGAAACCAACGGCAGAATCGGCGAGAATAATGCATTATTTAGATCAGGACGAAATCTGTGTTGACAAGAAAACTGAACCCTTATCCATACTTGCGCTAACATCATACCCAGCTTGCTATCTAACTTTATAGCAACACAGTTTGGCTCTAAGTGTTTGGCTGTCTCAGACAGCCATTTCATTCATGTACAAAACCCAAAACCAGTGAAGTTGGCACGTTATGTAAATCGTAGATAAAAACAGAATACAATGATTTGCAAATCCTTTTCAACTTATATTCAATTGAATACACTGCAAAGACAAGATGTTTAATGTTCAAACTGAGAAACTTTATTTTTTTTTTTTTGCAAATAATCATTAACTTAGAATTTAAAGGCAGCAACACATTGCAAAAAAAGTTGGCACAGGGCCTTTTTACCACTGTGTTACATCACCTTTCCTTTTAACGACAGTAAACGTTTGGGAACTGAGGAGACCAATTTTTGAAGCTTTTCAGGTGGAACTCTTTCCCATTCTTGCTTGATGTACAGCTTAAGTTGTTCAACAGTCCGGGGTCTCCGTTGTCGATTTTACGCTTCATAATGCGCCACACATTTTCAATGGGAGACAGGTCTGGACTACAGGCAGGCCAGTCTAGTACCCGCACTCTTTTACTACGGAGCCATGCTGTTGTAACACGCGTGCAGAATGTGGCTTGGCATTGTCTTGCTGAAATAATCAGGGCGTCCATGAAAAAGACGTTGCTTGGATGGCAACATATGTTGCTCCAAAACCTGTATGTACCTTTCAGCATTAATGGTGCCTTCACATATGTGTAAGTTGCCCATGCCTTGGGCACTAATACACCCCCATACCATCACAGATGCTGGCTTTTGAACTTTTGCGCCTATAACAGTCCGGATGGTTCTTTTCCTCCTTGGTCCGGAGGACACGATGTCCACAGTTTCCAAAAACAATTTGAAATGTGGACTCGTCAGACCACAGAACACTTTTCCACTTTGCATCAGTCCATCTTAGATGAGCTTGGGCCCAGCGGCCGGGCGGCGTTTCTGGGTGCTGTTGATAAATGGCTTTCGCTTTGCATTGTAGAGTTTTAACTTGCACTTGCAGATGTAGCGATTTAACTGTAGTTACTGACAGTGGTTTTCTGAAGTGTTCCTGAGCCCATGTGGTGATGTCCTTTACACACTGATGTCGTTTTTGATGCAGTACCGCCTGAGGGATCAAGGTCACGGGCATTCAATGTTGGTTTTCGGCCTTGTTGCTTACGCAGCAGTGATTTCTCCAGATTCTCTGAACCTTTTTGACGATATTACGGACCGTAGATGATGAAATCCCTAAATTTCTTGCAATAGCTCGTTGAGGAATGTTGTTTTTAAACTGTTCGACAATCAGCTCACGATTTGTTCACTAAGTGGTGACCCTCGCCCCATCCTTGTTTGTGAATGACTGAGCATTTCAGGGAAGCTGCTTTTTATACCCAATCATGGCACCCACCTGTTCCCAATTAGCCCGTTCACCTGTGGGATGTTCCAAATAAGTGTTTGATGAGCATTCCTCAACTCTCTCAGTCTTTTTTTGCCACTTGTGCCAGCTTTTTTGAAACATGTTGCAGGCATCAAATTCCAAATGAGCTAATATTTGCAAAAAATTACAAAGTTTACCTGTTCGAACATTAAGTAACTTGTCTTTGCAGTGTATTCAATTGAATATAGGTTGAAAAGGATTTGCAAATCATTGTATTCTGTTTTTATTTACGATTTACAAAACGTGCCAACTTCACTGGTTTTGGGTTTTGTATAATGACAACACTGAGACAACGAATTGGCCTTGTGACATGAACAAAAACACGGCTTTTAAAAAATTCGCTGCTAGCTTAAATAGTGTCAAATTCGCAGGCAATGTAACACTAGAAGCTACAAGCTAGCTGAGGTGGTTCAGCTGTCTCTGACAGAGATGAACAGGGTGCCTATTCATGATGGCTATTAAGTAGATATGACAATCTGTAGGGAGTAGCGCTACAACATCATTTCCATTCAAAAAACTAACCAAACATTCATCTTGTTGTGGCTATAAGTTGCTGATACCCAAGATTTTCTCCACGACAGAGCGAATGGCCTCCAATGTATCTATGTCCGTAGCCATTGTTGATTTCGGAGACTACAATTTCAAATTCGGCGCAGCGGCTACATCATGGCTCTCGGGCCACGCCTTCTGTTCGTTGGTTGGTCCGGCGTATTTTCTGCAAATGGTAAACGAGGCAGAGCTCCGAGTGATCAGAAGCGAAATGAAATTAAGCGGAAGTACAAAGGCTGGCGGAGTCAGGCTAACGTGCTGTGCGTTGTGTGTTCGGTTTATCGTCTTGAATCTGGAGAAGATAATGGAGCTCGCACGCAGACAAGCAAGAATCGTCTGACTCTATAAATGTACACTGAACAAAAATATAAACGCCCCATGTCAAATTTTTGAGTTTTTATTAACATTAGGGTTATGCAATATATGAAGCGAATCAAAATTTTTTTTGTTAATGACTAGTCTTCAGATCACCGGCCATTACATCTTGATATTGGCATCTGCAAAGGAGGGACTATCCTTTGAACACGTTGGGGGTCAGGTTGAAGAAATTGAATGTTCAATATCTTGTGTGTCCACCATTTGCGTCTCTCAGAGCAACACATCTCCTTTGCATGGAGTTGATCAGGTTGTCTACTGTGGCCTGTGGAATGTTATTATATTCTTCCCGGAGGGCCACACGGAGCTGGTGCACATTATCCGGAACTGGAGCACGGTCGCAGACACATCGATCCGGAACATCCCAAAGATGCGCTATGGGCGACATGTCCGGTGAATACGCCGGCCAGTCCAGAACTGGAATGTGCTCTGCTTCAAGGAACTGCATGCAGACTGCTCTGGTGGACATCCCTGCATCCAGCATGCCAATGGCACGTTCCAGCATGAACTGAGACATCTGAGGCATGATGACTTTTGACAGAATTTGACATTTTGGGGCGGCCTTTTATTGTCCCCAGTATAAGGACTGTCTGGGTACTGCTCATTCTCTCTGATCACCGTCTGGAAATGCCACACCCATGTACTGAGTGAAATCACTGCATCACTGAGCAAATGCTCACTGACAGAGAGATGGATTAAAAAATGGTACACAAATCAAGAGAATTATCCCTATTGTACAAGTAAAAGTCAGCATATGCTCACTTGGAGTTAACTCCATGTGGCATCAATATTTGACATGGGGTGTTTATATTTTTGTTCAGTGTAGTTACTCATCGTTAAACTAGAGGACACGAGCCTGAGCAATGTCATGCTACACAACAGCAAGTCAACTATTTTTCCGACATTTTTGCGTTCAATAGTATTACTTCCCTGCTAAATAACAATCGTTTTAAACATTTGATGTTGCATTTGGTTTTTAAAATTGTATTTCAAACTATGATTAAGCCTTTACCGGCGGCTGTGTTTTTTCCGATCTGCTCATAGTTCCATCTGGGGTTTCCTACGCAAGGTTCTGCAGTGGTAAGAATTCCATTTCCGGAGAAAAGTGATCGTGAACACGCACCCTGGGTCGGAGTTCCACGAGCGCGGGCCGTTGTTATGGACACCTCGGATACCAGCGCGTTCATGAGCCCCACTCTACGCATGTGTGAGCAAAAAGTCACAGAGCGCATGTCCACGTGGTTCCGGAAGTTGGCCCCCATGTCGGCATGCTGCGCCATTGAGTAATTTCCATTGAAATGAATGGGCGGCCATTTTTCAATTGTACATCCAGTGAAATATAAAACATCCTTGGTTTTCTTTAGCTCTATGGGCGGGACTGGTGCGAAGATGGCAAAATAATGGGGTCATTACTCGCTACCATAGTTTCAGAGTCTCGGCGTTAGGTTATCCATAGTGCGGTGTCAGAGGCCGATCGGGCGCGTTTCCCAGAAGATTATTCATGGTCAATGGGCCTAACTACGCAAGTTGGCACCTGTGATTTCAGGAAATGCGCTCCAGGACGATATTAAGAGACTGCATGAGCCCGTTTTTGTTCGAAACTGGACGAAAACTTTTATTCACATTATCCGAAGACTGTATTGCAAAATATGCAATAGGGATTTCAAAAACCTGTCGCAGATTGGCGCATTAAAAAAAAGAAAGAACTGATCGCATTTTGCAATGCGATACCGCTTATCACCGGCCCTGCCAGGTTTTTTTTTTGAGAGGATTTACCCCAATACTCCTACCTCACTAAATCCATCACAATGGTATCCTTCCTCTTGTAGGTTTAAGTCATTACAGATCAATATTCTGAGAGAATGAGCAGCTGAAAAGAACTGTTTTGGTTCATGTATTGATTTGCAATAATAGTTTAAATTAGATTTTAAAAAGACCCCTTTAAGTTTTAAATATGTACATATATATAATATATAGTATATAGTTTTTTTTTTACTTGGTTTATCTTTTGTACTGTTGCTGTACTATTAGGAGTGCTTATGCTATAGGTGTAAAACTGCCTGATACATTATATGCATTTAGCAGACGCTCTTACCCAGATCAACTGAGTGGGTGAGAATTCTGCAATCTAGCATTTTGTTAAAAATTAGTTAAGTGCATGTGGTGCCCTCTGACTACGCTTAAATCATTAATATTTAACATCAGTTTCAAATTCTTCTAAGCTGAAATGACAACAATCTGGCAAACATTTGAATTTACTGAAAGCAGAAACTTTGAACCCGTTTTTTTGCAGAATTTTCAATTAATGGGTGAGTAGACTGATTCACCCACTCAACTGATATGAACCTCGTTGTAAATCTGCTTCAGTGCAACGATTTCCATTTGTGTTTTCTTCAGTATGACTTGTGTTAAAAATCTGTTCACATCATAAAATATCCTGTCTTTTCTTCGTACAGGAGAGTTGGGGAGATTTGCCTGCTCTTTCTGTGGCGAGAGATTCCCGACGCTGTATCATTTGATGTTGCACAAACCGAAACATAAAGGAGAGCGCCAGCATCGGTGCACCCAGTGTGGGAAGTGCTTCGTTTTTAAGTCAGCGCTGAAGAAGCACCTGCGAACTCATACAGGAGAGCGCCCGTACCCCTGCTCCCAGTGCAAAAAGAGCTTTATTTGTAAGTCACACCTGAATACACACCAGCGAACTCATACAGGAGAGCGCCCGTACCACTGCTCCCAGTGCGAAAAGAGCTTCACGAGTAAATCTTACCTGACGATGCACCATCGAATTCATACAGGAGAGCTCCCATACCACTGCCATCAGTGCGAAAAGAGCTTTACTTGTAAGTCACACCTGAATTCACACCAGCGAACTCATACAGGAGAGCGCCCGCACTACTGCTCCCAGTGCGAAAAGAGCTTTATTTGTAAGGCGTACCTGACTGCACACCAGCGAACTCACACAGGAGAGCGCCCGTACCACTGCTCCCAGTGCGAAAAGAGCTTCATTTGTAAGCCGTACCTGATTGCACACCAGCGAACTCATACAGGAGAGCGCCCGTACCACTGCTCCCAGTGCAAAAAGAGTTTTATTAATAAGTCACACCTGAATACACACCAGCGAACTCATACAGTAGAGCGCCCGTACCCCTGCTCCCAGTGTGACAAGAGCTTCAGGAGTAAATCTTACCTGAGGATGCACCATCAAACTCATACAGGAGGGCTCCCATACCACTGCCATCAGTGCGAAAAGAGCTTTATTTGTAAGTCACACCTGAAATCACACCTGCGAACTCATACAGGAGAACGCCCGCACCACTGCTCCCAGTGCGAAAAGAGCTTTATGTGTAAGTCACACCTGAATAAACACCCTTGCCAACGGCGCTGGAAGTAGGAGGCCTAAGGGCGCATTCCCCCGAGATATTTGGTAAAATAAAGCAGGCAGACAAAAACAGGAGGAATATTTACATTTCGTTGTACAACCAAAGAGGACATTGTAACAACAATCAAATACATATATTGTACTTTGCAACCAATAAAATTATTTCAATGCCGTGCGCTGGCCCGCCGACAGGGGGGACAACCAGGTCAGTCGTCCCAGGCTCTGGGTCACGTGGGGTCAAGAACTGGACCCTCTCACTGCTAAAACATCTGTCGGAATAATTTTTCAAAATTGGCTTTTTTGTAAAAAAAAAAATATATATATAATATATATATATATATATATATATATATATATATAGTGGGTCACACATAATGCTTGTGTTTTTTCCCCCCTCAACTTTCTGTTACATAGTTATCAAAAACATTTATACTTTCCCTCCAAGAAAAACTTGTTTTGTCTGTTACTCCAAATAACCACTAATGTACATAATCGAAGAAGAAGAAGAATGTTGCTAAAAAAATTTTGGCAAAAGTTGAATGCGTTTATGTCGAAATGTCACAGATTTTACATATCTAGAGCAAATATTCAGAGATACGTGATCAATTGGAAATTGAATGTTTGCTGATGACCTTGATTAGTAAAATCCTGAGTTTAACTGCTTCGGAGTTAAACTTTTTTTTCCCAGCGCTCTAAGGGTTAAGGTACCCTGATTAGGGTCCCAGGGTCATATCTTTTGCTATCCTGACTAGAAAAGATATACAGATGCATAAATTTGGACTGATGAAGTTTAGACGGGGTTAGAGTAAGTATACTGACCTTGATTGGTCAGTGAGAAGCAGGTGCTCTCCCCCAGACCACTGCATAGTTTAATCACAAGATAGAGCCTGGCTGCTGAAGGAGTCCATCGAGAGACTGAGGCTGAATCCAAGGCCGCTTTGGAGCTGGGTTGCAAGCTGGGATGACACAGTAAAGTCACATGGTACGTCTAGAGGGGCGGTGCAAGTCAGCTCGAACAGCGAGCCATAACCGCTGCACTGCACATCACGTGACTCCTCAGGCGAGTAAATATGGTGGCTTACATAGCTGCAATAAAAGTGATAGATAGGGATGGCAAATTTGAAGCTTCGAAACGTTTCAAAACATTCAAACCATTGTTTCGAAATGTTTTGAAACATTTCAAAACTTGCTCGCTCAACACTGGCATCCACTGGCAGAAGTTGTCATTGCAATCATTAAATTACATTACATTTATTTAGCAGACGCTTTTATCCAAAGCGACTTACAGTAAGTGCATACATTATTATTGTTGGTGTTGATGTGCTGAAGTCCCTCTTTCCACAAATCCAAAAATATGACTAGTTTTGACACAGGCATAATCAGTCAATTATTTAGTTTGTGTACGATGTGACTATTTCTTATTGTATGGCACTGTTTGTTTCTTCTGCCATTAAATGTTCTCATTAATTAATTGAGAATGATTGTGTCAGGTCAGCCTTTTATATATTAATGGACTTGTCAATTACAATTATTCTGATTCTGCCGAGTTGGTATTGCAACTCATTCTGATTATACACATCAATAAAATGTATACAAATTTAGATTCAGAGACATCTTGCTCAAAGATTTTTATTCAGAAATAATATTTCCTGCACACTTTTTGGATTCAGCTGGCTTCTCTGCTTTTCTACCATCTAAAATCAAATTACAAGTTTATTTAAACAAATAAGCAAACATGTTTTAAGTTATTGACACATTGGAATGAGCTTTAGAATATCTATCTATCTCGTATGCTGAACAACTGTAGCAAAATCCTCACAAAATCTCTCGACGCAACAGAATACCTCAAACACCTGTATTTTTCCCGCGGCTTTTTAAAGCCTCTCGCTGTGGTCTGATACCGATCAAGTGATCTTTCGAAACATCTCTTGAACAAAGTGTCAGAACCGGAAGTGATAAAACGCTTTGAAACCGTTCGAACTTCGGTGTCGAAATTGCCATCTCTATTGATAGAAGAGATGGACTCTTTGGATATTTGATCTTCATGGACTTGTGGATGAAGGTCAGGACCGAAGATGAAGGCATATGGGCAACTCCATTTTGCAGAAGCTCAGGGGCCAAAAATTATTTTCCAGACATTGGGGAAAACCGCGCTTGAAATGAACAGAACAGATGTTCAGCTTTGTGGAACAAAAGTTGTTTTGGTTTGGATGATGAGGAGAAGGTAGCTATGGTGCATTGAAGAGGACATGCTTTTTCATGTTTTCCCACCATAAATATGCATGAATTAGCCTCACTTTATATCTAGTGAGTGAACTTGTTTCTTATCCAATGCTTTAGTTTTGTAATACCTGTGTCCACATTGACAAGGTGACAACAGCAGAAAATGGCTTTGTCAAAGCTTTAGGTTCAAAATTCCTTTCAAATAAACTAGTTTCATGGCTGTAACATCAGTCACAAAAGTCAAATGCACATAGTGCTGTAAAAAAAATCTTTGAATATTCTAAACTATTATCCACACATTTGTTAGTAAGCATTAACCTAAAACACAATTCATTTGTTGCTTTTCATGCATCAGTCTCACCTGAGAATGCAATAAAGTTGGTAACGTCAGTCACACGTTACATCAGTCACAAGTAAACTGGGGTCTGTAACATCAGTCATGGTTCAACACACAACAAGCTGCAACAAAATTGTGCAGCAAAATACTCCTCTCTTGACAAGCTTCCTTTAAAACAAAAGATTAGTGTTGTTTATTATCATTAGATGGCAGTAGCATTAAAATGAATATGATGCATTTCATCTTCCTGGCTTAATCCAAAGAAACAAGAAGAGACTGCAGAAAAATCTACCTCCATCCTTGATAAGCAGCTTTATAAAGTACTCTATTGAATTTATCACAGGTGTCTGTAAGTATTTTTCATTAGCTGGTTACAATATCAGTTGAGAAGCTTTAATTGATTTTATTTTATTTTATTTTTTTTTTACTGTTTAATGCTTTATATCAGGCCTGTCACGCTAGCGAACGCCACTCATTAAATCTGTGTCAATAAAGTGAGAGTAAATTTTTATCTCTTTTGAAGCCAGAAGTTATTGTCAGCACTGCTCCTGTTATGGTCTAGAAAACATTCAAATACAATGATTAGCATTTACTAAGCTGTTAAAGTAAATTAATATGTAAAATATGACAATTGCTTGTCATATTATCTTGTATTATCACCAGAAATCCATTCTCTACAACTTTGAACTCTGAGTGACAAACTGTAACGTCAGTCATATAATGTCAGTCACACATAATTATGCAACTATTCTGATAATGCTTTTGATTTGGAACATGGCAATAATTTCTAGAATTTCAGTTGCTTGTTACCTTATATCTTGGAATGAAAAAAGCTGTCAGCCCTGTATGGTTTGAAGACAAGTTTCACAATTTCACACCCAACATACTTGTACCTAACACTAGCAAAGTTTCCTCCAGCCTCTAAGTAGACCTAGTCCCTAGTATGCTTATAACAAAATATGAATACCTAAGGACCGCAAGTTTTGCTACCTAGGCCACACCAAAGGGCCTGTTCCCTCTCTGAATGTAACGTCAGTCACCGTGGAATTGCCCATATAATTCATGTTTTTCGACTGCGTGAATATGTGTTACAATACAGGATATTTGCATTGTTTGTTGTACTATTCAAATAACTGATATATTTTGTTTTTATCAAAAATGATGCTTTCATATGCGCCTCTTTTGTATTTGTCAAAGGATATAAGTAAATGTTGGATTGGAAAGGGCCGATGGCTCAGGAGGCTGTTAATATGGGTGTCCATTTGGTCCATTTCATGTACAGTGCTGGTGTTATTTCTTATTTATTTTCCTTTACACCAGCATACCTGTTAGTTAGTTTGGGTTATTAGGCTTAGACTTGTAGTCATAGATACTTGGAAAAAAGCAAGAGTAAGAAATATAGCTGCGGTGCAGTGATAAATCAGGGCAGGGAATAAGCATTTATGCAATCATTTTGATCAAGCGTTTCTCACCAAACTTTAAACATCTCTATCTCAAAAACTAAAAAAGCTATACAGTTCAGGTTAGTGTCAAAATGAAGAGCACTTCCAGATCTACTCAATTATGTAATTGCATGCATTCTTGTACAACCCCAATTCCGAAATAGTTGGGACAAAGTGTAAATTGTGAATAAAATCAAAACGCAATGACTTTCAAATCACACCAGCCAGTATTTTATTCACAATAGAACAGAGATAACATAGCAAATGTTAAAACTGAGACATTTTACAGTTTTATCCACAAAATGAGCTCATTTCAAATTTGATGGCTGCTACAGGTCTCAAAAAAGTTGGGACAGGGGCCTGTTTACCATGGTGTAACATCCCCTCCTCTTTTTAACACAGAGTGGAGATGTCTGGGCATTGAGGTCTTGAGTTTATCCATTGGAATTTGATCCCACTCTTGTTTAATACAGGCTTCCTGCTGCTGGAGAGTTTTGGGTCTCCTTTGACGGACTTTTCGTTTAATTACGTGCCAAATGTTCTCAATCGGTGAAAGATCGGGACTGCAGGCAGGAGAGTTCAGCACACGGACTCTTCCACTACGAAGCCATGCTGTTGTAATAGCTGCAGTATGTGGTTTTGCATTGTCCAGCTGAAATACACAAGGCCTTCTCTGGAATAGATGTCATCTGGAGGGGAGCACATGTTGCTCTAAAACCTTTTTATACCTTTCAGCATTCATGGTGCTTTTTAAAACATGCAAGTGTCCCACACCATATGCACTAATGCTTCCCCATACTATCAGAGATGCTGCCTTTTGAACTGAACACTGATAACAGGAGGGGTGGTCTTTCTCCTCTTTAGCCCGGAGGACACGACGCCCATGATTTCCAACAAGAATGTCAAATTTGGACTCGGCTGACCACAGGACACTTTGCCACTTTGATAGAGTCCATTTTAAATGAGCCTTGGCCCACAGAACACGGCAGCGCTTCTGGATCATGCTGAACAATGGCTTCCTTTTCACATGATAGAGTTTTAGGTGGCATCTGTGGATGGCACGGCGGACTGAGTTTACTGACAGTAGTTTCTTGAAGTATTCCTGGGCCCATTAAGGAATGTCAATGACAGAATCATGCCAGTGAGTGATGCAGTGGTGTCTGAGGGCCCGAAGATCACGGGCATCCAGTATAGGTCTTTGGCCTTGTCCCTTACGCACAGAGATTTTTCCAGTTTTCCAGTCTTTTGATGATGTTATGCACTGTCGATGATGAGACCTTCAAAGCCTTTGCGATTTGATGTTGAAGAACATTGTTTTTAAAGTATCCCACAATTTTTTTTACGCAAGCCTTCATAGGTTGGAGAGCCTCTGGCCATCTTTACTTCTGAGAGACTCAGCCTCTCTAAGACATCCCTTTTATAGCCAATCATGTTACACACCTGATGCCAGTTAACTTAATTACTTGCTAAATGTTCTTTCAGCTGATTCTCGTATATTTTAATAGCTTTTTCAGCTTTTTGCCTGGGTCCCAACTTTTTTTGACACCTGTTGCAGCCAGAAAATTTGAAATAAGCTCATTTTGTGGATAAAAATGTAAAATGTCTCAGTTTCAACATTAGAAATGTTATCTATGTTTTATAGTAAATAATGTATTGGGTTGTGATCTGAAAGTCATTGCATTTTGATTTTATTCACAATTTACACTTTGTTCAAACTATTTTGGAATTGGGGTTGTATACACACCCACACACTCACATACATACATACATACACACACACACACACACGCGCGCGCACACACATTTATTTATGTATTTATATATACATTCATACATTTGCATGTTCTTTTTTCAGTTTGTGGCCCAAACAAGAAGACTGCTCATCATCCTGAAGAGTCAGCAGACTTTAAAGAAATATATGGTATGATAACTCTCACAGATGTAACTAGAATGTGTTTTTACTCGATGAAACATACGGCTCTCCCCTGGCCCCCTTCCCTGCCTAACCCACTGGACAGACGGACAGACAGACAGACAGACAGGCAGGCAGGCACATGCCAAAAGTCACCACTGCAGGACCTGAGTAGTAAATATGCAAAGTTTTGTTAAGATCATGCAAACGGTTTTGCAGTTACGCTCCGGAAATGAAGTGGGAACGCCGATGGGAACGCAAATGCAAATGGGAACCGAGCCTAAAACAATATATCTCCCCTTTTCCTCCGGGGGGAGAGAAGTTACGGACTTCTTTTGCGAGATCTTTGGAGCCCATGCTTCTGCCTTTCAGTGAGATTGCTCTTGCATACTAGGGACCATTGTAAACAGCTGTTTTTATTCATGTCGTCTAGTTGATTGCTGTGATTCCACACAGGTGTGAGGCAATTAGCTATTGTGAGGTGAGGAATATGAGGAGATTTCTAAGGCTTTGAAGATACCTTGGAGCACTGTTAAGACCATAATTAAGAAATGGAAAGTGCATGGCACCACTCAGTCTGCCAAAATCAGGGCGTCCGTCTAAACTGGATGACCGGGAGAGAAGACAACTGGTCAGAGAGGCTACCAAGAATCCAATGGCAACACTGAAAGAGCTCCAGGATTTTGTGGCCAACAGAGGGAAACTTTTGCATCATACAACAATATCAAAGATATTGCACACATCTGGCCTGTATGGAAGGGTGGCAAGAAAAAGGCCATTTCTCAAAAAGGTCCACCGGGAGGCCCGCTTGAAATTTGCAAAAGAACACCTTGGGGAACCTGCAACAAACTGGCAGAACATTCTGTGGTCTGATGAAACCAAAATAGCATTTGGCATTCATGCCAAAAAGTTCTATGTTTGGTGAAAACCCACCACCGCCCAACACCAAAAAAACACCATCCCGACTGTGAAGCATGGTGGTGGCAGCATAATTTTATAGGGATGTTTCTCATCTAAAGGGACTGGGGAACTTGTCAAGATTGAAGGGAGGATGGATGGGGCCAAACACAGGGATATTCTGGAGAAGAACCTGAAGACTTCTGCAAGTAGACTGAGAATGGGTCCAAAATTCATATTCCAGCACAAAAATGACCCAAAGCACAAGGCCAAAGCTACCACTGAGAGGCTTGTAAAGAGCAAGGTGGATGTGCTGGAATGGCCAAGCCAAAGCCCTGACCTAAATCCAATTGAAAACTTGTGGAATGACTTCAAGGTTGCTGTCCATCAGCGCAAACCAACAAACCTCTCCCAGCTTTAACAGTTCTGCAAAGAGGAGTGGGGGAAGATCTCCAAGTCCAGGTGGGCCAACCTTGTGCAGAGCTACCCAAAAAGACTGGTAGCTGTAATTGCTGCCAAAGGTGCTTCCACCAAGTATTGACACAGAAGGGTGTACACTTAAATTAGGAAATTTCTGTTTTGTTCATTAAATTCATTCTTTTTTTCAAATTAAAATAATTTCCCCGCATTCATACTGTATGTTGTGTTCTTTGGGTCAGGGAAAAATAAGTTCCCATTTTAATCCATTAAATTTACATTCTGTGACACAACAAGACATAAAAAATATTGAGGGGGGTGTATTCATTTTCTATCCACTGTATATTATATGTTATTAATTGCTTATTTCCGTATTGCGGTGTTATTGGCCTGAGGGTCGCCGTATTGGCCCAAGGCCGCAATTTGTAATATTTTTATTAATTGGTTAAGTATGTTGTGCTATCATGACAATATTATGACTATGACTTCTGAAGTACGCGACTTCAAGACTCATTAAAGAGCTAAATGCTAGGTCCGCGACTGTCATCTGCTTCTTTGAAGAAAGCGAATGCCACAGTTGCCAATGGTTACTTGTACAAGTGCTGAACTCGGCCAATACAAGATATATTGGCAGGCCATTTTTACTGTATGCGGGCAAGAACATACATAACCAATTAATAAAACCAATCATAGCATCCCTATACAAAAGCTTCATTATGAATTGGATAAGATTTATCCTCACTAAACACAATAGCTGTCATGGTCATGTGTTTTGATGTCATGCCTCATGTTATGGTTATGTCTTTTCTTTCTTCTTTTTGGTTATTGTATATTCCGGTTTTCTGTTCCTGTCATTCTAGGTCTCATTGCACTTGTTCTCCCCTGTCTTGTGATCAGTTGGTTCAGTCCGTCTTCTCAGTCTGTGTGCTTACCTGCTTCGGGTGATTTCAGTGGTTTCTGGTGTTTCATATTATTACTTCAATTCTCGTTTACTTCCTTCGCCTTGCTTTCCTAGATTACTAATAATACTAACAATTATATTGTGTATCATAGTCTACTAACTCAACTAATCCATGTATACTCAAAGGCAATGAAAACGCAACACTCTAAATTTTGGTTTATTTTTGCTCAGGACCTGAGTAGTCCAATTTGAGTTCTTAAGTGACCATTGGGGTCACAATGTGTACGTCGTTACACATGAATGATCATCATGTAACTCAACAGTGTGAGTTGGACTCTCATCAATCCATATTGAGTACAACATATGGGATTAGGAGTTGTGCAAGTACAGTGGTTGAAATGAAGGAGGGGTTGTCTTCCCTATATATAAAGGCATGATAAAAGCCACACAAAAAGCATTTTTAAGTGTCATAATGCCACGTCTGTCGACTGAACAACGGAACAGAGCCCTGGGTATGCTAGAGGCGGGAGTAAGTGCCCGGCAAGTGGCTCACGTTTTGGGTGTAGTACGTACGTCCAACTGGGAAAAGCTCTTTCATCAAGAGTACCCAGACCTCAAACCAGGCAGCAACTCCAGAATGCACTACAGGCAGAGTGGCGACAACTTCCCCAAGACAACCCAAGACGTTGTACTGTCTGTGTTGAGGACTGTTGAGGAGACGTTGTACTGCCTGTGTGGGTGTTCGTGGGGGTCACACCCGATACTGACTGTTCTTTTGAGGTCATTTTTAAATGTGTGTTCCGTTCAGTCTTGTTGCGATTTTTCATTTTCAACTTGTGCTCGTTATGTTTAACGCATCTGTTTATTATTGTCCAAATCGGCCCATTAACACATTTAATTCATCAAAGTCAACCCACCCAACATATTTGAATTGTTAAAATAAGAAAATAAATTTGAGTCACGAACCCAAACTGGTGTTGCGTTTTCATTGCCTCTGAGTATATATATTACTAACTTACTAATGAACACTTCGGTTAACTTGTAAAGCTGCACCTCTACTAATTATTACAAATTCAATCTCAGCAATCGCCCTGTTCTAGTCTCCGCCTCTTGCTTTGCTTTCTCTGCCTCTCCCTGCGTTTCTGTGAGATCTCTCGCACGTGCTTAATTGCTATCCTGCACTCATTGTCTGTGCACTTAGAACTCCTTGACTGGAGCTGTTTATCTGTCATAGGTTGTCTGCGTGGCTCCCGTCCGTGTCTTGGCTTTTGCCAATTGTTGTGGTTTAGGACTTCCCCATGGGTGCCTTCCTCTGTAATTAGTTCTTATCCAATTCACCTGTTCCCCGCATAGCATGTGACTTCCTTTGTGTCTATTTTGAGTCTTCACTGCTGTTCAGCCCTTGTCAGAACGTTGATCAATTTTCCTTTGTGCAGAGCTTCTTGTATGCCAATCGATTATTGTTTCTCCACGACTGTTTCACCCGACCTTGATTTTGCCTAAGCCCTTCTGTTCTTGTTTTTGTCCTTTTGGATTTTTGACCTATTTTCTGTATGACTACGTTTACTATTTTGGATGCCCTGTGTATGACCCTCTGCTCTGGATTTCGACTTCGATTTTGGCCTGCTGTCTATGTACCGTCGCACTTCTGCTTTACTGATTTTGACCCCGGCCTGTCTAGTCAACTTTGCTTTTTGGATTTCGTTTTTGGCTTGGCAATTCTTGTGTCTTCTGGTCCTGACCCTGCTCTCAAAGGCATACAATTTTTGGATTTCCTGCTCTCGCGTGTGGTTCCTGAACGCACCGTCTCAATAGCAGCCCATGTTAGAACCATGAAAATAAATATGTCGGCAGGTAATTAGCCTTTCAGAACAGAGAGGACAGGAGCACACACCAGAATTAGAGAGGTCCTGACTACAGCTGAAGTTTAAAAGTGTAGAAGAGAAGTTGCATACTCATAGCTACAATGCATGAACTCATTTACTGACAACAAAACCAAAGTTTAGACACACCTTTTTCCTCATGACATATCATAAGCTAACATGTATTTTGAACATACCTACATAAGTCTTTCAATATTGGAAATGACACAAAAGAACATTTCTTAAGCACCTGAAAATTAGAAGCTTCCCAGCTTGTAAACAATTAATTTGTAAATTATTTCCCCATATCTAAAAGTAATATGGATTGAGAAAAACAAGCCAACCTTAAATTTTTTGATATTGAAGTAAAAATGCATGTAATTTGTTGATTAACCAGAAAATTGATAGAAAGAAATGCTAAGAAATTAAAGAAAACATGGCAAAGTATAATACACCTGGTCATTAATGCATGTCATCATCGCTGCTGTTCCCTCTACAATGCTGACCTCTGAATTTCCCACAGTCATATCATCATATTCTCTATATTGTCATGGCATTGATGGTTCTTGTCTTCTGGTTAGGTTTAACAACAGTGACTCATAAATTTGATGCTGTTAGTTAGCTGAATATGCCCATAGCCTAGTGTTGTCAGACGTCCCCTAAATGCACCTCGAGGAAGGCTTTCAGATCTGTTCAAATCACTCTGCCTAATTTTAAGCCATCAAAACACAGCACTGAGGCTTCTTGTTGGAAAACTAATGAAAATGTCTTTATTATGGTAATGGAATACTGGTGTGGAGACAGTGTCAAGTCTCTGAAAGATCGTTTTCATATCATAGTGGAATGAATGGAATCCAATGACCCAATAAAAGGCAGGAAAAATGATATTGGAGTTCTAAAATACAACTGTAAGCTTTGGGAAACGATCAGCAGAAACAATAAGTTTTATGTTAACACTTAAAGTGAGACATGATTAAACAAATCTCTTGATCATACAGTTAGCCTTCAGCAATTTAAATAAATAAGAATTTGGTGTCTTCATTTTCAGGGGTGCTTCAGGTCCTGCTCCAAAAAGTGGAGACTATTGACAGTCAGCAAAAACAAATATTGAACATCCTGCAGTCCCAGAGACCAGCTGCAGGAGAGAACGCTCTGGAGCTGAAAACAGCCCAGACCGTTGCTGAATTGCTGGACTTTGAGCAAAGTCTCCAAGATCCGCAATTCAGAAGGAAAGTGGTGAGTGCAAATTTCTTCATTGTAAACATCACTTAAAGTTTATCTTGAACACTCTTACTGTTGCCACATGTATAATGAACATGATAGGGCTTTTTTTAATCTCTGAAAGAACATTGGACTCTGTCCATAATAACTACATATTTCACTGCATTGTCTATTATGAATTATATTTAATGAGATATTACATCGTTGTTCATTTAAAGGATATAAAAAACTATATGTTGCAGATTCACCATCTCAGCCTGATTGGTGGCTCTAACCCAGGGGAGTGTGTGAGGCGTGTTATGCGAGCTCTGGCCAACAATGCCGTCTGGAGCAATTACAGCCTCCATGGGAAGAGGGACAAGTTACCCCTGATTGGCATGACAGCGTCCACAGTGATCAAGCGTGAGTATGAGTGATCCTTTCTAGCCAGAAAAGTGGAAGCTTTGCAGAAATATGCATGAAACCTAGAGATGGCCAATAAATCACAGAACCTACGCAACACCTATATGTCCATTTTATCACAATTATTTTGTCTTTGAACTGCATGCTTGGAGTGCAATCATCCCGATGAATCGAGTATCAAACATTTAGCCTAATAATTTAATTAAGCTCTAAAATTAGCAAATTTCAACAGCTTTATGAAAGCCCATGTAAAATAAGATTTTTAAGGCGCATTATGTAGTTTTGAGAAAGATAATTACATTTGCAGAGCATGCTACTATCATGCAAGTCTTTGAATTATCTATCTCATCATAAATTCAAAGAAAATCATTCTGAAGCACTGTGAATCAAACAGAAGCTAAGAAGATGCTTTTTTAAATGGTATGTTTTATTTTACACTAAATTTCCGACCCTGCTGCTGTAAACAAGAGTAAAATGGGAACTTTTTAGTGTCCCTGGGACCCAGTTTCTCCCTGAGCATAGATTAATGTCGTGTATTTTCATCAACCATAGAATTTTTCCACAACTCTGACAAGAAAACTTATCTCCAAAACTCCACACTGTATCTTCAACATGTACCAGTTTCACAGTTTGCATTTACAACCATTATTTTGTATTTTAAGAATCAAGAGTGTGATATGCACCGCGGACTCATTCAATGTCATTTTTTCTATGTATTTTAAAAATGATTAATTAGTGGATGTGTGTCGTGTTTTAACAACATCAGTAGGTGAAACAAAACATAGAAAATTTTGTAGCCTAACTGTTTAAATTTCTATCTAATGCATGCAGAAGCAGTCCTGACTAACAGGCAAGGGCTGTCAGAAAGAGACGTGGAGAGCCTGATGGCTGAAACATTGAAACACTCTCCAGCAATGCTAAAAAAGGAGATGATTAAAAATCAGGTACAGTATTAGCAGAACACTTCACAATGCTGTCAAGTTAGATTATGTACATAATGCCACTGGGGCATTCCGTGGTATTCATTTTGTTATGGACAGGACATTTAGAGAAGTAATTCCATAGCAGCTACTAATGTGTTGGTCCTCTGAATTGTTTGAATGGCTGAATTTGAAGTACTATGGGAGTATTTCAGGAGATATAAAAGTGAATGTCATGGATGGTAATTAATGCACTTAATTACATAAAAGAAAAACTGTTACGGACAGGACAGATTGCGACATAGGTTTTTTTGAGAAGTGGTTAAATCAAAAGTTCTCTTCATTTAACAAAACATAACATAACATGAATGGCAAGAACAGGCCGTTCAGCCCAACTAGGCTCGCCAGTTTCTTTATACTATTGTGAATATATCACTTCAGATACTCAGTGACTCTGGTATCTAGTTTTAAGTCAAGCTTGCTCTTGAAAACTCCCAAGGTCACTGCCTCAGCAATATGGTCAGGCAAGCTATTCCACATTGAAATTACTCTTTGGGGTGCTAAATTTACCCTTGGTCAACTTCCATTTGTGACCCCGAGTTCTACTAGCAACACTTGGTCGAAGGAATCCTACATAATTCATTTTGTTAATCCCTTTAACATATTTAAAGACCTCAATCAGATCACTCCTAAGTCTCCTTTTCCTAAAACTAAAGAGATTAAGGATCTTCAGCCTCTTCTCATAGTTTTCATCTTTTATACCCGGAATCAGATTAGTGGTTCTTCTCTGAACTTCTTCTAGAGTCTCTATATCTTTCTTAAAGTATGGTCCCCAGAACTGTACACAATACTCCAGATGTGGTCTGACGAATGTGTTGTACAAAAGAAGCATCACCTCCTTGGATTTGTACTCAATACTTTTGGCAATGTATCCCAGCATCCGATTGGCTTTTTTAACTGCTACGGCACAATGACTAGAACCTGTGAGGGTTTGGTCAACAATCACTCCCAGATCTTTTTCATGTGGAGCACATTCCAGTTTTAAACCTCCCATGAAGTAATCCTGTCTAATGTTTTTATTACCTACATTTACAACTTTACATTTTGCTTCATTAAATTTCATTTGCCACATTTCTGCCCAATTCTGGATTCCATCCAAATCATCCTGAATCACTTAAGTGGACTCTGAACTATTTGCCAAACCTCCCAATTTAGTATCATCTGCAAATTTAACTAATTTGCTCTAAATATTCCGATTTAGGTGATATTCTTCAGATTCAGCCAGCCAGTGATGTACCCTTATATCAAGGGTGGGGAGCCTTATCCAGAAAGGGCCAGTGAGGGTGCAGGCTTTCATTCCAACCAAGCACTTACACACCTGATATTACCAATCAACCTCTGGAATCCTTACTGAGGACCTTGAGTAGTAGAATCAGGTGTGCAACTACCTGGTTGGAATGAAAGCCTGCACCCACATTGGCCCTTTCTGGATAAGGCTCCCCACCCCTGCCTTATATCAAAGGAATATCATTCAGGAATTTTCAAAAAAATATCTGAACAGATGAATTCGGCAGGGGTGTCAATGTGCGTTACAGACAGGACAGGGCAAAATGTTACGGACAGGACACTTGTCACTCTATATAAATATCAATTAATTACCACTAAAACTTGTATTGATCAATATAATGGATACATTTGCTTTGTGTGAGAGACAGCTACATATCTTTTAATAAGAAATATGGCATTTTAATTTCAAATATCAAGACTGACGGCCTCATATCTATAAGCATGTACAAAATTGTTATACAACATAAATGCACGCATCTACGTACAAAGCCTGGCGTGACTAACTTGAAAAATGTAAATTTAAACAAAATCCCATGTGGTGATGCCGGTTACAGTCATGAAATCAACAACAACACATAATATCCGATCAGTGCAATGATCCATGAAGCCAAAATACATTTTTCAGAAAGATTTGGATGTCAACTGACATGTCCACCAGGTATTTCATGAAAATTCTGAAAAAAAAGAATATTTCTGGAGCCAGGCCGCAAATACCACAGAATGCCCTTACTTCGCTTTAGATGATATAGTTTACACTACTGTTGCTTGAGGGGAAAAAACGGACATAACAATAAGTTGGATCATGTGTGCAAGAGTTGAGCTGAACTAAGACTTGAAAGATGGGGGTTTTGAGGTCATGGTTGAATCATTGTTTTATGTAGTAAGACTAAAATAGGAGTGTACAATGTGAGCTCATAGTAAGTATCAGTACAGAAAGATGAAACACAACATCGAGGCTCCTAATTGGTGGAATAATCAAACACCACTGCTGCAGCATTTCCTGAATTTTAACACCTTCTTTGAAACCTGCTAGTAAGGAAAAGAACTAGTTGAGTGATAGTGATGTTCTCTGTACTCACCCCCAGTTCCCCTGTGTTGCATCTCTCTCTCTCTCTCTCTCTCTCTCTCTCTCTCTGTCTTCTTTCCTTTTTTCTTTTTTAGTAAAGAACTCCTCATTTTGGCCTTGGTTTTATCAAAACCTTTGCTCTGGTGTCCATGAACATAATAATAATAATTATAATAATAATAAAATTTAGATTTTTAGCATCACAGGAAATAATAAACATAGGGGAGGCATGATTGAATATGACGATTTTAAAACTATTATAGCCTGCACAGGTTAATTTTTATACTGTCAAGTTCGATACAGCAGCAATAAATCAAATCTTACTGTACTCATTTGTAATTACGTTATTCATTTTGTACCATTTATTGATTGATCGGATTGGTGCATGATCCATGAATGATTTTATTGGCAACGCGCTCTGGATAAACACTTGTGACCTACACCTTAAGGTAGGTATACACTCCCAAAATAGGCTTTTTTTTTTTTTTAATTGTTTTTGACATTTTCGTAAAATAACCCTCAGTAAGTTCATAGTGTGTGTACTTGATAGGACTATCAAAAATATGGACATCTGTTGTTTTTTTGTCAATTTCTCAAAAATGTTGATTTTGACCTGCCAAGCATTGCTTCAAACACCATTTCTCCTATTTCTCTCATGCTATCATTGTGAAACTTGGAATATAAGTTCAGTAGATGCATGTCTATGGACTGATCAGGCATTTTGAAGAAAAATTTTTTGTGTAACTCTAGATTTTGTGGTAATTAGGTACCCAATAAAGTAAAAAAAAAAAAAACACTAAAATGCCCATATTTTTTAACAGAAATATTATTTCTGAAAAACCTCCGATCAGAACATGCCCTATATAGTCATAAATGATCTGTGAAAATTTGAGATTAAAGTAATAAAAAGTTTTAGAGATATCCTGCCTGAGGTACTTGATAAAGTTCCACATTGCGGTAGCCATCTCGGGACCTAATTAGCATAATTTATGTAAATGAGCCATCACTTTAATTCTGTATTTAGTAGTTGTTCATATGATGTTGGTACTAAATTGTTATGATTGAAAGAGAAATAAATGTATTTGGGAGTATACACCTACCTTAACTGACCCGAATAGGCAGTCGCCCAAGCCCGGTCCAGTTAAGACGGCATTTCACGGGGACGCGTAAAATTGAGTGTTACTGTATCTATATTGTCAAAAAAAGTAGGAAAAAGTCAAACACTGCATTGTAAAACGTCAAATACTCACCTCTTTCCTGGTTTTATGTTGTCCCTTGCAGAAAACACGAGGCGTAGTGCATCCAGTGGTGGAAGCAGAGGAAGAAGAGGACGACGATCAAACAATTATTTTGGAGATTAATCAAAATGTGGAAAAAATGAATTGACTAAAGAAATACTCTTTTTAATAAATGCTTTCAATGATCTCGCAATTTCCGTGTTCTGGATATCAGTTAAGCAGATTTCAGCACATGCCAAAGTTAGCTAACAAGTTGATTTTTTATTTAAAATATATATTTCAGCAAGGTCAACAGAGGTAGGCAAGCTAGGTTTTGCTGGGTAACAAGTCCGCCCAAATAATAAGGAAACTTACCTTCTAGTTACCAATTGTCGACCATTAGGTTACATTTTCATGACATTAAAGCGACGTAAATAACGCTGCAACGAAGTAACCTGGGCTGCGTCCAAATAGTCTTTTTTGCTTAGGAAAGTTCCTAACTCCTAAAAAATGATCTGGAAATAATTACGTGTCAGCCATGATAAGTGTATTCAAATTCTTTAAATGTTAAGGAAAGGTGTCTCAGTGCTTCCTAATCTACCTCCTTTTGCATAGGGTACACAGAACCATCCTTTTTGAAAAGAAAGGAGGTAGCGCTAACGCACAACTCTGCGCAGCAGCAATGGGCGTATTCGACTCCCTGTTCGCAAACAGAGAACAGTGTTCTCGGGTGAGTCGAACACGCGAGAACACATTCGCGGTGCTGTTCTTGCACCCAAATGTCACACTACCTCCGCAGGTGGTGTGGCGAGAACGGACGAGGAACAAAGATGGCGGACAAAGAGAAAGTTTCGGAGCCGTGTCCATCGTTAGTGTAATTTTTGATGGGATAATGCAAACGTCTCAGAAAAATAATGCATTCTACATCTCAACAATGATGGTCTGTCGCAACTTTTGCAAAATCAGCGGGTAGATGTAAGAAATTATAACTGTTTTGTGTGTTTTCCTACGCACCCGGTAAATGAATTCATGATCGGTAGATGTCAGAAGGGATCCAGTAGAGGTACGTTCTTCTTCTTCTTCTATTGGCGTGTATTTGCCCAGTCCTATGTCACATTACTGCTGTCGACTGGAATGGAGTGAGGGCCAGTTGTATTGTCAGTACAAGTCAGAAGATCCCCGGCGGAAACATTACTTCAATATATAATATACTATAGCATATATATAAATATATATATATGTATATATATAATATACTGAAGTAATGTTTCTGCTGGGGATCCTCTGACTTGTGCTGACAATAGAACTGCCCTTCACTTCATTCCAGTCGACAGCGGTAATGTAACATAGGACTGGGAAAATGCACGCCAATAAAAGAAGAAGAAGAAGAAGAACGTACCTCTACTGGATCCCTTCCAATGATGTTTTATTTCACTGGACATACAATTGGAAAATGGCCGCCTATTAATTTCAATGGAAATTGCTCAATGCTCAGCACGCGATATTTTTTTCCGTACCGTTAATGCGTCTCTATTCGTCTCTATTCTGGAATTCTGGTTCCACCCCCCCCCCCACGTGACTTTACTCCCTTAATGCGCGTCGATTTGCGTCATGATTACGCCGACAAAATAAGGCTACAGTTTGCGTACAGTCTTAATCGCTAGCTAGCGAGCTAGTTGGTTACCCAGCTAGCGATAGTATAGCTAGCGCGCCAATTTAGCTACATAGCCAACTGGCTAGCGAGCTAAGAAGGCTACAGTTCGCTTACAATGGAATATTCGCGAGCGAGCTATTTGGCTACCTAGCTAGCAAGGTGAAGAGACATCGATATTTATAATGTTATAGCTAGCATGCCAATGTATTTAACATCTAAAAAGTCGCTTTCACACCCGGCGAAATGAATTTTGCAAAGACGCGACAGATTGCATTGACTTTTCAATGCAAAGGCGGGTCTTTGCATTGACAAAAAATTGCTTTGCCCGGGTGTGAAAGCACCTTAATTCCCTCATTTCAGGAGGGCATTCATAGTAACTATGACTGGGAATCATTAATATCTCTTCAACGATGGAAAGCTGTAGTGCCCAGCTTTCTTCACATTGGATATCAGGAACAATGTGGACTATGGAAGTGTTTTCTTTTAGGGGACTTTTTTTTCTTGGTCTTCGAAATTGTGATGCATCAGCAGTACAGGAGAAAAATGCAGCCTGCGAAAAGGACTTGTCAAACAAAAAAAGGCTGAAAATTGTTATCATTATTTTATTATTCTTTCCACAAGTTTTGATCTATTTTGTGGATTGATCTGTAAAGTAGTTCTTTTCAGTCTCATGCTTGCAGGATTTTTTAACAGTGCTTTTTATACGCCCCAAGAAACAATACTGTCCTCCAGTACCATACATGACTCTACAATCCTAATCAGATTTCATGTGACATCATGAGCAGGTGAGATATAAAATGGCATTTACTATATACAGTGCTGTAAAAAAAAAAAAAAAAAAAAAAAAAAAGGTATTTGGCCCCATCCTGATTACTTATTCTTTTGCATATTTTTTTTACACTTCATATAGCTTTTTTCCCTTAATAAATGAAATTATCATTTTTGAAACTGCATTCATAATTTACTTGGGTTATCTTTGTGTAATATTAAAATTTGTTTGATGATCTGAAACATTTGAGTGTAAAAAAAAATATGCAAAAGAATAAGAAATCAGGAAGGGGGCAAATACTTTTTCACAGCACTGTATCTTAAATCAAAGTAAAATTGAACTACTCACAAACAACTTAACTCAAAACAGACTGCTACAATTCCCTACCGTCAGCTCAATGTTTGTTATTACTGAAGTGCTTGGCGCGTTTACATGGCGCATATCAGGATTACAATACCACGTGCTTTTCTTTATATCCACTCATGCATCACTGAAAAAACAATAAAAATCAATCGATTCTTCAATTTGCCGCAAATACAGTACATACCTCAGCATTGCGTTTTTAATGGCGCTAAGTATATATTTTCAAGTTGAATGTATTATGTCTCCCCCTCAGAGGGGAGAGGGGAGACATATTGTTTTAGGCTCGGTTCCCGTTCACGTTCCCACTTCATTCGCGGAGCGTAGCTCCAGAACCGTTTGCACGATCTTAACGAAGCTTTGCCTACTTACTACTCAGGTCCTGACGTGGTGCCTTTTGGTATGTGCCTGTCTATCCGTCCGGATGTGATCAATTTTTGTCTGGAGCATAACTCCTACACCGTTTGCATGATCTTAACGAAATTTTACATACTTACTACTCCAGTCCTGCAGTGGAACCTTTTGGTAGGTGCCTGTCTGTCTGTCCATCCGTCTGGTGGGTTCAGCAGGGAAGAGGCCCAGGGGGGAGACGTAAGTTTTTACGAGTAAAAACACATTCTAGTTTCCATGTATCTACTTTTTAGCTAAGCTATTGTTTTGGTGTGGCGTCCGTCGTCCGGAACATTTCTAATCTTTTTTTTTTGGCCAGATGAATTTTCGTATAAATTTGCCATGTCACACTACTAGACCATATTCCCAGACGTTTTTTTTTGGGATTTTCGATTGAATAATTTTTGTCTGCTTTATCGGCCCTTGAAATTGTGGCCCTATTGTAAAAGGTAGGACTGAGAAATTTTAAAAAATTATTTCTCAAAAACTACGCAATAATTTTTTTTCTAAATCAGGCAATCAACTTTCCTTGGTACCATCAATGTACAGTGCGAGCACCATTTTGATTGAATCGACAATAGTGGGTCTAGTGGGGGCACCGTACTTTAACATTGGATCCTATAGAGACTATGCAAGACGGCTTTTGGAAGCCAAATGGTTGCAGATAGAGATTAAGTTTGGGTTATCAACATTTAGGAAGTCATATATTTGCTGACCTCAACTTGACCTTCTGTGACCTTAAAAGTTCACAATTGACAAATTGAATTTTCATTGACATGTCTCACCAATGACATGTATCAGAGCTTAGGATTGTTCAAATTATTACAAGAGGTCTTATAAATGTATGTCAACTTTTATTTAGTAACCTTGACATTGACCTTCAATGATTCAAAGGGCTAATTTCACATGAAATTTTCATAACTTGAATCATCACTATAACATTGCTTGCCAGAAAGCTACAGGACCCTTGGTCCTATTTTTGTTTTCCGCTTTAACTCAAGAACGCTGCAAGGCGTCATAATGAACTTTAATATATTAATGCATTACCACTTAGTTTTGGTGATTTAACCCCTAAACTCGATTACCCCCAGTACCGGGGGTGATCATTACACACAATTAATACAGAATGTTTCCTAATCGCAACATTGTCATGCAGCTTATCCATGTTACGTGAAGAAACTCGGCAAAAAGCTCACGTTGACCATTTTTACCTCAACCGAACACAGTTCAAGCACTAAGCAAGTAAATAAGCATGTGGCAAAACAGGCTAAAATCATATCAGCGCTGAGTCGCTAGAATTTCTCCTGAATTTGTGCTATGCATACAAACAATACCTCAAATGAAAGAGGAAAGTCCACAGAATCCAACGATATACACCCTGTCATTTTAAACCGACACCACACTCAAAGAACAGCAGACTTACACTTTACAGCCTACAGAGATGAACAAAAAATGTCTTACCTTTGATATTTTGCAATAAAAAAACTGTTCGAGGGTAAATCTGCGCTTGCTATTGTGAGCCCAATATGTCCGTGTTATATCAAAACTAGATCTGCCAGTCTCCATGCATGTTTTTTTTTTTTTTTTTTTCCATGTTTTTTTTTGCTTCAAAGGATTTCAGCTCCTTAGCATTCAGCTTGCTTGCAATGTATTTTCCTCTCTGTGATGGGCTTGTGATGCTGTCAGTATGACATTGCTGGAAGCCATTTGATTCTATGGGTTCTTATGCTTCCAACGAGCTCTAAACCACCTTAATCACACAAACCTAGCCGGAGCTAGAGCCTTGCGTTCCCAGTGCGTCAAACTGAGTCCATGGGTTGTTCGAATGTGCTTGAATACGCAATAATATGAACGCTTAACTGGTTTGTTTGTGGTATTTTCAGTATAATTATCCTCCATGTATTCAACAGTTGTTTTCAAAGTCATTTTCTGACAGAATCTTTGTGCCATTCCATGTGAATACTGAGAGTCCAATTGTACAGTACGTGTTTTCTTGGCTCATTCTTTAGATTGGCAATTTGACATTTTACTCACCGTCAGTTGATGCAGACTAGTGGTTAGGGTAAAGTGCTGCATTCTAAAAAGCACCAGGGTTCAAATTCCGGCCTCAGCATGTACTTACTAATACATTATTAGCATTTTGCATGAATAAATAATTGCTGGGGTTTTTGTTCTTTAGACTTTTTTTTTTTTTTTTACAATTTTTACCCGTGTCGCCAAAGGCAGCAGGTCTAGGAATGGCTTTTTTCACTTCTGGACCTGAACTCTGAAAAATGCTCAGAGGACAAAAATCTCTTGGGAGATCGCCAAACTCATCAAATAGAGCGGGTGAATTTTTGTTGTCCATTGTACGTCCATCATTCCGTCCGTCTGTCCGAAGTAACAACATTATCGAGATGACTCAAAAAATAATTGCCCCAGGAAGTTGTAATTTGGTATGATGATGTATCTTGACCCAAGACAGGTCGCTATTGAAAATGGGCGCTGCGTCAAAATCCAAGATGGCCACCGCCATTTTTATAAAAACGACGTGATCGAGATAATGCGAAAAATAAGTGGCCTAGGAACTTTTCATTTGGTATGGTGGTGCATCTTGACCTATTGCATGTTCTTATTGAAAATGATATCACAACATCAAAATCCAAGATGGCCACCAAACAATGTTATCAAGATAACTTGCAAAATAAGTGGCTGACCCAAGGCAGGTCATTATTGAAGATGAGTGTGCTACACCAAAATCCTTCCCAGTTTATCTTTTCCATATGGCTGCATGTATCTATCATCATCATCATCATCATCATCATCATCATCATCATCATCATCATCATAACAATTCACCATCACTCAATCAATGCTAATTTTATTCACCAAAGCATACTTCTACATAACAGCAGCGCAGCGACACAGGTTCAGTGACTTCACACTTGCTTTTACATTACGTTTGTATTTATAATTTTATTTATTTCCTTTTTTAGCTCCGCTGTGACGAGAGCTTCTCTAATGCCGAGTCGTCCGGCGTCCATCTGTCTGTCTTTCTGTCTGTCTGTCTGTCCGGCGTCAACTTTTCACTTCAAATCTGAATATCTCAAAAATTAGAAAATTCTATGTCCCGGTTTTTGAGAAATTCAACATTTTGGACTTAGAACATCAGAGTTTGTGCTCATTTTTTCAGTCTTTCATTAATATCTCAAAAACTGATAACTTTTTTTCTAATTTGTAGTGAGCCCTCCTTATGATGTTCTCATGATCCCCTGCGAAAATTAGAAAATTCTACGTCCCGGTTTTTGAGAAATTCAGCATTTTGGACTTAGAACATCAGAGTTTGTGCTCATTTTTTCAGTCTTTCATTAATATCTCAAAAACTGTCTGATAACTTTTTGTCTAATTTGTTGTGAGCCTTTCTTATTATGCTCTGAATATCCCTTGCGAAAATGAGAAAATTCTACCTCCCGGTTTTTGAGAAATTCAGCATTTTGGACTTAAAAAATAAGTGTTTATGCTCATTTTTTCAGTCTTTCATTAATGTGTCATATGTGTTAATATTGCAAAACTTTTCAAGGATTTCTGAAATTTAGTTATGACATGGACATTTCAGTCATCCTCAGCGGAGCTCTCTAGGCCGACAGCCCTCTTGTTTAATAAATCTGCTCCAGTGGAGTCAAACTTCATTTTCTGTGTATGTATTATCTTTGAATGGGAGAATGTATACAGGACTGGCAGAAATGATAAAAATAAAAAATTCTAAAAATTAAAAAGTGGTTGTATTTGGATGGAATGTATGCTTGTAGTGACATATAAGTGAAATTAAATGAGTGAGAGTAGTTGTGCCGATGTGTAAATAGCGCTTAAAAGGGGTCTTATTTTTCCAAGTAGGAGTATTTGATCCAAGTTTGATTGTGTTGCATTTTGAAGTTCTTTGAATAAGCTTTCATTTGAGGCCAACTTTTTGAAAATCAAAACAGGCCCACATGGTCAAAATGAGGGTCAAAAAGTGCACCGTTTCGGTATTTAGCTGAAAAGGGGTTAATGTTTCTCTAAATTGGATGAAGATAGAAAGATGTTTTTACCTTCATTTGAAACTCCATCAGGTATACTAGCAACCATGTAAATGGCAAAGGGAACATTCTAAGGATACTTGCATAATGTTTCATTTGAAATCAACATGTTCGGCACCAAATTTCAATGTTTTTTTTTCAAGTAGGACTGAATATTAAATAGAGCTGCAACGATTTAGTGATCGCGATTATTTTAAGCGCAATAAAACCTAACTGCCACTACGAGGCAGACAGACGTGCTTGCTTATTACCTTTTGAAATGCTTCCGGAGCGGGGAGAAATCTGTGATTTGAAGTCATAGAGCTATATATAGGTACTAGAGTGCGAACTCCGCCAAAGCTCTGTGATTACATGGAGCGCTGTCCGCCATTACGAAGAGGGTGAACTCATCCTTTGCATCAGTGCCAAGATGCCAAAGTACTGCTTGGCTTACGGCTGTTCCAACCATTACAGCAAAGCGAACGGCATAGTCTTTCACGAGTAAGTACTTGTAATATTATAATGACAGTGTCTAAAGCTGAAATGGAAAAAAAAAAAAAAAAAAAACTTTTGTTAAAATTAAAGTCAAGTGGTCAAGTTAGGAAGTGCGAATCAGCCCTCTCATAGCCCAAGATTTCTCGTTAGCATCGGCCGGTTAATGTTCATTAATTTATCGGTGTAGTTAATTAGAGATGACGGAGAGACTGAAGAATACGACCTGGATAGCATAACTATAATGATAACGGTTTCATTGTGATTCATGAAATCAGTGGCGGTTCTATAACCGGGAATTGGGGGCGCAGACACGTCCCTTTATGACAACTAGTCCTGGCTAGTTCTCAATCATTTTTCTTTACTGACACGTTTTCCAATTATTGTAATTGGCAGCTGAAGACACGGTTTCTCTCCATATGCGATCGAACAGCGCTGAAATCATGGGCGAAATTCAGTACAGAAAAATAATTTACTTATCAATAGGCCAGTGCTTCGCGTCGATTGATCAGGTTTGCGTTCCAATGAAATACCGCCTTTCACTCTCGGTATTGCTTGGATTGATTAAAAAAAAAAAAGTGGCACTCGGCAGTTAAATAGGCAGCGTGCTGCTCAAGCTATTTGGTGAGAGTCGACAGGTGTGCAAATTTGAATAACGTTGATTTAAATACAGCAAATACCCGTCCAGATGAATGATTGTCTTCTTACGTAATCGGGGAGAACAAGCAGCACCTTTTGTTACCTCTGCTGAGTGCAGACTGTGCAGACTGCAGAACCTTGCATAGGAAACCCCTTATGTAACTATGAGCGGATCGGGGAAACATAGCCGCCCGTAAAGGCATAATCACAGTTAGAAATACAATTTTAAAATCCAAATGCAATAATAAATGTTTACCACGATGATTTTTATTTAATAGGGAAGTAATATTATTGATTTCAACGCAAAAATGTCGGCAAAATAGTTGACTTGCGGTTGTGTAACATGACATTGCTCAGGCTCGTGTCCTTAGTTCAACGATGAGTAACTACATTTATAGAGTCAGACGATTCTTGCTTGCCTGCGTGCGAACTCCATTATCTCCTCCGGAGTCAAGACGATAAACCGAACACACAACGCACTGCACGTGCCTTATAAACCGATATGTTTTAAAGACAAGAGCCTTAAACTTCTGCCAATTCTGGCAAGCTAATTTACTTTTAGCTAACGTAACTTAGCTTCGCGCTAGTACATAACCATTCCGTGGAGTATAGTAAAATGTCTACCCTGAAATATTACGCTCATTGTATTGCGTTATTTTACCCTTGTTTCAACGCTCCTTTTTTCTGACCTTCCCCTGTTATCTCATAATCACCATCTCTGTTCTAAAATGTATATCTAATCGATCTTCGTCTCATGCTAAACTGTTGCATTCTCTTTTATGACTCGTATTATCTTCGTTCAGATGAAAATCAGCCACAACATCGAATCTTCCTGCAGCACTGCCATTGATCTCAGGTGCTGCTCAGATGTTCTGATTTCACTGACATTTCCACCTACCCAAAACTAAGGTCTAATAAAGGCTGTACCACAAATAATGTGTATGTGTGTTCTGTGCTTTTCATGGAAGTTGGGATCATGCACAAAAAATAGTTATCATTTTGGATCTCATCTGTCAAGTTGCTGAAAAGTTTCGTCATCAAGTATGAAGGTCTGTAACTAATTTAAGAATGAAGAATGGCTAATAAATGGTTTGCTAAGCAGTGTTCGAACAGAATTTATGCAGTGCAATAAATGGACATTCGGTAAGATGCTACTCAGCTGACATATTATGCATAACGCATCAAAATACAGTAATGTGAATTGGTGCTATTCAAACTAATGGAAATACACAACTCAGTTTATGGATATATCCATATCATTTTAATATTAAACTAGAGTGCCAAGGGCCCTGAAGGTTGCCGGCAGTTACAGCCCCAACAGGAGAAAAGTAACTAGCATCAGTCCGCGGATTCAGGAGACAGATAAGGCGCTCCAGTGATGACCTTGATAGGCGGAAGTCCTTCCGCAGGTCACCTCCCTCAACATAGAGGCGCAACAGGGGACCATGGGGATTCACCCTGCAGTATGGCCCACTCGAACCCAACTGTAAAGGACAATATTTTAAATTATTTAATGGACTATGTATTGAATGTTTTAACTGTTGTTAACGATGTGTATGCAATTATTTAACTATTTCATGCAATTATTTATAGAACCATTTTCTAAAATTATGACAATTATTTATTGAACTTTTCCTTAAAGTGATTGAAGTATTTTATTAAATTTCTCATTGGAATATTTCTATGAAATTATTGCAGAATTACTTTTTTAAAGATTAAATTCACATTAGCCTTATTATTATTATTATTATTATTATTATTATTATTTCAATATATCTATGAGCTCAAATGTTTCCCTTTATGCATAATACAAATAAAGCAAATTTTTTTTCCTGTTGTGTAAGAGCTTATTTAATGCTTCATCACTCAGTATTTGTGTCGCAGATGCTGGCCAAAATTATTCCATTGAAGAAAAACATTCAAAAATTCAACTACAGAATTAATTTAGCCATTACATTTCAGAATTCTTGGACTAAGGTGTCTATACCTGTGCAAAAGGGTTACTATGAATTGTGAATGTAGGCTACTTTTCCCCTCCAATTTCATTTGTAGAACATTTGGCGAGTTCTGCTCCATACCCGTAGCTGTTTGGGTTGAAGTTATGTTTCAAGTAGAAATACCATGATAAAAACATTATGCATGAGAGTTAACATTTGATGATAATTTAAAGAATACTTTCTTCATGGTCATTCAGTATTCTGACACTTACAATTGTTCTTTGGTTGAAGCCAAGCTAACATTTCACTTTCATCTGTTCACATCATCCACTGGGAGTAAGTGAGCTGAGTGAAAGTAGAAACTTGTTTAAAATGGTATCTTACCCCTGAGGAAAATTCAATATTCAAAAGCGTACAGATGAAACGCAGACGGCGGACCGAGCGTCGCCGTCGTCTCCTTGCTGACCGTATCTTCACCAGGTAAGGCATAACGGCGAAATGCCGGTCGGGGGGTCGGAAACTGCCATTTCAGGTTGGCTAAAGTGAGGCAATAGGTTAACATCTTGTTTCAATCTCTTCAAAACAAATGCACGATTTTTCCCTTTTTGGTCTTCTGCGTATTGTTAGATTAAGGGGGTTTTATTTAGTAGAAAACATTCGGAAAGATTAATTTCTCAAACGGGTTCGTGCGTAAATCATTATTTTATACCACACAGAGGGTGGCGGTAATACACAAATTGCTGTGTCAGTCGCCGTAAAACTCAAAAGAAGAAGATAGAAGGGTTTGTTCGGTAGTGAGTAGCGTGTAGTGTGACTAGTGTCTAGTTAGAATAGTGCTTGTAGACCGTAGAGCGCGGTTTCGGACACGGCTAGTGTCATCCCAAACCAATTCCCATGGAGCAGCGAGTCTACACCGATGCAAGCTTTCAAACCACCCTCCTTTCAAGTGCAGCACTTAATTTGTGTTCGGGATGGAACTGCTTATCTACAAATGTCAGTTCCATTCGGCTATTTCAGAGAGAAAAGTAAAACATTACCTAACCTCAATCGGACATTTGATTGACTATTTCATGCGCACATCACGGAACTAAAGGTTACGCTGTATTTTGAAGTGTACGTGCAGATGTGTACACGAGAAAACACTGAGTAGTTTTATTTATTGAATCAATGGTTGCTCTTTTTCACAATCTGCCATTTCATGCACAAACGCTTTCATCTTTGTCAATACTGTGTGTTCAATATTTTTAATATAAATTTTATTGAATTACATTACCCTCTCAAAAATATTTTGGGTAAGAAATGTATAACTAGGGAACAGGACCTACAATGCATCGCACCTATCGGTAGGCATGGTGATGATTACCTCCGCTTCCCGTTGGATGAAGGGGAAGGGCATCCCAAAGTTTAAATACGTTTTTAAACCCTTCCCCCTTTATGAAGCTCACTCCGTCGCTGTGAGGGAGACTTCATATGGAGCGACGCTGGATGGTGAATGCTACTGCTGAGGGAGCGGTTTGGGATTGGGCCATGGGCTATATATATGGTCCTTGGTTGGCTATAAGTATATGTTGACATTTTGACTCATAAAATGATGATGCAATATATGAAATACGTGAATACTTCGGTATATTTTTACTTTCTTTTTTTCTTTTTAACTAGCCCCGTTTTGATTAGCGAGTAACGTTAGCTCGTAGCAACGCATAGCACTAAGCAGTTTGTTGCTATAGTGAGTACGGGGCTAACGTAATGCTAAGTTTTTAATGATACAGACCGCCTCTGCTGTCTTTCAGTGTTCTCCGAGTCAAAGTGCGGCGTGAACGCAATGATGTCGGTAGTCCGAAATTTTCAAATTGGAGTTCCGACTTCTGGGTAACTTCGGAGTTGTCTTGAATGCAGCATAAAACCAGCCTCGTGCGATTTGGCAAGCTGAATCGCTGGCGACGCCATCAGCCGGTTTGAGTCGAGCTGAGACGGACCAGTTCACACAGCTGCAACTCCTCCCGGCGACGTTCTGAAACGGTCTCGTCGCGTCACGAATTTTTGGTCTAAACTGGGCTTTAAGAAAAGTGTTGAGGAGAAAAATATATCCGGGATGAAGAGGGAGGAAGAACTAATACTCTCCAGCATAAAGGAAGAGGAGGGAGGTGGCGGGAGGCAGAATGAGGAGGTGAAGAGGGAGGACAGAGTGAAAGATGAAGAGGAGGAAAGAAATGTCTGGAGCCCAAAAACTGAGAGTGAGTGGGACATGAGTGAAGACCACCAAACTGGAGGAATATTGGATTTTAAGCTGAAGGAGGAGGCATCTTCATCCATTGTTCCTGGCTCTTTTCTTGAGCAGTCTGCAGCTCTCTCCCCAGGATCTCCGGCTGTCTCCTCCGCAAAAGGAAATGCAGGTCAGGAATTGTGCATTTGTAAGGAATGTCAGGCATTGCCCTGAAATTGGGGTGGGATTATTGAGTTATAATAACAACTCATAATTATTGAGATGCTCTGTTCTTTAGAAAAATACCTGCTCTGATATTATAAAAACTTAATTCCTTCATGAACCAATTATGGGAAGTGCAAGAAAGTGCAAGAGATTAAATCTATAGCATGAATACACAGTGTATATTTGCAGTAAAGCATATTTCTCCTCAAAAGCAGTTTTTTTCTGATTTCTGCACCCCAGTTTAAAAGATAGTCTAAGGGAAATATCTGAGGAAATGGTTGGAAACAGGTTAGTTAAGACCTTTAGAATGTGAAAAACTGAGCGAAGTTCATTCATCGCGTGTCATAGGATTTCAAGATGGCTGCCGTGGCGGCCATATTGTTTGACTAATTGCAGTCAATATCAACAGGGTCTATCCCTGATGCAATAGCAACTCACCCACTAAATGTTAGAGATATCTGTTTATTACTTTTTGAGTTATCTTGTAAACAAACAGACAGACAAACCAACGCCAGCAAAAATATAACCTCCTTAGTGGAGGTTATGATGAGAAAATGGATGACGTACAGGAGTTCCCTCTCCTTTTTCAAAGGCTTGGGGCTTTCTGCAGCTTCACCAGCACAGCTTGTACATGGTATGTCCCAGTCCACTTTCTTGTAAATGCACTAGCAGTCTCACAAGGATGTGCTGAATTTTGATTATTTGGTAATGAATAGGGTAAATTATGTTTAATGATGGGCGGTAAAAGTGACACATTTTTCGGCAAGAAGCAGAAAGGATGGGACATGCAGAAATGTGCAAACTAACTACTAGTGAGTACAGGCAAGATTACACTGCACCAAATAAACACTGACAACTGTAATACAGTACATGCAAGGTTGACACTGAGAAATAATTCAGACAAGGAAGGATTATGAACATGATTTGCTATGAGTAAAGAATGAATGATTGGATTGAATGAATGTTATACTTGAGTGTCGTGAAGATGCCTGGAAAATGCATATGCAGGATTCATGTCCAAATTTCTTGAGGGAGGGGTACCCTTTACTCAGTAAAAATAGAAGCCAATAGGAGCCTGACAATTACTAGGCCTATACACCACCTAGTGCATTTTGTATTTACTCGGGTCATCTTTGTCTAATATAAAATTTGTTTGATGATCTGAAACATTTAAGTGTGACAAATATGTGAAAAAATTAATCAGGACGGGGGCGAATACTTTTTTCACAGCGCTGTCTCTTTTGTACTAATTTCTTCAAATCTTTGTATTGACTTAAAAAAAAGTTTTCATTGCAACAACACGGTTGACTTGTAAGGTTCTGATATGTGAAGCAGCTTTCCTCGAAGTGCTCCGAACAAAGAACTGATTGCTTGGTGGGTTTGTAAGGCTTTCCACGGTCGATTCTTCTCAATTTAACAATTTATTCTTTGAAAAGGGTTTCATTATTTAGTGGAAATTGATGGAAACTTATTTTGCCATATTTCTCGCGCGATTTTACGGCATCATTTTAGGTGCAACCAACAGCAGCAGAAGACTTTACCATTTTCACTATGCTGCAATTAACCTTTGCGTACATTTTGCTTCGGGGATCAAGTGACCAGGTTCGAGGTTGCAACAAGCTCATTGCCCCTTATTCTGCTGGGGAAAGGAATTGGCAAGCTAGTTTGCACGCTGGTTCAGGGCTGGCATTAAGCAAAAATAACTTCGTAGCAAAAACGCTACGCAGTATCCAGAAGTCTGTAGCATTTTGTAGCATTTTTTTCAGAACTGTGGAGCAAAAATGAAACTAAACAAAAACGTCTGTCTGTGCATTTTAACTTTTTATTTTCAACTCTTAGTACTGTTAGCCAAGTGTTCTAGCACTAATCAACATAGCCAAATGAAGACCAAGGCAGTTGAATTACAGTAGCATTGCAGTCGGGTCGCTCACAATCAGGGTGCTCAATGGCATGTCACTGTCATGAAAATTATTTCTCTGCCCCAAAAACCTGAAAACACTGTTAATGCTAAGCACACACATTTGTGTTACTGACCTCCAAATTTCAGGTGCAAATCTTTTGTAGTTTTGCAAAAATCAACATTTAAACATATGCCTGTCAGGGCGTATATTGTATGTCACGGACACTACCATAAATTAATCGTCTTGTTTCACTAGATTTCTAACATGTTGTGCTCTATTTGATAAAAAAGAACATTGTTCAAGAACATTCTTATACACATGGTATATTAACGGATGTATATAGACATGGGAATTAACTGACAGCAGGTATTCTTCGTGTCACGGACACTACACGTGTAGTGTCCGTGACAGACGGTTATTCCCTACTATGAGGAATGGTATAAGATTGAACTACATTTATGGCCAAAAGGTGTCTTATCATCTAGCTTGACACAATGTGAAAAGATAACCCCTTTGCATAAATGCTGTTGGCTCTATTATGGAGATAAGAACACGTCACGGACACTACAAGTTTTTGGCAGATCAATTGTCTTCCAGCTTGAATGGTTGTGATGAAAACACATGCATTATGCGCATACAAAGCTCACTATACCATAAATGCCAATCCTTTGGTAATCAAAATGAGACATAATCTTGTTGTATAAGGTATTTTAAACAACACTGGGTAATAATACAGTGATACATGTTGAAATTGGTGAAATTCTATAACAAAACGGACAATTTCCATAAATGCACGCCATTTCGGGTATTTCACTTCGATTTTGATTATTTTTTTTGCACATATAAAAAACTATATAGTTACAAATAAATGTTCAAACTATAGCAGGTTTACCACACAAAACAAAGAATAAACACACAAAAATAAGCATTAACACCTGGTGACTCGTCATAACGCTAAAATGCCCGATTGCAAGGCACCTTCACCAGATCCACGCCATCACCCAAAAATGTCTAGCATCAAGTATCAATACACCCTTGTGGCGTTCACAAAAAGTATAACCCAAAACTACTTGTAATATGCTATTGACATATTAAATAGTCATGTTATAAGACTATAACATCCAGTAAAACTGTAATGCACCCTAACTGTGACCGACCCGAGTATGAAAACCACTTGGACTAACCAACTGGGTCCCACTTACAGCTAACATGCAGTAACTCAGTAACTGAATACAAATTAGTAAGTTTTAGTTGGTTCTACCTAAGCCTCTCACCTGGCTCAGGCTGTGAATGAGTGAATATTCAGGACTGATTTTTATCGTACATAATATTTTTACTGTGAAAGAAATTAATGCTGGTAATTATTATGAACCATGATTAACATTTAATTATTAAAATAAAAATAGTCATAATCTAGAATAAAGAGCACTACAGGAATGCAAGGTACAAATAGTAATGTACATGTGTTCAAAATATTAAAGTGGCATTCCTTTGACATAAATATACAACTCTTTTATAAATATTTACCGTTAATTTCATAAAAATTTTATGAATAAAGAATTTCCAGACAACAAACACCCGTTAACAGAATAATAATTTATTAAATAATGGTCATGCTTATAGGCTGATGTGTGACGCCAGTCCAATGTTTTTCATTTCATTTTATCTAGTCGCATATACACACGTACAGCGTTAGATTGCGAATTTCCACCGCTGGTTCCTTACACAAGATGGCAGACGCGTCTCACGTTTTGCGGTTGGATCAGCCAATGACGTTGTCCGCTCTAGTGTTTTCTTAAGCTCTGTGGGTGGGACTGACGCGGAGATGGGAAAATAATAGGGTCATTCCACTCGCTACCATGATTTCAGAGTCTGGGCGTTAGCTTATTCATAGTGCCGTAGCGGAGGCCAATCAGGACGATATTATGAGACTGTATGAGCCCGTTTTTGTTCGAAACTGGACAAAAACTTTTATTCACATTATCTGAAGACTATTGCAAAATATGCGATTGTGATTTCAAAAGCCCGTCGCAGATTGGCGCATTAAAAAAAAAAAATTAATAGCATTTTGCGATGCGATACCGCTTATCGCCAACCTTGTGGTTTTTTGAGAGGATTAACCTCAATACTTCGACCTCAATGAATTCATCACAATGGTATCCTTCCTCTTGTAGGTTTAAGTCATTACAGATCAATATTCTGAGAGAATTGGCAGCTGGAAAGGACTGTTTTGGTTTATGTACTGATTTGGAATAAGACAATTTAAATTAGGGCTGCACGATAAACGGAATCGCGGTTATCGCAAGCGCAATAAAAGTAACTGCCACTATGTGGCAGGCAGACGAGCTTGCTTATTACCTTTTCTGTGACACTTACCTAATGCGGTCATTTGAAATGCTTCCGGGAAGAAAACTGTGATTTGAAGTCCGCTAATTACCAGCGAGGTTCGACCGCCTCCTTCACCTTGGCATGATTAGCTTACCTTAAATCAATTCCCGTGTACTTTGCCTAACTTGCGATCAAGCCGTTTATTCAGCCAACTGACTGATCAAAACCAAAATGTGGCCAATAATGATTAAGAGGAGATAATGAGAAGCAGACGGACCTAACCAGGCTGCCGTGTTAGATTGAAAGAATGTTAATAATCAGAATAAATAGCAGACCATAATCAAACTGTTTTTCTGGAAGTTGGGGGCGGGACTTTGACAAGCGATCTCGCTTCTCCCGCGACCCTTTCGGTTATGATACATGTTGTATTGAAATTGTCATGAAATGAGTATACAATCATGCCGAAATAAAAACAAATCAATCAATCAAAAAACCTCTAAATTCCACCTCTCGTAGAATTTTTACATATTATTAAAAAGATTTCTTTAGAATAAACCATTTCAAGATGGCCTTGGTTTTAAGCATTTCAAAACAGCAACAAAGTGGATAACATTTTAAAATGCATGGAGACAGGTCCCCAAGATTGGCACTGGCAACAAACAATAGACAAATGCCCAGTCCCAGACTTGGCAAAAAAAACAAGTTCAGGCGAATCTCAGGAGAAATTTCTTGCATTTTTAGGGCCGAAAATTTGCATCCATGCGGAGGGCCCTAGTCAACTGTTTTTTTACTGTTATTATTATTTTATTATTAGCATAGGGTCCATGAAAACTCAGAAGTCAGACATTACCATTAATCGTGCTGTTTATTATTATGAGCAGACTGCAAATCATGTCTCCGTAAAAAGATTGAAAATCGTACCTGTTATTATTAGGACCTCCGGGGCAATTATTATTATTATTATTATTATTATTCTTGCGACAATTCAAAGCCCAATTCGCCCCCTTTCCCAATGGTGAAAAACGCCTAACTTTGCTAAAATCCATTGTCCACATTCGTGGGGGCCGGAGACCAAAATTCGACATTTGGAGTGCAAGGTTTGTCCGACCCCAAATGCCAAAATAAGCGCCCCCAAACAGGTTTAAAAATGACCCCATAGGGAAATTTGGTTAGGGTGTAGCAGGCAGATGAAGCAAGGGGTACATATATGTATCATACCCAGAAATACAAAAAATTTCATTGGACACGCCCTAAACCCAACATGAATCGGCCTTTTTTGATTTGAATTTTTGAATTTAACGAACTCCATGAAAGGGATTTTAACAGCCAATCGATTTCAAATTTGGTGGATCATCTTAATTTTGATCACTGTTGTGCATTGCATGACAGTAGGTCAGAAAGGCGTCCAGAACATGACAAAATTTGGCTCCTCGACACTGCCAAAAAAATTCCAAAATGCTCTCTCTGGCCCATATACTTGATCTTAGCAGCTTCAAACTTGCTGGACATGATGAGGTCTCCGCCCTGAAATGCCACATATCATAAGTTTTCACTTTACTAATAGCGCCCCGGTGGTAACAGGAAGTGACCAGATTTTTTCTTGAAAAAACGAACTCCTCCTAGGTTTTTGCCCGATCCACTTCAAATTTGGTCGAGATCATCTAGGGAACAAATTTGATCAAAAGTTGTGCTCTGCATTTTGTAGGTCAAAGGGCGTTGGCTGCTAGGATGGGACAAATTTTGGACACTAAACCAAAAAATTTTTCAAAATGCTCTCAAGCCAACATACTTGATGTTAGGACTTCAAACTTGCCTCAAATGATGATGGCCAGATTAGAAGGGTCTAAAATGGAACAACTTCAGTTTTTCAGTATGACCACTCTGCCCCCTACTTTAACAGGAAGTATCAATTGGTTAATTTGAGAATAGGCAGTGCTAAAGATTGACACATGTGTACCATAATGCACATCAAAAAAACTCAATGAAGGTTATGGCCCTAAATTGATTATAGACAACGGCCATTTTGATTTGAATTTTTGAATCAGTCCAGAAAAAAAACGAACTCCTCCTAGGGTTTTTGACCATTGACTTTAAATTTGGTACTGATCATCTAGAGACCAAGCTGATCAAAAGTTATGCTCTGCATGTCTGTAGGTCAAAGGGCATGGCTGCTTTGTGACATGTTTTGGCAGATAGCCAAAAAAAAATTTCAAAAATGCTCTCACGACCAACTAACTTGATCGTAGAACCTTCAAACTTGCTGGATATGATGATGGCTTCGCCCTGAACGTCACAATATAATAACTTCCCACTTTACTAATCTGCCTCCTGGTGGAAACAAATAACCAGCCCTGGTTTCTTTTCCTTCCATGATATGTTGAACAACTTTTGTGACTCATCACCACCAGACATACAAAAAAACTCATTGCTCTTGAGGGCCACGCCCTAAACCCAACTGGTGTAAGGCCATTTTGATTTGAAATTTTCATTTTTAAAAGCAAACTCCATCCATTCATTTTTTCGCAACAGGAATTGAGGCATGGAACAAATTTCATCCAGATCATCTCCAAACCAAGTCCTCGTAATGATGAAAAGTTGATTGCTCTGCATGTCTGTAGGTCACCGCCTGGCGTGGCTGGGTCCAGCGGGGCCAGTGTGAGGCCAAATGGTTGAGCTTGATATGGCCAAAACATTTGAAAATGCTGTCTGGCTTGATGTCTTGGTGAATGAAGCTTCAAACTTGCTGCAGATGATCTCCACTCCGCCCTGAATGGCGATATAAGAACTGGGCCAGCTTAACGAAAGATGCCTCAAACGGAACAGGAGGCTCATCAGTTTGGTTACATTGTCTTGTAGCAGATGAAATTAGAGGTTGTCATGTGTATCATACACAGACATACAAAAAATCTCACCAAGCCACGCCCTCTGCCCCAACAGGATGTCGGCCATTTTGATTTGAATTTTTCAATTTCAAAATGAACTCCTCCTAGGGTTTTCGTCGATTGACTTCAAATTTGGTAAAGATCATCTAGAGACCAAGCTGATGAAAAGTTGTGCTCTGCGTGTCTGTAGCAAAAGGGCGTGGCCCTAGGGCGTGACAAAGTTTGGCGACTCACCAAAAAATTTGTAAATGCTGTCACGCCAACATACGGACCGTAGAAGCTGGAATCTTGCTGGGCAGTGATGAGTGCTCTGCCCTGGGCGTCAGGATATAAAAACTTCCCACTTCACTAATAAGCGCACCAAGGTGGTAACAGGAAGTGTCCATTTTTTACTTTAACATGTACTGATGACACAAAGTTGAACCCATCACACTTCATTCCATAAACTAAAACATTCAGAACAAGTTGGCCATCTCTGGCTACTTGTTGAATGCTGTGAAGATCAAATAATGCGTTCCTGTGACTGAGGAGATGGATTTTTCCAAATGAAAAATTTTGTCATTTTATTGTATTTTACTGATTGTTATCATCAGAAAAATTGCCAGCACAGGTCATAAATGGACTGAATAGCTCTTAAATCTGAAAGAATAATTTGGAAAATTTGGCAAAATGTCTTTTTGGAAACAGGAGATGCCATATTTTACATTGACATTGGGCGATTTGCTCAAAACTTCACATTTGTGCTAAGGGTTTGCCCCTGAATGCAGCTGCACACAATTTGGTTAAGCAAAAGCCCCCCTGGTGTATGAACTATCAATCTGTGGGCACTCCTTTGCATTGCTTTGTCCGATTCATCTCGAATCTTCATCACAGGTTGGTGCCTGACCATGCCTGTCCTATAGTCATAGAGTGCACACCTGCACCCATCAGGATCTCACCACCACCCCCAACATGGAGACTAGTCAGGTCCGTTCAAGATATTGCAGCTTTAATTATACCAGCTGTTAGTTATTACTGAAGATTATGGAGAGGGAACATTTCAAGGGCCAAAGCCCCTTTCTCAAACTTGACAGAGGCCCAATACATTTTATCAGTTGTTCCAAAGAAAGAATTTAGAAACGCCTGTTCATGGAGGCCCATAAAATGCCAAAAAATTGGAAGCCCCTAAACAAGTTTCTAAAAAAACCCATAGGGAAATTCGGTTACTTTGTCGTAGGCAGACAAAATTCGTAGACAAATGTATCATACCTAGACATACAAAAAATTTCATTGGAGCCGTCCTAAACCCAACAGGAAGTCGGCCATTTTGATTTGAATTTTTTAAATTTGAAAACGAACTCCTCCTAGGGATTTTGGATTTTTGCCTGATCGACTTCAAATTTGGTACAGATCATCTAGAGACCAAGCTGATCAAAAGTTGTGCTCTGCATGTCTGTAGGTCAAAGGGCGTGGCTGCTAGGGCGTGACAAAGTTTGGCAACTTGACAAAAAAATTTCAAAATGCTCTCACGCCCATATACTTGATCTTAGCAGCTTCAAACTTGCTGGACATGATAAGGTCTCGCCCTGAACGTCCCCATCTCATAAATTTTCACTTTATTAATAGCGCCCCCAGTGGTAACAGGAAGTGACCAGTTTTTAATTTGAAAAACGAACTCCTCCTAGGGAGATTTTGCCCGATCGACTTCAAATTTGGTCCAGACCATCTAGAGACCAAGCTGATCAAAAGTTGTGCTCTGCATGTCTGTTGGTCAAAGGGCGTGGCTGCTAGGGCGGGACAAATTTTGGCTACTCGCCAAAAAATTTCAAAATGCTCTCAATCCAACATACTTCATCGAGCAGCTTCAAACTTGCTGAAAATGATGATGGCTCCGCCCTGAACGTCACGATATAATAACTTCCCACTTTACTAATAGCGCCCTCCTGTGGTAACAGGAAGTATCCAATTTGGTTACTTTGTTGTAGGCATACGAAATTTGATACATATGTGTACCATACCCAGACATACAAAAAACTCAATGGAGCCAAGCCCTAAACCCAACAGGAAGTCGGCCATTTTGATTTGAATTTTTCAATTTTTAAACGAACTCCTCCTCGGGTTTTCAACCGATTGACTTCAAATTTGGGATACATCATCTAGAGACCAAGCTGATCAAAAGTTGTGCTCTGCATGTCTGTCGGTCAAAGGGCGTGGCTGCTAGGGCGTGACATGGTTTGGCGACTTGCCAAAAAAATTTCAAAATGCTCTCACGCCAACATACTTGATCGTAGAAGCTTCAAACTTGCTGGACATGATGAAGTCTCCGCCCTGAACGTCACAATATAATAACTTCCCACTTTACTAATAGCGCCTCCTGGTGGTAACAGGAAGTGACCAGTGCAGTTACTTTGTCGTAGGCAGATTTAAATTAGATACACATATGTATCATACCCAGACATACAAAAATGTCATTGAAGCCACGCCCTAAACCCCACAGGAAGTCGGCCATTTTGATTTGAATTTTTGAATTTTTAAACGAACTCCTCCAGGGTTTTTTTCGACCGATTGACTTCAAATTTGGTACAGATCATCTACCGACCAAGCTGATCAAAAGTTGTGCTCTGCATGTCTGTAGGTCAAAGGGCGTGGCTGCTAGGGCGTGACATGGTTTGGTGACTTGCCAAAAAAATTTCAAAATGCTCTCACGCCAACATACTTGATCGAGAAGCTTCAAACTTGCTGGACATGATGATGTCTCCGCCCTGAACGTCAAGATATAATAACTTCCCACTTTACTAATAGCGCCTCCTGGTGGTAACAGGAAGTGACCAGTTCGGTTACTTTGTCGTAGGCAGACGAAATTCGATACACATGTGTATCATACCCAGACATACAAAAAATTTCATTGGAGCCACGCCCTAAACCCAACAGGAAGTCGGCCATTTTGATTTGAATTTTTCAATTTCAAAATAAACTCCTCCTAGGGTTTTTGACTGATTGACTTCAAATTTGGTAAAGATCATCTAGAGACCAAGCTGATCAAAAGTTGTGCTCTGCATGTCTGTAGGTCAAAGGGCGTGGCTGCTAGGGCGTGACAAATTTTGGCGACCCGCCAAAAAAATTTCAAAATTCTCTCACACCAACATACTTGATCATAGCAGCTTCAAACTTGCTGGAGATGATGATGGCTCCGCCCTGAACGTCACGTTGTAATAACTTCCAACTTCACTAATAGCACCTCCTGGTGGTAACAGGAAGTGCGCAGTTCGGTTACTTTGTCGTAGGCAGAAGAAATTCAATACACATATGTATCACACCCAGACATTCAAAAAACTCATTGGAGCCAAACCCTAAACCCAACAGGAAGTCGGCCATTTTGATTTGAATTTTTTTAATTTTAAAATGAACTCCTCCTAGGGTTTTTGACCGATTGACTTCAAATGTGGTACAGATCATCTAGAGACCAAGCTGATGAAAAGTTGTGCTCTGCGTGTCTGTAGGGCAAAGGGCGTGGCTGCTAAGGCCTGACAAAGTTCGTCAACACACCAAAAAAATTTCAAAATGCTGTCACGCCAACATACTTGACCGTAGAAGCTTCAATCTTGCTGGACATGATGAGTGCTCCGCCCTGAACGTCAGGATATAATAACTTCCCACTTCACTAATAGCGCACCCTGGTGGTAACAGGAAGTGTGGATTTTTTACTTTAACATGTACTGATGACACATAGTTGAACCCATCAACTTCATTCCACTTCTAAAACATGCAGAACAAGTTGTTGAAGCTACTTTATGAATGCCGTGAAGCTACAAGTAATGGCGTTCCTGTGGCAACGCGGCGAAGATGGATCCCCTGCCATGAAAATACGATCGTGTTTTTGATGTCTTTACTGAACTCGTATCATCAGAAAAATTGATACACAGGTCAAGGATGGCAAGCTCTTAAATCTGATAGGGGCCTCGCCTATGGGGGGAGCAAAATGTCTCCATAGCGCCCCCTTGTGGAAACAGGAGATGCCATATTTTACATTGACATTGGCCGATTTGCTCGAAACTTCACATTTGTGCTAAGGGTCTGCCCCTGAATGCAGCTGCACACATTTGGTTACGCACCGAGCACCCCCTGGTGGATGAACTATCAATATGTCATAACTCCTTTGTGCTTTGTCCGATTTGCTCGAATCTTCATCACAGGTTGGTGCCTGTACTTGGCCTGTCCTATAGTCGTGAGTGCACAGCTGCACCCATCAGGATCTCACCACCACCCCCAACATGCAAAAGGGTGCGAGGGCCCGTTCAACGCTGCTTGCAGCTTTAATTATTATTATTATTATTATTATTATTATTCCTCCGACATTTCAAGGGCCAATTTAGCCCCTTTCTCAAACTTGAAAAAAGCGTGTAACTTTCCACATTAAATGCGGCCTCATCCGAAATTCGATATTTTTTTGTGGTCGTTCATGGTGACATAAAATGCCAAAATAAGCGCCCCTAAACACGTTTCAAAATTCCCATAGGGAAATTCGGTTACTTTCTTGTAAGCAGACAAAATTCAGTAAACATGTGTATCATACCAAGACATACAAAAAATTTCATTGCAGCCACGCCCTAAACCCAACAGGAAGTCGGCCATTTTGATTTGAATTTTTGAATTTTAAAACGAACTCCTCCTAGGGTTTTGGACCGATTGACTTCAAATTTGGTAGAGATCATCTAGAGACCAAGCTGATCAAAAGTTGTGCTCTGCATGTCTGTCGGTCAAAGGGTGTGGCTGCTAGGGCGTGACAAAGTTTGGCGTCTCGACAAAAAAATTTCAAAATGCTCTCACGCCCATATACTTGATCTTAGCAACTTCTAACTTGCTGGATACGATGACTTTTCTGCCCTGAACGTCCCTATGTCAAAACTTTTCACTTTATTAATAGCGCCCCCCGGTGGTAACAGGAAGTGACCAGTTTTTACTTTGAAAACGAACTCCTCCTAGAGATTTTGCCCGATCGACTTCAAATTTGGTACAGAACATCTAGAGACCATGCTGATCAAACGTTATGCTCTGCATGTCTGTAGGTCGTTGGGCGAGGCCGCTATGCTGTCCCCATTTCTGATGCCTCGCCATGCATATTCGAACAGCTCTTTCTCCCTCATACTTATTCCAAATGACTTCAAAATTCTTGTATATGATAAGAGCCCCGCCCTGAACACATCCAAATGCTCTTAGGCAAATCCGCTCATGGCGCCCCCTTGAGGAAACAGGAAATGCCATATTTTGCATTGACATTGGCCGATTTGCTCAAAACCTCACATTTGTGCTGAGGGTCTTCCCCTGAATGCACCTGCCCACGTTTGCTTACGCTCTGAGCGCCCCCTGATGGATGAACTATCCACGTGTCCCTATTCCTTCGTGCTTTGTCCGATTCGCTCGAAACTTCATCACAGATTGGGGCCTGTACTTGACCTGTTCTCTGGCCGTGAGTGCACACCTGCACCCGTCAGGATCCCACCACTACCCCCAACGTGCACAAGGGCGCGAGGGCCCGTTCAACGCTGCTTGCAGCTTTAATTATTATTATTATTATTATTTATTATTCTTCCGACATTTCAAAGGCCAATTTCGCCCCTTTCCCAATGAAAAACGCTTGTAACTTTCCACATTTGTCCGGCGGATCCGAAATTTGATATTTTTGGGGGCCTTCACATGTTCTGCCCCAAATGCCAAAATAGCGCCCCCTAAACACGTTTCAAAATTCCCATTGGGAAATTTGGTTACTTTCTCGTAGGCAGCTGAAATTTAGTAGACATATGTATCATACCCAGACATACAAAAAATTTCATTGGAGCCATGCCCTAAACCCAACAGGAAGTCGGCCATTTTGATTTGAAGTTTTGAATTTTAAAACGAACTCCTCCTAGGGATTTCGCCCGATCGACTTCAGATTTGGTCCAGATCATCTAGAGACCAAGCTGATGAAAAGTTGTGCTCTGCATGCCTGCAGGTCAAAGGGCGTGGCAGCTAGGGCGTGACAAAATTTGGAAACTTGACAAAAAAATTTCTAAATGCTCTCACGCCCATATACTTGATCTCACCAGATTCAAACTTGCTGGATATGATGATGTCTCCGCCCTGAAGGTCCCCATATCATAACTTTCCACTTTATTAGTTGCGCCCCCCGGTGGCAACAGGAAGTGACCAGTCTTTACTTTGAAAACGAACTCCTCCTTGGGATTTTGCCTGATCAACTTCAAATTTGGTCCAGATCATCTAGAGAGCAAGCAGATCTAAAGTTGTGCTCTGCATGTCTGCTCGTCAAAGGGCGTGGCTGCTAGGGCGTGACAAAGTTTGGTGACTCGCTAAAAAAATTTCAAAATGCTCTCACGCCAACATACTTGATTTTTGCAGCTTCAAACTTGCTGGAAATGATGAGGGCTCAGCCCTGAACGTCATGATATCATAATTTCCCACATTACTAATAGCGCCCCCCGATGGGAACAGAAAGTGAGTAGGGCGGTTACTTTGTCGTAGGCAGATGAAATTCGAGACACATATGTATCATAACCAGACATACAAAGAACTCATTGGAGCCACGCCCTAAACCCAACAGGAAGTCGGCCATTTTGATTTGAATTTTTGAATTTTAAAAGCGAACTCCTCCTAGGGTTTTGGACGATTGACTTCAAATTTGGTACACATCATCTACAGAACAAGCTGATGAAAAGTTGTGCTCTGCATGTCTGTCGGTCAAAGGGCGTGGCTGCTAGGGAGTGACAAAGTTTGGCGACTCGCCAAAAAAATTTCAAAATGCTATCACGCCAACATACTTGATTGTCGAAGGTTCAAACTTGCTGGAGATGATGATGGCTCCGCCCTGAACGTCAAGTTTTAATAACTTCCCACTTTACTGATAGCGCCCCCCTGTGGTAACAGGAAGTGACAGGTTCGATTACTTTGTAGTAGGCATACGAAATTCGATAAACATAAGTATCATACCCAGACATACAAAAAACCTCATTGGAGCCACGCCCTAAACCCAACAGGAAGTTGGCCATTTTGATTTGAATTTTTGAATTCTAAAACGAACTCCTCCTTGGGTTTTGGACCGATTGACTTCAAATTTGGTAAACATCATCTACAGACCAAGCTGATGAAACGTTGTGCTCTGCATGTCTGTTGGTCAAAGGGCGTGGCTGCTAGGGCGTGACAAAGTTTGGGGACTCGCCAAAAAAATTTCAAAATGCTCTCACGCCAATATACTTGATTGTAGAAGGTTCAAACTTGCTGGAGATGATGATGGCTCCGCCCTAAACATCATGATTTAATAACTTCCCACTTTACTGATAGCGCCCCCCTGTGGTAACAGGAAGTGACCAGTTCGATTACTTTATCGTAGGCATACGAAATTCGAAAACATAAGTATCATACCCAGCCATACAAAAAACCTCATTGGAGCCACGCCCTAAACCCAACAGGAAGTCGGCCATTTTGATTTGAATTTTTGAATTTTTAAACAAACTCCTCCTAGGGTTTTCAACCGATTGACTTCAAATTTGGGATACATCATCTAGAGACCAAGCTGATCAAAAGTTCTGCTCTGCATGTCTGTCGGTCAAAGGGCGTGGCTGCAAGGGCGTGACAAAAATTGGCGACTCGCCAAAAAAAATTTCAAAATGCTCTCACGCCAACATACTTGACCACAGAAGCTTCATACTTGCTGGAAATGATGATGGCTCCGCCCTGAACATCATGATGTAATAACTTCCCACTTTACTAATAGCGCCCCCTGGTGGTAACAGGAAGTGACCATATTTTACTTTAACATGTACTGATGACACATAGTTGAACCCATCAACTTCATTCCACTTCTAAAAAATGCAGAACAAGTTGGTGAAGCTACATTTTGAATGCTGTGAAGCTACAAGTAATGGCGTTCATGTGGTAACGTGGCGAAAATGGATCCCTTGCCATGAAAATACAATTGTGTTTTTGCTGTCTTAACTGAACTCGTATCATCATAAAAATTGATCCACAGGTCAAGGATGGCAAGTTGTTTAATCTGATCGGGGCCTCGCCCATGGGGGGAGCAAAATGTTTCTATAGCGCAGCCTTGTGGAAAAAGGAAATGCCATATTTTACATTGACATTGGCCGATTTCCTCGAAACTTTGCATTTGTGCTGACGGTGTGCCCTTCAATGCACCTGCCCACATTTGGTTATGCTAAGAGCGCTCCGATTCGCTCGAAACTTTATCACAGGTTGGAGCCCGTACTTGACCTGTCCACTGGTCATGAGTGCACATCTGCACCCGTCAGGATCTCACCACTAACCCCAACGTGCACAAGGGTGCGAGGGCCCGTTCAACGCTGCTTGCAGCTTTAATTTATATGATAATTGAACAAGATTAATTTAAAATAAAATAATTCATAGCTCTTGATTTGGTGACTTTTGAGCCTCTAATAGCCAACAGTGAAGGTGGAAAACATTTTGTTAAAGCGTATCGAACGTCACATGTAAATTGTTAATGCATTTGCACGCAGCGCAGTCGAATGTAAAACTAGAAATAATCGAGCAAACAAATTCAGGCAAATCTGTCATGTTTCATGGTCATTTAAATTTAAAAATGTAATAAACACAACATATTCAAATAAATCAGACTGTCTACCAATTTAAATCGTTAACTGAGTGAATCAACTGTTTGATTGCAAATTGAGCAAAGCAAGTGGGAAGGGGGTGAGAGCAATTGTCGGGTAGAGGATGATGATTTTGCAGACCTTAACTTTGCTTTGTTCAGCACGTAATTTACCTGAATGTGTTTGCGAGACAATTTCTAGTTTTACGTTTGGTTGCGCTGCGTGCTAATGCAATTACAATTTCTACGCGTCACGTTCGATACGCTTAAACAAAATGTTTTCCACCTTCACTTTAGGCTATTTAGACGCTCTAAAGCAACCAAAATAAACAGCCATTAATTACTTTATTTGAAATCTTGTTCAATTATCAAATAAAAAACGCTCTAAATTTGCGTTTGCCTGAATGTGTCTTCGCTGCATTTGTCTATTGCGTGCAGTGCGAAAATAATTTCTCTCACTTTCACGTTCGATATGCTTTACAAAATTTTTCCACTTCATATATATTTTGAAACGCTTAAAAACCAAGGCCATCTTAAGATGGTTTATTTTTAAGAAATCTGTATAATGATATGTAAAAATTCTACGGTGGAATTCAGAGGTCTGCTGTCTATTCAGATTATTGACATTCTTTCAATCTAAAACAGCAGCCTGGTTAGGTCTGTCTGCTTCTCATTATCTCCTCTTAATCATTATTGGCCACATTTTGGTTTTGATCAGTCAGTTGGCTGAATAAACGGCTTGATTGCAAGTTAGGCAAAGTACACGGGAATTGATTTAAGGTAAGCTAATCATGCCAAGGTGAAGGAGGCTGTCCAACCTCGCTGGTAATTAGCGGACTTCAAATCACAGTTTTCTTCCCGGAAGCATTTCAAATGACCGCATTAGGTAAGTGTCATAGAAAAGGTAATAAGCAAGCACGTCTCTCTGCCTCATAGTGGCAGTTACTTTTATTGTGCTTGCGATAACCGCGATTTCGTTTATCGTGCAGCCCTAATTTAAATGGATTTTAAAATGACCCCTTTTAAGTTTTAAATGTATTTTTTTTTAACTTGGTTTATCTTTTGTACTATTGCTGTACTATTAGGAGCACTTATGCTATAGGTGTAAAACTGCCTGATTCATTACATGCATTTAGCAGACGCTCTTACCCTGATCAACTGAGTGGGTGAGAATTCTGCAATCTAGCATTTCGTTAAAAATGAGTTAAGTACGTGTGGTGCCCTCTTTCTAGGCTTAAATCATAAATATTTAACATCAGTTTCAAGTTCTCCTAAGCTGAAATGACAACAATCTGGCAAACATTTGAATTTACTGAAAGCAGAAACTTTGAACCCGTTTTTTGCAGAATTTTCGATTAATGGGTGAGAAGGCTGATTCACCCACTGAACTGATACGAACGTCGTTGTAAATCACTTCAGTGCAACGATTTCCATTTGTGTGTTTTCTTCGCTCTGACTTGTGTTAAAAATCTGTTCACATCATAAAATATCCTGTCTTTTCTTCGTACAGGAGAGGTGGGGAGATTTGCCTGCTCTTTCTGTGGCGAGAGATTCCAGACGCTGGATCATTTGATGTTGCACAAAACGACACATAAAGGAGAGCGCCAGCATCGGTGCACCCAGTGTGGGAAGTGCTTCGTTTGTAAGTCAGCGCTGAAGATGCACCTGCGAACTCATACAGGAGAGCGCCCATACCACTGCTCCCAGTGTGGGAAGAGCTTTATTTGTAAGTCACACCTGAATTCACACCAGCGAACTCATACAGGAGAGCGCCCGCACCCCTGCTCCCAGTGCGAAAAGAGCTTTATTTGTAAGGCGTCCCTGATTGCACACCAGCGAATTCATTCAGGAGAGCGCCCGTACCCCTGCTCCCAGTGCGAAAAGAGCTTTATTTGTAAGGCGTACCTGATTGCACACCAGCGAACTCATACAGGAGAGCGCCCGTACCACTGCTCCCAGTGCGCAAAGAGCTTTATGTGTAAGTCACACCTGAATTCACACCAGCGAAGTCATACAGGAGAGCGTCCGTACCCCTGCTCCCAGTGCGAAAAGAGCTTTATTTGTAAGGCGTACCTGATTGCACACCAGCGAACTCATACAGGAGAGCGCCCATACCCCTGCTCCCAGTGCGAAAAGAGCTTTATTTGTAAGGCGTACCTGATTGCACACCAGCGAACTCATACAGGAGAGCGCCCGTACCACTGCTCCCAGTGCGAAAAGAGCTTTATTTCTAAGTCACACCTGAATGTACACCAACGAACTCATACAGGAGAGCGCCCGTACCAGTGCTCCCAGTGCGAAAAGAGCTATATTTGTAAGTCGTACCTGATTGCACACCAGCGAACTCATACAGGTGAGCGCCCGTACCACTGCTCCCAGTGCGAAAAGAGCTTTGCTTGTAAGGCGTACCTGATTGCACACCAGCGAACTCATACAGGAGAGCGCCCGTACCACTGCTCCCAGTGCGAGAAGAGCTTTATTTGTAAGGCATACCTGATTGCACACCAGCGAACTCATACAGGAGAGCACCTGTACCACTGCTCCCAATGCGGGAAGAGCTTTATTTGTAAGTCACACCTGAATTCACACCAGCGAACTCATACAGGAGAGCGCCCGCACCCCTGTTCTCAGTGCGAAAAGAGCTTTATTTGTAAGGCATACCTGGATGTACACCAGCGAACTCATACAGGAAAGCGCCCGTACCACTGCTCCCAGTGTGAGAAGAGCTTTATGTCTAAGTCACACCTGAATAAACACCAGCGAACTCATACAGCAGAGCGCCCGTACCACTGCTCCCAGTGCAAAAAAGAGCTTTATTTGTAAGGAGTACCTGAATGAACACCAGCGAACTCATACAGGAGAGCGCCCGTACCACTGCTCCCAGTGCGAAAAGAGCTTTATTTGTAAGGCATACCTGAATAAACACCTGTGCCAACGGAACCAGAAGTAGGGCGCCTAAGGGCTCATCCCCCCCAACTTCACACCCAATCCCACAGTCTTTTTTTAAAGTTGCCTATAACTGTATCCTTGCAAATACCCATATATTTGGACAATTACAGTGAAAAGACATTTTAGTGATTCTGAGACATTTGGTAAAATAAAGCAGGCAGACAAAAACGGGAGGAATATTTACATTTTGTAGTACAACCAAAGAGGACATTGCAACACCAATCAAATACATATATTGTATTGCAACCAATAAAATTATTTCAATGCCGTGCGCTGGCCCACCGACAGCCAGGTCAGTAGTCCCAGGCTCTGGGTCACAGGGGATCCAGAACTGGACCCTACACTGCTAAAACATCTGTTGGAATAAATTTTCAAAATTGGCTTTTTTGTAGGGGGAGGAAAAAAAATATATAGTATGTGGATCACACATAATGTATGTGCTGTTTTCCCCCCCAACTTTCTTTTACATAGTGATCAAAAACATTTTTACTTTCCCTCCAAGCAAAACTTGTTTTGCCTGTTACCCCAAATAACCACTAATAAACATAATAGAAGAAGAAGAATGTTGCCTATACGTTTTAGCTAAAGTTGAATGCGTTTATTTATGGCAAAATGTTGCAGATTTTTCATATCTAGAGCAAATATTCAGAGATACATGATCAGTTGGAAATTGAATGTTTGCTGATGACCTTGATTAGTAAAATCCAGTGTATAACTGCTTTGGAGTTAAACTTTTTTTTCCAGCGCTTTAAGGGTTAAGGTACCCTGATTAGGGTCCCAGGGTTACATTTATTCCTCTCCTGACCAGAAAAGATATACAGATGCATAAATTTGGATTGATGAAGTTTAGATGGGGTTAGAGTAAGTATACTGACCTCTGATTGGTCAGTGAGAAGCAGGTGCTCTCCCCCAGATCACTGCATAGTTTAATCACAAGATAGAGCCTGGCTGCTGAAGGAGTCCATCGAGAGACTGTGGCTGAATCCAAGGCTACTTTGGAGCTGGTTTGCAAGGTGTGCAACGACATAGCGGAGTCACATGGTATGTCTAGAGGGGCAGTGCAAGTCAGCTCGAACAGCGAACCAAGACTTCTGTGCAGTACATCACATGACTCCTCAGGCAAGTAAATATGGTGGCCTACATAGCTGCAATAAAAGTGATAGAAGAGATTGACTCTTTGGATATTTGATCTTCATGGACTTGTGGATGAAGGTCAGGACCGAAGATGAAGGCATATGGGCAACTCCATTTTGCAGAAGCTCAGGGGCCAAAAATTATTTTCCAGACATTGGGGAAAACCGCGCTTGAAATGAACAGATTTTCAGCTTTGTGGAACAAAAGTTATTTTGATTGGGATGATGTGGAGAAGGTAGCTATGGTGCATTGAAGAGGACATTTAGTTCTCATTTAGTTCTCTTTTTATAACTTGACTAATCTCTTTTGTTGTCTACTATTTGTTCAGTTGTCACTTATTTCATTAAGCGCTCTTTGTCCTTTTAATTATTGACACTTAACGTGCCTCCTTGGAGCTCTGCACTCTGCACAATCAACAAATTTTCAAAATTTTAGAAAAACTTGTTTTTATTCAGTTGATCGATTTTCTTATTTAAAAATAATATTTTTGAGACATATCAATCTGGTTTTAGGATGAAACACAGTTCAGAGACAGCCTTCTTGACGATTGTTAATTATATTAGGTGGAATCTGGACTCACAAAAAATTTCAGTCCTGGTACTACTGGATCTAAGTGCAGCCTTTGATACGGTAGATCACCTCATTCTTTTGGACAGACTGAAATACCTGGTTGGCCTCTCTGGCACTGTTTACAAATGGTTCAATTCCTATCTCACAGATAGAAAATTTCTGGTAAGTATGGATATGAACTTTTCAGAGATCCATGAAAATAAATGTGGTGTGCCCCAAGGCCCAATTTTAGGACCCGTACTTTTTAATTTATACATGCATCCACTTGGGAAAGTTATCAGGAGACATGGTATCAATTTTCACAGCTATGCAGATGATACACAGCTGTACATTGCCATGTCTCCTGAATATACATGGCCACTTGAGATCCTTTTTAACTGTATTTTAGATTTTAAATCCTGGCTGGCAGAAAACCTCTTGCAACTCAACCAGGACAAAACTTAAGTCTTAATTATCAGTCTTGAGGCCAAGAGAGAAACTTCTGTCAAAGCTACAGGCGTTGTCATTGAAGCCATCTGAACAACTAAAAAATCTGGGTGTCATTTTTGACTCTGAGCTTAGTTTTATTCCACATCTTAAGAATGTAGTTTATACAAGTTTTTATCATCTTAAGAATATAGCCAGAGTCTGACCATTTCTCTCTCGGACCAACACGGAGATGCTGATGCATGCTTTTATTTCCAGTCGTATTGATTATTGCAATACCCTGCTTTCTGGTCTTCCCAAAAGGATTTCTCAACTTCAGTTGCGCCAGAATTCAGCTGCATGTGTGCTGACAAAGACCAGGAGGCGGGCGCACATAACACCGGTTTTAAAATCATTGCATTGGTTTCCCATGTGTTTCAGGATTGATTTTAAGGTCCTTTTAATGGTTTTTAAATGTCTTGATGTTCTTGCACCTTTTTATCTCTCATATTTGCTTTTATCTCGTGAACCCTCGTGGACCCTGAGATCCTCCAGCGCCAGCCTCTTAGTCAGTCCCAGAGTTAACACAAAAACCTATGGTGAGGCAGCTTTCCAGCATTATGCCCCACGTTTATGGAACAGCAGCTTTCCAGCATTACACTCCTCGTTTATGGAACAGCAGCTTTCCAGAATTACACTCCTCGTTTATGGAACAGCAGCTTTCCAGCATTATGCCCCACGTTTATGGAACAGCAGCTTTCTAGCATTATGCCCCACGTTTATGGAACAGCAGCCGGAGAACCTGAGGGCCGCAGAGACTGTTGAGATTTTTAAAAGCAGGTTCAAGACCTACCTTTTTAATTTGGCTTTTAACTAGTGTCTGTTTTATTTTACTGATTTTTATAATGTTTTTAGCTCTACTTTTTGTATGTTTTTCTTACCTCATCATCTGCATGCATTTTAATTTATTTAATAATTGATTTAATTCTGTTGTTCTATGTTTTATTACAACCCCAATTCCGAAATAGTTGGGACGAAATGTAAATTGCGAATAAAATCAAAATGCAATGTCTTTCAGGTATGTTACTGACAATAGAACATAGATAACATTTCATAATGTTGAAACTGAGACATTTTACATTTTTATCAACAAAATTAGCTTATTTCAAATTTTCTGCCTGCAACAGGTCTCAAAAAAGTTTCGACACAGGCAAAAAAAGGGCTGAAAAAGCAATTAATATATAGGAGAATCAGCTTAAAGAACATTTAGCAAGTAATTACGTTAACTGGCATTAGGTTTGTAACATGATTGGCTATAAAAGAGATGTCTTAGAGAGGCTGAGTCTCTCAGAAATAAAGATGGCCAGAGGCTCTCCAACCTGTGAAGGCTTGCGTAAAAAATTTTGGAATACTTTAAAAACAATGTTCCTCAATGTCAAATTGCAAAGGCTTTGGAGGTTCCATCATCGACAGTGCATAACATCAAAAGATTCAGAGAAACTGGAAAAATCTCTGTGCGTAAGGGACAAGGCTGAAGACCTTTACTGGGTGCCCGAGATCTTCGGGACCTCAGACACCACTGCATCATTCACCGGCATGATTCTGTCATTGACATTACTAAATCGGCCCAGGACTACTTCAAGAAACCACTGTCTGTAAACACAGTCCGCCGTGCCATCCACAGATGCCACCCTAAAACTCTATCATGCAAAAAGGAAGCCATTGTTGAGCATGAACCAGAAGCGCCGCTGTGTTCTGTGGGCCAAGGCTCATTTAAAATGGACTGTAGCAAAGTGGCAAAGTGTCCTGTGGTCAGACGAGTCCAATTTTGACATTCTTGTTGGAAATCATGGGCGTCGTGTCCTCCGGGCTAAAGAGGAGAAAGACCACCCCTCCTGTTATCAGCGTTCAGTTCAAAAGCCATGGTATGGGGATGCATTAGTGCATATGGTGTGGGACACTTGCATGGTTTAAAAAGTACCATGAATGCTGAAAGGTATATAAAGGTTTTAGAGCAACATATGCTCCCCTCCAGACGACATCTATTCCAGGGAAGGCCTTGTGTATTTCAGCAGGACAATGCAAAACCACATACTGCAGCTATTACAACAGCATGGCTTGGTAGTAGAAGAGTCCGTGTGCTGAACTGGCCTACCTGCAGTCCTGATCTTTCACCGATTGAGAACATTTGGCGCATAATTAAACGAGAAGTCCGTCAAATGAGACCCAAAACTCTCCAGCAGCTGGAAGCCTGTATTAAACAAGAGTGGGATCAAATTCCAATGGATAAACTCAAGAAACTTGTCTCCTCAATATCCAGACGCCTCCACTCTGTGTTAAAAACAAGAGGGGATGCTACACCATGGTAAACAGGCCCCTGTCCCAACTTTTTAGAGACTTGTAGAAGCCATCAAATTTGAAATGAGCTCATTTTATGGATAAAATTGTAAAATGTCTGTTTCAACATTTGCCATGTTATCTCTGTTCTATTGTGAATAAAATACTGGCTGGTGTGATTTGAAAGTCATTGCGTTTTGATTTTATTCACAATTTACACTTTGTCCCAACTATTTCGGAATTGGGGTTGTATTTTGTCATTTATTTTAGCTTAGTTTTTAACTCCAGTGTTTCCTCAGTGGGAGCCCTTTGCATCGGGGGCGGCTGTTGGTTCTTGCTCCTGCGGCGCTGGCTTGGGTCCCCCCCACCCTAACCCCCGGTGGGGTGGAGGTCCATACCATCACCTTATGGAGGTGGTGCGCGGCCCGTCCTCCTGCCTGGGATCGCGGTGTGACTCCATGTTAGCGGCCAGGTTCCTGGGAGCGGCATCTGCCTCTTGATTCAGACGGCTCCCTGAGATAGTGTTTCCTCTCAGGTTCTTCCATGCTCAGCCTTGGTATTCTTTTTTTTTTTTTTTAAATATTCATTGCTACATTTGCATGAGTGCTTCTTTATTACGGGAATAAGGGTGGGGGGTTGGAGTTGGAACGGGGGGAGGTGGTGGGGGGATTCTGTTTTTTTTTTATTTGTGTGTAAAGCACTTTGTGCTACAATTTTATTGTATGAAAAGTGCTCTACAAATAAAGTTTTGATTGATTGATTGATTGATTTTGTATTGAACTTTTGCACTTTTGTACGTCGCTCTGGATCAGGGCATCAGCTAAGTCCATGTAATGTAATATAATGACATGCTTTTCCATGTTTTTCCACCATCAAAATATGCATGAATTAGCCTCACTTTATATCTACTGAGTGAACTTGTTTCTTATCCAATGTTTTACGTTGACAAGGTGACAACAGCAGAAAATGGCTTTGTCAAAGCTTTCGGTTCAAAATTCCTTTCAAATAAACTACAACCCCAATTCCAAAATAGTTGGGACAAAGTGTAAATTGTGAATAAAATCAAAATGCAATGACTTTCAGATCACATGAGCAAATATGTTATTTACAATAGAACATAGATAACATTTCAAATGTTGAAACTGACACATTTGACATTTTCATTCACAAAATGAGCTTATTTCAAATTTTCTGGCTGCACCAGGTCTCATAAAAGACACAGGCAAAAGAGGGCTGAAAAAGCCATTAATATATAGGCTAAGAGAATCAGCTGAAAGAACATTTAGCTAGTAATTACGTTAACTGGCATCAGGTGTGTAACATGATTGGCTGCAAAAGGGATGTCTTAGAGAGGCTGAGTCTCTCAGAAGTAAAGATGGCCAGAGGCTATCTTTCATTTGGGCAAACTTCAAACTCGTGTCAAAAGTTCAGTTCTCAAGACCAAATAAATTCTGAAAATTTGTGTACTTCTAGATAACATGGAGATGTCTGTTATTTATTTTCATGAAGATTTGTTGTTCCATGAGTAAAAACTTATGTTTGAAGATTATCTGTATTCCACTGACTGCAATAGTTCACATGAATATAGAATTCAAAATATTGTCAAAAATTCAGTTTTTGAGATAAATTTCTGAAATTTACCACACAAAATCAATCGTGACTTCAAAATGTTGTCTTTTTTATGATCATGGGAGATTTATTTTGTAAGAATTTGAAATAGCGGTTTACAGGACTGTTTATGAAAAATATTTTAATGCATTGTGCACTCAAAAAAATGAAATGTTATGAAATGTTCGATTTACTTAATGTTATGTCAACTGGTTCAACAAAACTGAGTTAAGTACATTCCACTCAATGCAAAACTGGCCAAAAATGTTAGAAGTCAAGTAAAGGTTACGCAAATCAATTGCGTGGAACCAGTCGACATAACATTATTATGTAAATCTAACATTTCATAACATTTCCTTTTTTTGAGTGTGGGCTCAATTTTTCATAAATCAAAAAACTTTGCTGGTATATTTGTGGAGTGAGTTTGATGTCATTTAAGCAAAAAATGAAAGACAGTTGAAAATTGCTTTCATCTCAAATTATGTGAAATTTTTGGCTCAATTGGGGCTACATTTTGGTGTGATATGTTCACGGAAGGACACCAGTAGCGAGTCGTGAATCCAAAGAATGAGATTTTATTGAACAGAAAGATTTCAAACAAACAAGGCGCGTGGGCCAACAAAAACTCTACCAATGAACAGAAATAATGCTGGGGAAAAGGAGGGCACAAGCCCAACAAAAAACTCCACTTAAAAAGCTGAAAAATCAAAACTGAAAAAACTGCAGGATTAAGGGCCAACAAAAAACTACACTCAAAGAGCTGAAACAATAGGGTAGTAAGAATGCAATGATATGATCAAGACAAATGACAGAGCATGGAAACAAGGACCTCCGCCGAATAAGAAGGTACAGGGCTGAAGAGATAACGAGGAACGCCTGAGCAGAACAGGGAGGGAAGAGAGCATGAACATGAGACATTGGACAAGGCTTAATGACATAACAAACCCATTAAGAAAATGGGCGTGCTCAGCTAAGTACCAATGAAGTATGCAGATTGAGGGAAGCGTGAAAAAGTTACGCAGCAAAGTAAAGCAAGATCTGAAATAATATCGAAGCGGAAAATCATGTCAATTAAAACCCTACCTAAATTTGTAATGTTCGTAAAGTGCCTGTCTAAGAAAAACACCTCCCGTGAATGTTAGTAGATATTAGTGACTAAAAACAGTTAATTGACACTAAGCTTAGAAAGGCCTGAAACCAGAACAGCACTGAAGGAAAATTGAAATACCGCAGCCAGCCAATAGCAAAGAAGCAGTGCATGCACTCGAGAAAACAAGACGTGGACTGGAACGCAGACATGAGGAGGAGTCCATTCGACAGTGCGGGACAGGATCTAGAAACAACACAAGGCAAGACAGAACAAGAACATAACAGTAAGTTGCAATGTTGTAGCAAGTACGACTGATTTAGTATGAATTTTTTAAGTTTTAAAATTTAGAGAATTGCTATAGTGCCATCAGGATTACTTGCCTGCAAAGCTAGTTTTGGAAATTTTGCATAGATCCAGACCTATGTGCAAATTTTTGTTAATTTTCATGCATGGGAAGATGGATTTCCTGGGAAGAATTATAATAACAGTAATAATAATAATAGTAATAACAACAACAACATTGAAGAAAAGCAAGAGGGACCAGTAGCTCCCCAGCCCCTTATAGGGTTTAAAAATGTTTTAACGTTTACTCATTTACATGTCGTAAGCTGTATATGTGATTGGGGCTTGCCTAAAATCATACTTCATGTGCAGAGTAAATCCTGTCTTGCAAACCAAGAGTCCTACAGCGGGTTGGTGGACGGGTTTAATCGCAGTAAGTCTGCTCTGTATCAGTACCTACACAATGGCTGCAAGCTGATGGTACAGCATCTGTCCCTCTGCATTTTCCAGTCCACAGCATCAAAAAAAAAAAAAAAAAACGAAGTGTTAAATTGTCTTACCTGATTGCTGCCACCTGCCTCCAGTGCAACACAAACTATCACTTTAACAGAGCAGAAAAACCATTGAAGATATTTCCTCTGCACATTGGACAGGTCCCTGCTGTAAGCCATTAGGTTTTTAATTTTCGATAGACAATTAGCTTTTATAAATGGTGGGGAAAAATTTGACTATTTCAAAAAGTGCTGGGAGGCGGGAACATTTCTGCAGAATAAATGAAGCCGATGGTGATCGTGGATGCTGGCCGAATGTGACCCTTTGGTTGCTCCCTGAGCCTGAGAGGAATTTTTCATTATTAGAGTAGCTTCCAGAAAGAGATGTCAGCACACACAGTATTCATTCTTAATCACGCCTGTAGACGTCACTCAAAGATTTTATTGTGATCCAACGAGAGGTGAAGCAGGTTTTGAGTCATATGTGGACCATTATGTGATCTGATAAGGTTTATTTGAGTGGATGGATACTGTTCCCTCCAAGAACTTTGGTCTCTAATCTTGGCATTATATCTGTTAGAAGAGGTGCTGCTGAGCACGGCAGTAATTTGTACGGATTTGGCTGCTGTAATGTTGGCTCTCATTAATGGAGCAATGGACATCGGGCCTTTGAGGCCCGTATTCAGAAACGACTCTCACACGAACTTGAGTGAGTACTAAAACTTAGTGTCAGGTTATACTAAATGAGTCAGAGGTTGCCGGAACACTCATTTGCTTTCAGAGACCTCACTCACACTGAAAATAGTGTCTCTTTCTGAGTGAAGGTTGAGTGCAGGGAACACCTCCCTTGAGCCGCATTAACTTGCGCCGGTATTTTGTTGTCATAGCTTTCAGGTGGTTACAAACATTGGAAACTCTGGATCATTTACAGCCACGTGCTCGACGCAATCGCAACTACGCAAATTTTAACTATAATGATGATAACGATGCCGGTGACTCGCTGACTGATCACCTGGTTTCAGTGTTTACGAACTGCACTGTGGTGAACTCGAGGTTTGCATTTGTGTACCCACCAGTGGCTACTGGTGACCTGGCAATAGGGGAAGCTCAAAACCATCCCTTAAAAATAATGATTGGACATGACCTGTTTTCAATCATTTAGGCTAATAAAATTTTATTTACTTGGACTCCAAAAATCCTAAGGATTATCATGTGTCGCCAGTTCTACTTGTTAAGTTAGAATGAGCACTGATAATTATTGCCCTGTTTTCAATTCATTTAAAGTACCATTGCAGAAACTCCGAAAACTCTCAACATTGTCAGGTGTGGCCAGTTTTCATTAATGACGCATATCTGTCAACTCTCACGCATTCGGATTTGTCGCGATTTTTTCTTTACTCATGGGTTGGAAAATTCTGCGCTCAGCTGGCTCGTGGGGCGCCGCGTGGATTGGTCTGCGAGGCTCCTGTAGCTTTAAGTCACGAGAATCCATTCTTTTCTACATTCTTAATTGCTGAATGTAGAAGGAAATGTCTGGCACGTTTCACAGCTTGTTGCTTAGTGAGCCTCGCGGGCTATCCTGCGCCTTTCGCGAGCCACTCGACCACGGAATTTATGAAGACATGGTGATAACTTTTCGTCGTCATTTATGTGCGAAAGAAACACCTCAATTATGTGAAGCAATGTATAACAACGCTATCAAATATAAATTTGATTGTCATTTTACCAATTAGTCTGAGAAACTTTCTAATCAAGAAAAGTAAACTGTGACAGGTTTTGGTCATTCAGCACTGAAGGGTGAGGATTGAGCGTCCCTTTGCAGCAGTCGACGCATGCGCCTCTGGTACCCAGTGCCCACTACTGTCAGTTACGCTCGAGTGGCGTTTGTGAATAGCAACTGGCGAGGAGTGGGACCGCTCCCTTGGTTAGTGGTAGGTCGATCTCTTTCTCACACTCCAGTTACATTTCAGTCGTACTTACTATATGGTGAGTGTGAGTGTCGTTTCTGAATACGGGCCTTAGAGTCACTGAAATGTCCTTTTACTCTAAGGGGTATTTAAGGGGTATAGGGGTATTTGAGGGCATACAGTGAATGGCAACTGAAAAAAAAAGACTGGGAGGGGGTGTAGAGTCAGTGGCCCCTTGGACCCCCTACTTCTGGTGTTGTTGGAGTGGGCACTTTACAATATGAGTTTGCTGGCGCGAATTCAGGTATGCCTTACAAATAAAGCTCTTTCCGCACTGGGAGCTGTGGTACGGGCGTTCTCCTGTATGAGTTCGCTGGTGTACATTCAGGTCTGACTTAGGGATATAGTTCTTTTCGCAATGATAGCAGTGGTATGGGAGCTCCCCTGTATGAGTTCTCTGGTGTACATTCAGATATGACTTGATAAGATAGCTCTTGCCACACTGACAGCTGAAGTACGAGCGTTCTCCCGTATGAGTTTGCTGGTGTGCATTCAGCTATGACTTACAAATAAAGCTCTTTTCGCACTGGGAGCAGGGGTACGGGCGCTCCCCTGTATGAGTTCGCTGGTGTACATTCAGGTGAGACTTCATAATAAAGCTCTTTTCGCATCAGGAGCAGTGGTACGGACGCTCTCCTGTACGAGTTCGCTGGTGCATTGTCAAATACAATTTACAGTTGAAACTCTTCTCACAATGGGCGCAGTGGTACGGGTGCTCTCCTGTATGAGTCTGCTGGTGTGCATTCAGGTATGACTTACAAACAAAGCTCTTTCCACACTGGGAACATTGGTATGGACGCTCCTCTGTATGAATTCGCTGGTGCATCGTCAGGAAAGATTGACTCTTGAAGCCCTTGCCACACTGGAAGCAGTGGCACAGGCGCTCTCCTGTATGAGTTCGCAGGTGCATCTTCAGGGCTGACTTACGAGTAAAGCTCTTTTCACAATAGGAACAGTGGTATGGGCACTCTGCCGTATGAATTCGCTTGTGCACCATCAGATTATAAAGCGTCACAAATCCCTTGCCACAGTAAGAGCTGGGAAGTTTCACCGACTGTCCTGTAGATAGAAAAGACAGGATATTTGTGCTGCGAGTAGATTTATAACACAAGTGATTACAGAAAACACTCAAACGGAGATCAATGCACAGAAGCAGACTTAACACTCAGGTTACATCGGTTCATCCCGGTAAGAGCATCTACTAAATGCATGTAAGGTAATGTATCAGGCACTTTTACAGCATAACATCATTACTCCTAATCATTACTCCTGATAGTAGTCAAAGTACAAAAGAAAAAACAAGGTTAAAAAAAAAAAAAACTTACCGGCCATTAATATACAACCCCAATTCCGAAATAGTTGGGACAAATTGTAAATTGTGAATAAAATCAAAATGCAATGACTTTCAGATCACGAGCCAACCTGTTATTTACAATAGAACACAGATAACATTTCAAATGTTGAACTGATACATTTTACATTTTTATCCACCAAATGAGCTTATTTCAAATTTTCTGGCTGCAACAGGTCTCAGAAAAGTTGGGACACAGGCAAAAAAGACTGAAAAAGCAATTAATATATAAGAGAATCAGCTGAAAGAACATTTACCAAGTAATTAAGTTAACTGGCATCAGGTGTGTAACATGATTGGCTATGAAAGGGATGTCTTAGAGAGGCTGAGTCTCTCAAAAGTAAAGATGGCCAGAGGCTCTCTAACCTGTGAAGGCTTGCGTAAAAAAAATTGTGAAATACTTTAAAAAGAATGTTCCTCAACGTCAAATAGCAAAGGCTTTGGAGGTCTCATCATCGACAGTGCAGAACATCATCAAAAGATTCTGAGAAACTGGAAAAATATCTGTGCGTTAGGGACAAGGCCGAAGACCATTACTGGATGCCCGTGATCTTCGGGCCCTCAGACGCCACTGCATCACTCACAGGCATGATTCTGTCATTGACATTACTAAATGGGCCCAGGAATACTTCAAGAAACCTTTGTCTGTAAACACAGTCTGCCGTGCCATCCACAGATGCCACCTAAAACCTCTATCATACAAAAAGGAAGCCATTGTTGAGCATGATCCAGAAGCGCTGCTGTGTTCTGTGGGCCAAGGCTCATTTAAAATAGACTGTAGCAAAGTGGCGAAGTGTCCTGTGGTCAGACGAGTCCAAATTTGACATTCTTGTTGGAAATCATGGGCGTTTAGTCCTCCGGGCTAAAGAGGAGAAAGACCACCCCTCCTGTTATCAGCATTCAGTTCAAAAGCCAGCATCTCTGATGGTATGGGGATGCATTAGTGCATATGGTGTGGGACACTTGCATGTTTTAAAAAGCACCATGAATGCTGAAAGGTATATAAAGGTTTTAGAGCAACATATGCTCCTCTCCAAACGAAATCTATTCCAGGGAAGGCCTTGTGTATTTCAGCAGGACAATGCAAAACCACATACTGCAGCTATTACAACAGCATGACTTCGTAGTAGAAGAGTCCGTGTGCTGAATTGGCCTGCCTGCAGTCCTGATCATTCACCGATTGAGAACATTTGGAGCACAATTAAATGAAAAGTCCGTCAAAGGAGACCCAAAACTCTCCAGCAGCTGGAAGCCTGTATTAAACAAGAGTGGGTTCAAATTTCAATGGCTAAACTCAAGAAACTTGTCTCCTCAATGCCCAGACACCTCCACTCTGTGTTGAAAAGAAGAGGGGATGCTACACCATGGTAAACAGGCCCCTGTCCCAACTTTTTGTGCCCTGTCGCAGCCATCAAATTTAAAATGAGCTCATTTTGTGGATAAAATTGTAAAATTTCTTAGTTTCAACATTTGCTATGTTATCTCTGTTCTATTGTGAGTAAAACACTGGCTGGTGTGATTTAAAAGTCATTGCGTTTTGATTTTATTCACAATTTACACTTTGTCCCAACTATTTCGGACTTGGGATTGTATTTCTCAATATGAATTATTGTTATTATCATGGATAGGGAACAATGTCCTGTTTGCATGTACATAATATGCACTCATACATAACATTACTAATGTAGCTACAGGCTACAGTACTCAGCGAAGAGCTAGGCAATCTAGAAGCAGCGACGTCGCAGAGTAACTAATTAAGCAGCTTGCACAGATGCACACAATACAGCTGGTACGATGAGACATTGTGGAAATGAACGCAAGGACATTGTATTAATTTCACCCGAAACATAGTATGACACAGTTGGATGATGGGATTTGATTGTAGGTCTCAACATCGAACTGGTCACAAAGCAGGCGGGATGATGGAAAATTAGCGTACTAGTTCAACCTGCATGTGCGTCTAAACAAGTTACTAAAACATAATTTTAAGGGCAAGATAAATCAGTGACTAAACTCAAAAAGAAGGTAAGCATATATCATCATGAGTCCCCAGCACGACAAAATAAGAGATACAAGCACTTCTCCCCTAATCTGGTAAAACCTAGTAACTCACTTTTTGGTGGGAATTGAGTTAAACCCATTTTTGCAGTTACTAGGTTACTAAGCACCAAATAAAGTACCTACAGTTGTCATTGAGAATACCCATTCTCTTTTTAATTTTTTTTTTTTTACAGTGAGTTTATCCTGAAGGACTTAAGTTGTTTTCAATTTTCTCAGTTTCATGAAAAAGTGAGTTTCTAGGTTTTACCAGATTAGTGGAGATTTGCAATGTAAAAAAAAAAAAAAAAAGCCTAATTTATCCCGAACCTCCTGAGGAGCATGTTACCCAATAGCATTAAAAATCAGGCTGGGCAAAACCCAAGTTAATCCCACTATGTCACAGCGTACTGAGCAGCCATTAGAGAGGACAGCTGCATCACTTTTAGCCATAATTTAACTAGGCATATTTTGCAAATGGGGAAATTTTCATTTGAAAAAAAATTTGTTAAAAATCCAAAAATTAACATTTTTAAAAAGTGCAAACAAACTTCAGAGACATGGTCCCAAAGAAGTAAATCTGGCCACCGGTTTCAGAAGAGAAGACTGTCAAAGATTTCGTGTGTGGAACACAACCACAACCATGATGACGGACGCTGGGCGCCACCAGATCCCAATATCGGACGGTGAGCTAAAATTACATTTAAAACCGAAAAGTGGTCGTTTTTTAGCTCATGGATACGCGAAGTGTAGAAATTTGTCATTTTGGGGACTCAATTATGCAAATGAGTCACACGCTAACTCCCTCGACTGCTAGCAGATTGCTATCTCAATGTTATTTTGCATGCAATTGCAGCAGAGTTTGAAGTCACCACAATGAGGACATTCAGGTTTTTACTTTGGTGGTTTCGTTTTTTTGAAGCCCAAATGTTTTTCACATTCTAAATGTCTCAACTAATCTGTCTCTGATTATTTTCTGGATATTTGTTCAAAGGACCAACTTAACAAACTGAGGTGCAAGCAAACAGATGAAAAAATCACCTGCTTTCTGAGGAGAAAATTCTTTACTTCAAATGTTAGTCCATGCTACAGGTTTAATTTACTATACATATCAAGTAATTGACAAAGTTTGCTTAAGATCTTAGTGGGTATTTTTCCTCAAGAATGAAGCAACTTAATCATTATGAGTTAGGGCACAATAATCCCACCCCACTCTCACAACAATTCCTGCACATTCTTTACAAATGCACAATTCTTCACCTGTATTTCCTTCTGCAGAGGAGATAGCCTGAGATCCAGGGGAGAGAGCTATAGACTGTTCAAGAAAAGAGCAAGGAACAAGGGATGAAGATGCCTCCTCTTCATGGTTAACATCTGACATTCCTCCAGTTTGGTGGTCTTCACTCATGTCCCACTCACCCCCACTCTTTGGGCTCCAGACATATCTTTCCTCCTCTTCATCTTTCACTCAATCCTCCCTCTTCATTCTGCCTCCCCACACCTTCCTCCTCCTCTTCCTTTGAGCTGGAGAGAATTAGTTCTTCCTCCCTGTTCATCCCATATCTATAGTTTAGGCATGGGCAACGCTCTGCATAAACTCTAATGGAATGCGTAACAGCTGAACTGGGGCGGTAAACAAGCCTCAGAAAACTTATTAAAAAAATGATGTAAATACCATTTTCATACAAAAAAGAACACCATGGTTTGATTAAAAGCAACCTTTTCAATAGGATACCCGCATTTCATACATGAACTCTGCGTATTACGGCCAATAACGCGATTTGAACAGAGCTATTATTCACCTGTTGGATGAATGCATGACCTCAATTTGCGCCGTGTTTACAAACTTTCAAGTGCACGGTGTGGCAAAAATATCCATTTTGGAGGTAGATTTCAAACAGCCCGCGCTGACGTGATATCCCAGCTACGGCCCTGATTGACTTACAGCCATCTAATTTGAGAAATTACGAGTCTATTCATCCAAACTAGACCTCCAGGGGATGTGAAATAAGTTCGACAGAAGTTGTTGAAGTTCGTCGCGAGTTCACCGTGACTTCTTCTCAACAATGGCAAGAAAGGTCAGTGTATTTTTACTGTAACCTACATAGTTAGTTGACAGAATATCCTGTGACCCTATTTGCAAAGTTTCGGTAAAATATACCAAGGAATAAACCAGCGCCAGGCGTTCAAAACCTACCAGTGTTCTGACAAATTTTGCTACCTATCAAAATATGCCACCTCGCGAACACCGGTCACAAGATTCATTCACTTATACCCTTCAATTCGAGGCTGCGAGGATGGAAATCTGAATAATCAATTCGGAAAAATTCTCGGCTCTCGGTAATTCTGTACATCGTTTAAACATTTTGTTAATCGGATTATGAAAGAAGACTGAAAATAAGCGCCCGCTTTTTGTTTGGGTGTAAAAGCGCATATTTAAAGGAGAATACATTGTTTATTGATTAAGCATTGAACTCTGCATTAGTCAAACTGTTTTAATATTTGTTGATGACATTGCTTCGGCTTCCTGGAAGCAAGTACGCGCAAATCTACTGTCTAGTGAGCATTTCAGGTTCGATGTACTGAGTAATAACGCCATGAAACTTAAACTGGCCCGTCATTCTGCGAATAGTCTTACTAAACTAGTTAATCGTCTGATTGCTAATCAAGCAAAGGGGAGGTTTCTGCCTCGCCAAACTAACCTCCGACTGCACGTCACTGTTTTTTACTATGAATTATTCACAGTAGCTCATTTAAACTATCATGGGAGGAGGGTATATGGACATTGTAAAAAAACAGTGCAAAGGTTTTTTTTTTTTTTTTATCACCACGGGTTATTGAAGGGGAATGTTTGATTCATTTTTCGTAGCAGTGGGAGGGCAAACAACTGCCGGCATCAGCGACTTCACTGCATTTTATATAGTAATGGGCGAGTAGCGTTAATGTTTGCCCCCACCGATAATTTTGACATTTTTGCAGGCCATTGATCCAAAAAAAAACTTCACAGGCAACCCATTCATACCATTTTTTAATATCAGTGCAAAACCTAATGTTTGTTGAACATAATTGGGTGAAATTCAATGCATTTTCCATTAAAAAGGGCCTAGGGGGTGCTGCTGTACTTCAGAAAAGGGGTTGATGACTTTAGCATCAATTATTTCTGTTAGGGTACCCTAATGGATAATTTGGCCAGGTTTATTTCTGAGTAGACTGCATTTTCGAAAATGCCCTCAGGCTTCACCCCCCAATTTTCACAATGGGTTTTGTTGATAAATGCCAAAATCAGCCATTTTTGGGACCCTGTGGCTCTGAGACCCTTTCCTGTAAAGGCGTTGGACTTGTGGCAAACTCTTCGTCTGTGTCTTCTGTACTTACCTGCAAAAAATCATTAGAAAATAATAAAACTTTTTTCTCAGCAACTCAAGAAATGTTGTCATTTTATTCATTTGTATTGCTCATGCCTATATAGTTCTCCTCAACACTCTGCTCCAAATCTTCAACTTTAATCAGACTGGTTTGCAAATGCATAGCTGCATAACTGATGCTGTCCATCACAGGTTCCATCTTCATGTCGTCACCTGAAGAGGTGGTCCTTATAGTTCTAAGAGTGAACTAAAAAAATCTGATTGGATATTTACTTTGGGGAACGCGGTCAAATTCACCAATCCCCTGAAGGTAAGGACGGAAGAGAGGACATGACTGATCATAGAGTGAAGTCACTGAGAAGAAATGAGCTTACTAAAATGCTGTACTGAACTTTAATGAACACTTATTTGAGACTTAACTTCACATGGATATGGGTATAGATGTTACTAATCCATGAGACAACAAAAAATGCAAGCTTTCCCTCCAAGGGAAGGGATACAAGTCTGCTATTAGCACACTACACTCAGGTATTGAAACCATCGCAAGACATTTCAATCTTTCGCAGAATAATACAAATGTTACGCGGATCATGTCAAAATTAAGGCAATACATGAGAAACGACTTCCGCTCTTTGCAAACGAGTCACTGCTGTGAAAACACAAAGCGAGATCGTATAGCAGAAGCATGATCCAAACCAAGATATCTGACCTCAGAAAACAAGGGAAGGCCAATTAGCTGATATTCAAACTCACAGTGTAAACAAGGGTGACGGCTGCTACCTTGTTTGATACGTTTCCACTGTACGTGCATGTTAAGGGGTGATCTGGGGTTAAATGAAAAATGACACCAGGAAACAACTCAGAATTAATCTAAAGAGGTATATGTAATAACCACCAAAAAAGATACAAGTTGGCATTTTTTTGTTTATGTGGTTGCTATGGTAACCGAGCAAGCTCATTAAATATGCAGAAAACTTTGGCACCAATTCCTCTTTAACTCTACGATAGAATTCAGTTTTTCTTTCATCACTTAAAAGCCATTGCTTATCCAAATACAATGACGTGGCCATTCTTTGCCCAATTTATAATTTTTGTGATTTTGGGGCATTTTACTCAAATTTTGAAATTATTTTGCGCAAAATCTGACGAATAATCAAAATATTCAAAGTATGCAACAGATAGGCAAAATTTCCCTGTCATTGCATTTCTAATGAGTTAAAGTACCTGCAGCCCAAATTTCATTGATTTCAATGAGAAATAAAAAAGTTATGGCTGCCACAAACATGAGAAACGTGGAAAAAGTAATACCTTAGGAAATCAATGGAAAATGCATTAGACCGCATTGAAAAGTTGAGTTTTGTCTTAGGCCCGTATACAGAAACGACACTCACACTCACCCTCCACTCACCATATAGTGAGTGCGATTGAAATGTAACTGGAGTGTGAGAAAGAGATTGACCTACCACTAACCGAGAGAGCGGTCCTACTCCTCGCTAGTTGCTATTCACAAACGCCACTCGAGCATAACTGACAGTAGTGGGCACTGGGTACCAGCGGCGGTGCGTCGGCTGCTGCAAAGGGACTCTCAATCCTCACCTTTCAGTGCTGAATGACCTAAACCTGTCGCAGTGTACTTTTCTTGATTATAAAGTTTCTCAGACTAATTGGTAAAACGACAATCAAATTGATTTTTGATAGCGTTGTTATACATTGCTTCACAAAATTGAGGCGTTTCTTTCGCACATTAAGGACGAAGTAAAATATCAGCATCTCTTCATAAATTCTGTAGTCGAGTGGCTCGCGAAAGGCGCAGGACAGCCCGTGAGGCTCACTAAGCAACAAGCTGTGAAACGTGCCAGACATTTCCTTCTACATTCAGCAATTAAGAATGTAGAAAAGAATGGATTCTCGTGACTTACAGCTACAGGAGCCTCGCAGACCAATCCACGCGGCGCCCCACGAGCCAGCTGAGCGCAGAATTTTCCAACCCATGAGTAAAGAAAAAATCGCGACAAATCCGAATGCGTGAGAGTTGACAGATATGCTTCATTAATGAAAACTGGCCACACCTGACAATGTTGAGAGTTTTCGGAGTTTCTGCAATGGTAATTTTAATTGAATTGAAAACAGGGCAATAATTATCAGTGTTCATTCTAACTTAACAAGTAGAACTGGCAACACATGATAATCCTTAGGATTTTTGGAGTCCAAGTAAATAAAATTTTATTAAATGATTGAAAACAGGTCATGTCCAATCATTATTTTTAAGGGATGGCTTTGAGTTTCCCCTACTGCCAGCTCACCAGTAGCCACTGGTGGGTACACAAATGCTAACCTCGAGTTCACCACAGTGCAGTTCGTAAACGCTGAAACCAGGTAGTCAGTCAGCAAGTTACCAGCATCGTTATCATCATTATAGTTAAAATTTGCGTAGTTGCGATTGCGTCTGCGTCGAGCACGTGGCTGTAAATGATCCAGTTTCCAATGTTTGTAACCACCTGAAAGCCATGACAACGAAATACCGGCGCAAGTTAGTGCGGTTCAAGGGAGTTGTTCCCTGCACTCAACCTTCACTCAGAAAGAGACGCTATTTTCAGTGTGAGTGAGGTCTCTGAAAGCAAATGAGTGTTAGGGCAACCTCTGACTCATTTAGTATAACCTGACACCAGTGACCTGTGCGGAGTACAAGATGTACACCATGTCCGCACCGCAGCCGCAGGTTGCTTCTCCACATCCGCACCGCATCCGCAGGAATTAGATCAAAATCCACACCGCGCTGCGGTGGAGCCGCGAACTCCGCAACTTTGATCTAATTCCTGTGGATGAGGTGTGGATGTGGAGAGGCAACCTGCGGCTGCGGTGCAGACATGATGTACATCTTGTACTCCGCGCAGGTCACTGCCTGACACTAACTAAGTTTTAGTGCACACTCACACTCAATTAGTGTGAGTGTCGTTTCTGAATACGGGCCTTAGTCTGTGGCTTACACCCATTTTTCAGACTGTATTATCAGATTATTCAAATGTTTATCACTTTCCTGGAGTGAGAAGCATAAATTTCATCATCACAGTTGCTTTTAAATCATGATTTTATGGCAAAGTTCAGTTTTTAATCCTTGTAGCAATTAGTGATTATTAAAGGTGGGTTATTATAGAATATTTTGATTCAAAAAAATTTTTTTGGAAAAATAATCAAATTTTGCCCATTTAACCCCAGATCACCCCTTAAGGCGTAACTATGAAAAATTATTTACGAAGATGAAATGGCCGTATTCATGTTTGGGACAAGGACAACATTATTCTTTGTTTGGCACACAAACCTAACATGTCAGATATGTAGCTTGTCGAATAAGTAATTCACAATGGCAAGGGGAGCAACACAGGCTCAGTCATCACTAAGGAAAACTCCGGACCGACAACCCCAAGCCGAGCCAAAATTAGGTTATGACCAATGACCATAAGTCATCTAGCGTGAGATCATATTGTTATGGCCATAATCAATTAAAAAGGGCTCGATTTACCAGAACTAATGTTAATATTAACGTAAGTTAGCAAGCTAGCTCACCACCAAGTTCCGAATGCAACTAACTTTTGCCAGCAACTTTCTACGAAAAACTACAGTACCGCCCGTTTGACACTGTTGACTGTTCTAAATCATGTAAAAACGAAGGGAACAAGACTAAATGCGTACCTTACAAACTTAATCATCCTTCTCAATATGACATGAACGTGAGAACGACCACATTAGTGTTAGCTTGCTACCTAACTAGGGAGTCAAACCACTTTACAATCGACTCTCACGGTGGGGGGCGAAGAAAGCGTGTTAACCTGAAATTACAAGCCGGTTTATTGTTAGTTTGGCCAGCACTTAGCTAGGTTTCACGTGATTATTCAATGTAACGTTAAACAACCGTTTGCTGGATTGTTCACCAAGCCATTATTACTTGTTTGGTTCCGTCCAAGTCACAAATCACATCCGGGCTATGTGCCACCAGTAAAACTTAATCCGGTTCATGTTCCTTTTAAAGGCAAAGATACTGAGGAATGTTCAAGATGATCGGATTAATGGAAAGAATATAGTAAATTATCGTAGGGTTTTTTTTTTTTTAAATCATTCATTTAGGTTTTTAATTTAATTTGATTCAGCTGCTGCAAATCTCCTGATGCACACTCCAGTCCGGTAGGTGGCGGTAATGCAACAAAAAAGTTTATACAGAAATAAAGTTCAAAAGAAGAAGAATAAGACTCACTCACCTGTTCAAGATTGCGGGGTCGAGTGAGACCACAGAGATATAAAAACACTAGAGGTGAAACGTCACTGGCTGGACTAAAGCGCTCATGGCAGAATAGCTCCACCATCTTGTGTATGTATAAATGTCCAATGAGGCACATGTATACAGTAGGCTAAACATGGGTGTCGAAAAAATTAGATTTTTTTTTTTTTTTTTTTTTTACTGGGGAGAGACTTGTTTTCCGTGTTCTTTTTTATCTTTTCATACTTAAAAAGGACACGAATAAGGAATTGTAATTGAAGAACAATATTCATGCTCCATTATTTGGCAAAGCTAAAGAGTAAGCTCTACGATTGCTTTACCTTTATATTATCGCTCAGTTAACTACGTTTTCGTTTCGTTCAAAGAAAAAGTGTTCGCATTCAGCTGTGCCTGTGAGTCTGACCCAGGTCTATACCTGGAAGAAACTAGTCGTTATATGCATATATGAATTTATATGTATGCTTTTTGTATTACGATCGGAACAACTTCATTCTGAAGTGTTCATACCTACTTGTTGTCTTCATTTAATCCGTCTTTGCCCTGACACAATGGATACAGGACGTGTTGCCCCAACTGGGATCAATGGTCTCTAAACTAAAGTATGTAAATGAAACCGCACCAGTTTCAGTTTCCGCGAATACACTGTTAATAATAAACGAATAAACTGAAGTCTTTTTTGCCATGTAATTTAACTGGCACCTTTTTGCCAGTTATTTTAACTGTAATTTTACAATAAGTTTACCACTGATTTCAGTGCATGTTCAGTGTAAACCACGGTTAAATGCGCGCAGGGCTCCTCTTACAGTTGAAATGACAAGGAGACAATGCGTTCATTTCACAGTAAAATTCAGTCAGTTTATAACAGTGAAGGAAAGCCGAACTTCATTTCGTTGCTCTGTTGCGACTGCGTATGTGCGTGGTGCAAACCAGCTTGCCCGGTATACACGAGTGCTTTTGAATGGAAATGCACTGTGACGGGACTGGACATTTTGTCCGATGTAATCGAAAATCCGTAATATAAAATCAGGTATATTTGATGTTTATTTCATGGAAAACCATTACAGAAAAAAATCGGGACATCAGCTGTTGTCCAGTATGAGCGATACGAGGACGATTAAGGCGAGTTCTACTGTATTTTCCTATGAACGTCTGCCCCGATATACATACACAAGATGGCGGCGAGTGCTGCCACAGAAACGAAGACTTTGTCCACTCTAGTTTTTCTATATCTCTGTGAGTGAGACACCGCAGTTCTTGCCTCTTGAACTATCAACGTTTGGTCTTGCGTAGATGAGTGAGAACTAAGGCGAGTAGTCTCGCCTTCCTTTTCAAGATGACGTCCACTTCCGCCCAGCTTTTTTTTTTTTAATGGAATTTGATGCAAACCCAAGTATGCAGTCATGTTGGAAACCGTGCAAGAACTCGTGTGTCGTTCAAAACACAGGAGTCCTCCCCAGCGAGATTTTGGCAGGAAACCCTTCAATCTTAAACATGTGTTCTGACTTGAAAATCACAACAAAGAAAACCAGCAATGACAACTTAAACAAATTTATTCTTCACTGATTAGGTCCAAAAATTTCTACAAATAATCCACTGTGCAATCTTATAATAACACTCTAATGCCACTATGCAACTCTGTTGCAAAAACAAAACTCTGCCTCTACTGACCAAAATCACAGCATTTATATAGACTAGCAACATTCTGGAAAGATCTACAGGATTCCTGGGTGATCCGGCCCCCTCCAGGCAAGAAGATGCCAGAAGCTTCTAGAAAGCACTAGTCTATTTCATCACTAAGAAGTGCTATTGCATCAGATCGTGTTTTTCTACAGACCACCGGAGGATGCTAAATGATGAACAAAATAAACAAATAGCTGACCAGTAAGGCAGCACAAATAGTATGTACCAAATCTCCATTTACAAATGATATTACAGTTACCTACTTGACATAAAATACTCATACATAACAAATGCCCTGATGTCTGACGCGACCAGCTGAATTCGCTCCGAGCTGATTGGCTTTTGAGACGAGTTACGTGCTTTACGTTCTAAAACCAGCCTCTTGCGATTTGGCAAACGGAATCGCTGGCGACGCCATTAGCCGGTTTGAGTCGAGCTGAGACGGACTAGTTCACACAGCTGTAACTCCTCCCGGCGACGTTCTGAAGCGGTCTCGTCGCATCGCGAATTTTCGGTCTGAACTGGGCTTGAAGAAGAGTGTTGAGGAGAAAAATAGATCCGGGATGAAGAGGGAGGAAGAACTAATACTCTCCAGCATAAAGGAAGAGGAGGAGGAAGGTGGGGGGAGGCAGAATGAGGAGGTGAAGTTGGAGATTAGAGTGAAAGATGAAGAGGAGGAAAGAAATGTCTGGAGCCCAAAAACTGAGTATGAGTGGGACATGAGTGAACACCACCAAACTGGAGGAATATTGGATTTTAAGCTGGAAGAGGAGGGATCTTCATCCATTGTTCCTGGCTCTTTTCTTGAGCAGTCTGCAGCTCTTTCCCCTGGATCTCCGGCTGTCTCCTCCACAGGAGAAAATACAGGTCATGAATTGCGCATTTGTAAGGAATGTCAGGCATTGCCCTGAAATTGGGGTAGGATTATAGGGCATTTCAGAATGTTTGTAAAGAATATGCACCAAGATACTTCCGGGTGGCAGAACGCGAGCGGCTTCCCACTGACCTGAAGAGATCCAGCCGGGAAAGTCTGTCTTAAATTAATAAGTTCGGGGTTTATGACTTGATATTTTGTAAAACGAGACGAGAAATGTTGACTGTTAAATCTGAAAATATAGGTTTTGTAACCAGAAAATACATCTGTGGTGATATACGGTGTATCTACCAGCCACCCACCTGCGTTAGTAACCGACTACCGACGGAAGTACTGTTACGAGCCGAGCTTGCAAAGCCTATCGGCGGCAAATGTAGCCTGCTTTGCCATATGGCTTTTGCAGCTCATGTGACAGCAGAGCCCCTGGTGACAGCATTCTCTGGTGACAGTCAGCGACAACAGCATCCGCCGGGGAAAAAGCACATAACTGTTTATTTTTAACAATATTTAACAATATTGAAATGGTGGTGATAAAGGTGAACAAATAATTCTCACGCTGAACTGTTAAGTAGACAAGAACGCAACGGTCTCAAACTGCAGATTCAGCATACTGTGTCCTTGCGTTCTTGGAAGTTTCTACTCCCGCTCTCAACTTCTCAAGTTTGAACTCACAAATATAGGAGTCCGTGAGAAATGGCAGTGCTTATGCTAGCTAGCGTTTGTCCAGCTGTAAAGAAACACCCGCAACTAGGCTACACAGCTGATGGCTTCGAACTAGCTGTCACCGTATTGAATTGGCTCCAACGATATGCTTTCCAATTGACACAGTTCAAGATAAAGTTAAATGTGTCAATGTAATGGCGAAAGTAACAGCTGTAACACACTGAAAGCTTGCAGTCTTTTTCTAATGTAGTGCAAGCAAACTAATTTTTGACTAACGTTTCGCTAAGAACCCTTCGGCTTTTGCCACCCGGAAGAACGTCTATTACTGCTGAGACGTCATGGTAAATTGTCCTGTAGAGTTTATAATAATAACAACTCATAATTATTGAGATGCTCTGTTCTTTGGAAAAATTCCTGCTCTGATATGATAAAAAATAATTTAATTAATTCCTTGATGAACCAATTATGGGAAGTGCAAGAAATTAAATCTGCACAGTATATATTTGGGTCAATGACAAATAAGCCTTTTAATTTTTTTTTTTTTTTATAAATCTTTAAAAATGTACAGAATACATTTATTTGAAGTTGGAAGAGCGTGTTTAAACAAGTCTTAATGGTTGCACAACATTTACAGGGTTTTAGTAGTTTTAGACTGTGTTTGCAATTTCACCAGCCAAAAGATGTCAGGTGGCGCAACCAAAAGTTTCTTGAAAAAAAAACACACTTCCCTCTTTTTTTTCTGCGTGATTTTTTCAGTTAGTATACCTGAGAGTGTCTACTCTGCCTAAAACATTACTATTTTGTAATTGAGCTTGGTATTAAAAGTAACTTATGGATTCTTGATTGTAGGGGGCTGGTATTTTGGTTTTCCAAACAATTTAAGAACAAGTAAACTATTAAAGGGGACCTATTATGCTGATCCGTCTTTTAATACATATTAGTAATGTTATAATGTTGGTTGTCCATACTCAACCTCTGTAAAGTTTCTAAACATAAGATACAGGGGTTTTGCCGTAATCCAAGAACGTGATTTCGTGAACGTGATTTCCTCTCTGAACAGCTCGTCCCGAGATCTTCACGAGATCTGGGCAACACCTGACGTCAGGTTCTGCCGTCCAATTAGTACAGACCTAGCCAAAGCCAATCACGGCGCTGGACCTGCCCACACCGGAAACTATTCTAGCAGACATGAACAACCGCGGATCATACTATGCTTTAGTACCATCTACACTTCCAGAAATACAAAAGAAGAACCGCAGATCATTTGAGGTGCAGTTGTGTCAGTATCTCTCCCAAAGCTGCTCGTCCGTTTACTTTTGGACGCGAAGAAAAGCACCTATTTTTCTTCCAAAAGACGATGCCTCCAGAAACCATTGGGTAGCTTCATTGTTTGCTGGCGGCGAACAGCCATGGCCAAAGGGAACGTTAGCTGTTTCTGCTCAGCATTTCACCAAAGACAGCTTTGTCAATAAAGGATAATTCAACACAGGATAAGCGTTTCAGCTGCTTCTCAAACCTGAAGCAGTTGCATCAATCAAGCGCTCGGAGCCACAAGCTGTAAGTAAGGATATATCAGCAAATAATGTAAGTGAAGCTAACGAGTTACGGGAGGCTAGCAGGACCGCTAACTATAGTTAGCACTAACAACTGGCCTCAAACGCAGGCTTTGTAAAATATCTGAAGATAAAGCCTGTATCGGTCGCGACTGTCCGCGACTCACAAGCTATGTTTCCATCCTCTTGTCAATCGAATTATCTGAAGTTCGCCAAAAATTTTCATGCGAATAAAGTTGGTGAAAATACGTTTCCATCTAATAGAAAGTAGTGCGTAATGAAGCCACATGCTGTTATGCGATCAAATTGGTGTATCAAATACATTTCTGACATTTTAAGCTGTTTCCATTCATTTTCGTACTGAACTGCAGAACCTTCAGTGAACAAAGATAGTTTGTTAGCCAACTAATTTAGCTGGTCAGCCAAAAATGGATCGCGTTTACCAGCAAATGACGATAATTGCACAACTTGTAGTAGTGCTTAGGTGCCTGCTATTAGCAGCATAGCAGACCATTATCAGAAGGAAACGACGGCACCAAAACACCGTCAAGAGGCAGTAGCAGATTTATTCGGCGAATAACGTTTCCATCAGCATTTATTGCATAAGCCTTTTACCGATCAAGAGAAAATCCAATGAGATGGACCGTACAAACTATGAGTTGATAGTCTTGAAATCAAGTCTAATTTCACCATCTCCATGAGGCATTTTTAATTCGATATTACTTAATTCGTATAAGAACGTGTGGATGGAAACATGGCTACAGATGCGGAAGCAGTTGCTTCACAGCATAAGCCTACCCAGCTGATGGCCTGTTGAATGTGGCTGTAGCACTGCGGCTAACGTAGCCAAGTTACTGTTGCTAATGTTTGTGTCCTAAATATGCAAGAGTAATATCAGGGAAAATTCAACAGGTGTGTGTGAATATAAACCTCATTTGAAGCGAACTTTTTAAACTTGTTTGTAATTTGAATGCTTGGAACAACTGCCCCCCCGGTAACGGAATTTACTGTCTGTAAAACCTGTATTGCAGGCTAACGTTTGTCTCTGTAGTTGTTATGACCGCTCGGTTATCAGTTACTGCATGTTAGTTCGCGTGCTGTGCAAATTAAAATGCTCATAGTAACTTATAGGCACTAATTATGATCGGTATGCTTGTGTTACTTCGGTAAGCATCAATGTGGCAGTTCCATCATAACGTTGCCTGATTGTCGCCACTACAGTTGAAGCTAACCGGAGAGGTGCTGTATGTGTCTGCAGAGTTGGGCTGCGAAGGCTGCAGTTAGACCAGACGTAGGTTTTGCAGAGCTTGGGGCGCATTTTTGGGTGCTTGTGAAACGATCGCTTTACTTATCCATGACCGGGGTCAGCCTGATACTTCTCCAATATCTGGGCAAGCTCTCTGATGCTACCGGTGAAAGCAATAGGGAAGCGCACAGGCTATAATGTGTCCGGTATAACAAACAATTTCTCTGCATTGCCGTCGATTGAATATTAAATCGGAGATTGAATATTAAATTCTTTCCTGTAAAAGTTATCGATTCGCTAGCTCCACATAAGCAACGGTTCACGCAAACGGAACTTACGGTCTGTAAAACCTGTATTATGCTCATAACATAACCGGAGCTCTATCTAGCTCTCGCGCACTATCCATAACGCGCCCATTCTCCGCGAGGAAACGCTGGTCATTCCGACGCAACAAGTAAACCATTACCACGGGCAACTTCCGAAAAGGCCGTTTAGCCTGGAGATTTCGCCGCTCCGTCATATACCAGCGCAGAAGCTGTTCGTTACTCCACGCTAACGACACACCAAAGTTATGCACACGAACCAGCAGGTCCTAATACTCACCAAAGCAGTCCATAAGCTGTTGGTCCACTTTTATCTGTTCCTCACCGTCCATGTTTCCCTCTAAACTCAGACCCACCGGATTTCTGCGGTCTCCGGTCTACACTTGGGTATGTCGACCCGTTATACAAATGTGTCTGTATGTGGTGGATTCTAGCTTTCCCTGCATCCTAGCTATAGAGTGGAAAAACCGCTGTACTCACCACTGTTGCCGTAGCAAACTGTAGCCGATAGCAAATTCGAGCTTGAGCTGCCAGACTTTCGCACTGCATCCTCCACTTTCGCCACTGCGTTTATTAGAACAAGTTCATTACATTAAATCTATATTCAAGTATAGCGTTAGATTTCGGAATTTCCCCGCCGATTCCTTATCAGATGGCAGACGTGTCTCACATTTCACTCTGGGGAGGCGGACCCGGAAAACTGCGTTCTGCAGCTTTGTCCCGCCCAACTCCGCCCCCCACAGAGCTGGCCAGTCAGAAGAAAGTGGGCACACGAGGAGTGGGGGCCATAGCGGAAGAGCCACCCCTATGAGGTGTTTCAGGCAGAGACTGCAATGGACTACAAATGCGATTTTTTGAGGATGGCAGTATGAGCTAAATAAGGACCCTGTTTTGGACTTTGAACAATCAGGAGTACTCTAGGGGAGTCCAAGATGAAAATATAACCTTGGAAATACAGCAAAATAGGTCCCTTTTAAAGGAGGACTATCTTAGCTGGTAAAAGTGGGTAATATTATTTCAATATATCATGAAAAAAGCTCCTATGATTTTTTTTCTTCATTTTGCGATTTCTTTAATTTTAAGAGCGATTTTACAAAACTAGTGGACCGTGCCATTTTCACCACAGCAGATGAAAATTCACCCTCGATCCGCTTGGGGCACTCCTAATCATGACGTCAGTGCGGCTGCCAGCGCCATGAATGTCCATTGTCCTGCGGTCCTGCATTGTGATAGTTGAATGACCGAGATATTCCCGCTTCCTCTATTGGGCAGACAGACGAGCTTGATTATTACCTTTTTCTATCCGACACAACTTTAAATTAGAGGTGAAGTTACATCAGAGGCCATTTGAAATGCTTCCGGAAAGAAAAGTGGGATTTGAAGTCTGCTAATTACCAGCGAGGTTGGACAGCTGCCGTCACCTTGGCATAATTAGCTCACCTTAAATCAATTCCCGTGTACTTTGCCTAACTTGTAATCAAGCCATTTATTCAGCTAACTGACCAATCAAAACCAAAATCAAGCCAATATGATTTAGAAGAGATTATGAGAAGCAGACAAACCGAACCAGGCTACCGTGTTAGATTGAAATAATGTCCGTAATCTGAATAAATAGCAGACCTCTGAATTCCACCTCTCGTCGGAAAACTTTAGGGTCATTCCATGTCAAAACAGCCAATATTGAGGTGCCTTGTACATGGCATTCTAAGATTTTGCTCAAATTTTGTCCAAAAATACTTTATGGTACCAAACAAAAGAATCCCAAGTTTCTTGTCAGTATCTCCGACGGTTTTCACGTGAAAATTTCTTGAAATTTGGGTGAAACGCCCCTTTTTGACTTATGTGAATTGGTCATTTCATTTTGTAGCATTTTGGAAGGACCATAACTTCTCACGGAATAGAGACAGGAAGCTGAAATTTCATGTGCTCATGCAGTCTGGCCTATATCAGGATTCTGCAGCCAGAATCACCATGAGAGATCAGAGGGGTGAGAGGAGGGCCCCCAAAATCCAATTTTTTTTAAGGCGGCAAGTGATTTTTCTCTTTTTGGGGATCCCTAGGATTCAGTTCAGTGAATGTTACTGTTTGAAATGTGTTTCTCCCTCATATTTGGGAACTTTCCCACCGCCAAACTAAGTTTTAGGATAATAGTACCATTGGTGGAGGACTTGTGGGGGTCAGAAAACCACTTCGGACCAAAATGATCCTCTCAGACCCTGGACTTCAGACACCCAGATGACCCTGTGGGCACTGGATGATGGTAATGGCATTTTAGCCAGACAAATATGCATATTTAAACATTCATTTAGTGAAATAAAAACTTTGATTATCAACCTCCTTCTATATGAATGCATTTTACAAAAAAAGGCATTCTGAGACCCTTATTTGGCAGAAATTTCTAAGTCCAGAAACAGGATTACGGAGAAAAATTGTCAAAAATCAGTTATAATAACATGAATACAGGTTTTCATCAATGAACACCTAAGGCAAGTATCCAAAATTATGCAAAAAGGGACTTTAACCCCTACTACACCATAACACGACCATGACCTAATGTAGTGGGAAACCAGGTTACAACATACTGTCAACATGGTCAAGGTTGATCACTCCATGCAAGATCAGGCATCCCATGTTATACTACCATGTGTCTCAATAAATTATGTTGTTTATGATTCCTACCAAATGAGATATAGCTTAGGGTTAAAATAAGGGCCCAAGTACTGTATGTCTTAAGCAAGGGTAGTGTCAATTCGCTGGAACCCAATCAGAATAAATTTGCAAGGATTCCAAGTGATGCAAGACACGTGAGGAAGAAGCAACATGGTGACGTCTATGTGAAATTCATGAAAAGTGCCTACAATATCCCTTCTTGACCATCTGACCAGAAACAGGTTCTATGCTGGGTGCCATTCCAGCATATTATCCGCTGTATAGAAGCACCTGAAATTCATGGACGTAGTGCGCGCCAGTACAAAGTTGCGGAATATGACCATCAGAAAATCATGTTGCTGCTTCCTCAATTTGTAGGTAAAAAGACCTGAAGGATTCTGAATAAATGGTATTCCTTTTTCCTGGTAACAGTAGAATACTACCACGTGTCCCAATAAATTATGTTGCTTATGTGCTGAAACCACGTCTTGATTAATTGATGGCAGTATGTTGTAACCTGGTGTCCCACTACATTAGGTCATGGTCGTTTTATGGTGTACAAGGGGTTTAAGTCCCTTTCTGCATCATTTTGGATGCTTACCTCAGGTTTTCATTGATGAACATCTATATTAATGTAATTATAACAGATTTTAGAGAGTTTAGTCCACTCTTTCTTTGTAATCCTGTTTGACCTAGTTTCTGGACTTCGAAATGCTTAAAAAGGGTCTTAGAATGCCTTTTTTCATAAAATATGTTCATATAGAAGGAGGTTGATAATCAAAGTTTTTATTTCATTAAATGAATGTTTAAATATGTATATTTGTCTAGTATAAATGCCATTACCATCATCCAGTGCCCACAGGGTCATCTGGGTGTCTGAAGTCCAGGGTCTGAGAGGATCATTTTGGTCCGAAGTGGTTTTCTGACCCCCACAAGTCCCCCACCAATGGTACTATTATCCTAAAACTTAGTTTAGTGGTGGGAAAGTTCCCAAATACGAGGGAGAAACACATTTCGAACAGTAACATTCACTGAACTGAATCCTAGGGACCCCCAAAAAGAGAAAAATCACTTGCCGCCTTAAAAAACATTTGGATTTTGGGGGCCCTCCTCTCACCCCTCTGATCTCTCATGGTGATTCTGGCTGAAGAATCCTGATATATGGGCCAGAATGCATGAGCACATGAAATTTCAGCTTCCTGTCTCTATTTCGTGAGAAGTTATGGTCCTTCCAAAATACTACAAAACAAAAAGACCAATTCACATAAGTCAAAAAGGGGCATTTCACCCAAATTTCAAGAAATTTTCACGCAAAAACCGTTGGAGATACTGAGATGAAACTTGGGATTTTTTTGTTTGGTACCATAAAGTATTTTTGGGCAAAGTTTGCGTAAAATCTGAGAGGTGTCATGTACATGGGTGGCTGAGTTGACATGGAATTGACCCTTTAACGTATTATTAAAAAGGATTTCTTAAAAATAAAATCATGTTAAGATAGCCCTGTTTTTTAAGCGTCTAAAAATATACGCGAAGTAGGAAACATTGTGTGAAGCGCATCAAACATGAATGTGAGAGAGAAATTATTTTCGCATTGCAAGTAATGGACAAATGCACCGAAGACTGGGCAAGCACGTTCAGGCAAATCTGTGCCGCAAATTTTAAACATTTTTTATTTAATAATTGAACAAGATTCGCACACAATGGCCAAATGTAATAATCAAGCAAACACACTCAGGCAAATTGCATGCTGAACTAAGCAAAGTTAAGGTCTTCAAAATCATCCTCCTCTACTTGACAATTGCTTTCACCCCCTTCCCATTTACTTTTCTCAATTTGCAATCAAACAGTTGATTCGCTCAATGAACAATTTTAAATTGGTTGGTCGTCAAATTTATTTAGATATCCATGTATTCAGACATTTTGACATCGCATGCATCATGCACATGAATGTATGTAGCAGCCGTAGTGACGTTATGATCTCGCAACTTCTCATGTCACTCGTGGCGTTAATGGCGGCCGCCTGGAAACAGGAATTCCGGCTAATTAATGGTCATTTAAAAGAACAGGGGGTATGTATGGACAAAAAAATCGACCGTGGATATTATGTTGGAGTTAATTACTATAAGATTAAGTCAAACAGGTAGTTCTGTATAGTCCTCCTTTAAACTTTGTTTATTTGAAAGGTTTTCAATATAAAATTATGCCCCCATATTAATATTATTTTACTACATATTTTAAATTACATATTTAATACATTTCACATAGTGTTAACTTGCTCGGACGGTTGCGCCACCTGACATTTTGAGGGTTTGAGATGGCAAAACATAAAATATATATCATTTTTATGATAAACTGGAAACATGTTCAAATTAAACAGGTTTTATAGAATAAAATGATGCTTATTATGAATCATTTAAAATTATTTTAAGCCAAAGTAGTGCACTGGGACAATGTCACGTCATTGACCTATTTGCAGCAAAGCATATTTCTCCTCAAAACCAGTTGTTTTTTTTTTTTCTGATTTCTGCACCCCAGTTTATTAGTTGGTCTTTGGGAAATATCTGAGGAAATGGTTGGAAACAGGTTAGTTAAGACCTTAAGAATGTGAAAAACGGAGCGAAGTTCAGTTTTCGTGTGTCATTGGATTTCAAGATGGCCGCCGTGGCGGCCATATTGTTTGACCTATCGAAGTCAAAATCAACAGGGTCTATCCCTGATGCTATAGCAACCCACTCACAAAATGTGAGAGATATGGGGTGTTTCAAGAAAACTTACCATTTTGCTAAAAATGCCTTTAACAGGGGTCAATCTCTTATATAATGAAGTATAATGACTTAATATTCCATTGCGCTTTAATCCAAGAGTTTGCCTAGGATTTGCATCCATGAGGAACTCAAATTGGTGGGCTCAGTTTTTCAAAATTGCTCATTTTGTGACCTGTACATAACCATTTTTGTGTCAACCTGAAGACGAAGGCAAAATTGAATCCTTCACTATAGCTTATTCATCAAACAGTGGGTTGTGAAATGCCTAATTTTGTATTCTGTGGCTAAAGGGCTATGTGTTGCACCGTTCATTCACTCCTACATGGGTTATTTATCCTCACAACACGGTTTTTTTAAAAGGGCGTTTTCGTAACACCTAAACCATGATTACAGTGTTCTTTGATCTGGACTGCGTAGCTAGGTAAATATGGAGGTCTCCCTGGGTCTTTGTTGCCTAAAATACATTAATACCCATTCACAATTGAAAGAAATGTGCCCAGTTCTGATCTGGGGTCTGATGCCTGAATACAAACCATTTTGGGGGAGGCTTCTGTACTGTTCCGTACATAACCAATAATTTCTCCTGACTTCAGAGTCACATTTGGTAAGCAAAACAGATGAATAAGGTGATAATAGGCTTTATTAAACACTCCATGAAATCTTGGAAACTGGACTGCCAAAGGAAACATGCATAGGTAAAAATGTAGCACCAAGAAAGCTGCAGCCACATCAAGGTGCGAATGTCCCGTACATAACCCATTTTTGACAGGACATACATTCTTTGTAGCTCTGGTGCTAACTGCCTGACCCAGTATTTTAGAAATGTGCTGTCTTCTCTCATGTAAGTACAGTTTATGTCAAGATCTGCTTAGTGTTTTGGGAGGAGCACAGATTGTGAGTCTTTGGTGTGCCTTTGAAATCCTACTACTGCAAATTTAACGCCATATTAAGATGTCCTGTACATAACTGGTGTACTGATTTTCACATAATATCTTCAGTGCACTGCTGAAATCTTGCCTATGCCAAGCTGTTGTGTTGGTCATGGAATACTACTAGGAAAGTTCAATGAAAACTCTATCATTAGAAAAACTGGGCAATGACAATGAGTTAGTGTCCTGTAACTCTCATCAGCCGCGGGTTATGCACGGGACAGCACCATTTTTATGTACATAAAAGCATTCCTTTTTGTATTGCGAGACTTCTAGTCCTAGAGATAAAATATTAACCATCTTCTTTGGGCATTTCTAAGCCAACTTGAATTATCCACAGCCAGTTCATAGATTAAAGCCAGGGATTTTGAAGTCTATATGTGAAGCCATAGGTCTTTACAGTCTATACAGATAATTGGAAATGTATTTAATCACTATAATTCAAACATTCAGCTTTTACATAAATGTGCAGATTTCTAAAACTTTGTCTATTTCCCCAAATATTATGAAAACTGTACATCTAATCCACCTTTTATTACACCTTTCTGCCCATGTTCCATACATAACTCCATGAGCCAAGTTCACATTGAAAGCCACACCACCAGTGACCAGGCCACTGGGTGCACTGCAGGCTATTTTTAGCAACATCTGGCTATTTATAGAGCAGATGTACTTGGGGGCAGAGGTGACAGGGTGTGGTTTCTCACAAGCCTAGCATCCAAACTATTCAGTTGTGTTAATTCATGCTGATTTGGCCCAATAAAAATTATAATCCGGTTTCCAGTAACCTGCCCATCCCTCTTTTTTCAAATGGCAATGGACTAAATCGGAATTATCATTACGCATGCGCAAAAATTTTCCGGTCAAAGTTCAAGACTACGCATGTCAACAAAGCCAATAAAGCCTAGCTATCCAAGTGGAACAGCTGGCTACTTATCGTAATTATTTAAGTTATTTTACATTGCCTAAGGTTGTTTTTAGGCAATATGCCGGGTTCACATTGTTCAGTTCACATGAGAAAATAGATGATGGACAGGAGTTCGCTCTCCTTTTTCAAAGGCTTGGGACTTTCTGCAGCTGCACCAGCACAGCTTGTACATGGTATGTCCCAGTCCACTTTCTTGTAAATGCACTAGCAGTCTCACAAAGATGTGCTGAATTTTGATTATTTGGTAATGAATAGGGTAAATTATGTTTAATGATGGGCAGTAAAAGTGACACACTTTTAGGCAAGAAGCAGAAAGGATGGGACATGCAGAAATGTGCAAACTAACTACTAGTGAGTACAGGCAAGATTACACTGCACCACATAAGCACTGACAACTGTAAAACCCTAGTCACACAAGAGGCGGAATGAGCCGGAATGCCGTCGGAATGAAAATTCTTGTATATTCCTGGATATTCGAAGTGCGTTCTAAACATTCAGACTGCATTCTGAGTGCATTCCAAATATTCGGGCCCATTCTTGTGGCCGGCCGGAATGTTTTGCTCATGCTCAAAACTTTCCAGGTGCATTTGAAATGGAGAAATATCGAACGGCATCCGAAGTGTATTCTAACTGCGCTCTGACTGCGTTATAAATATTCTTACGGCATTCCAACAGCATTCAAAACATTCTGATTGCATTCGAGGGAGAGTCCAAACGACGAGCCACGTCAAATCCTGCCAGAATGTCCTGAATGCGCCTCGAATGAGCCAGAATGCACCTTGAATGCGTCTCGATTGCTGCAGGAATCTATTTCGACATTAAAACAATTCAGCTGGAATGCGCTTCGAATGCCGTTGGAATCTTTCGATTGCCGCTGGAATCAGTGGTGAACTGTTGATAGGGGAGGCTGAAACCCATCCCTTAAAAATAATGATTGGTTACATTACATCGTGTTACATTCTAAGTATATTCTGAGTATTCGAGCTGCATTCTGTTTGAATTCTTGGACGTTCCAACCATATTCGGCAGCCATTCCGGGTGCGTTCTGACTGCATTCGAAGTGAATTAGTACAGCATTTGAGGCACCTTCCAACCAGACTTCGGGTGATGTTCAGGCAGCAATTGAACCGCACTCGTACGGCATTCGAAGTGTATTCTAAATATTCTGACTGCATTCTAACAGCATTCTAAATATTCCTACTGCGTTCCAACTACATTCTCGAGGACAAAGACACGTCACAGTCATGTGACTTCCTGAGCAACCGACCTGTGAAAGGTAAAACAAATCGTTCCTGCGATTCCTGTAGAATACATAGGTTTTTGCATGTTTTTAAGGTTGGATTTGCCTATTTTAACACAACACAATCAATTGCCTAATGTTACAGTATGGCTAACCATTATGTGGAGAACCAACCGCCTGCAACTTTGACCAGATATAGCGCGAAGCTGGCCTTTTTTGGACTTGAAACTTGCCCCAGAGTGACTGAAAATACAGCCTGCACATTCAAGTTCAGAATCATACTGCCGCATACCGCCACACTCTAATTCAATTAGTTCGTTCCTACAACATTTCTATATTAAATATTAAGTTAGGTTAGTTAACCCTAACCCTTACCCTAACCCTAACCCAATGCAGGTCGAATTCTTCAATCGCTCCCTTGCCCTTACCAATTTCGAATTTATCAATTTATCTGAATAGACTCTATGACGGCATTTCGTCATCGTTAAATGACACACTTAGCGACCGATCGCCGCCAAATTTAAAACAAATCATTCACGAAACGGGAAATTTAGAAAAACATGTTGTTATTTAAACGGATCGTCGCGGATTGTTATGGTATGGTTTACCAGTACTTAGAGAGCCTACCACCGACTGCTTTGGCCAGATATCATACACAGCTAGCCCTCGTTGGACAGGAAACTTGCCCGTACCAACTTCGAGCCTACTCGTGGCAAAACAACCCAAAGGAATGGCCCAAAATCGAGTATCCAGACATCTACAACTATCTCATCAAGTCCCCTGGTATTTAAATAATATTCATTGACTAAAGGTTAATAAGAGCTGTTCCCAAGGTCTTGTTAGAGTGTCACTATTTCTGTCAATACTTGGTGTGTATCTTCATGATGATTACACCTGTGTTGCCTGTTTTTGAAGTACGAAAATGAACATTTATACATCGATAATTGCTGGGAAGGCAGAAGTTAAATTATGTATGCAAGATGTTACGTTCTTGCAAATGAAATACTAGTCTTTTTTATTTAGTGCATTAAAGTAGGAAAATAGCAAAGTCAAACAGTGGGTATGTATTGCTGTGCTGAACAACCCCAGTGATTTATCACATTTTTAGGGGTCTGAGCAAGGTGTTTTCAAAGATTTGACAGCTGACAAATAATTATCCAGATCTTGTTTTTCTGGTTTCCCTCCTTTCTGGCTCAGTTGCCTCGCTCGGTATCATATAAAATGAAAGATCATTCCTTTTCACACTGTTATTTGAGTACCCGATGATCGCGCAGTTTTTTGGCACGATAAAATAAGTAATATCTATTAAAAACTGTGAATACCAAGAGAAAGTCCATTGAAAGAAGTAGCTGACCGCGACTTGTTTTACCCTCTGGACTGGTTGCTAGGGAGCGCTATGCATTGTGGGAGCCAAGTTCGTCCTCAAGAATTCAAGCTGCATTCGAGAGCTAATACACCCAGAATGTGCAAGAATCATTTGAGGCGGGTTCGAAGCGCATTCTAAGTATTCGAATAGCGTTCTTTCAAAGCTGTAAGAATTTTGGTCAATTCGAAATTCCCGCCCGAATGTTGCGCAAATTCTTCACTTCGGCTGGTTCTGCTTGATTCCTGCTGATTTTGAATAAGTGTGAAGGGGGTATAATACAGTACATGCAAGGTTGACACTGAGAAATAATTCAGACAAGGAAGGATTATGAACATGATTTGCTATGTTTTAATAATGAATGATTGGATTGAATGTTTTACTTGAGGATCGTGAAGATGCCTGGAAAATGCATGTGCAGGATTCATCTCCAAATTTCTTGAGGGAGGGGTACCCTTTAGTCAGTAAAAATAGGAGCCAATAGGAGCCTGACAATTACTAGGCCTGCACACCTCCTAGTGCATTTTGTGTTTACTCAGGTGATCTTTGTTTAATATTCAAATTTGTTTGATGATCTGAAACGTTTAAGTGTGACAAATATGCAAAAAAAAAAAAGAAATCAGGAAGGGGGCAAATACTTTTTTCACAGCACTGTCTCTTTTCAACTAATTTCTTCAAATCTTTGCCTTGACTTAAAAAAAAAAGGTTTCATTGCAACAAAACCGTTGACTTACTTGTAAGGTTGTGATATGCGAAGCAGCTTTCCTCTAAGTGCTCTGAACAAAGAACTGAATGCTTGGTAGGTTTGTAAGGCTTTCCACGGTCAATTCTTCTCAATTTAACTAGCCATTCTTTCAAAAGGGTTTCATAATTAAGTGGAAATTGATGGAAACTTATTTTGCCGTATTTCTCGGACGATTTTACAGCATCATTTTAGGTGCAACCAACAGCAGCCCAAGACTTTCCCATTTTCACTATGCTGCAATTAACCTTTGCGTATATTTTGCTTCGGGGATCACGTGACTAGGTTCGAGGTTGCAACAAGCTCATTGCCCTTTATTCTTTTGGCGAAAGGAATTGGCAAGCTAGTTGTTTGCATGCTGGTTTTTTGAGGGGATTAACCCCAATACTCCTACCTCACTGAATCCATCACAATGGTATTCTTCCTCTTGTAGGTTTAAGTCATTATAGATCAATATTCTGAGAGAATGAGCAGCTGGAAAGGACTGTTTTGGTTCATGTACTAATTTGGAATAATACAGTTTAAATGGATTTTAAAATTACCCCTTTAAAGATTTAAATGTATTTTTTAACTTGGTTTATCTTTTGTACTATTGCTTTAACTATTAGGAGTGCTTATGCTATAGGTGTAAAACTGCCTGATACATTATTTGCATTTAGCAGATGCTCTTACCCGGATCAACTGAGTGGGTGAGAATTCTGCAATCTAGCATTTTGTTAAAAATTAGTTAAGTGCATGTGGTGCCCTCTGACCATGATTAAATCATAAATATTTAACATCAGTTTCAAATTCTTCTAAGCTGAAATGACAACAATCTGGCAAACATTTGAATTTACTGAAAGAAGAAACTTTGAATCCGTTTTTTGCAGAACTTTCGATTAATGGGTGAGTATACTCTGATTCACCCACTCAACTGATCCAAACCTCGTTGTAAAACTGCTTCAGTGCAACAATTTCAATTTGTTTGTTTTCTTCAGTATGAGTTGTGTTAAAAATATGTTCACATCATAAAATATCCTGTCTTTTCTTCGTACAGGAGAGCTGGGGAGATTTGCCTGCTCAATCTGTGGTGAGAGATTCCAGACGCTGTATCATTTGATGTTGCACAAACCGACACATAAAGGAGAGCGCCTGCATTGGTGCACCCAGTGTGGGAAGGGCTTTATTGCTAAGTCATCGCTGAAGGTGCACCTGCGAACTCATACAGGGGAGCGCCCGTACCACTGCTCCCAGTGTGGCAAAAGCTTCACGAGTAAATCTTACCTGACGCTGCACCATCGAATTCATACAGGAGAGCGCCCATACCACTGCCATCAGTGTGAAAAAAGCTTTAGTTCTAAGTTAGTCATGGAGAAACACCAGAAGACTCATACAGGAGAGCGCCCGTACCACTGTGCTCAGTGTGAGAAGAGCTTCAAACATAAGTCTTGCCTGACTTTGCACCAGCGAACTCACACAGGAGAGCGCCCATACCCCTGCTCCCAGTGTGGGAAGAGCTTCACTTGTAAGTCACAGCTGAATGCACACCAGCGAACTCATACAGGAGAGCGCCCGTACCACTGCTCCCAGTGCGAAAAGAGCTTTGTTAGTAAGGGGAACCTGAATACACACCAGCGAATTCATACAGGAGAGCGCCCGTACCCCTGCTCCCAGTGCGAAAAGAGCTTTATTAGTAAGGCGAACCTGAATATACACCAGCGAACTCATACAGGAGAGCGCCCGTACCACTGCTCCCAGTGCGAAAAGAGCTTTATGTATCAGTCGTACCTGAATGTACACCAGCGAACTCATACAGGAGAGCGCCCGTACCACTGCTCCCAGTGCGAGAAGAGGTTTATGTATAAGTCGTACCTGAATAAACACCTGTGCCAACGGCGGCGGAAGTAGGGGGCCTAAGGGCGCATTCTGCCCCCAGCTCCACACCCAATCCCACAGTCTTTTTTTTAAGTTGCAAATCACTGTATCCCCGCAAAAACCCATATATTGCGACAATTACAGTGAAAAGACATTTTGGTGATTCTGAAACATTTGGTAAAATAAAGCAGGCAGACAAAAACGGGATATTTACATTTCATTGTACAACCAAAGAGGACATTGTAACACCAACGAAATGCATACATTGTACTTTGCAACCTATAAAATTATTTCAATGCCATGCGCAGGCCCGCCAACAGCGGGGACAACCTGGTCAGTAGTCCCAGGCTCTGGGTCATGGAGGGTCCAGAACTGGACCCTATCACTGCTAAAACATCTGCCAGAATAATTTTTCAAAATTGGCTTTTTTGTGAAAAAAAAAAAATGTATAGTATGTCGGTCACATAATGTTTGTGCTTTTTTTCCTCCTAATTTACTTTCACATTGTGATCAAAAACATTTTTACTTTCCCTCCAAGCAAAACTTGGTTTGCCTGTTACCCCAAATAACCACCAATAAACGTAATAGAAGAAGAAGAATGTTGCTGATGTGAAATGTGCTGAGCAAGAAAAGCTGCGCACTCAACATCAGTCCTGTCTTCTTACTTCTGGTGCGGCAGCCAGATATAATAGTCAAAAAGCAATAGAAGACTCGCACACAGAAAACAGATAAAGACTGAAAGTCTTAGTGAAGCATCAGATCCATTTATTGTTGGATCAAACAAGGAGGCAAACGTTTCAGTCCAGCATGGACTATCACCAGTGCATCAGGTGGGAAACACATGGTGGCCTTGTATATATAGCAGTCTTCTCAAACAAGACATACTTAGCTTAATTAGGCACACCTTGAGCCACTCACACAGGGCAGGTAATCACGTTATTGTCAGCACTGCACCTGGTATGGTCTAGAAAACATTCAAATACCATTATTAGCATTTATTAAGCTGTTAAAGTAAATGAATATGTAGAATATGACAATTGCTTGTCAGATTATTTTGTTTTATCACCAGAAATTGATCCTCTGTATCTTTGAACTTTGAGTGTCAAACTGTGACATCAGTCATATAATGTCAATTACGCATAATTATGTAACTATTCTGATAATGCTTTATATTTGGAACATGGCTATAGTTTCTAGTATTTCAGCTGCGTGTTACCTTATATCTTGGAATGAAAAAAGCTGTCAACCCTGTATGGTTTGAAAACAAGTTTGCAATAAAGTTGATGAATTTTCCTAATGGCCGTTTTTGTGTAACATCAGACATGCTCACAATTTCACACCCAACATACTTACACCTAACACCAGCAAAGTTTCCTCCAGCCTCCAAGTAGACCTAGTCCCTAGTATGCTAATAACAAAATATGAACACCTAAGGACCGCAAGTTTTGCTACCTAGGCCACACCAATGGGCCTGTTCCCTCTCTGAATGTAACGTCAGTGACCGTGGAATTGCCCATATAATTCATGTCTTTCGGCTGTGCGGATGTGTGTTACAATACAGGCTAGTTGTATTGTTTGTTGTTTTATTTAACCCCTTAAGCCCGATGCCCCCGGTAGCGGGGGCAATGCTTACGCATGATAAATACAGCATGTTTCCAAATGGCAACATTGTCATGCGGCATATCCGCTTTATGTGAAGAAACTCGGCAAAAAGCTCGATTTTTACCTCAACCGAACACAATTCAAGCACCAATCAAGTAAATAAGCATGTAGCAAAACATAAGATAAAATCATATCAGCGCTGAGTCGCAAGAATTCCTCCTGAATTTGTGCTATGCATACAAACGATGTCTCAAAGAGGAAAGTCTACAGAATCCAACGATATACGCACTGTCATTTTAAACAGACACCACACTCAAAGAATAGCAGACATACTTACAGTCTACAGAGATGAGCAAAAAAAATTCTTACCTTTGATATTTTGTAACAAAAAACTGTTTGAGGGTAAATCCACGCTTGCTATTGTAAATTGAATGTGTCCGTGTTGTAACGAAACTAGATCTGCCAGTATCCTAGCATGTTTTTTTCCCAGGGCATTGCTTCAAAGATCTCAGTTCCTCAGCATTCAGCTTGCTTGCAATGTATTTTCCTCTCTGTGATCGGCTTGTGATGCTGTCAGTAAGACTTTGGCGGGAGCCATTTGATTCTATGGGCTCTGACGTTTCCAACGAGCCCTAACCAGCTTGATCGCACTAACCTAGCCCGAGAAAGAGCCTTTCGTTCCCAGTGCGTCAAACTGAGTCCATGGGCCATTCCAATGTACTTAAATAGAGCGACAATATAAACACTTAACAGGTTTGTTCGTGGTATTTTCGATATAATTATCCGCTAAATATTCAACCGTCGTTTTCAAAGTCGTTTTCTGACAGCAGATGCATGAATACTGAGGGCAGAACAATACAAACAAGGTGATTGACTTGTTTTCTTGACTCATTCTTTATATGGGCAATTTGACAGCCTTCTTTGCATGTATGTGACAGATTCCGGACAGCAACTAAAACTGATCATGAGATGAGGGGTCCGAGACGATTGAGGGTGAGCGCAAGTACTGTTTGACGCCGTCTATGTGAGCAACACATCCGTGCACATGGGCCCTACAGAAAACCCAGTTTTTGCCAATTTACGCATGGCTGCCCTTACTGTGGTCGGACAGCGCACAGTCCCTGTTTTCCATTCTCAGACAGAAACAGGGAAATAAAGTGCCAAAAAATTACACAGAAGCAGGTGCCCACAGTCAGAAGTGAAGAGTTCCTACTCCTGTTGATGGGCAAAAAATGGGTTTGCTGTAGGGGCTGTGTGCACGCATGTTTTGCTCATGTAGATGGCATCAAACGGCACTTATGGCCACCCTCAATCGCCTCGACTCTCTCATCTCATGATCAGTTTTGGTTGCTGTCCGGAATCTGTCACGTACGGGCTGTAACCAGACGTGGCGCTCTTGAGCTGCCATCGTCACTCATGGCTGCACTAAGCGGGGTCGGTCAGTGACAGTGCCTGTGTTCCATTCTCGGATAGACAGCCGATTGTTGAACGGTGACAGTGCAAATGACGCACCACCTCTCGGCGGCTGAGATCTGCCTGTAACATGCCAAAGGCTCTTTTTCTCTCTCCTGTGTCACAAGTCATTCCATTCCCTTGATGCAGTAGCATTTTTCATTTTTTTTTGTTGGCTTTATGTAGGCTATTGACCACACCAAAAAGAATAAGTCAAGTATCACCATACACATCACGAACAACTCAATGTTTGTTATTACTGAAGTGCTTGGCGCGTGCACGTGGTGTGCGTCAGGATTACAATAGCACACGCTTTTTAGGGGTTCAAGCCCGTAGGGCTGAAACCCTATTGTTTTTGTGCTGGTTTATTATTATTATTATTAGGGGGCCAAGCCCACGGGGTTTGGGGAACGCGTATGCAAGCATACGCGTTTCCCAGGACCAGCGGTGCTGGGAACCTTATTGTTTTTGATTGGATTTTTATTATTATTATAGTTATTTTTATTTTTCCCGAGATAAAAGTGGTGCTGCAGGCTAAACCATTCTAGGGAGGGTGGTGCAATTTGGAGGGTTGGTCCAAACCCCTGCAGTCACCTCAGATGCAAAAAATTACATATGTCCGCCAGCAGGGGGCGCTATAACCAAGGGCACCGCGTTTTGGGCTATAACTCCCACACCATATGTAGCACATTCAAAACCCTCATATCCACAGATTCTCTGAATAGCGCTGAATCACCTGGGCTGGGCCAAGCCCATTTCAGCCTTTATTTTTTTCGCATAATCGTGAAAACTGGAAAACCCTACTTTTTCGAACTCCTTCTTGGGGTTTTGTCCGATCAGTGTGAAATTTGGCATGTACACTCTTCAGCTGGACCTGATCTAAAGCTATCAAAAGAATTTTGTTTGGTCAAAATATACGAAAATTATTAATGAATAAAGTTTTCTAGCTAGCTATTAAAACGCTAACAGTTGCATATCTCGCTCAAAATAAATGCTAAAAACACCAAATCTGAGATCCTTAGTTGGCATGTGACTGTGGGGGTATGAGCCAAATTTGGCTAATTTTGGCCGCTAGGGGGCACTGCAAATATGGGAAATATATATCTCTTAAATGGCAGCACCGATTTTTGCCAAATTTGGTGGGTATGATGCTGGGTCACTCCTGAGGCCATATCTTGAAGTTCATCATGACTGGTCAAAGTGGGCGTGGCTTATTTCAAGATAAACAACAAACTTTTATTTCAGCTCAAGTATTATGCTGAGGGCTGTGAAATTTACAGGGTATATATAGAATAGCACACAGACCACCCATACCAAAAATTGTGTCTACTCTACTAGGTGGCGCTGTAACGGATGCAAACGCATTTTGGCCTGTAACTTCCACATTTTAAATCACATCTTCATAAACTTTATATCCACGTGTTCCCCAAATATAGTCGCATCTTCTGACATAGGCCACGCCCACTGTCACAGCATATTTCTCTTTCTAAGTCACTACACATTAAAAAGGATTGAGGATTTTGACATAACAACAGAAGAATATTGTGGGGTCTCACTCTTACCAGTTCGCTTCATGTACTGGATGTGGTATGAATGATTCCCAACCTGGAGGACCATTCCAACGGAAAACTTTTCACCACATTGTACAACTGCATAGCTTCCACTGCGGGGAGTGCCTCTGGTGGTGGGGTCATCATCTTCCTGAAATTCAATAATCCATAAAATGTGAAGTTTGAAGACAGTTGATTGAATCTGAAAAAAAAATAGAAATATAAATATGAGGGTGGAAGCACAAGTACCTCTTCCTCATCAGAACTGTCATCTGCCGTGTCAACAGACCTGATCACATCCACTTTAACGGAGTCTCTTGCTGCCTGGGCATCCATTTCCTGAAAGAAAAGGTTGTTCGCTATGAATGTTATGGTTTATTTTATGATATTGTGACGGAATTATTGAATCAGAATTCATTCATGTACGAAACTGTGGTTCACCAGTACCTCAGCTTCCTCAGTCATGCTTTCATCTGCCTTCGCTTCAGTCTCTGCCTCAGCCATGCTGGGATTTTAGTCGATGTCTTCTATAGTTTCCCCTCGTCTTTTCTTTGCAGCCAGTTGGGAAAACTGGGCTAGTATTTTCTTTTTGGTAAGGTACTCCCCTGGCGAGAACATCTTCTTTCCATGTTGATCAAGAGATGACCTCATCAGAGCCACTACTTTCCCTGCTGTCTGCTTCTTCCCAGATTCCTCCCCACTGAGGAAACACCGAATGACAAAGGAGTTCTGAGCTTTGCTAAGGCGTGTATTTTTCCACTTTGGTCTGAGAGCCCAACCCTCCATGCTAACCAGTGGAGAATGAAGTGATGCAGTAGAGCTGGACGGCACAGGTTGGGTTTCATGTCCTTTGGCTGCCAAGGAACTGTGCAGCAGAGAGTTAGTATTGATTCGCTGGGCAAATGACTGTCGGACTTTATCCAATCCGGTTCTGACTGAAGCATAACTGTGGTTTCCAGATGCTATATGTTTCTCTAAATCGTCAGTGTTATTGAAACTCTTAGAACACCCATTGTCTGGACAAAAGAGAAGCAGGCAGTATGATCTATCCTGCCTTCTCCTGGAAACCATGGCGTCTGCTGCATTGAGTTCAACAGACTGGCTAACTGCTGTGAATGGGCTCAACAATACCTGGGATCAATTTTACACCAGAATATTTGACCGACTTCCCCTTTCCAATTTCATACGACTGCTATAGTTTCATACTGTCTTCACTGAATTCAGCTGAGTGCATCATTTGTGAGTTTGGAATTATCATTTGTCTAAGTGATGATTCACCCTTCTCAATTTCTACCACTGACACTTTAGAATTTGGGACACCAGATTTGATTTGTACAGCAAGGCAGCTTTGACCAGAGATATATAAAAAAAACTACAATCCCAATTCCGAAAAAGTGTAAACTGTGAATAAAATCAAAATGCAATGACTTTCAAATCACACCAGCCAGTATTTTATTCACAATAGGACAGAGATAACATAGCAAATGTTGAAACTGAGAAATTTTACAATTTTTTCCACAAAATGAGCTCAATTTGATGGCTGCTACAGGTCTCAAAAAAAGTTGGGACAGGGGCCTGTTTACCATGGTGTAGCATCCCCTCTTCTTTTTAACACAGAGTGGAGACATCTGGACATTGAGGAGACAAGTTTCTTGAGTTTAGCCATTGGAATTTGATCCCATTCTAGTTTAATACAGGCTTCCAGCGGCTGGAGAATTTTGGGTCTCCTATGACGGATGTTTCGTTTAATTATGCTCCAAATGTTCTCAATCGGTGAATGATCAGGACTGCAGGCAGGCCAGTTCAGCACACGGACTCTCCTACTACGAAGTCATGCTGTTGTAATAGCTGCAGTATGTGGTTTTGCATTGTCCTGCTGAAACACACAAGGCCTTCCCTAGAATAGATGTCGTCTGGAGGAGAGCATATGTTGCTCTAAAACCTTTATATACCTTTCAGCATTCATAGTGCTTTTTAAAACATGCAAGTGTCCCACACCATATGCACTAATGCATCCCCATACCATCAGAGATGCTGGCTTTTGAACTGAACACTGATAACAGGAAGGGTGGTCTTTCTCCTCTTTAGCCCGGAAGACACAACGCCCAAGATTTCCTCTAAGAATGTCAAATTTGGACTTGTCTGACCACAGGACACTTTGCCACTTTGCTACGGTCCAATTAAATGAGCCTTGGCCCACAGAACACGGCAGCGCTTCTGGATCATACTCAACAATGGCTTCCTTTTTGCATGATAGAGTTTTAGGTGGCATCTGTGGATGGCACGGCAGACTGTGTTAACAGACAGTGGTTTCTTGAAGTATTCCTGGGCCCATTTAGTAATGTCAATGACAGAATCATGCCGGTGAGCGATGCAGTGGCATCTGAGGGCCCTAAGATCACGGGCATCCAGTAAAGGTTTTCGGCCTTGTCCCTTACGCCCAAAGATTTTCCAGTTTCTCTGAATATTTTGATGATGTTATGCACTGTCGATGATGAGACCTTCAAAGCCTTTGCAATTTGACGTTGAGGAACATTGTTTTCGAAGTATTCCATAATTTTTTTACGCAAGCCTTCACAGGTTGGAGAAACTCTGGCCGTCTTTACTTCTGAGAGACTCAGCCTCTCTAAGACATCCCTTTTATAGCCAATCATGTTACAAACCTGATGCCAGTTAACTTAATTACTTGCAAAATGTTCTTTCAGCTGATTCTCTTATATATTAATTGCTTTTTCAGCCCTTCTTTGCCTGTGTCCCAACTTTTTGAGACCTGTTGCAGCCAGAAAATTTGAAATAAGCTCATTTTGTGGATAAAAATGTAAAATGTCTCAGTTTCAACATTTGAAATGTTATCTATGTTCTATTGTAAATAACATATTGGCTCATGTGATCTGAAAGTCATTGCATTTTGATTTTATTCACAATTTACACTTCGTCCCAACTATTTCGGAATTGGGATCGTTGTTTAGTTCTTATTTTTGTTGTAGATTATTTCAGACGTTTGAAGAATCAGATCCCGCAACAACGATTTGTTGAAGCACAGCTAAATACTTCTGTCCAGTTTCATGATTACTGCATGCCGCAGTAAGGTTAATTACTTATTTGGTTTGTGTGGTGCCATCAACCTGACTCATTTTCTAACTGCATGCATAAATAGAACACCTACGTGTCCATGGACGTCTACATCTACTTAAAGGGGTTTAACAGCGAGCAGGCTGTAACTGATATAATTATCCCTGCTATCCAACATGTCCAAGTGATGCCTGCCTGTTTGTAGCACCATTCTTGGATGTCACCTTCATCAAAGTGTTTAATACCCCGGTCTAAACACTTGTTGTTTCTGCCACTCTTCTCCACAATGTGATCATACACATGAAGAAATTTATTTAGGGGTATTAAATCAGTGGTTAAGTCGGCGATATATCCGACCTCCTCGAAGGCTGCGGTAGCGCTTATAGTCTCGGTCGTGCGGCCTGTATTTTCTTTCGTGAGGCTCTGTTCGTCAACAATCGCTTCAGTCACTTCAGCCTTTTTCATTCCCACGCTACTTATGTTCAAATCCTTGCACATCTGCCATAATCCTTGCACTTTAACCCATGAAATTGGTTATCGCTCGCTAACATAGGTTTTGACAGACGCTATGACACTTCTTCTTGCCATACAAACTTCGTCTTACACATACGCATAAAAAAATCTTGTGCTTACTCCGAAACGGTCTATTAACCTTGTCACTTTATTTAAAACAAGTGAATTTTGTGTTGAATCTTTTGATTTTGATGAACTTTTGCGGTGTTGTGGTGTATAATAGACCCTTTTGGCTCACCAGGCTTCATTTGGGCCCATTTTGGGCCAACTTAGATTGGACTCCACTTTCACGATTTTTCCATATTGGTAAACTTTTATGGTATTCTGGGCCAAAATATCACCATTTTGGGTCACCGGTGGTCATTTGGGACCATTTCAGCCCGACTTCGACCAGACTCAACTGTTATCGTCTTTTTTTTTTTTTTTTTTTTTTTTTGGTCAACTTTTTGGGTGTTTTGGGCCAAAATGTGACCTTTGGAGTCACCAGGGGTCATCTGGCACCATTTTGAGCTGACTTCAATCCAGCTCAACATTCACAATTTTTTAATTTGAATCAACTTTTGGGGTGTTTTGTGCCAAAATATGAACATTTTGGGTCACCAGGGGTCATGTGGGAGCATTTCCGGCCAACTTCAATCCAGTCCCACTTTCACGATTTTTTTTATTTTCAAAAACAATTTAGATACTTGAGGCCAAAATACAATCCTTTTCAGTCACCAGGGGTTATTTGGGACCTGTGACCATTTCGTGCAAACTTTGATCTGCCTTCAGTTTCAGAAATCTTCAATGCCTGTAAACATTTTTGCCATTTTCTGAAAAAGACCCTTTTGGATCACTGGGAGTAATATTTTTACCAATATATTTCACATTTGTGTACCAAAGAGTTTGAACATTTTGAATATTCTTTGCAGTCTGAATAGCTGTGTAAGCTACAAAGTCTGTTAACTTTTATTCTCTACCAAAATCATGAAAATAAACTGAAACACAATGGAATTCTAAATGCTTCAAGTGTCCTGACTCAGTTGAGCCATTCCTTTCCTGTCTGTGAAGCTGCAATCTTGAATTATGAAACCTTAAATCAGGTAACACAAAAATAGCCAGATTTGACTTCTACGCAAAGGGGTTAAAGCAGCTTGCGAAGTTGCTCACAATACAGCTAGAACGATGAAACATCATGGAAATGAACGCAAGGACATTATATTCATTTTACCCGAAACATAGTATGACACGGTTGGATGATGGGATTTGATCGTAGGTCTCAGCATCAAACTACTCACATAGCAGGCGGGCTGATGGAAAATTAGCGTACTAGGGCAAGATGAGTCATCAACTACACTCAAAAAAAAGGTGAGCAGATATCATTATGAGTCCCCAGGATAACAAAATAAGAGATATAAGTACTTGAAATGGAAAAAAATAATAATTTATCCCGACCCTCCTGAAGAGCATGTTACCCAATAGCATTAAAAATCATCAAAAACCCAAGTTAATCCCACTATGCCACAGCGTACTGAGCAGCCATTAGAGAGGACAGCTGCCTCACTTTTAGCTATAATTAAACTAGGCATATTTAGCAAATGGGGATATTTTCATTTGTTTGTTCATTTGTTAAAAATTCAAAAACTTTCATTTTTAAAAACTGCAACAAGCTTTAGGGACATGGTCTCAAAGAAGTAAATCTGGCCACCGGTTTCAGAGGAGAAGACTGTCAAAGATTTTGTGTGTGGAACACAACCACAACCATGATGACGAACGCTGGACGCCACCTGATCCCAATAGCTCAGCCTGCCTATCAGACGGTGAGCTAAAATTACATTAAAAACTGAAAAGTGGACATTTTTTAGCTCATGGATACGCAAAGTGTAGAAATTTGTCATTTTGGGGACTCAAATATGCAAATGAATCACTCGCTAACTCACTCGACTGCTAGCAGATCGCTATCTAAATGTTATTTTGCATGCAAAATGAGTTTGAAGTCACTACAAAGTCACTACAGGACGTTCGGGTTTTTACTTTGGTTGTTTCGTTTTTTTTGAAGCCCAAATGTTTTTCACATTCTAAATGTCTCAACTAATCTGTCTCTGATTATTTTCCAGAGATTTTTTCTGAAGACCAACTTACAAACTGAGGTGCAAGCAAACAAATGAAAAAAAAAAAATCACCTGCTTTCTGAGGAGAAAATGCTTTGACTGCAAATCTAAGTCCGTGCTACAGGTTTAATTTACTATACATAGTTCATCAAGCAATTGACAAAGTTTGCTTTAGATTTTAGAGGGTATTTTTCCTCAAGAATGAAGCAATGTAATAATTGTGAGTTAGGGCACAATAATCCCACCCCACTCTCACAACAATTCCTGCACATTCTTTACAAATGCACATTTCTTCACCTGTATTTCCTTCTGCAGAGGAGATAGCTTGAGGTCCAGGGAGAGAGCTATAGACTGTTCAAGAAAAGAGCCAGGAACAAGGGATGAAGATGCCTCCTCTTCCTGATTAATATCTGATATTCCTCCAGTTTGGTGGTCTTCACTCATGTCCCACTCGTAGGCTGTATAAAAAGATGGACGAAGCAACGGTGACGTCACCCATTGGTTTCAGCATACCATTTAGGAAGCCTCGATTTTGGCAATTTGAATTGAGCCATTTTGTCATTTTGCAACTGGATGTGATTCCTATTGGATGAGAGCGTGAATTGAAGATCTGGGGAGGAACGTGGCTCTGAATCTGACCGTATCGGACGAGGACCAGAGGATAGCCACGCCCCTAAAGCATATTCTGGCTTTATCCTTTATTCTTGTCTACTTGGGACCATAATTTACAAAAATGAACATCACGGTATATCGAAGGAGACTTGAAACGTGCGATAGATACCATAAAATGATGTGGAAAATCATTAATGAAATAATAAATCAGGTGTCAAAGTAGGGTCATTTTCTCATCGACTTCAATAGCATTGAACTTCTTTCTGCAACCACCGCTTCGCCATCTGCTGGCTATTAAATATAATGCAAATTTTTGAGATTTCCGCATCGGCCTCACTTTTCAGACCCGGGTGCAGCGTCCATCTTTTTACACAGTCTATGGTCCCACTCACTCTCAGTCTTTCGACTCCATACATTTCTTTCCTCCTCTTCATCTTTCACTCTATCCTCCCTCTTCATCTCCTCATTCTGCCTCCCCCCACCTTCCTCCTCATCCTTTACACTGGAGAGATTTAGTTCTTCCTCCCTGCTCATTCCATATCTATAGTTCTCCTCAACACTCTGCTCCAAGTCTTCAACTTTAATCAGACTGGTTTGAAAATGCATAGCTGCATAACCGTTGCTGTCCATCACAGGTTCCATCTTCATGTTGTCATCTAAAGGGAGATCTTTATAGCTCTAAGAGTGAAATAAAAAATCTGATTGGATATTTACTTCGGGAAATTCACCAATCCCCTGAAGGTAAGGATGGAAGAGAGGACATGACTGGTCATAGAGTGAAGTCACGCAGCAAAAATCCCAGTGTTAATTCAACTCCAGTAGAGTTCATTTGAGTCCAAGATGGATGGGTTGGTCTTGTATAAACTCTACTGGAGTTAAATTAACACTGGGGTTTTTGCTGCGCACTGTAGTGATGGGATCGGCAGTTATTTTGACGGTACTGAATCAATAGAATCTGTTCATTAAAAAGATTTGTTCTAAAAATTTGTTCATCGGATCGTTCAGTGCTTAGCAGGAGTCCTTAGTGCATAGATCTCCAACTCCCTGAACTGGTAAACAGCCAAACAATCCGTCATTCTGTTCATGATTCAGCCCTGAGGTTCACATTCACTCCGTAGCACGTTCACCGCACGTACTGAGGGACGGTGCGTTCACGGACCACAGTCATTGGCGGGAGACGCAGCTCTACTTTGAGCGGTATACATGCATTAAACTTCCTACACGGTGAATGGAGTCCTCAGCTCTGTGCGCAGTACATTCACTTAATGTGCTACACGGGTGTTGGCAGTCACTGTCTTTTAAGGCGCAAGAAAAAGCGCGCGCACCATAGCGCGCCTAAAAAAAATTGAGGCGAGGAAAAAAGCGCGCACCCCACAAGAACAAAGCTCGAAAAAACGTGCGCCTCGTGGAAACTGAACTGGTTCCGTCTCCATCGTTACACTCCGGTGGTAGACATTCCGTATGATGCAGAACGGTAGCGCTAACACTGCTTTGTAGAAAAGATGGGAATAAATCTTAGTAGATACTGGGAAACCAAAAGCGAGAGATACCCGTGCTGTGTTTGGGCAACCCGTACCAAGTAACTCTTTTTGAACCAATCGCCTATGTTTCATTTTCGCCTCCGGAGCGGCTGTAGATGGCGAACATAGCCACGGGACATGCCATTAGGGAAGAAACCTTTGCTAAATGGGATGTTCCGAGGTGAATCACGGCTTTCGAGAATGCTTGTCTACAGCAGATATGTGCTTAATTAACGATTCTCGTTCCCATAAATTCATTTGCTGTGGACATGCGTTGCGTTACTTGGCTGAAGCGTCAGTTGCTACTATGGACGAGGTTTAGACAGTGATGTTTGTTTTGGTTTCCAAATTTGGTCAGGTTACGATTCGGAGTCCACGTGCATGGTTTGTTAATGTAGCCAAATGGCAACTACCAGAGCGGAATATCAATGGCTCTGGCAACTACCATTTCTGATATTGATTCACTGATTCTTTTGAGCCATGTCAGGTTAAGCAGCTATTGAGGTAAGCCCCAATAATGCAACTGACAATTTCATCATTCTTACGATTTTGTTTTCATTGTATTCCTTCTTTAATTCTAGATAAAAACGTTTTAATAAAAACGTCAACTTTTTGGGGAGTAAATCTGCACTTTGTTTCTGTGTTCTCAGGATAGACTCCTATTTGACCCATGCAACTGCATTAAGAGGTTTAAGCTTATATAGAAGGATAGGTTCAGGATGCTTCTCAAAATCTCAGCATGCTTTGTGTAAGAGTGTATGCTTTGTGTATTTTCCAGTAAAAACTAATTTCAGGTGGCTAGCAAGTTTTGACTTTAAGTAACTATCTGTTTCTGACTAGTTAGATCACTTTTTCAACTAACATTGCACTTGGCATTCAGTTTGGCGAAATATTAGCAGCATGACTTAACATGGAGCGACTTCATTTCCCTCACGCTCTCAGACAGTGAAATTTCCACGAAAGTGATACGTACCTAAGGTAATATCAATGTATGTCATGAGTTGGGCCATGGGAAAAGTGCTATAATTACGCGATGAAGAAAAATCTGGAACAAATGCCAAATTATGGTTCTCTTCTACGGGTAAGCCATTGCAAACACATGTAATAAAAGCCGGCGATCCAGTTGCACGTCTCAAGCCCCTCTTTGGACAAAAATGAATATTCATTACCTGAATAGCGTGGTCAGTTTACTCTTGACTTTTAGCCTTCAGATGGCCCCGCCCTTTCAACCAATCAAATGCTAGAATGCATAAATAGGTTGTCTGGCTTGTCTGGAAAGATGATAAGACGCACCAAAAAACACAGATAGAAGGGTGGGGGTGGCCTGTGTCATTCCAAGGCTAAAAGTTGCAGTGGAAAAAAAAGAGTTAATGATGAGCTAGCGGTTTACTCAACGGAGTTAGTGGCAATATGCCTGGCATTACACTGGGTGGATGATAATAAAATGAAGAATGCAGTAATAGCATCAGATTCAAGTGCAGCGTTAACAAGCCTTAAAAATACACAGTCTGAATCTAGACAAGATCTGGAATATGAGATAATACAGCTGACAAATAATCTCACCAAATCAGGAGCTTTCACATCATTTATATGGGTCCCAGCTCATATAGAGGTCAGAGGAAATGAGCTGGCTGATAAGTTTGCCAAGCAAGCAGCAGGAAAGTCGATCATAGACATAGACATCAGACACAGTAAAGCAGAAATAAAAAGTATGGTCAAAGCCAAAAGTATTAACAAGTGGCAAAACCTATGGGATGCTGGGGGCACAGGGCGGCATTTCTGTAATGTTCAGAATAAAGTTGGCAAGGGAAGGTGCGCAAACAGAAACAAAAGAGAGGAGGATGCCTTCTCTAGAATGCGGTTTGGTCACACAGCACTGAATATGAAAGATGAAAAAACATGTTGATGGAACCTGCGAATGCGGTGACAGTCAAGAGACCGTAGAGCATATTATTATGCAATGCCCAAGGTACCACCAAGATAGGCAAATACTGACCACTCAGTTGCAAGGAAGACGGGTAGAATTCAGCCTACAGAACATACTTAAACTAGAGTCTAGTGAGATCTGCTTCAATTACCTTTACAGTTATCTGAAGAATGCAGGATTACGTAACAGAGTATAAGTCTAGTGTCTTTTTTTTTAAATTGTTTTGGGGATGTTAGACTCCTGACTCACACTCCAGTACAGATGGTGGCGGTAATGCTCCATATAAGCTGGTGACTGACCACCATAAAACAAGAAGAAGAAGACGAAGACGTAGTAGTAGTAGTAGTTGTTGAAATATTGGTAGGGACAATCTGGCTTCCCAAAATATTGGTAGGGACATGTCCCGACCTTCCATATACAAACCTACGCCCTTGTTATAAATGTTAAAAGGGAAGACAGAAAATTTTGGAAAGAGGATTCGGTGGTGGTCAGATTGTAGAGAAATAAGGGCATACAGAAAGCAGTAGTAGAGTATTTGAAGGAGATACGGTTGAATAATTGGATTTAGTGAGTAGTTTTTTTCTTTCTTTTTAGTAAAGCACATAATTAAATACAGCACGCAATTTAGTACAGTTGGTGGCGGTATGCACTAATAAAAGACATAAGTGCCAGCCGCCATTAAACTAGAAGAAGAAGAAAAAGAAGAATGGGTGCGTTCGAGCGCGTTTGCAAAGTCTGCGGCTGCGTCGCACTGTAACATGACACGTTTCCTGGGGCGGTTCGCATTTGCTCGAACAGCTCGCTGAAATTGCTGCGCAGCTCATCACGTGAAACATCACGAGGCTTCATGGCCAGAAAAGAACGGCGACTTACTTGGCAACGCCGCATTGAGGAAGAGACTGGCTGATTACAGGCTGTTTTTTGATTTTGATATAAATACAAAGTGAGACAGTATGCAAAATGGGACTTCTCACTCAAGGTATTTTTTTCCACCTCCTTAATCTTTTTCAGATACTTTATGTGTTCTTTGTTCCAATTAAAAACGGACATTTCAATTATTTCCTTTAACACAAGGGGACTTAAAGACTCAGTTAAGCGCAAAGCTGTTTTTTTGTTCTGCAAGGGGCAACAAGCACATTGTTTTTTTCTCCAGGAAACCCACTCTGACGGGTCTGATGTTAAGTTTTGGTCACAACAATGGGGAGACCAAATCCTTTTTTAGTCATGGTACAAATCGCTCGGCTGGAGTTGCCATCTGTTTCAATGGATGTCCTGGTAAGATGGTGTGCAACAAGGAAGATATAGATGGTCATTGGCTTGCTTGTGTTTTGAATGTTGACAACAGCTTTATTATTTTGATTAACATTTATGGGTACAATAATGATCAAAAAAATAAGAATTTGCTGTATCAAATTTCGATGGTTATAAAGGAACTAAGTGCAAAATTCCTTACTGATCAGTTGGTGGTTGGTGGTGATTTCATTTTAACTCCTGATGAGTGGTTGGATAGATGGCCTTCCAGACTTTTAAGAGAATATAGAAATCCATTAATGGAAAATTTCATCAGCAGCAACAGATTAATAGATATCTGGAGAACCTTGAACAAAGATGTTAAACAATTTACCTGGTACAAATCTAAAGGCCAAAGTAGATCACGTATCGATTATTGGTTGGTGTCAAATTCAATATCAGAACATGTTACAGAAACAAGAATTTCTAATTGTCCTTTAAGTGATCATTGCACTGTTAATCTGAGGCTAAAAAATAGGGACAGAAATAATAATTTTAAATATTATTGGAAATTTAATTCCCAGCTGCTAAAGAATGAGGAATACTGTAATTCTATTAAAAAACTAATTTTGGATATGAAAAATGATAACGCAATCAACACACCAATATTAAAATGGGAATATCTCAAATTCATTCATTCATTTTCTATACCCGCTTATTCCTCACTAGCGTCGCGGGGCGAGCTGGAGCCTATCCCAGCTGACTACGGGCAAAGGCAGGGACCCACCCTGGACAGCTTGCCAATCCATCGCAGGGCGCACACACCATTCACAGACCATTCACTCTCACACTCATACCTATGGGCAATTTAGTGTCTCCAATTAACCTAACATGCATGTCTTTGATATCTCAAATTTAGTATTAAAAAATTCTCGATCGCATTTGGAAAAAAGTTGAACAAAGGAAGAAGAACAAAAGAAACTGAAATGGTTAAAGATCTCATGAATCTATATAGTAAGTTGAATTGGACGGATGAAGAAAAAGAAAGAATTAATAACTTGCAATCCAAACTAGATGTGATGTATTTGAATAAAGCTAAGGGTGCATATGTGAGGTCCAGGGCCTGGTGGATAGAAGATGGGGAAAAAAAGTCTGCCTATTTTTGCAATTTGGAAAAACGCAGACAAGAATATAACTCCATCTGTAGTCTTATAATTAATGGAGAGGAATGCACAGATCCCAAACGAATAACAAAAGAAGTTTTTAATTTTTACAGTGACTTGTATAAATCTTCATACTCAGAACAAAATGTCACATCCTTTTTTGACAAAATTGATAATTTGATTCCGGTAATTAATGATAACTTTAAAGAAACTTGTGACAAGGAGCTAACAATTGCAGAATTCGATTGTGCAATTAAAAAGATGGCATCTAATCGCTCACCAGGGCCAGATGGAATTACTACAAATTTCTATAAACATTTCTGGGAAGATATAAAACTTCTGTTGTTTCAAGCTTTAATTGAATGTATTAATAGAAAGGAGCTAATGGAAACGATGAAACAAGGTGTGATAAAATTGATACCAAAACCTGGAAAAGATAATAAAATCCTGAGTAACCTAAGACCAGTAACACTTTTAAACACGCACTACAAGATCTTTACAAAAGTTTTGGCTACAAGATTAAAAACGGGCATCTCTGAAATAAGCTTCCCAACACAATCAGGTTTTCTTAAAGGAAGGTCCATTCATAATAATATCCACCTGGTTCTGGATCTCATTGACTACAATTATTTAATTAAAGATGATGGCTACATTCTGTTTCTGGACTTTCATAAAGCATTTGATTCAATTGAACATGCTTTTATTATTAATGCATTTAAACACTTTGGTTTTGCTAACACATTTCTTGACATGATTGCTATGTTATATGTTGATATTAACATTTGCGTTTCCCTCTCCGAAGGTACATGTTCCAGATTCAGGGTAGAAAGAGGCATTAGACAGGGATGCAGCATTTCACCTCTTTTATTCATTGTAGCCTCAGAATTATTTGCGGTAACTATTATAAATTCGAGCATTAAAGGGTTAGACATAAACAACCATAAATTAATTATAAGTCAGTTTGCTGATGACACAACAATCTTTCTAAAAAATAAAGAACAAATTCCATTGGCCTTAGAAACAATTAAGCTGTTTTCCCAAGCCTCAGGTCTGCACCTGAATCTGAACAAATGTGAGATCATGAGTATCCATGGCAGTTCTGAATCTTCATTGTATGATATGCCGGTCAAAAATGAGATAAAATATCTAGGAATCTGGATAACCAAATGCTCAGTTGCCAGTGAAAAAAAGAATATCCAAAATAATATTGATATATGTAAAAAATGCTTAAATAATTGGTTGCAAAGAGATCTAACGTTGTTTGGTAGAACAATGTTAACCAAAGTTGAATCATTATCTAGGTTAATTTATCCAGCATACTCTCTAGAAATTCCACGAAGGATTATTAAAGAAATTAATAGAATAAATTTTAATTTCATATGGAAAAATAAACATCCTTACATTAGAAATTATGACTTGATAAAGGATTATGATGACGGTGGTATAAAAGCAATTGACTTCGAAATTATGAATGGAATATTAAAGATTAATTGGCTTCGATCCTTTAATTAAAAAATGGTGATGAGATTTGGTTCTCATTACCCGCACTTGTTTTTAGTAAAGTTAGAGGTATTGAGTTCCTTTTAGTATGTGATTTTGAAATATCCAAATTACCCATTAAACTTTCAAAATTTCACCAGCAGGTTCTGTTACAATGGAAAATGATGTTTAAACATAATTTTAGCCCCCATAATGTCCCATTATGGAACAATAGAGTAATATTGAGTAGAAGAAGATCCATGTTTGAACATTACTGGATGGCAAAACAAATTTGGTCTGTTATACATTTATTGGATGAAAATGGTAACATTCTTGAATTAGATGATTTTAATGCTAAATATAATACAGAATTCTCCTTTGAGATATACAATAAAGTAATAAAGAATGTTCCTAAAGTCCTTATTCAGTCTATAAAGAACAATATTTTGAACATGCCAACTCCAAATTTGCATAAAGTCAAAATAGATAATATGGAACTTGTAAATGAAAAATGTAACAATAAGTTTGTAAGGCAGTACTTGGTTAACACTTTATATCCAGGAATAGCAAAAAGCACACTTACTTTTAAAGATCACGACAAATTTGAATTATTATCTGTTCGAACAACATACTTAAAATTCCCAATTCCTCCTAAATATAAAGAAGTACATTTTAAGACTATACACAATATTTATCCCTCAAATGAATTCATAAGAAAAAGATTTAAATTAGTGGTTGATAACTGTTATATCTGTAAAACAAATTTGGAAACGACAGAGCACCTGCTGTTTAAATGTGAGAACATTCAAAATCTGTGGAAATCTTTTCATGACTTAATGTCGTCCAGTTCCATTGATATGAATTTCTGGTCCTTTAAAAATTACAAATGGGGGTATTCCTTAAAGATAAAAAATCTGAATTTTTAGTTAATAATTTGATTATAATTACAAAGTATTATATACACAAGTGTCGTTATGTTAAGTCCCCTCCTTCATGGTCCGCCTTTAAAAACGACCTTGCTTTGTTACTACAATGTCTGAAAAAAATAAATAATGCCCATGCAATTAAACTATACGCTTTTTTGGCAACATTGAACCTATCTTAACCCCTTGTATTTATGTTATTTATAGGTGTGTATATATTATATATATATTTTATTTTTTTTATTATTACTATTATTATTATTGTTGTTTTTTTATTTTTTATTATTTTTTTCTGACATAACTGATGTTTGCTTGATTTAGTATAATTTTAAAACTATCGATGTGAGTTTCTGCTGTTTATATTACTGTTGGAGGTGATGTACGTTTTCTTTCAACTTTATTGTACTCATAATTGAGTATGTCATTGTTTTTGTAATGTTATGTGTTCTAATAAAAAAGTAAAAAAAAAAAAAAAAAACTTGGCAACGCTGGAAGTAATCGGGGAGATGGATGCTCTGGACATTCCTCTCCTTATTTATGGACTTATATACGAAAATTTTGACCGGAGACGAAGGTGTGTAAAATATGACTTGACACTGTGTGCATATTTGTCGCAAATACCGGCTATTTCTGTTTCTTACTTATTTTCTGAATGTCAGAGAAGTTACGTGTTCGCAAAAAAATGAAATGTAGCCTACTTGTATTGCATTTGTCAAATGAAGGCAATAAATGGTTAGATCGGAAGCTGCTGGTGGCTTGGGAGTCTCAGTATTTTTGTATATATTAGGTAAATTCCGTTTGATGCTTATGCATTGGCGCCACCTGCAGGTTGCATCTTGAACGTACGGTTGTGTCGTGTAAAGGTTAGTATACACGTAAATTACATTATTATTATTATTATTATTATTATTATTATTAATACGGTGTACAGTCCAAGTTCGTCATACTTTCTTTACCCTGGGATATTTCCAAGTTAGCTTGGCCCCAAGTTAGCTTGGGTTCTTGGTTTCAGACTTGCAAGCAAAGAATACATGACCGCAAGAGTAATAGATAAATGTGAATATAATGCGTTTGTCGGGGTGTGATGTTTTGAGCTGAACCTGCGGTACAGTCTCAGCACCTATTGGCGACAATGCACACAAGTTGCTCGATTACAAACATCCATGTGGAAACTCATGTGCCAACACAAGTACATGCTGTTCCTACTTTATGTTGGCATCGTTAAGTACTTACACTCTTTTGGGGCCTCCGTGAACATTTGCCACGCATTGGTGAAAAGGTCCCCTGCGAATGATAGGTCTGCAAAATGCAGTTTCTCTTTGCAGTTAATAATAGCGCACAAACAACAATTCCTCAGTATTGGTCTCAAATGTAGAAATATGACAACAGTTTGTGGGTACCACTATGCTGTAGATGGAATAAAAACTCACGTTCTGTAGATTGTACTTACCTGATTGGAGTCTTTGAAACATGTCCTCTGACACAAGCATTTCAACAGAATTGATACCATCGCTGAACTTGATTTTTCTTTGTGCTGCCATTTTGACAATATAATCACTTTTTTGATGTTTACATACCTTTCTCCTGCCCTCCAGGTGTTAATAAAGCCCCAGTTTGTACCCTTAAGTGATGTATTACCCTGTGCTCTTTTTCAGGTGCCATCTGCTGATTCCCAACAACATACTGGAGGACTGAATGAAATGTTTATTAGAACATGGCCTTCAAAGTTAACTGCAATGAAGGGAGACCCTCTTACAGATTAAGCTTTACCCTTGCTTCCCATTTTACAATGGAGCTGTTATATTAAGTGAGTTGAAACTAATAAATTTTGCCTAATTCTTCATTACATGTACCTCTTTTCCATTATAATGAGCCCGTTTGCCTGCTTTCCACCACTGCAGGCACTTAAGCTTGAAAATGTGCCAGAGTATGATGATAAACCAACACTTGGGTGTCCTTCAGTCTCCATAGGCTCTTTGCTGCTCTGTATTTTCCTTTTCTACACTCAAGCCATTGGTATTCTTTTGCCTTACCTGATAAATTGAGTAAACTCTGTACCTTTACAATAAAATGCACTGAGCTCCCCACTTTTAAAAACCAGAGGAGAGCACATCTGCATAGTTCACAATTGTTAAGGGAATTAAATGTGAACAAATGTTTATGTTGTAAATGGTATGGTGTTGGATATTATATGCAAAATGTTGTCAATCACCAGAAGGAAGGTGGTTTGATATACTGTAGAGCATAGCCGCTCTATGATCTAATTAGAGATGCCACTTATGTGTTATATGTCTTTGTGATTTTTACAAAGCTTTGTTTTTTTGTTGTTGTTTGGGTTTTTTCTAGGTTTTTTTTTTTTTTTTTTTTTTTTTTCATGCAGTAGAAAATAGTTTTTATTATATCTTGATTTCTTGGGCTGTATGTATCTTCTGTTAAGTGTGGACCCCAGGCAGAGTAGTTGTTGCCCTGGGTAATGGCTATGGGGACCCTAATAAACTAAACCAAACTGAACTCCAGTTTTGTGTCACTCAAGTCTTTTTCCATTGTCTACAAGGGAATTTTTCATTACCAGAGCCTCCTGTGACCTCCTAAGCTACTACTTTAACCATGAAGTTGATGTGTGCAACGAATACCTCCAAGATATGTAACTGTTTGGCATGGGGCAATCTGAAGATGATCATTTACTCAAGAAAGATATTGTGCATTTTGCATCCAAATTACAGAACTTAAATAGCCCTCTTATGGAGGCAATGATGTAGAACTAATACATAGTGCAGACGGGAGGGGAACATGACTGCAGTGCACGCCTTGTGTATTTCAACAAGCAGAAATAATCAATGACCACCTTTTAATCCTCTTACATCTGTGTTTTTGTAGGATGCAGAATATAGTGAGATTGTATGAATAATTCAAGAATGATGTGACATTTGCTAGTCTGTGCCAATTATTTGTTCATCTCGATGATAATGCCAAGATTTTTGGTTATCCTCTTACTCAATATTCCTCCAATAAATGTTTTGTGTCCCGTCTACCCTGCACTATGGCCCCTCTCAGTTAAATGGACAGACATTTATGAGAGTAGATGAATATCACAAAAGTCAATGACTTCACATCAGGATCTGCCTCTCCCTAAAATCAAGGTTTAAAGAATAAAGGGCCAAACATAGCAAGTACAGTGAGTAGGCAAAAGAAAAAAAAATGGAACTTGAATAAGATGCAGACTGATGCATCATTGTTTCAACCAAGCAACATAATGTCAGCATGGATGAATCCACCATAAAAAGTGTTTCACATCTTTAAAAGACTTGACAGTTACATTGGGTAGTTAGGGAAGGCAGAGAATTATTATTTGACAACTGAATATTTGAAGACAGGATGCGAGTAGGAAATCATACGCTGACAACTTTGTGAGACAACGCTGAAAATGACATCCTGTCCAGCTTCTTGAGTTTTCTTCCAGTGGACACATCACCATAACGACATTGACTTTCATTGACAATGAAATTGTCCACATAATCAAGCATTGACAGAGGAAGCATCCCGTCTGATTATGACAGTCTTTATTATACATCACTATTGAGGTTATTCTAGAATAAACTTGGAAGATGTACAAAGTAATGTAAAGCAAAGCAGTATGTAACTTATGGGAATATTAGTCAGGGGTAGATATGAATTGAATAATAATGCACACAACTGAAGAAAATAAACCATAAAAACAAGGACCTGGATGTTCACTCATGCATACTTTAGTCAATTCTTTAATAGGTTTAATTTAGTAATATCAACCATCAATCTCATTGAAGTAACATGTCAAAATGGGGTTGTTTCATTTCCAAGCGCATGTGTAGCCATGTGATATTGGCAACAAATACAAGTCAGATCTAACAACATCTGAAGTGTTCTGATTCAAGTTTCAATCAATTACATTGTAACAATTGAAATATTGATTTAGCAACATAAATCTCTTCCTTCATTCTCAATGTATTTTCCTACACACTGGAAAATACACTATAGCGCGGGCAAACAGGTATAAGGACAAACAAAAATCTATGAATTAAGTACTGCACTACATTTGCTCATCCATCGGGTAGCGCTATCAGCAGCATTTATCACCTGTTACAAACGCGAATCCTCTCTTGCCCTGAGCCGTTCTCTTTGTTCGCCTGTAACCTCTGCAGCCGAGCGCAGCACCTCTCCAGGGTCTGCGGAGCTGCGCAGATTTTTGGTCGCGCCTTTGTTACATATTTCCTGTCAAAGGTCACGGAGACGGGGTGCTCGAACGATTTTCTGCAAGATCCTGCAGCTATCGCAGGGTTTGGAGGGTTATCGCGCAACTTCGGCAAGATTCTCGCGTAATTTTTCGGGAATCTCGCGCAGCCGGCTTACTTACAGACGCGCTCGAACGCACCCAATGTTCTAGATTGCGGGGTCGGGCAAGAGACCGCGAGTGCTTGCCTCTTGAACGATTAAACTACGTTTGGTCTTGCGTATACGAGCGAGAACCATGGCGAGAACTAAGGCGAGCAGTCTCGCCTTCCTTTTCAAGATGACGTCCACTTCCGCACAGCTTGTTTTTGATGGAATTTGATGCAAACCCTAGTATGCAGCCATATTGGAAACCGTGCAAGAACTCGTGCACGTTCAAAACACGGGAGTCTTCCCTTGCGAGACCTTGGCAGGAGACCCTTAAATCTTGATCATGCCCCTGGCGTCTGACGTGACCACCTGAATTCGCGACGAGCTGATTGGCTTTTGAAATGAGTTACGTGCTTTACGTTCTAAAACCAGCCTCTTGCGATTTGGCAGGCTGAATTGCTGGCGACGCCATCAGCCGGCTTGGGTCGAGCCGAGACGGACCAGATCACACAGCTGCGACTCCTCCCGGCGACGTTCTGAAACGGCCTCGTCGCATCGCGAATTTTTGGTCTGAACTGGGCTTTAAGCAGAGTGTTGAGGAGAAAAATAGATCTGGGATGAAGAGGGAGGAAGAACTAATACTCTCCAGCATAAAGGAAGAGGAGGAGGAAGGTGGCAGGAGGCAGAATGAAGAGGTGAAGAGGGAGGGTAGAGTGAAAGATGAAGAGGAGGAAAGAAATGTCTGGAGCCCAAAAACTGAGTATAGAGTGAAAGATGAAGAGGAGGAAAGAAATGTCTGGAGCCCAAAAACTGAGTGTGAGTTGGACGTGAGTGAAGACCACCAAACTGGAGGAATATTGGATTTTAAGCTGGAGGAGGAGGAATCTTCATCCATTGTTCCTGGCTCTCTTGAGCAGTCTGCAGCTCTCTCCCCTGGATCTCCGGCTGTCTCCTCCACAGTAGGAAATGCAGGTCATGAATTGTGCATTTGTAAGGAATGTCAGGCATTGCCCTGAAATTGGGGTGGGATTATTGAGTTGTAATAATAACAACTCATAATTATTGAGATGCTCTGTTCTTTAGAAAAATATATGCTCTGATATTATAAAAACTTAATTAATTCCTTGATGAACCAATTATGGGAAGTGCAAGGTAGTGCAAGAAATTAAATCTGTGGCTTGAATACACAGTATATATTTGCAGTAAAGCTTATTTCTCCTCAAAAGCAGTTTTTTCTGATTTCTGCACCCCAGTTTATAAGATAGTCTCAGGGAAATATCTGAGGAAATGGTTGGAAACAGGTTAGTTAAGACCGTTATAATGTGAAAAACGGATCGAAGTTCATTTATCGCGTGTCATAGGATTTCAAGATGGCTGCCGTGGCGGCAATATTGTTTGACTAAATCAAATCAATATTGTTTGTCAAAATCAACAGGGTCTATCCCTGATGCAATAGCAACTCACCCACTAAATGTTAGAGATATCTGTTTATTACTTTTTGAGTTATCTTGTAAACAAACAGACAGACAAACCAACGCCAGCAAAAATATAACCTCCTTGGTAGAGGAGTATCTTGAAGATGCCTGGAAAATGCATATGCAGGATTCATCTCCAAATTTCTTGAGGGAGGGGTACCCTTTAGATAGTAAAGATAGGAGCCAATAGGAGCCTGACAATGACTAGGCCTATTCACCTCCTAGTGCATTTTCTATTTGCTCAGGTCATCTTTGTCTAATATTAAAATTTGTTTGATGATCTGAAACATTTTAGTGTGACAAAAATGCAAAAAAAATAAGAAAACAGGGAGGGGGCAAATACTTTTTTCACAGCACTGTCTCTTTTCTACTAATTTCTTCAAATCTTTGTATTGACTTTTTTTTAAAGTTTTCATTGCAACAAAACCGTTGACTTACTTGTAAGGTTGTGATATGTGAAGCAGCTTTCCTCGAGGTGCTCTGAACAAAGAACTGAATGCTTGGTAGGTTTGTAAGGCTTTCCACGGTCAATTCTTGTCAATATAACTAGCCATTCTTTCGAAAGGGTTTCATTATTTAGTGGAAATTGATGGAGACTTATTTTGCCGTATTTCTCAGACGATTTTACGGCATCATTTTAGGTGCAACCAACGGCAGCACAAGACTTTCCCATTTTCACTATGCTGTGATTAATTTTTGCTGACATTTTGCTTTGAGGATCACGTGACCAGGTTCGAGGTTGCAACAAGGTCATTGCCCTTTTTTCCTTTGGGGAAAGGAATTGGCAAGCTAGTTGTTTGCATGCTTGTTTTTTGAGAGGATTAACCCCAATAACTTCTACCTCACTGAATCCATCTCAATGGTATTCTTCCTCTTGTAGGTTTAAGTCATTATAGATCAATATTCTGAGAGAATGAGCAGCTGGAAAGGACTGTTTTGGTTCATGTACTGATTTGCAATAATACAGTTTAAATGGATTTTAAAATTACCCCTTTAAAGATTTAAATGTATTTTTAACTTCATTTATCTTTTGTACTATTGCTTTACTATTAGGAGCGCTTATGCTATAGGTGTAAAACTGCCTGATTCGTCACATGCATTTAGCAGACGCTCTTACCCTGATCAACTGGGTGAGAACTGCGGTCTAGCATTTCGTTATAAATGAGTTAAGAGCATGCAGTGCCCTCTGACTACGCTTAAAACATAAATATTTAACATCAGTTCCATGTTCTTCTAAGCTGAAATGACAACAATCTGACAAACATTTGAATTTACTGAAAGCAGAAACTTTGAACCCGTTTTTGCCGAACTTTCGATTAATTGGTGAATGGACTCTAAATCAGCCACTCAACTGATACAAACCTCGTTGAAAATCTGCTTCAGTGCAACGATTTCCATTAGTGTGTTTTCTTCAGTATGAGTTGTGTTAATAATCTGTTCACATCATAAAATATCCTGTATTTTCTTCGTACAGGAGAGTTGGGGAGATTTGCCTGCTCTTTTTGTGGTGAGAGATTCCAGACGCTGTATCATTTGATGTTGCACAAACCGGCACATAAAGGAGAGCGCCAGCATCGGTGCACCCAGTGTGGGAAGTGCTTTGTTTGTAAGTCAGCGCTGAAGATCCACCTGCGAACTCATACAGGAGAGCGCCCGTACCACTGCTCCCAGTGCGAAAAGAGCTTTATTTGTAAGTCACACCTGAATGCACACCAGCGAACTCATACAGGAGAGCGCCCGTACCAGTGCTCCCAGTGCGAAAAGAGCTTTATTTGTAAGTCACACCTGAATGTACACCAGCGAACTCATACAGGAGAGCGCCCGTACCCCTGCTCCCAGTGCGACAAGAGCTTTATGTGTACGTCACACCTAAATAGACACACGTGCCTACGGCGCCGGAAGTAGGGGGGCCCTAAGGGCGCCTCCCCCCCCAGCTTCACACCCAATCCCACAGCCTTTTTTAAGCTGCAAATCACTGTATCCCTGCAAATACCCATATATTGTGGCAATTACAGTGAAAAGACATTTCGGTGATTCTGAAACATTTGCTAAAATAAAGCAGGCTGACAAAAATGGGAGGAATATTCACATTTCGCTGTACAACCAAAGAGGACATTGTAACACCAATCAAATGCATACATTGTACTTGGCAACCGATAAAATTATTTCAATGCCGATTGCAGGCCCACTGACAAGGGGGGACAACCAGGTCAGTCGTCCCAGGCTCTGCGTCACAGGGGGGCCTGAACTGGACCATCTGACCGCTAAAACATCTGCCGGAATAATTTTTCAAAACTGGCTATTTTGTGGGAAAAATGTATTGTATGTGGGTCACATACAGCGCCCTCCATAATTATTGGCACCCCTGGTTAAGATGTGTTCTTTAGCTTATAATAAATTCAGTTTTTTTCTAAATAATATAGGACCACAATGAAAAAAGAGGAAAATCCAACCTTTAATTCAAGTACATTTATTCAGTGGGAAAAAAATCCCACATTAAGAAATAATTCTTTTACTTCAAATCATGTGTGCCACAATTATTAGCACCCCTGATGTTAATACTTTGTACAACCCCCTTTTGCCAACAAAACAGCACCTAATCTTCTCCTATAATGTTACACAAGATGGAAGAATACAGAAAGAGGGATCTTTAACCATTCCCCTTTGCACAATCTCTCTAAATCATCCAGCGACGTGGGTGCTCTCCTCTGCACTCTCCTCTTCAGCTCACTCCACAGGTTTTCAATGGGTTTGAGGTCTGGGGACTGAGATGGCCATGGGAGGAGCTTGATTCTGTGTCTGGTGAACCATTTCTGTGTAGATTTGGCCACATGTTTAGGGTCATTATCTTGCTGAAAGACCCAGTGACGACCCATCTTCAGCTTTCGGGCAGAGGCCACCAGATTTTGATTTAAAATGTCCTGGTATTTCAAAGCGTTCATGATGCCATACACCCTAACAAGGTTCCCAGGGCCTCTGGAAGAGAAACAGGCCCACAGCATCACCGATGCTCCCCATACTTCACAGTGGGCATGAGGTGCTTTTTCTGCATACTCATCTTTTGTGTTCCGCCAGACCCACTTAGAGTTTTTGTTGCCAAAAAGCTCTATCTTGGTCTCATCTGACCAAAGCACACGGTCCCAGTTGAAGTCCCAGTACCGCTTTTAGCGAACTCCAAACGCTTTGCGTTTATGATTGTGAGTGAGAAAAGGTTTTTTCACAAGCATGCCTCCCAAACAGCTTGTTGGCATGTAGATAGCGCCTGATGGTTGTTTTGGAGACTTTGTGACCCCAAGATGCTACCATTTGTTGCAATTCTTTAACAGTGAGCTTTGGAGAACTTTTTATTTCTCTTACCATCCTCCTCACTGTGCGTGGTGGCAAAATAACCTTGCGTCCTCGTCCAGGCTTGTTTACCACTGTTCCAGTTGTTTTAAACTTCTTAATGATTCCTCTGACAGTAGATATGGGCAGGTGCAGGCGAGTGGCTATTTTCTTGTAGCCATTGCCTGACTTGTGAAGGTCGACACACATCTGCCTTACTTGAATGGTGTGTTCCTTTGTCTTTCCCATGTTGAAGAGTGGATAAGAGAAATGGCCTCTGTGTCATGTCATATTTATACCCCAGGAAACAGGAAGTGATGAATTACTAATTAAATGTTCCTAGATACTCTGATCAACTTTGTAAACTACTGTAGAAATGACAGAAATACTTCAATTACATTTATTTCCTAGGAATTATTAGGGGTGCCAATAATTGTGGAACAGGTGATTTTATGAAAAATAATTTTTTTTTTTTTTCTTAGTCAGGGATTTTTTTTTCCCTTAAAATTCATTTGAGTTGAAGGTTACATTTTTCTACAATTTTCAGTGTGAGAGTATGCTTCTGCAGTAAAAATTTAATTTATTTTAAGGCTTTTAACACATCTTAACCAGGGGTGCCAATAATTATGGAGGGCGCTGTATAATGCTTGTGCTCTTTTTCCCTAACTTTCTTTTACATAGTGATCAAAAACAGTTTTACTTTCCTTCCAAGCAAAAATTGTTTGCTTGTTACCCCAAATAACCACTAATAAACATAATAGAAGAAGAAGAATGTTGCTTATACATTTTAGCGAAAGTTGAATGTGTTTATTTATGGCAAAATGTTGCAGATTTTACATATCTAGAGCAAATTTTCAGAGATACGTGATCAGTTGGAAATTGAATGTTTGCTGATGACCTTGATTAGTAAAATCCAGTGTTTAACTGCTTTATAGTTGAACTTTTTTTTCCAGCGCTCTAAGGGTTAAAGGGGACCTATTATGCTGATCCTTCTTTTAATACATATTATTAATGTTATAATGTTGGATGTCCATACTCAACCTCTGGAAAGTTTCTAAACATAAGATACAGGGGTTTTGGCGTAATCTAAGAACGTGTTTTCGTGAACTTGATTTCCTCTCTGAACAGCTCGTCCCGAGATCTTCACGAGATCTGGGCAAAACCTGACGTCAGGTTGTGGCGTCCAATTAAAACAGACCTAGCCAGAGCCAATCACGGCGCTGGACCTGCCCACACCGGAAACTATTCTAGCAGGCACTAACAACGACAGATCATACTATGCCTTAGTAGCGTCTACACTTTTGGAAATGCAAAAGAAGAACCGCAGATCATTTGAGGTGCAGTTTTGTCAGTATCTCTCCCAAAGCTGCGTGTCCATTTACTTTTGGACGCGAAGAAAAGCACCTATTTCTCTTCCAAAATACGATGCCACCAGAAATCAGTGGGTAGCTTTTTTGTTTGCTGGCAGCAAACAGCCACGACCAAAGGGAACGTTAGCTGTTTGTGCTCAGAATTTCACCAAAGACAGCTTTGTTAATAAAGGATAATTTGACACAGGATAAGCGTTTCAGCTGCTTCTCAAACCTGAAGCAGCTGCATCGATCAAGCGCTCAGAGCCACAAACTGTAAGTAACAATATAACAGCAAATAACGTAAGTGAAGCTAACATGTTACGGGTGGCTAGCAGGACCGCTAACAATAGTTAGCACTAACAACTGGCCTCAAACGCAAGCTTTGTAAAATATCTGAAGATAAATCCTGGATCGGTAGCGACTGTCCGTGACTTACAGACACAGAAGCTGTAAGTTGCTTTTACTGCATAAGCCAACCTGACGTGATAGCCAGTTGATTGTGGCTGGAGCAATGTGGCTAACGTAGCCAAGTTACTGTTGCTAATGTTTGTGTCCTAAATATGCAAGAGTAATATCAGGGGAAATTCTACAGAAGGTGTGTGAACATAAACCTCATTTGAAGCTAACTTTTTATACTTGTTTGTAATTTAGATGCTTGGTACAACTGTCCACGGTAACGGAACTTGCTGTCTGTAAAACCTGTATTGCAAGGGTTTGTCTCTGTGGTTGTTATGAATGCTCGGTTACCAGCTACTGTATGTTAGTTTGCGTGCCATGCTAATTAAAAATGCTCCTGGTTAACTTATATGCAGTAATTCTGATCGGTATGCTTGTGGGTCATTCCATATGAAATCACCCAAGCTCCCAGCTTGATGGTCTCAGAATGCTTCATTTGGTGATATTTTGTTGCCTGCGATGAGCAAATTAAATCGCAGGTGGTTTCAAGTAGATATCTCGTTCCGTTATCATTTTATGGGCCCCCGAAAAAGGGGGCGTGGCCCACGTTAACCCTCTGGTCACAGTTTGTGACCATTTTCAAAGGGTTATAACCGACGAACTAATAAGGATACAAATTTCATTCTTTCAGGATATGTTTATTCTGTTTAATAGTCTGCAACAAACCTTTTAATATAGTGGTTAACCCTTTGAGCGCTTTGCAATTAACCCCTAAACATTGAAATTTGGTGCCAAACATGTCGATTTCAAATGAAATATTATGCAAGTATCCTTAGAATGTCCCCTTTGCCATGTACATTGTTGATAGTATACCTGATGGAGTTTCAAATGAAGGTAAAAACATCTTTCTATCTTCATCCAATTTGGAGAAACATTAACCCCTTTTCAGCTAATTATTGAAACGGTGCACTTTTTGACCCTCATTTTGACCATGTGGGCCTGTTTTGATTTTCGAAAAGTTGGCCTTAAATGAAAGCTTACACAAAGTACTACAAAATGCAACGAAATCAAACTTGGAACAAATACTCCTACTTGGAAAAATAAGACCCCTTTTTAGTGCTAATTGCACATCGGCACAACTACTCTCAGTGTACAGGTAAATGTACATAAATGGACAGGGAAATGTGGAGAAGAAAGGCAGATATGGCAAACATGATACAAATGTTAATGCATATTATTTTGCTAAATCCAATTTTTCAAACCACACTGAGATTCGGTCCAACTCTTTCTTGGCGATTATATAATTCCTGCCCTTGCCACTCGTGCTAGGAGCATCAACCAACATGATATGCTTCAGTGGTACCCAACAAAGATCCTGCCTTCGTGGCCAAGAGAATCGTGGTGCAGGGCCATTTGGATGCATAAAAGATACTTTAACATCCTCGTTTTCAAGGGATTGCTCTAAGATATTGGCCAACCACCACTGGCCATCATATAAGCAGGCAACAAATTGACCAGGGGTACAATATTTAAGCTCCAAAGGATCGTCCTTTTTGCAAATAAAGGGCATGAAGGGGCGGGTACGGTTGGAAGGGTTTCATCCACATTAGTAACAATTCTGCCTAGTCTATCAAATTATCTTGAAATTTCTGGGAAAACAAATACAAGAAAATGACACAGGCTGCAAATGATCAAAGAGCATGCAACTGAAAGTAGAAATAAATGAGTGGAGTTCAGTATTTCCTGTACATTATTGTACATTTACATACACTGAGAGTAGTTGTGCCGATGTGCAAATAGCCCTTAAAGGGCATCTTATTTTTCCAAGTAGGAGTATTTGTTCCGAGTTTGATTGTGTTGCATTTTGAAGTTCTTTGAATAAGCTTTCATTTGAGGCCAACTTTTTTAAAATCAAAACAGGCCCACATGGTCAAAATGAGGGTCAAAAAGTGCACCGTTTCGGTAATTAGCTGAAAAGGGGTTAATGTTTCTCCAAATTGGATGAAGATAGAAAGATGTTTTTACCTTCATTTGAAACTCCATCAGGTATACTATCAACAATGTAAATGGCAAAGGGGACATTCTAAGGATACTTGCATAATATTTCATTTGAAATCGACAGTGGTGGAATGTAACGAAGTACAAATTACTGTACTTAAGTACGTTTTTCACGTATCTGTACTTTACTTAAATAAAAATTATAGAGCGTATTTTTGACTTTTACTCCATTACATTTTGCAGCTATTATCTGTACTTTCTACTCCACTACATTTCTAAAATGCACCTCGTCACATTTTAAGATCACTCGCCAAAATGTTCCCTTCACAAAACAAATTGCGTTGCGTTGCTGCCTCGGAAATTTAAACCAAGCAGGTAGTGCTATCACGGCCTCCAATGAGGGCAGAGCGCGCCTTTGGAAGCGGCAGTCGCATTCGAACGAAACCAGATTCACCAAACATGGATCCCGAGACTGAGCCCCCGAATAGGGTGTTTGCGAGAACCGCATTGCCTCTGACAACCTCGGTACCTCTGCCTAACATTCAATAGCGTGGGTCCACACATTTAGCGGGAAACAGTGAGAACGTACGGAAAACATCACGTTTTTGGAGTTAAAATACAGGACTTCCCATCAAATATTATCAGACCAGGAGTATAAGAAACAACTATGATATCTCAGGATTGAACGCGGTGATTTTCTGCTGTCTGTGTGTACACAGAGTCAGATATTTTGCTCATTTCAATTGTGCTTCGGACTCTCACTATGTTTTATCTCTGACTCATATTTTAACGGGGTAGAATAAAGCATAAGATATCAAATAAAATTTAATGAGTTCCTGTATCACCCATTCATGTTATTAGTGTAACCTACTGGGTGACACTCCCATTTTTTTATGGCTGATTTATAGCAAGCCTAAAATCGTAAAAAAAAAAAAAAAAAATCATCACTGTGTTGAATTATTCCGATCACCCTTTCATTGGACGCGTTTTCAGTCTATTAGCGCCATAAAACGGTCAGACCTGACAAAAAGGGAAGATCATAGTTATGTGTTACGCCTCTCTTGTTCTAACAAATGCAGCGGCGAAAAGATAGTATCTCCATTCAAACGAAGAAATTCAATGGTTGCTCGAAATGTAGGCGGACGAAAACATACAATCACAACTGGACACTACACGCAAAAACTCGAGATTTATGGAATAATTCGTGAGTAGTTACATTCGCGTGGTTATCACAGAATAATAGATCCGTGCCGTGACAAACTAAAAATGCGGCTGCGATATTTCGAAGTGCGGGACGCCTTGCGAAAGTCTGGCAGCTCAAGTAATGAGATAGATACATTTTCGTGGTATAAGGCAGTGGACAGCACAATCGGCCAGTACGTGGTAATCCATGTTACAGATGACACACCGGGTCGCTATGGCACACGCAGCATATGCATGCGCGATATTAATATTCGATATTAATATTATAAACCCCCTTATCAAAAATAAAACACCCAGAAATATATTGGCGTCTCCTTTTAAAATCCTTCCCCATTTACAACACGGATCATCATGCTATCATTCATTGCAGCCCTAATTTTGAAGTACTGTTACCCCCCCGAAAAGGTTTGGCTGCTTGGCAAATGGCTAGATTCTTATTACAAACTCCTTCCTTCTCTGTTTCTCAATCCAATCCAATCCAATCCAATCCATCTTTATTTATAAAGCACAGTTTAAATAAACTCAAGGTTTCCAAAGTGCTGTACATTAAAAATAGATAGTAAAATAGACAATAAAAAAAGAAATAGAAACATAATACATAAAAGGGTAAAATACCTGTGCAAATAAAATAAACAATCTAAGTGGTGTTAAAAGCCAAGGAAAAAAGGTGCATTTTAAGAAGAGATTTAAAAGTGGCCGTGGAAGAGGACTGCCTAATGTGCAGCGGGAGTTCATTCCAAAGCTTAGGAGCAGCAACAGAAAACGCTCGGTCCCCTCTGAGCTTCCGCCTTGTTTTGGGAACCCTCAGGAGCAGCTGGTCAGCTGACCTGAGGGATCGAGTAGGTGCGTGAAGGTGCAGAAGCTCAGAGAGGTACACAGGGCAAGGCCATTTTGGGCTTTAAAAGCAAATAAAAAAGAATTTTAAAATGAATTCTAAAATGGACGGGTAGCCAGTGAAGTGAAGTTAAGATCGGTGTAATGTGCTCAAACTTTCGAGTGCCAGTTAAAAGGCGTGCAGCTGCATTCTGCACTAGTTGCAGACGTGCAATGGAGGACCCGCTGACCCCGTGTAAAGTGCATTGCAGTAATCAAGCCGAGTGGTTACAAAGGCATGTATTACTGTTTCAAAGTGCTGTCTGTGCAGAAAGGGTTTAATTTTAGCGAGCTGTCTGAGCTGGAAGAAGCTGGTTTTACCACAGCTTTAATCTGGCTGTCGAACTTAAGCTCGCGTCCACTTTTACCCCAGATTGTTCACAATGGGTTTGGCGAACTGCGCCAGAGAACCCAAGTCGACTGTGGAGGTCGCGGAAGTGCCACCAAAGACAATCACTTCCGTCTTGTTCTCATTAAAATTTAAAAAGTTTGAGACATCCAAGCTTTGACGTCATCCGAACAGTTTAAAAGTGGCTTTAGTGCAGAGGAGTCAGTCTTTTTAGGGGGACATAAATCTGGCTGTCATCTGCATAACAATGAAATAAAATGCCGTGCTTCCTGAGAATGGACCCAAGTGGAAGAAGGTATAAAAAAGAAAATAAAAGCGGGCCCAACACTGAGCCCTGTGGAACCCCGCAAGAGAGAGGTGCAGTGGAGGACACAGAGTCACCAAGGCTGACAGAAAGACCGGTGAGATAGGTAGGACCTGAACCAGCGGCGCCTGGGCCCCTGATGCCCACCCACTGCTCCAGGCGAGCAGTTAGGATATCATGGTCCACTGTGTCGAAAGCAGCAGTTAAATCTAAAAGGACAAGAATTACAGAGTGACCAGAGTCAGTAGCTAAAAAGATGTCATTAAAAACCCTTAAGAGTGCTGATTCTGTGCTGTGCAATGTTTTAAAACCAGATTGGAAAATTTCAAGAATGTTGTGGTCATTAAAAAAGTCAAAAAGCTGAGAATAGACAATCTTCTCTAAGATCTTTGATACAAAAGGGCAGTTTAGAAATAGGCCTAAAGTTAGCCATAACAGTGGTATCCAGTCCGGGTTTTTAATCAGTGGTTGCACAACTGCGTGTTTAAACTGAACCGGAACCACTCCTGATGACAGACTACTGTTAATAATACTGAGTATGTAAGGCCCGAGAGTGGGGAAAACCTCTTTAAAAAGTTGAGGAGGAACAGGATCATTGGGCGAGCCAGATGGTTTTAAACCCCCACAATCTTTTTGCACAAACGCCAGGGTCACAGGCTCAAATGAGTCAAAGACAGCGGAACAGGGGAGAAACACTGAGGGGTCAGAGGCTGAAGGTGAAATAAGTGCTCTGGTAGAAGAGACTTTATCAATAAAAAATCGCATAAAGTTTTCACACACAGAAGGAGAGGGCTCAGCTCCCACAGTCTGTGATGCATTCAGGGTAGAGTTGATCACTTTGAACAACACACGAGGTTTGTGACAGTTAGAGACAATAACGTCAGAGAAATATTTCCTTTTGCCTCTTTCACAGACCATTGATAACGACGCCAACAATCCTCAGTATTTGAAAAGACACCTCTAATTTATCTTTTTTTCCATTTACGCTCAGCTCTGCAACACTCCTGTCTGACACTGCGGGTTGTTTCATTCAACCACGGCTCGGATTTAACTTTTACGCTGCCTGCTCTTTAATGGGGCGGCAGAATCGATGGCAGACTGGCAAGTATGAAAAAACTGAGAGCAAAGAGCCTCCGTGTCAAGGTGTGCAGGATCAGTAGTGACGCAGATCTGACTGAAAGCTTAACGAGAAGTGAGCGGCAGTGGAAGGGTTAATAACCCGGCAGCTGCGAACAGCAGCGGGAGGTTTAACAGAGCTAAAAAACACGGGAGCTTCAAAAAAGTAAAGGCATATGATCAGAGAAATGCGCTTCACAGATTTCCAAATTATAGACAGGCAAACCAAATGACAAAACAAGATCAAGTGTGTGCCCCTGTACATGTGTAGGGCTCAATACAGACTGTATGAGATTAAAAAGAATCAATGAGATTTAAGAAATCCCTCGCCAGAGGCTTTTCGGGCAGCACACATGAATATTGCAGTCACCAGCGATCAAAACTTCGGTCATATTTCGCACGATGTCAGCCAGGAACAGAGAAGTCAGTCAAAAAATCCTTGTTGTATTTTTGAGGTCGATAGATAACAGCGCACAGCACTGTGTGAGGACATCCCACCTCAAACAAACTTAATTCAAAGCTGGCGGAGCCGATGACAGCGATATTTGTTTACATTTGAAGTGGCTTTTAAAGACACTTGCAATTCCTCCTCCTCGACCAGATGACCGTGGAGAATTAAAATAGCAACAGTCGACAGGTAAAAGTTCTGTGAAAGCACTGGACTCACCAACGCTCAGCCACGTCTCTGTGACAAAAAGGAAGTCCAGATCACGCGATGTGAAGAAATCTTTCAGGATGAAAGTTTTATTAGCGTTTATCTTGCATTAACCAGACCAAACCTGGCTGGAGCCGGTGTGTCAGAGCGAGCCGCTGACAGGCGCTCCCTGCGGAGAAGCTGCAGGTTCCTGGGTCGACTCCACGCCAACGCCAGCGTGGACGAGGAGGTCAGGGGCGCGGGGAGGAGCACGCCATCCAAGCCGCCACGGTACCAAACAGGCGAGATAGGATCCAGCCAACGTCGGGAGATACAGAGGTGAGGCACCGCTCTAAATCCCACACGATCGGGACGCACCAGCGCGACCCTCAGCCTTACCAAACGGCCGCCACGCTTACCGCGCCTGCGGTAGCGTTTTCGCCGAGGGAGTGGCGCTGACGTGCGGCAAAGGTGTGCCGGTATTTCTGACAGGAACGGAGGTAGAGTTCGGTGACCATAATGATCTAAGTTGACCAGACCTGTAGTGGAGGTTCTCAGATCTAGCAACGTTTGGCGATCATACACCAGCAGAGAGTTGACTTTAGGTGCAGCAAGTGTTACAAACAGTAAAAACACACACAGCATACGGAGCAGCTGACGGCACGCCTGACACACTGGCGCCATCATGAAGACCTGCCTTATTTTAACTAGCCTAGTTTTTGCCTGGAGTGCAAAGTCTGGATACAGTGTGTTTTATCCCTATAATGAAGCCAACAGACTCGAATGGTCTACATTGAGTAGATCAATAATAAAATGGATTATTTGGATATACTACAACCAGTCTTCTTTATTGGTTTTGCTTAATGATATTAAATAATGCAGATGTTGCTACTAGTAATACTTATGCCTCTACAGATGCCATTATTAGTAATTTTACCAGCAACAACTTTTGTTTATTGTAAAGGTTAGCATACTTATTAGGCTCACCCTCTGTGATACAGTTTGCACTTTAATTCTGCAGATTATATTTTACCCGACAGGGATGATCTAAAGAATTAAAAAGGCACAGCCCCAAACAATTTTTTTGTTGAAATATAGGCCTAGAAATCATGAGACAACCAATCGTGCAAGTACTTTTACTTTTAGTACTTTAAGTACATTTGAAAGCAAGTACTTTCTTACTTTTACTTAAGTAGGATTGCTAATGCAGCACGTCTACTTTTACTTGAGTATATATTTTGCTGGTTATCTGTACTTTTACTTAAGTACTGAACTTCAGTACCTCCTCCACCACTGGAAATCGACATGTTTGGCACCAAATTTCAATGTTTAGGGGTTAATTACAAAGCACAAAAAGGGTTAAACACTATTGTTAAAGCTTTATGGCAGACTATCAGACAGAATAAACATATCCTGAACGAATGAAATTTGTATCCTTATTAGTTCATCGGTTATAACCCTTTGAAAATGGTCACAAACTGTGACCAGAGGGTTAACGTGGGCCACGCCCCCTTTTTCGGGGGCCCATAAAATGAGAACGGAACGAGATATCAACTTGAAACCACCTGCGATTTGATTTGCTCATCACATGCAACAAAATATCACCAAATGAAGCAATTCTGAAACCATCAAGCTGGGAGCACCCCCCATTTTGGGTGATTTCATATGGAATGACCCTTGTGTTACTTCGGTAAGCATCAATGTGACCGTTTCATCATAACATTGCCCGATTGTAGCCACTACAGTTGAAGCTAACCGGAGAGGTGCTGTATGTGTCTGCAAAGTTGGACCACACGTAGGTTTTGCAGAGCTTGGGATACGCATTTGGGTTTGTTTATGGCTGCTTGTGATCGCTTCACTTATCCATGACCGGGATCAGCCGGATACTTCACAAATATCTGGGCTAGCTCTCTGATGCTACCGTGAAAGCAATTGCGAAACACAGAAGCTGTAATGTGTCTGGTATAACAAATGATTTCTCTGCATTGCCATGGCATAATTTCTTCCCCCTTTAGAAATTGTTCTGGCTAATAAAAATCCAAAAAAGGCGGAGATTAAATAGGAAATTCTTTCCTGTAGAATTGATCGATTTGCTGGCTCCACATAAGCAACTTGTCCACGCTAACGGAACTTGCGGTCTGTAAAACCTGTATTATGTTCATAACATAACCAGAGCTCTCTCTAGCTGTCGTGTACTATCCATAAAGCTGCTTTCACATCGGACGCGAGACAAATTTTTCGCGGGACAGATTACATTCAAAGTCAATGCAAAGATGCGAATACACACATTATGGGCGCGTTAAGCAGCTTTCACACCGGACGCAAAACAAATTTTTCGCGGGACAGATTACATTCAAAGTCAATGCAAAGATGCGAATACACGCATTATGGGCACGTCAAGCCGCTTTCACACGGGACGCGAAACGAATTTTTCGCGCGACACATTACATTTAAAGTCAATGCAAAGACAATGCATTGACTTTGAATGTAATCTGTCGCGCGAAAAATTTGTTTTGCATCCGGTGTGAAAGCGGCTTATCGCGTCCATTTTCCGGGAGCAAACACTAGTCATTCCGATGCAATAAGTAAACCATTACCACGGGCAATTTCTGAAAAGGCCGTTTAGCCTGGAGCTTTTGCCCCTTCGTCATATACCAGCGCAGAAGCTGTTCGTTACTCCACGCTAACGACACACCACAGTTATGCACACGAACCAGCAGGTCCTTATAATACACACCGAAGCAGTCCATAAGTTGTTGGTCCACTTTTTGCTGCTCCTCACTGTCCATGTTTCCCTCTAAACTCAGACCCACCAGATTTCTACGGCCTCCGGTCTACACTTGGGTATGTCGACCCGTTCTACAAATGTGTCTGTATGGGGTGGATTCTAGCTTTCCCTCAATCCTAGCTACAGAGTAGAAACACGGTGTACTCACCATAGTAGCCGTAGGTAGACAGCAAATTCAAGCTTGAGCTGCCAGACTTTTCTTTTCGTCCTCCACTTTCACCGTTGCGTTTATTAGAACAAGTTCATTTCATTAGATCTATACACATGTACTGCATTTGATTGTGGAATTTGCCCATCGATTCCTTCTCAGATGGCAGACGCGTCTCAGTTTCACTCTGGGGAGGCGGACCCGGAAAACTGCGCTCTGTTACCTCGTCCCGCCTAGATCCGCCCTCCACAGAGTTGGCCAGTAAGAAAAAAATGGGCATACGGGGAGTGGGGGCCATAGCGGAAGAGCCGCCCCGACGAGGCGTTTCAGGCAGAGACTACCATGGACTACAAATGGGGTTTTTTGAGGATGGCAGTATGAGCTAAATAAGGACCCTTTTTTGGACTTTGAACGATCAGGAGTACTCTAGGGGAGCCCAAGATCAAAATATAAATTTGGAAATGTAGCATAATAGGTCCCCTATAAGGTACCCTGATTAGGGTCCCAGGGTTACATCTTTTGCTATCCTGACCAGAAAAGATATACAGATGCATAAATTTGGACTGATGAAGTTTAGAAGGGGTTAGAGTAAGTATACTGACCTCTGATTGGTCAGTGAGAAACAGGTGCTCTCCCCAGATTACTGCATAGTTTAATCACAAGATAGAGCCTGGCTGCTGAAGGAGTCCATTGAGAGACTGTGGCTGAATCCAAGGCTGCTTTGGAGCTGGTTTGTAAGATGTGCGACGGCACAGCGGAGTCACATGGTATGTCTAGAGGGGCGGTGCAAGTCAGCTCGAACAGCGAACAAAAGTTCTTTTGGTTGGGATGATGTGGAGAAGGTAGCTATGGGGCATTGAAGAGGACATGCTTTTTCATGTTTTTCCACCATCAAAATATGCATGAATTAGCCTCACTTTATATCTAGTGAGTGAACTTGTTTCTTCTCCAATGTTTTAGTTTTTTAATACCTCTGTCCACATTGACAAGGTGACAACAGCAGAAAATTACTTTGTCAAAGCTTTAGGTTCAAAATTCCTTTCAAATAAACTAGTTTCATGGCTGTAACGTCGGTCGCAAAAGTCAAATGCACATAGTGCTGTAAAAAAATCTTTGAATATTCCAAACTATTATCCACACAATGGCCCTCATTTATCAAACTTGTGTAGGATCTGGTGTAGATTCTGGTGTAAATATCCGCGTTCGCCAGGTGTCACGTCTGATTTACTAAAAGTGTGTACGTCGCTGATTTCGGTGTAGAACTGGCGTGGCGTTGATAAATCTGGCGGCTGAAACCATAGTAATTTACATGACACGCCCCTATAAATTCATGCTCCGGGAGGCATAGTCCTGCCTACTTTACGACATGGACTCTCGAAAGACGGCAAAGAAGAAAGCATTTCGCTGCAGGGTGCAAACAAGTGCTTTTTTTGTCTTACAGTTAACTTATAGACCTAACCTTAGCTAAACAGGTCATACTTGTTAACTTAAACACTTCTACAATATAACTTCAAGTATAACACTGTTTGAAACATAAAATTGGCCTACTTGTGCGATATTTTGTTCAATAAGCTGTTTAGTTGAGCTTCTTAAAAACTTCAACTGCAAGTAGCTGTAACATTAGCTGCCTTCAAGGCTGATTGTAGAGACTAGTGCCTAAACTTGAGCACAACTTGAAATGAGGACGCTAAAAGGAATAATTAATAAACTTGAAACTGATTTCTATCAAAATAAATCTAGCTCACCAGATAAGCATACAGAACTTCTTGCTCTCAGATCTCGGAATAATGAATTATCAGCTAACGAAGCTGCTGCCAACTTATTGAAACTCAAACAATCATAATATGAACAAGGGGAAAAATCTGGGAAAATACAGTGCCCGGCCAAAAAAAAGTCACCATTTGGAAATTAATGAACAAATTCTATAATTGGATCATTATTGTGGTTATTAATATGTTTCAGCTGGCAATAATCATTTTTACCCTGACTGATGAAGCGCGTCGCTACTCATTTCTTAAAAAAATCATGTCGGAAGACACATCCCTTGATGGTGGAGAAGATGTTAGTGTTTCAGAACGGGCAAGTTATTGGCCTGTATTTAGCAAAGAAAACCATGAATGAGGAAAAACAAGTATGAGGAATCATTTTCACAAACAAATTTGCCGCCACAAAGTCCTGACCTTAAACACATTAAAAGTTATTGGGATGTGCTCAAGAAAGACCACCGAGTGGTTCAACCATTATGTCGAGAAGACAAGATCTCGGCCAAAAATTGTGGCATTTCTGATCGAAAATAAATGTTCTGTGATTGCATATAGTTGTCAAAACAATGACAAGACGAATATGCACTGTAATCAAAGCTACAGGGGTTCCAACTAAATATTTGAGTGTGCGACTTTTTTTTTGGCTGGGCAGTGTATTAGCATGGTGTATTGAACGACAACAAACAGAAAGTGCAATTAATTATATAGAATCTCCGAATGGGAAAACTGTTGTGAATCCTGAAGAAATTAGTGAGACTTTCAGGGTCTTCTATGAGAGACTGTATAGCTCTGAATGTTCTTCCAACCTGGAAGGACAGACAAAATTTTTGAATGACCTCCATATCCCCAAACTTTCTGAAGAAGAGAGTAAGACATTAGATGAAGGAATAACAAAATATGAGATGGCAGATGCGATAGGCTCTATGCAAGCTGGAAAAGCGGCAGAGGTCTTGATGGTATTCCCATAGATCTATATAAAACATTTCAGTCCAAATTACTTCAGGAATGGTCTCCTTCCCACATCCATGAGGGTCGCCCTAATCATACTGCTTCCAAAACCGGGAAAACCAAATACAAAATGTGAAAATATGCGGCCAATTAGCCTCCTAAATTCAGATACAAAAATATTATGCAAAGTTCTTGCAAGAAGATTAGAAGGCCAGGGAGGGGATCAAAATGGATTTATCCAAGGTAGACAAGGGTTTCATAATGTCAGGCGAGTACTGAATATTTTACACAGTCAAAGAGCGGCAAAAGACACAGCCTTGCTTTCACTTGATGCGGAGAAGGCCTTTGACCGAGTCGAATGGCCTTATCTGTTCAAAGTGCTTACCCGCTTTGGCTTTGGAGATAGATTTTGTAAATGAGTCAGATTGCTTTGCGCAGCAAAACATGTATGCAGAAGCCTCATTGATAACAAAAAAACTGTACATAACACAATATTTTCCCAACAGAAAATTTTAATGTCCAGCTTATTATGATGGTATAGGCCTTGTCAAAATTTGGTACCAAGGAAATTTCTGCTCAATTTTTTTAACCCTGCATTTTGTTAAAGCACACTGGCCCCATTTATCAAACGCAAAAATCTCACGCCAGGTCTGACCAGGCGTACGCAGATTTGAAACCAGCGAACAACATGCAGGAACGAGTGCAGCAGTCAAAATGATTAATAAACCATATGCAGCAATGTGGACGTCATGCTGTTGTTGCTCTTATTAGTAAAATGAACAAATAGGCTAAATTAATTAATGAATGAATAATTAAATAAATAAATAAGACACCTGTGTTGAGAAATTAATTAAACTTATATTTTGAGACAACCTGCTTGTCAGGCCAGACGGCTGACAATTACAATCAATTTGATTAAGCGCAATGCGTATGCAGACATGCAGTGTGGTATGTCAGATGCTCATCCAGTCAGATTTAAACTGAACAACAAAAGAAACGCAAGTTAATTAAAGGCAGACTGGAAAATAAGTTTGCGCGTAATTATTTTAGAAAATCAAATGTGTTACTAGCGCGTGCACATTTACACTCGTTTCATCAAACTTTTCTTTATTTTGCGGTCACTTTGACTGAGTAACCATAATTGTACATTAACTAACTAGCTAACTCGTGTTTCTTTTGTTGCTCAGTATATATAGGCCTATGGACACTTTGACCGTGATCACATTTTGACAATGGCAGATCTTCTATTGTAAGAGGAATAAGCTTCTGTCCGACGTGAGAGGAACTTTTGGCACAGAGAAGATCTCCTCCAGGAAAGTGATGAGTGGCTGCTCGTTTCGTGTGGTACCCAATAAAATGACATGGAGTAATACTAATAAAAGTACAATGAAGAGTGATCTCTGCAGACTGTATTTCAACAATTACCCTCATGCAGCTCCGATCGAGGCAGTGGGGACTCATCCGTGTACCCCCCGCCTCGTATTCCCACGATGGAGTGGGAGCCCTGCTGCCACGCGCTCCTCAAACGGTGACAGATGGAGGTTCAAGTCTGGTTGGCCTCCACCGGCCCGTGCGCTGCTGCGCCTGAGCGCCGCAACCCGTTTTTTGGTTCCGATCTTAAAATCGAACCACTTTTATTTAACCTACATGTAAAGCATCTGGATTGTCAATTATGTAGGCTATATATAACATGAAATATCATGAATCTATAAATTGAATATATTAAGGCCGATGTTATTCACACTTATACGTGTGGCCAATGCTGAATTTTTTCTTGGCCACACGTATAAGTGCGCCAGTTGGTGACCATTCCAGTGCCGCTTATAGAAAGTACCACTTAAAATAAGTTTGGCCAAGAAAAAATTTTTAGCTTTGGACACACTTAAAATAAGTGTGGGCAATGGAGAAATGTGCATCTTGGCCACACTTATAAGTGCATCTAACACGAATTTCGATCAATTTTTGTGCTTGGACACACTTAAATCAGTGTGAAGATAGTCAATGAATATAGTCACTTCGATTTATTAATGAATTAAATCAAACGTCTGCTGCAGTCCGGTTTTCCACCCCAGTGATTACAGCAGCAGCAATAGTTTTCCGAACTGCAGCCTTCTGGGCTCCCTTTATGCCACTCTCAAGGCTTCCAAATAAAATTATTTTGTTTTTCTCCACTTCGGATGTAATAATTTATATTTCCTCCTCAGTGAAGTTCTTTCTTCTTTGCCGTCTTTCGAAAGTCCATGTCGTAAAGTGGGTAGGACTATGCCTCCCGGAGCATGAATTTATAGGGGCGTGTCATGTAAATTACGATGGTTTCAGCCGCCAGATTTATCAACGCCACGCCAGTTCTACACCGAAATCAGCGACGTACACACTTTTAGTAAATCAGACGCGACACCTGGCGAACGCTTATATTTACACCAGAATCTACACCAGATCCTACGCAAGTTTGACAAATGAGGGCCATTAAATCTGTGTCAATAAAGTGAGAGTATTTTTATCTCTTTTGAAGCCAGATGTTATTGTCAGCACTGCACCTGGTATGGTCTAGAAAACATTCAAATACCATTATTAGCGTTTATGAAGTTGTTAAAGTAAATGAATATGTAGAATATGACAATTGCTAGTCATATTATCTTGTTTTATCACCAGAAATTCATTGTCTGTAACTTTGAACTCTGAGTGACAAACTGTAATGTCAGTCATATAATGTCAGTCATGCATAATTATGTAACTATTCTGATAATGCTTTTTATTAGGAACATGGCTATAATTCCAAAAATTTCAGTTGCTTGTTACCTTATATCTTGGAATGAAAAAAAAGCTGTCAACCCTGTATGGTTTGAAGACAAGTTTGCCATAAAGTTGATGAAATCTCTTAATGGCCGTTTTTGTGTAACATCAGTCACGCTCACAATTTCAAACCGTACATACTTGTACCTAACACCAGCAAAGTTTCCTCCAGCCTCCAAGTAGACCTAGTCCCTAGTATGCTTATAACAAAATATGAACACCTTAGGAGCGCAAGTTTTATCATTCTTAATATTTACAGTCCACGTTTGTCCGTATTTATTTTCCTTTACACCAGCATACCTTTACGTTAACATGGGTTCTTAGGCTTAGATTTGTAGTCATAGAATACTTGGAAAAAGCAAGAGTAGGAAATATAGCTGCAGTGCAGTGATGAGTCAGGGCTGGGAATGAGCATTTCTGCAATCTCTCTCAATTTTACTGTGATGGACCTGAAGAATCATGCGGATGGACTTGAATTAATTGAGTGGGGAAGCAGGGCTTTTATACTGGGCTGATTGAGGATGAGCGTCTCGTGTGTAGCCTCTGCAGACTGACCTCTCTTTCCCAACAATTCGCAAGATGTGGTAACTTGCTTCATACTAATAGGGTTCTGAGATTTGATCGCACCTTCTCCTGGTTCTGTGGGAACAGCTTATCCCACAGAGCTAATGCAGAACCTCTGCAGCACATTGCAGTTTCAAGACCAGAAAATATTCAATCAGCAGGTTTACGTTTGGGCAAACTTCATACTCATGTCAAGACTTCTTCTAGATAACATGGAGATGCCTGTTATTTATTTTCACAAAGATTTGTTGCTCTGTGAGTGAAAAACTGATGTTTGAAGATTATCTGTATTCCACTGACTGCAATAGTTCACATGAATAACGAATTCAAAATAGTGTCAAAAATTCAGTTTTTGCAATAAATTTCTGAAATTTACCACACAAAATCAGCAGTGACTTCAAAATTTTGACTTTTTTTTTCATGAACATGGGAGATTTATTTTGTAAGAATTTGAAATAGCTGTTTACAGGACTGTTTATGAAAAATATTTTAATGCATTGTGGGGTCAATTTTTGATAAATCAAAAACTTGGCTGGTTTATTTGTGGAGGATAATCTGGAGATGAAGTGTAGTGAGTTTGATGTCAATTAAGCAAAACATGACAGACAGTTGAAAATTGCTTTGTGTTGCATCTTGTGTTGCGCTGCTGTACAACCCACCCTGCCTGTCTTGTTTGCTGTCTCCTCCGGTGGCGAGGGTAAAGTCTGTCCCCAGAGCAGCATCTGCAGTGTGTATCCCTCCTGACTATCCCACCTCACAGGCACCTGCACCTTGCTAATTAAGTTATGTTAAATTATTTTGTTCCGTTAAAGTTGTAATAGTTGTCATCTGATGCAATAAAATAATAAAAATCATTTTGCTGTGTTATATTTCTTGTGTTGCACAATTCCATTGGGAGAACAGGGTTATGTTAAAATTAAAAGGATGCCTTGGCCATGATGTTTAATAATGAGAACATTAACAATCATGTTAAATATCCAGCGTGTCTTAAGGAATTTTGAGAGTAACTCAAAATTCTGTTGAGCTTCTGAGCCTGTTGATCGCCCACGAATAGTGAAATCATCACAGAACCAATGATTTTTGATGGATTTTTATCATTCTTTCTGTGGAATGAGTATACTGTTTGGTGAAAAGAATGGCATATTGAATGATGTCATAACTTGGGGCCATAGTTGATTGCCAATGAAGTAAAGATGAAAATATTGGAAAAAAGTGAGAAAACGCCTAAGTTTTTTGCATTAAATTGATCCCAAATCATGTAGGAATGGGTTTTAAGAGTTATTTTTTCAGTAGATGATGTCACCACATGTGTTCTGTGTATCTGGAATGCATTTATTGACAGCCTACCCAACCCACTGAGGATTTGAAGACAAAAATCATTTTTCACATTTTTCTGTAAAAAAATGAAGGGTACATACCCTAAAATGGCCACAATTTTTTTTTTCGCGATGTTTCCGGCAGAGCAGACCCTTCAATTATTGGATCTTAGTGTCCAAGTAAACATAAAAAACACAAACAAAAAGTATAGCAGACCATGTCAGGTTCAACCCATTTTTGAGCCTGTGGATCCCCAACTAAAAGCAAGATCTGAAATAATATCGAAGCGGAAAATCATGACAATTAACACCCTACCTAAATTAGTAATATTAGTAAAGTGCCTGTCTAGGAAAAACGCCTCCCGTGAATGTTAGTAGATGTTAGTAACCAAAAACAGTTCATTGACACTAAGCTTAGAAAGGCCTGAAACCAGAACAGCACTGAAGGAAAATGGAAATACCGCAGCCAGCCAATAGCAAAGAAGCAGTGCATGCACTCGAGAAAACAAGACGTAGACTAGAACGCAGACATGAGTAGGAGTCCATTCGGCAGTGCGGGACAGGATCTAGAAACAGACACAAGGCAAGACAGAACAAGAACATAACAGTAAGTTGCAATGTTGTAGCAAGTACGACTGATTTAGTATGAATTTTTTAAGTTTTGAAATTTAGAGAATTGCTATAGTGCCATCAGGATTACTTGCCTGCAAAGCTAGTTTAGGAAATTTTGCATAGATCCAGACCTATGAGCAAATTTTGGTTAATTTTCATGCATGGGAAGATGGATTTCCTGGGAAGAATAATAATAATAGTAACAACAACAACAACAACCTTGAGGAAAAGCAAGAGGGACCAGTAGCTCCCCAGCTCCTTATAGGGTTTAACCCCTTAACACTCCGACGGCCCGAATACGGGCCCATCAGGGAAGTTAAAAACAAGAACAGATTTCAATTTACCTTGAGTACGTCCTTTCTAGGCATTTTAAGAAAATGTTACCGGAGTGGTAAGGGGTTAAAAATGTTTTAACGTGTTTACTCATTTACATGTCGTAGGCTGTATATGTAATTGGGGCTTGCCTAAAATCATATTTCATGTGCAGAGTAAATCCTGTCTTGCAAACCAAGAGTCCTACAGCGGGTTGGTGGACGGGTTTATTCGCAGTAAGTCTGCTCTATATCAGTACCTACACAATGGCTGCAAGCTGATGGTACAGCATCTGTCCCTCTGCATTTTCCAGTCCACAGTATCAAGAAAAAAAAAAAAAAAATTGATGAAGTGTTAAATTGTCTTATCTGATTGCTGCCATAGTGCAACACAAAGTATCACTTTAACAGAGCAGAAAAACCATTGAAGATGCTTCCTCTGCACATTGGACAGGTCCCTGCTGTAAGCCATTAGGTTTTTAATTTTCAATAGACAAACAGCTTTCATAAATGGTGGGGAAAAATTTGACTATTTCAAAAAGTGCTGGGAGGCGGGAACATTTCTGCAGAATAAATGACGCCTCTGGTATTCATGGATGGTGGCCAAATGTCACCCTTTGGTTGCTCCCTGAGCCTGAGAGGAATTTTTCATTACTAGAGTAGCTTCAAGAAAGAGACATCAGAACAAACAGTATTCATTCTTTATCACGCTTGTATACATCACTCAAAGATTTTATCAGGATCCAACGGGCAGTGAAGCATGTTTTGAGCATTGACTGTATAAAGGTTTTGAGTCATATGTGGACCATTATGTGATCTGATAAGGTTTATTTGAGCGGCTGGATAATGTTCACTCCAAGAACTTTGGTCACTAATCTAGGCATTATATCTGTTAGAAGAGGTGCTGCTGAGCACGGCAGTAATTTGTACAGATTTGGCTGCTGTAATGTTGGCTCTTATAAATGGAGAAATGGACATCAGACCAGGCTTCATGAATTACCTTTTGTCAAGTGTGTTTAGGTTATACAAGCTTTGTTGTGTGATGCTGTTTCTTTGGATCCAAAGTCACTCAAGAACTGAGGATGATGAAAGGGCAAATTCTCTGGCCCAATCTTCCCGTGAGAGAAAATCTGTTAATGTGTTCAAACCACCATTAATATGAGCGTCTGTAAAACAGAATATAGTAGTATAACATGACAGGCCAGTGTGGATGTGTGGCAAGAATATTGGCACAAAGAAAAAAGAACTGGAACAAAGTATTCTATTAAGATGAATGACCGAAAGAAAATCAGCTTATTCTCAGCATGCTGTCAAACTGGCGAGGGTGTCTGGGACATTGGATTGACTGAAAGCTGGAAAACCACGTGATGGATTTTGTGACTGTGGCTACCCAGATACAGTAGCAAAACTACAATCCACAAACAACGGAGGGTATCGCTGTTCAAAAATCTTGCCGATTATTTGTCTTGTCTTGGTCAGAGTGAGAAAAGTGAAATTATACAAAAAAAAGTCATAGGCCTACAGTTTCTTATTTTAAACTAGCCTGCTGCCCTCTTGGGCTGAACCACAAAGACGCGAGCTAAAATTATAGCTTTAACCAATAGAGGGCAGTGATACGCATGGTAGCAAATTAATGCTGCAGTCCACGAAGAAGAGAGACGCTCAATGCAATGTTGCTAATTTGCTAACTACCTGCTTCAGTCGGAGGAATCGAACAGATGACAGTAGCTACCGTGCTCCGCCGGACGGAGACGTTGGAATAAATGCTCTTCGTATCGCCTGGGACAGGAAGTTTGGAGCAGTGAATCTGCTTCGCAAATGGTCCTATTTGGAAGAAATGCCTCTCTTTTCCTCTCACACAGGTAGGCAGCAGACCATTCACTCATTGGCTGGGTGTGTTTTAGTTAACGTTACATTTCTTAGCTAAGCTGGCCGTTGACATGTCCGCATTGCGGCCTTTCCTTCGCTGAAACTGGCATCGGAGGATTAAAGTTCGCACATTTACGGGGATGTCTGGCCGTATTTTCTGATGGATGCAGCAAAGCTATTGGACTACGAATCTGGCAACACTTGTTACTGCTCCTTACGTAGCCAGTCCGCGAGATAAGTTTTAATCACCTGAGCAGCATTTTGGCTTCCAATCTTCGGCAGCCAGCAGCCGGGCAGCTGATATCTCAGATACTAGCCCTTAGTTTGTAGCCATCAGATCAACGTTCAGTGGTAAATGGTAGCCCTAGCTGGATGTCTGTCAAGCTGCTTTCACACCGGACGGGAAACGAATTTTTCGCATTGACTTTGAATGCAGTCTGTCGTGCGAAAAATTTGTTTCGCGTCCAGTGTGAAAGCGGCTTCAGTCCGTAGTGTATACTTCGGGTAAAATCGTGACACGGCAGCGACTTTGATTTCAAAAAATTGCGCTAATGCCACAAAGCTATCACGTTATGTGAAGATTAATCGGCATTAGAGAGCTACTGACGTTTCACCTAACGATAATTCTGTATCTTTCTGCATCTTTATAGGACATTAAATGTATTGGATGAGCGGTCTGCTGAACGACAAAAACCTATGTTTAACCGCAGATGGGAAACGTTTGACGTTTCCTTAATGACGCATAGCCTCGCTTGACCTTGCAATGCTTGAGATTTTCTTCTCTCAATAAGTTTTTCAAGAATAACGAGTTTGAAAGTAAAATGTCATACCACGCGTTTGCAGAACCACAGCATCGCTTCGTTCGCGTGTCCTGGTTCGATTACCCTTCGTATTTGCTCGCCACGCCGAAGGAATGAAGGACCCTGATTTTGCGCGGAATTCGCTCATAGTTTTCCTCAGTCTAATGCCGCTTTCACACGACGCGAAACGAATTTTCCACCCGACAAATTACATTCAAAGTGAATGGAAAGACGCGACTCGCTGTCGAGCGAAAAAATCGTTTCGCGTCCGGTGTGAATGCAGCTTAAATGCCGCTTCAGCTGTGAACGCTTGAATGGCGTTCTTGTTTTCAACAGTTATCGCACTGGTTACGACTTCGAAAGAAGCATCATCACATCTTCAGTCACTCTTGAATTGAGTCTTTATAGCATGTTGCACTTGCTCATAGCCTTTTTTTTTTTTTTTTTTTTTTTTTGCAAAAACCAAGTATTCTGTTGGTCAGCTGTTTTTGCCTGTTGTCCAGAACCCTGGTTCCCTAACTCGGTCCTGGGGACCCAATGTGTATGCTAATAATTGTTCCAAACACAATAACAATCTCATAATTGACAAGCTGTTAATATTTCTTAGTCACTTTACTGGCTAGAGAGACGTTTCACTCTCTTAAACCGCGTAGACAGAAAAGCCCATACATTCCATGATGTTTAAAGTTTCATGTTTTGTTTATTTTGCGATATTCCAAGTAAGCAAACTAAGCCAAGTTGTCAATATGTTGTAAACGTTTCAACTCAAGACTTGTGCATTATTTGGCTGCTAATTACATTTCAGAATGCTGGTGTTTAACTGGTAGTCAAATGTTTTTCCTAGAACCAAGCACAAAAATAACAGATTTGATTCATCATTTGCTTTGTCTTTGAATTGTTAATTACTTAAAAGAACGGTTGGTTAAATACTGACCATGTGTCAACAATTTCAACAATTAGAAGCAAATTGATTGATAAATTTCAGTAATCTCATTTTTTCCCCTCATTTTAAGCATTAATTGCAGTCATTTGCAGTATAGAAATCAGGGCATGCATATCTATGCCTGAGATTATGTAGCTTTTAAAATGGTAAATAATCGCTGTAATCATGAGGGCAATTATGAAAAAAAAAAAATCGTCAACTCATTATACTTCTGGGATTGCAAATGTGGTTTGAACGAAACCAGCAGAGGCTGTGGGTCCCCAGGACCGAGTTTGAGAGCCGAACTTTGTCTGTAAACACACTGACAGCAGATGTTCCAAACGTGGAGACGATGCATAGCTGAACATGCAAATACATTTATGATTATAATTTTATATCTGTCGTTAAACCAGGATCGCCATCTGATTTATTTATTGTTGGTTTATGAAGTCCAGTGAAACTGCGATGACTGGTATCCTGAAACGCATTTTATTTTCTGCTAAAAAAAAAAAAAATCCCACCAGGATTTGACCCTAGGAATGAAATCTAAAAAGTAGATACCTCTCTGCATAGTTTGAGTGACCGCTAAATCACTATAGTGTGCGCTAAAGCAGCCGGATATTTATTTCCTGGCTAAAAATCCCTCTGCCTTGTTAACTTGTGACCACTATTATTGCAGTGATGACAGCTGCTGCTGAGTTTGTTGTGCTTATAAAATAAAACCTTATTGGTTTCAGTTGATTAGGCATTTTTATCAGGTTCTCCGTTTTCAGTACATATGATTGAGGTCAAATCGTTCAAAAGGATATATTCTAGTACATCCATAATGCATGTGCTAATTTTGAGACCGTTTTTGTGTGGATTTTGGAAAGGAACTTACCGTTGTGGAGTCTCCACTGACTTCACTGCCCACAATATTGAATTGAATGAGTTATATAAGAAAATAACCAAAATGGAAGGCAAAGCGTGAAAAATTGTGGATATTCCAGGCTTTATGTTCTCAGTTATTTTGCTGTGAGTGAAAACAGAAGAAGAATCTCTCTGAAACTGGCGGTTTCTCATGCGCATGCCTTGCCATTACCGTATTCTGGGTCATTCCATATGAAATCACCCAAGCTCCCCGCTTGATGGTCTCAGAATTGCTTCATTTGGTGATATTTTGTTACCTGTGATGAGCAAATTAAATCGGAGGTGGTTTCAAGTAGATATCTCGTTCCGTTCTCATTTTATGGGCCCCCGAAAAAGGGGGCGTGGCCCACGTTAACCCTCTGGTCACAGTTTGTGACCATTTTCAAAGGGTTAGAACCGATGAATTAATAAGGATATAAATTTCATTCTTTCAGGATATGTTTATTCTGTCTAATAGTCTGCAACAAACCTTTTAATATAGTGGTTAACCCTTTGAGTGCTTTGCAATTAACCCCTAAACATTGAAATTTGGTGCCAAACATGTCGATTTCAAATGAAATATTATGCAAGTATCCTTAGAATGTCCCCTTTGCCATTTACATTGTTGATAGTATACCTGATGGAGTTTCAAATGAAGGTAAAAACATTTTTTTATCTTCATCCAATTTGGAGAAACATAAACCCCTTTTCAGCTGATTACCGAAGCGGTGCACTTTTTGACCCTCATTTTGACCATGTGGGACTGTTTCGATTTTCAAAAAGTTGGCCTCAAATGAAAGCTTATTCAAAGAACTTCAAAATGCAACACAATCAAACTTGGAACAAATACTCCTACTTGGAAAAATTAGACCCCTATTAAGTGCTATTTGCACATCGGTACAACTACTCTCAGTGTACAGGTAAATGTACATAAATGGACAAGGACTCATTCACAATGCCAACAGTGCATGGGGGATTAGATTCGGAAGATTATGATGGTTCAGCCATTGTTTTCAGAAACCATGTAGGCCTACTAAGGGGATCCGCCTACCACCTTTATGCTGACATCTACAGGCAGTATTTATGATCGAAATCTTGAGCACAAGAGAGAAGGAAACCAGGCTCAAGCAGTTAAAGTTACCCAATTCCCTTTTCACAAATAAAGGGCATGAAGGGGCAGGTACGGTTTGAAGGGTTTCATCCACATTAGTAACAATTCTGCCTGGTCTATCAAATTATCTTGAAATTACTGGGAAAACAAATACAAGAAAATGACACAGGCTGCAAATGATCAAAGAGCATGCAACTGAAAGTAGAAATAAATGAGTGAAGTTCAGTATTCCCTGTACATTATTGTGCATTTACCTGTACACTGAGAGTAGTTGTGCCGATGTGTAAATAGCGCTTAAAAGGGGTCTTATTTTTCCAAGTAGGAGTATTTGTTCTAAGTTTGATTGTGTTGCATTTTGAAGTTCTTTGAATAAGCTTTCATTTGAGGCCAACTTTTTGAAAATCAAAACAGGCCCACATGGTCAAAATGAGGGACAAAAAGTGCGCTGTTTCGGTATTTAGCTGAAAAGGGGTTAATGTTTCTCCAAATTGGATGAAGATAGAAAGATGTTTTTACCTTCAGTTGAAACTCCAAAGGTATACTATCAACAGTGTAAATGGCAAAGGGAACATTCTGAGGATACTTGCATAATATTTCATTTGAAATCGACATGTTTGGCACCAAATTTCAATGTTTAGGGGTTAATTGCAAAGCACTCAAAGGGTTAACCACTGTATTAAAAGGTTTATGGCAGACTATTAGACAGAATAAACATATCCTGAAAGAAGGAAATTTGTATCCTTATTAGTTCATCGGTTATAACCCTTTGAAAATGGCCACAAACTGTGACCAGAGGGTCAACGTGGGCCACGCCCCCTTTTTCGGGGGCCCATAAAATGAGAACAGAACGAGATATCAACTTGAAACCACCTGCGATTTGATTTTCTCATCACATGCAACAAAATATCACCAAATGAAGCAATTCTGAAACCATCAAGCTGGGAGCACCCCCCATTTTGGGTGATTTCATATGGAATGACCCTTCTTTATAAATTTGGGGATTGGGGTTAAATCCAAATTCTCTAAAGAGCAAGGAACCTTCTTTGTAAACAGACATGAACTGGAAATGGTTTGGCTGGTAGCCATGTTTCATGAAGGAAAGGAGGCAATTGGCTTCTCAGTTGCTTCCTTTCAGCAAGGAGACACATGACCAACCTTGAAAAAAAGGAAAGCTCGAATCTGGACCCCAATGCTTTGCAGAGCTGTAGTGATTGGAAACATCATCCGGCACTTAAGTTTTCCGGTAAATTGCGAAGGCAGTTTTTGCTGTTGCGCCTACCACCTATTGCAGGAAAGGACATTAGATTTTTCTTGTGTGCACAAGGTCCCTCTACAATCTCCCTGCAACTTTCCCATCACTTATGTGAAGTTTTCTTGCGAGGTCAAGCAAAAGTGGAGAGGAAATGAAAAAGGTCACCGATTTAATTGGGACACAGCCCTGGTTTGTGGTGGCATTGAAAACAGGTGGGCGTTAAGCTCCCCCAGAGGTGAGTTTGAGAAGCACAGTCCTGCGTAACGAGTGATGTTCCCTGCAGGCAGCCCTCGGACTGAGTAGCGGCGAAGCATCATGTACTCAGAGTGGCGGTCGTTGCACCTGGCAGTTCTGAGTGACCAGGGCCACCTCAGTGTCCTGCACAGCTACCCGGCAGCAGTGGGACGCGACGTGGCCAATGTGGTGGTGCGGCCCCTCGTCCTGCCTCCTGCCTCCGAGGGCATCCTCAAATCCGACAGGGAGGTGCGTGGTGTATTCGCCTCACATTAGCGCTAGGGCAAGCTGCTCTAAAGGCAAAAGCACAGCTGCAGAACTGGTTTGAGTTGGGGACTGTCATTATTATCTCCTGCCGGGAAGTGGATGGGGATACAGGAGTGAGTGTTGTCCGTCCGTCTGTCCGTCCATCACTCTCCTGTTCCAGGCCAGGACTCCTGAACCATTTAGTAATGAAATTTCATATAGGAATACATCTTATTGTGCAGATGTGTCTTCTCATACTTCTTTCTGTCCTTCAGTGCATCTGTCCGTCTCTCCACCACATTTTGTTTCCAGGCCTGATAACAGCCATACTATTGTTTTTCTGGACCAAAACTCATAAACCATTCAATATTTCTCAGTGAAATTTTGTATATGGATACCTTACTGCGTAGATGTGCCTTTTTAATACCGGCATCTTTCCTCCTCCGTCCCTCCACTGCGTTCTGTTTTCAGGCCAGATGTGGGCCGTCCCTTTGCGGGGGCTCTGAGTATTTCATGCTTTGTTGACTTTTTCTCTCCGTTTATGTTATGATTCAAATAATACACTTCTTGAAGTGATGTGCACTCTTTGGTTTACAGAGCAGGGCCTCAGCAAAGTGTTGCGAGGGTTACTGAGGTCTTTACAGGTTCCTACTGAGTCACTTTCCCTGAGGAGTTTATATTGACGGTTTCTCCTTGTGACTGGCTGCTTCTCCAGTGAGCTCAACTGAGTCATTGAGATGGTTGATCATTGTGCTGGCAAAAAAAAAAAAAAAAACAGGAAATTGTCTGGCTCTTTCTCTCTCCCCGATGTTTATTATACATGTGGAAAAACCTGTATTCCGTTTAAGAACTTCTACAGTGTGAAATTGTGGGAAGGAAGTGTCTTTGCACTGTTGATTATTGCGGCTAGCTGTGCTGCCTGTGTCTCTGTATTGTGCATCATAGCTGTGCTGCTTGTGCAGGTGAAATGGACGATGGAGGCTCTGTGTTACGGGCTGACGCTCCCTCCAGACAGCGACACGGTGAAGCTGTGTGTGGACGTGTACACGGACTGGCTCACTGCGCTGAGTTCTCCGCGCGGCTCTATTCCCCAGCCCATCATGAAGGAGCCGAATCTGTATGTGCAGAGCATCCTCAAGCATCTGTACAACCTGTTCCTGCCCAGGTGCGTCAGCGAGTCCGTCTGCACGTGCTCACATTCACTGTTAATCTGGGCTGTGCAGACGCTGTCTTGTTTTTCTTTGTCTGCTGATAATTGCACAAGTCCAGTGGTGCCAGATGGACAACTGAACGGAGAATTTCCTCTCCGCTCCTGTTTATTTCTTCTTCTCCCCTCTTCCTCTCCAGATCACCCCCTTTATCGCATACTCTTCCCTTCCTCTCTCTCTCTCTCTCTCTCTCTCTCTCTCTCTCTCTCTCTCTCTCTCTCTGTTTCGGCTCCTTATCCCCGCACCATATAATGCATTAGTGCGGTCTTCTGTCCGTCTGTCTGTTCGTCTGTAGTCCTTTCGTTTCTGGGACAGAACTCGAGTACCGTTCAATATTTTTTAACGTAACTTGCTGTGCATATTAATTAGGTCTTAGACTGGTGCCTTTTGATGTTTCGTGATTTTTGAGATTAGATTTCGGGGGTTGAGGGGGGGAAATGTCATCTTCTGATGACTCTTGCTTTCCTCTGTCTTGCGTGCCCCCCGTACTCCTCCTGTCTACCTTTCTCCCTCCTTCTCTATTTCTCTCTCTTCTGTTTCCCTCTTTCCATCTCTCTTTCTCTCTGTATCTAAGTTCAACTCATCTTTATTGGAATGTGCGTGAACAAATAAGATGAATAAAAGTGCAATCTCTTTCTCTTTAACTCTCTCTCTCTCTCTCTCTCTCTCTCTCTCTCTCTCTCTCTCCTCCTCCCCCCCCTCTCTCTCAGGTCGGAGCAGTACAGCCCCAGTCATTACCGGCTCTGCCTGCAGGTGCTGTCGTCGGTGCAGAAGTTGGCGCGGGATTCGGGCAGCAGTATGGCGCGGGAGACCTGGGAAGTGCTTCTGCTCTTCCTGCTGCGCATCAGCGACACAATGCTGGCCCCGCCCACTGTGGGAGGTGTGTCAGCGCCAGCCGCCGCCCCTCTCCCAATCTTTAATAATGTAGATATGTCCTGGTGCTCGTGATGTCACAGTGAGCTGTCTGAGGCTGGGGCTGTCAGCGTGAGCTGTCTGTCACATCGTATTCCGTTTTTGCAGACATTTTTACAACTTAAATTTGAACATTGACTGCGTTTACATGCACACCATATTCCGATTAAGGTCCATATTCGGGTTAAGGTAATATTCCGAATAAGCTGTTTACATGCGCTGAGCGGTGGGAATATTCCGTTTACATGTTAATTAGCATATCCACCACTTCAGTCCAATCTCAACATCGGGTTTTCAGCAAACATAACGCTCAAAAGTAATCGTCATGGCTTTGGTTGCCTTCAGTTTTAGCTTCAAAGCTGACATCGACTCCACTCTCTTGGCCATTGCCATCGCCAGCGGTCTGTCTCAGAATTTCATCCATGACCGCGAAATAAATGAAACTGGCTGGATTAGGGCCGCTGGTATTGTTTTCTTTTTGGCAGTGGCTGTTTTTACGCCAGTCGTGAGCTTACTGTAATTTACTATTCTTATGAACTTCCGTATCCGCATGCACAATAGGAAATTCGGCCTCGGAAAAAAATTGATACTCAACTGGGTTGAAAACATCCCGCTTTCGCTGCGTGTCTTGTGGCTAACATTACTAGACCGGCTAGCCGGCTTACTTTAAGTTACGGTCAGGATATCCTCTACTCAAGTTAGGTAGGGTTAGTTATTAGCCAGCTAACTTTGCCAACTTGCCATCTAACTCATTAGCCAACTTGTACTCTAGAATTTCTTGCATGGATGAACTTTGTGCAGCTATCAGCTCTTCTACATGACACAAATCACTACTGACTATTGATTGTGGAGAGTGACGACCTGACAGTTCCCCAAATATTAGCGAGCAAACGTTGAACCTAACTTTACACTCTCATAACTACCTAAGCTAAGTTAAGCGACTAGCTAGAAAACATCAGTAATGTTTCTGCTGTCCCGCTAGCTAACGTCAGATGATACATTATAGTTAATGCCGTAGTATAAGAATAGACTGTATAAATCAGTCTATGGGTCCAAGTCCAGATTTCCTACATTGTGCATGAACATACTGAAGCTTGTAAGAATAGCAAATTGGAGTAAGACTACGACTGGCAAAAAAATAGCCACTGCCTTTAGTTTTTTTTTTTCACTTCGGAATACGCCGCCTTCAGAGTTTTCCAGCGATGCTTGACTTGGTTGGCAGTTAACAGAAAACCATCCTCTCTCCACTTTTCGTACACCTTAAAGATATAGTTGTTACGGTGCTTTCGCCCATCGATATATTCCAATATATTCATGTCTTTATTATCTGAATGCACACAGTCGTCTCCTCTTCGCTCCAAAAATGCTAATTCCTTGTGAAGTGAACAGACGCAGACGTAGTTGAATATTCTGTTCGGGGGCATTTTCCGATTAAGGTGTATACATGAGCCAATATTCCGATTAAAACAGGCATATGCCAGGGGTCTTATTCGGAATATTTCGAATCGGAAAATGACCTTAATCGGGTTATTGCACGCGTTTACATGGCAGGTACGCAATTGGAATATTCTCATATTCCGATTAATGCAGGAATATGGTGTGCATGTAGACGCAGTCACTGACTCTCATGCAGGCGGAATCCCAGCTGAGCTGGAATTGGCACTTAGGATATAAACTCTTCACTGTGGCTGCGTGTGACAGGCCGTATAGCAGCCACACAGTCTGTCAGGCACTCTTTTTCGGGGTTAAATGTATGCACATTTCTTTGCAGTCATTTTATCATCGTCATCGTTTCTCATCACACCAAGAGTCACACAGGGAGCAGAGCTAAGAAAAGCTTTCTGGTCCGATTAGCTGTTAGCTCCCTGGTTAGCCTTTGTACAGCTGTTCCCTCCACACTCACGTCTCTCCCTCCCCATCACCCTCCTCCACTCTCGCTCTCGCCCTTCCCTTCTTCTGTCTCCGACCCAATACCATCCCCCTGTCACCTGATGGTTCCTCATGGAAAAAAACGCCTCACTCATTCCCATATCTCTGCTTTAACCATGTCTGATGCTCAAAGCATTTTTTTTCCTCCTCCAAGAAGCTCCGCATTTCTTATATTTGGTTACTATGTTTTGCTTGAACTGTTTAGTGATGTTTTGTTTTGGCCTTTCCCTTACGATGGTCAGTGGATGCTTTCTGACTGTTAATCCAGGAACTGTTGAATTAATACTGGCTTTTTTGTGTTTTTGATATCAATTTAATCCATTCGTGTTTCCATTCAAACTCATATTTCTCCAGTAGCAAGTAAAAATGTATATCTGCTTCTCTCTAAAACTCTGTTTTAAGTTATTACATGCTTCTGACCAAGTCTTGGTATTGAGTGATTTTTTTTTCTCTGGTGGGTTCCAGGGATTTGTTGAAATGACCTTGTCATGATTGTTGTTGTGGAGTTTAATATTGCTCTGTTGTTACTCATATTGGGACTTTTTGTCAATGGAGGAGAAGCCTTGAAAGGTATTTTCAGACTGCTAACAGCAAGGAATGAGCACCAGCTCTGAATGCTGTATATTTTGTGCAGTGTTGAGGAGAGTCTGTCCTGTGTCTGTTCATTTCTCTGTCCTACGTCTGTCTTTTTGTCCGTTGTCTGTGGCAGCGCTTTCAAAAGCAAAAGGGTAAAAATTTGCTGTCACCATTAGCCAGCGCTTGCAGAAGCACATGAAGCACTGCTCCTCTGGAATTCGAGAGATCTGAAAATGTTGCTGTGTAGGTGGCATCGCGGAGAAGCTGGCAGATAAGCTCGTGAGCGTGCTTCTGGAGGTCTGGCTCCTGGCCTGCGCTCGCTGTTTCCCCACCCCGCCCTTCTGGAAAACCGCCCGGGAGATGCTGGCTAACTGGAGACATCACTCCGCCGTGGTGGAGCAGTGGAGCCGGGTCATCTCCGCTCTCACTTCCAGGTGACTGCAGGAACTGGGGCGGGGCCAGAGGGCCGGTCGTAACTTCCTGTTTTTGGTAACTGTCAGAATTGTTAAGGCCTGGTCACTTGCTACGTGTGTTTCTTTGTGAAAGCACCTTTCATCGCGATGCGGGAGATGAACGCATTCGATTAGAAGGTGGACAGTGTCAAAGGAGTGGTTTGTTTTGCTTGCTTCTTAGAATTTCTGTTGGTTGACATCAGGTGGACGCAGGACACATTTTCAGGCCAAAGTTGAGCTTTGTTTAACTTTCTGCAATGCGAATTTGCAAAATCCATTTGAAACCAGAAAAGCATGGATTTTAATTGCCTGTTATACAGATTTTTTATGGGAGTAAATGACTGACAGCTTAAATACGAGAAGACCCTCTGAAAATGGCCTCCAATTTGAAGTATGTTTATTGCAAACACTTATACACAGGTTATTCCTATTCATCCGATTGCTAATTAGTAGCATACATATGTGGGTCAATGACGTGACATTGTCCGAGTGCACTACTTTGGTTTAAAATAATTTTAAATGATTCATAATGAGCATCATTTTATTCTATGAAACCTGTTTAATTTGAACATATTTCCAGTTTATCATAAAAATGATATATATTTTGGGCCGTATGCATGAAAGCAGAATAGGGACAGAATAGCCTATACCAGGTATAAATCAGTGGTTTTACCATTGCTACTATGCATGAACGTGGTATAAGTTAAACTGCGGTATAACTTTAAACCTCGAATATGGAGTCGTATGCACAAATATGGAATAGCTTAATCTGTGGTGTAAATACCGCAGATATCCTGGTGTAACTTATACCAACCAAGGGGTAGGTTTAAGGAGTGGAATAAGACAATTTGCAGTCCGCTTTCAGTGGATGTCTCAAAACTGTGCGTTCTGTTTTTAGGATACTGGCGTGAAATGATGCTCAAATTACCCTGTATAGATTGACATTCATATGGAGATGTAAATTTTCAACTCATTTTATACTTGTCTTTACCAAAAAAAGAATAACTTAATGCCTGAACAAACTTTCAAGGTTGCTGTCCATATTCATTTAACTGGCGAAATTCTTTATTCTTTATTTGGATCCCCATTAGCTTCCACAAAGTGGTTGAAGCATGAGGGCAGGCCTATTAATAGATTTTTGGTAAACGACAGCAATAAATCATTGAATAACCCTACGACTACAGAATAGCTTATTCGCACAATAGTTATTCCGCGAATAGTTAAACTACATTTCGTACATACCAATTTTCTTATATCACAGGGGCTGCAATAACTATTCTCGGTATAAGCTTTCACCCAGTACAAGTTATACTTCGTTCATGCGTACGGGCCTTTATGTTTTGCCATCTCAAACCCTCAAAATGTCTGGTGGCGCAACCGTCTGAGCAAGTTGGCACCATGTGAAATGTATTAAATATGTCATTTAAAATATGAATTAATATAATATTAATTTGGGGGCATAATTTTATATTGAGAACCTTTCAAATAAGCAAAGTTTAATAGTTTAATTGTTCTTACAGGGTGGGGAAGCAAAACTTGCACTGACATTTAAAGTACAAACAATCCCACAACCACTCCCCTGAATTGTGTGCACCTGTTATTTGAAAAAGCAAAGACTATAAGCTGTAATCTGAGTCTAATCTTTTTTTTTCAATAAACATGCCAGTTGAGAATAATATACAATCTATGGATGGTGATTTATTTTTTTCAAATTTTGCTTCCCCACCCTGTAAATTGTTTGGAAAACCAAAATACCTGTCCCCTACAGTAAAGAATCTATAAGTTACTTTTAATACCCAGCTCAATTACAAAATGGTAACGTTTTAGGCAGAGTAGACACTCTCAGGTATACTAACTAAAAAAAAATCATTTGGGGGGGGGGGGGAAGAGGGAAGGTGTTTTTTTTTTTTTTTTTTTTTTTTTTTTTTTTTCCAAGAAACTTTTGGTTGCGCCACCTGACATTTTTTGGCTGGTGAAATTCCAAATACAGTCTAAAACTACTAAAACCCTGTAAATGTTGTGCAACCATTAACGCTTCTTTAAACACACTCTTCCAACTTCAAATAAATGTATTATGTACATTTTTAAAGATTTACTGAAAAAAACATTTTTAAAAGGCTTATTTGTCATTGACCCATGTAGATCTTCTGCGTTCCAGGGGGAAAAAAAGGTTTCTTAATTTTTACTATTTTTCCTTTATTTTAAATGTTGGGAGCAATAATTGCGTGTCACAACAGAAATGAATTTCTGCGTGGGGGGGTCCCAATTTCGTGGCAGGTTGATTATTGGGGACAGATTATCTGATGAAAAAATTTGTAATAGGAGCGGTACAAACAGTAGCAGTCTTGGTTACTCCTTAATAGCTGTTGTAATGCTGTAACCGACAATCGTTTTGGTTAATTTATTATTTGTTACATGGTAAGCAAAATGTATAATTAGTTCTTAAAACTAAGCTTAGTGATGCTAGGAAATGGTAACACCTCTACTGGGGATTATAAGTGCAGAGTGTGATGTAATCTGTCTGCCAATGGACTCCTAAAATTACATTTTGGTGGATTTCTGCTTGTTTGGGTCTGTCATGCTTTCATGATTCCCCCGTGACGCCCATTAACATTTCAACTTTAAAAATAAACTGCATGTGTCCGTCTGGGCCAATTGAGGAAGATCATCATCTTCATCATTTCCTCCTCTTCCTCCTCTGACTCAAGCTCATCTCCTGACTTTTCCATCACAGCCTCAGTTTCTAGCTCTGGTGCTTCCTCTTCTAATTGTTGAAATATGAATCATCCTCTGCAATTCTCTTCAAAATCCTCTCCGCTTCAGTGAGCGAGGCCTGACCTTCTGTATGAAGAAGGTGGAGAATATATTTAGTATGAGACAATGTCCGCCTCTGTAGAGAACATTATATGAATAAACTGGAGTAGTTGCAGTAAAAATTTGTGATAGCAGGATGACTTTCTTTCATTCCTTTACAAAAATGGGAGGGAGGGATCCTACAGGTGCAGAAATTAGTTTTTAATCTCAACTATTCATTAACCACCCGAGTTAAGATGGTGTAAACTCCATTGTTATTGTTTGTAATCTGTCATCTGTAAGCAGTTTGACCCTTAGCCTCCAGCGGTCAAGAATGTTTGTCAAATTTGACAAAACTGGGTATTCGACATCATCGGCTCATGAAACACTTTGGGATTGCATTTCAGCCCTGCACCACCAAAAGTGGGTGTGGCAGGGTGGTCATTTTGAAAAATTTAACGTGTCCATTTTACACCCTTCTAATCTAGCTACAGAGCTGAAACTTGTCATGTAAATAGTATACAACTTGTCTCAACATAGAAGTATCTGTTTTGACAATTTCTGAAAAATGGGCATTTTGTGACCTTCGGCATTCACTCACCCACCGGTCAAAAATATTGATCAGTTTTGATGAATTTGCACTAGCTTAGGACATAAGCTAAGCTATTTTGGTATTTCATTTCAACCTTTGTTTTTATTCTAGGCTTCTACGGTTCACGTATGGTCCCTCGTTCCCTCAGTTCAAAATCCCTGAGGAAGACGCCAACCTGATTCCGGCCGAGATGGACGATGACTGCGTGGCTCAAACGTGGTTTCGCTTCCTGCACATGCTAAGGTTTGAAGCAGCGGATGATGCTGGAGCACAGTGCTGTGGATACTTTGTGTTCAGTATTACCTGTCTGTAAAACTTGTGCCATTTTATATTGCTCTTACAAGAGACCTGCATGTTGCCTGATTTTTAGGGAGAATTTATGTTCACTCTTAAAGAAGTTTTGTTTCAATTAGCTGTCAATTGACCCCACAGTCTAATGACCCCATGGGCCCTGTTTAGTGGCAGTGCCTCAACCCGACTGAATGAGTTGTTGTAATTGCGTATTGAGTCGGTAGAAGAGGAGTTCTTTCACACAATTTTTGCTCCTCTCCAGCAATCCGGTTGACCTGAGCAACCCGGCCATCGTCAGCACCACGCCCAAATTCCAGGAGCAGCTTCTGAGCGTGAACGGGGTTCCCCCTGAGATCATCCAGCACTCTTGCCTGAAGCAGCTCCCCCACATCTTCTTCAGGGCCATGCGGGGGGTCAGCTGCCTGGTGGATGCCTTTTTAGGTGAGGACCTGCACTGCTTGCTGGGTAAATTTAAAATTAAAATGAATTAAAATAATTTAAACCCAGATTTATACACGGCAGTCTCTTTTAGCATAGGCATAGGTGCACGCATGTCCTGCGTTTTTGTTTTTATATGTGGTTTTGTACCTTGCGTACATCTGAGGAATTAAATACGGTATTCACTCGGGGGAAATGTCAAAACCAAAGATCTTTAATGTGGTTGGTTATCGTTGTTCAGTAGTCAGTAACGGTGTTTATAAGTCACAATGTCTCAAACATTAGCTGGCTTCGAAGTACTTGAAAACTATAACTATAGTGATTTTATAATGAATTGATGAGGTAGCTAACATGACATGATGGCCGATGCTCCACGGATGCCCTTTTTTGTTATATATATGTTATGGGGAACCACAAATGGTCAGCGCTGTAAGTTTTCGCTGAAATTTGTAGCTGGAGACGGTACTTTTAGCGCGTTCGCGTAGTTCTTTTGCATGTTTCATTGGGTTTGATTTGGCTTGTCTTCACAGCGCTGACATTATCTGATAATTGCCGCAAAGGGATAAAAGGTGTTTTGCTCTCGTTTACCACATTCTCAGGGGTCTCCCGGCTCAAGTCAGATAGTGCCCCTCCCACCCCCGTCAACAGGCTCAGCATGACCCTGCCCCCGGCCTCCACCGTGACCACGCCCCCGCACAGCCGCAAACACCGGCCCACCGTGGTCATCAAAAACTCCAACAAAAGTTCCACGGTAAGCCTCCGAGGTGGGATTGATTTTCGAGAATTCAAATGAAAGTAAAAACTAGCTTTAAAGGCTACTGTCAAACACAGGATGGTGGCGGATCTACGAAAACAAAAACAAAATATGGATAGACGATTTGATAGTTTAGTTTAAGGAGGTGAATGAATGTGGTGATAAAGTCAAAAATGTGCAAGATTCACAACCAAATGCCATTCCACGTAGGCAAACAATATAAACAGTTTAAACCATTAGTGGAATCAATTTGAACTGTACAGACTAAATGACAATGCGAAACTTTGATTAGCTGCACATTGTGTGTGTAAATGCGCACATGTGAATGATTCAAGCACCAACATGATCTGCTCAATATGCATAAGCTGGTTCATAATTCAAAATGTGTTCAATGTGGAATTCAAGGTATTTTACTGTACATGTATTGTGGATACGTGGATTCATAATTCAAAATGCTACCACCATGAGATTCAGGGTGTTTTACCGTACATGTAGCTTTGCCTTGGGTTAGCATGGATGTGCTTTTCATTAGTTATATTTTCCCTCATGTCCCAGGGAAGCGTCTCCCATCCCAAAGTGACACAGCAGAGCTCCAGCCCTCCCCTCTCCAGTCCCAGCCAGGCCAGCATCGAGCCCCGCCCCCTGCCTGCTCCCTCCAGGCCGAAGGTCAACAGCATCCTCAACCTCTTTGGCCAGTGGCTGTTCGACGCCGCGCTGGTGCACTGCAAACTCTACAACGGCATCAACAAGGACCACAGCATGACCGGTGAGCACAGCCCTGGGGGCTCGACGTATGGGCTGCTGTCAGTCCGTTTGAGTTTTTACATTTTTGCTGTGCTGCGTCGTTTGCCCTCTCTGTGGAAGTCAGGTGCAGTCATGAAGCTGTAAGGGCGGGGCTTGAAGTTCTGTCGTTATAGCACAGTAGTTTTTATTTTTAACAGTTCGGCGGTATTATTTGCTTCAGTGTGCAAAGGCACATTTTGGAGAGCATTAGTGGAGTTTTAGTAGAAATGCTGTGTTTTTCAGGCTCACCGCCTCCGAGGTCTGCTGGTGTCCTCGTGTTTAATCTGTAAATCTCTGCAGAGATCCTATTTTTGTTCCTGGAGCTCAGACACAGTTTCTCCTCTGATGGGGTGTAGCTCGTTTCTGTGAAAGGGAAGAACGCCAGCAATCTTCTGCAGATAAGCGACCTTCCTCAATCCCAGGGGGCTTTGCAGCTCCTGTGTACACAGACCCATTCTTCAGGCAGTAACAGTTGGAAAATTAATTACGGGGCAAGCTGTTTAGATAAAAGCCAGTTCGATCCTCATTCGCACTGAAGGGAACTTTTGTACACCTGCTATTCTGGTGCGCGCACATGAGTTGTTTGTTGGCTTGTACATTGCAGTTGAGCTGCCTCTGTAAAAGTGTCGCTTCAACTATCTCATCTGTTACAGGTTAGGAGACTTTAAAACGGGTTCAGTGACTCACGCAAACAAACATGTAAACCCACTCCTTGCCTATGCTGCGAACCAATCCAGGAATCCCAAACGCAACTCGTAAATGGGTGCTAAGGCATGTGTGTAGCAATTAGACCTATTCATCGGCTCCCTATGTCGTTTGCTGATCAAAAGTCGGTTTTCCCTGAACGTGTTGGCTAACATGCGAAACTTGAGTTCACGGCCACCATGTCGGTAATGACAAGGAATTTCTGAAAGTGGCAGGTCGCCCCTTTAATGATGAGGTAACTGTGTGAAAATGGCTGCAGAAGATGAGGCTTTCATAGTCATCTTTAAAGATTGAACAAATGGTGCCAGACACTGGAAACCCGGTGCTCACACATATTTTTGATGTTCAAAGAGTTGATCCACTTCTTGGGTACATGTACGCTGGGTTTGACCTTTCAGGGTCACCCAAGGTCAAAGGTCATGATGTCATTTTACTCGCCCTAACTGAGTTTCTATGGGTGATTAGTAGTAACCAAGTGGCTATCTACAGTAGTTTTTGAGATATAGTGTAAATTAGATGATTCAGAACAATGACCTTGACTGCCCTGAACTTTAGCCCCCATCAATTTTTGAAACTATGGGTCATTTCACGTCAAATCATCCAGGGGGTGCTAGGTCACCTCCTCAAAATTCTTTGAAAAAATACATGAGTAAATATTCACACAAAATGAAAAAATGCCAAATATTAGGCCAGTGTCTCAAATAGTTTTCAAGTTATAGCCCTGTGAAATTTGAATATTTTAAGTTTTTTGGCGAAGCATTTTCAGCCAACTTTGGGAACTTATTGCTCCAAATTGATTGCTTGTACAAAGCTGAAATTGGGTATACTAACAACATTCATCCCCCAGAATCTGAAAATGGCCTGAGATTCTGTATATCTTGATCCACTTTTGTTTGGTAAAACCTCAAAATCAGCCGAAAACACAAAATGCCCAAAAACGAGACCACATTTTATGAACTGTAATGATGTTCAGCTTACTTTTTTGTTATGAATTTTTAAATTGTTCCAAAATTTTCGTTACCTAAACGGGTATAGGCCTGCTGCTTTTTTGTGGTGAATGTTTCTGGGGTCTGCACAGTATTTTTGATTCTTTTCATAGCAAGTTAAAAACATTTTCTCATGATGACAACACACAGAATCAATCTGCGGAACACCAGACCGCCACTGCATTAAGGCAGTATCCTCACTTGAGAAAGTATCTAGTCCCAGTAGTCCAGTTTTTCTTGTAAATTTCCTTGAATGACATGCATCATCTAAATGAATTCCAGTACTGCACCAAGGTAAATTACTCCCCTCCATTTCATGATGATCCAATAATCCCCAAGTGGGATTGCCTTCTTTTATAGTGAACTATTATTGCACAATTCAGTAATGCAAGTTTGGGCTAATTTAGGATTACTTCAGATGCCTGTGATCAGTCAAGTTATGGCCTGTTTGAGGAACTGATGTCATCCCCAAACAGTCATCCCTAACAAAAACAATGAAACCAATGAAATTGAGGAATAAATCTGTGGAATCTAGCAAATACCTAAATATTCTGACAAGACCTCTGTCATGTATTGTACTTTTAGATGGTGTGTCATGTTCAAAAAATATTTTTAATCAATGTTTTGTTTTATATTTAGAAGATAACAGCACTTGCAGCAGGCCTATACCCGTTTAGTCAACGAAAAAATACACAATTTCGGAACATATAAAAAATTCATAACAAAAAAAGTAAGCTGAATATCATTCTGATTTTTTTTGTCAGACACTGTTCACATTTATAAGGTTGCACAGTAAATATTTGAGAGAGATGAATAACTGGTGACATGGTCATTTTTTGCCCCAAAAAAGGCAATTTAGGGGCAAAACTGTAAAAATTTACTTGGAAATTATTTAATTAAAAAACTTCTATAAATGTTATTACTTGGATTACTGCATTTTTCAGAGAGATATATCAAAATCATAAAAAAATTAATTCTAGCCTTTTATCTTACTTAGTTCCTAAGTTACAGGTCATAAAATGTGGTCTCGATTTTGGGCGTTTTGTGTTTTCAGCTGATTTTGAGTCTTTACCATACAAAAGTGGACCAACATGCACAGAACCTAAGGCCATTTTCAGATTCTAGGGGATGATTGTGGTTAGTATACCCAATTTCAGCTTTGTATAAGCAATCAATTTGGAGCAATAAGTTGCCAAAGTTGGCTGAAAATGGGTTCGCCCAAAAATTTAAAATGATTCAAATTTTGAAGGGCTTTAACTTGGCCTCGGCCTTGAGGGTCTTATTTTTATCTGTTTGAGATACTGGCCTAATATTTGGCATTTTTTTATTTTGTGTGAATATTTACTTGTGAATTTTTTCAAAAATTTTTGAGGAGCTGACCTGGAAAATTTCTCTTAATCTGGATGATTTGACATGGAATGACCCCTATGCACTTTCAATATAGCAATGGAGAGGATTATATTTTACACATTGAAAAAGGAATGTTTTGGCATTAGTTTGATGTAAATTGGACCATTTTTGACCGAGTTATGATTTTGACCTTTTCTGTGACCTTTGACCTTGACCCAATTCATAACAAAATTTAATGGGATCTATTTTGGGTAATAGCCAAACTTTTGGCAAAATTTGAAGTAAATTCGGGTAGTGCTTTTGCTGAAATTTTGCAAACAAACAAACATAAATAAACGAACACACAAACCAAGTCGATTGCAATACCATTGCCGTACCCCTTTGGGGTGTTTGGGTAAAAACTAATTTCTTTGCTGTTCAACATTACTGCACATCTGCTGGTTTTATAATAATATAAATGTGTGTCGCATTTCAGGACTGCTAAGTTGAAGGGTTCTTTACTTGTCTGTGTATGTGGATTGAGGTTTTTATTTCATGCTAAATTTGTCCTTAAAGTTAATATAAAGTTTTCCACCGTTTAAGCCCTGCTGGCGGCTTTAGCTAGCTTGCAGTCCAGCCGAAACGACTGAAATGCTAAATCATTTTCTGATAAGGGACAAAGCTATTTTATAACCCATTTAATTTTTTAAGTCCTGTCAGCCAGATAGCTTTGAAAACCCAGTCAATTCTGTTCTAAATATTGACGTATTTATGCTGTTTATGGTCAATATTGGCAGGTTTTTTCAGTGAGCTGGAAGTTATATTTCTGATATGCCTACTATAAACTAAATATTTAATTTCAAAACACTTTTTCAATCTTAACATTTTTATAAGGTCGTTAGACTGGCAATGTGTCTACAATGGGAAAAGCTTTGAGCTCTCATTCCATATCAAGAGGTTTCTAACCCTGCTGTGCTTGATTGCTTTCTTATTTTTATTCCTGTTATCTTGCAGCAACTTTTATCCAAATTCTGCTTTCTTATAAATCTTGTAAGTAGGAGTCTGGGAGCTTCTCCTAAAATTGCAGTGGATTTGTTGTTTGTGAATATGTTTTGTTGTTCATCACCCCTGTTTTTTTTTTTTTTTTATTATTTATCATTGTTGTCATCGAGTGCTCACTGCTGCTGTACTTCTGGGGTGTGTTGACCCACCCTGCCCCCCGCCCCCCTTCCTCTGGAGGCATCTGTCACTTTGCCAGTCAACCCCGCCCACTATGTTGCCCCTGTATCTGTGGTCACATTATGTGCACTGAGGTGCCTGCACTAACCATTCAAAAAGGAGCCTTTTCTTTTACAAAGTTTAATTTCTGTTTTCCCCAGCTAGTTTTGCATTGATTTGTTGATTTTTGGTTGGCACTTCATTGGTTTTTGGCCTGGGTTTTGTTGGTATTGTGTTTTTTTGGGTCGGTCTTTGTTGATTCTCTGCTGGTTTTTAGTTGAAGTTCAGTTGGTCTTGCGTTGGTATGCGCCTCTCTGCATGACTGCTCTCTGTCCTGTGTTGTAAGTGTAAGTGGCATCCTGTTTTTCCGGAAACTCCGGGGGACTGACAGAGAGGCTTGCAACCGTTCCCCTATCGAGCAGGAAATGCTGAATGTGAAGTGGAGGGTTTTTTTGGCTGAATTGCTGCATTCCTCAGGGCCTCAATGTGGGCCTTTAAGATCCACATCACAGGGCTTCCGTCATGAAAGGAGATATAGATACTTGTAATATTAATAAAATAGTTACATATATACTTTTTATCTATATATTTTTGGAGGTTAGTCTATAAAGGACATAAACTTGGAGAACTGTGCTTTCACAGCATTATGCATTCTGGCTTTGTTTCGCTGGCAGTGATGGGAACTGTGGTGAAGTAGCTCTCGTTTCTGTGCTACTGTCACAGTGGAATATGATTTTGATATTTCCAATAGCAGTACATGGCATCACAGTACCTGGTGATTTCAGTCACCCCCGTTACAGTGCCTGGTGATTTCAGTCACCTACGTCACAGTACCTGGTGATTTTCAGTCACCCCATCATCGTACCTGGTGATTTCAGTCACCTACGTTACAGTACCTGGTGATTTCAGCCAGCGGCCGTACCACTGTTCGATTTGCTCCAGCTGCGTGGCTGAAGCTAAGCAGGTGTGGGCTTGGTTAGTACTTGGATGGGAGACCACCTGGGAAAACCAAGTTGCTGCTGGAAGAGGTGTTGGTGGCCAGTAGGTTGTAATCTTCTCTCTGGTGGAATAATCCCCAATGCCCCAGTGCAGTGATGGGGACACTGTACTGAAGAAGACGCTTTCTTTCGGATGAGACGTTAAACCGAGGTCCTGACTCACTCAGGTCATTAAAGATCATATATGACGCTCATCGAAAAGAGTTGGGGTTTCCCGGTGTCATGGCTAAAGTCCCAACCTGGCTCTTTCGATCTGCCACCTAACCATCCCCTGATCTAATTGGCTGTTCAAATTTCCCTCTCCCTCCCCATCTCAACCCCCCAGGGCTCCCTTGGAAAAGAGATTTCAATCTCAACGGGACTTCTCTGGTTAAATAAGGGTTAAAAAAAGAAAAAGTCTCCCCCGTCACAGTATCTGGTGATTTCAGTCACCCCCGTCACAGTGGCTGGTGATTTCAGTCACCCCCGTCACAGTGGCTGGTGATTTCATTCACCCCCGTCACAGTTCCTGGTGATTTCAGTCACCCCCGTCACAGTACCTGGTGATTTCAGTCACCCCGTCACAGTGCCTGGTGATTTCAGTCACCACCGTCACAGTGCCTGGTGATTTCAGTCACCACCGTCACAGTGCCTGGTGATCTCAGTCACCACCGTCACAGTGCCTGGTGATTTCAGTCACCACCGTCACAGTGCCTGGTGATCCAGTCACCCCCGTCACGGTGCCTGGTGATTTCAGTCACCCCCGTCACAGTGCAGCACAGTACCATGTTGCTGAAGGTGATGTTCGCAAAGCTCTCTGTCAGTGCCAACTCTATCGGCTTTGTCAGCACAAACGGCCCCTGTACCTGCTGACAGACCCTTCTCTTCCTTACTCTGTCCCTCTTTTCGTAGCTCTGGCCTCCCCAGCAGGAGTGGAACTCCGGCGAAAGGGGTCTCGCCTGTCCGCAGACTCCCCTGTGGTCTCCAACCCCCTGTTTGACGCCCACGAGTTCCCCAATAACTATGAGGCGGGCCGGGCCGAAGCCTGTGGTACTCTGTGCCGGATATTCTGCAGCAAGAGGACGGGCGAGGAGATCCTGTCCGTATATCTGTCCAGGTAAGGCGTAACAAAAAAGAAAAAAACAATCCTGTGTTTTCAATAACCTGACCAACCTTCCGTAAAAACCGCTGACCCAAGAGTTCTTTATACCTCGGTGATGATAAAATTAACATATACCAGTCTGACCCTGTTCCTCCTCATGCAGCATCTGGACTTAAAATTTTTTTCTGTATTTTAGCGGCATCAAGTGTGCAAAATAAGTTATATGAAACCGAGAACGTGCCGTCACAGTGATTGGCGGTGTGGATACAGTTTATCTCTGCTTCTGATGAAATTGAATAAAATACTTGACAGTGCAAGACATGATGTAGCTCGCCAAAGACTGTTGATATCAGAAGTATACTGAAGATTTTCTCGTGCAAAGAGGAATCCTCATCTGCTTCTAGTGTTTTGCATTTAATGTAACATAATTTGAGTTGATTTAGAACGGTCAATAAAAAATATTAATTTGTTGGTGAGGATAATGCATGACTGCTTGTGAAGTATGTAAATTGTTCCATGTCCTGGGCTGATTTATTCTGTAAAATGGTGAGCTTGTGCAAAATCGTTTCCTGGCGCCCGTGCCTCTTTGACGGATTGATTCCCTGCTCCAGATTCTACATGGTTCTGATTCAGGGCCTTCAAATCTCTGACTCGGCCTCCTTGCCCGTTCTGGCCAGCATCATCCTCAATTCCTCTGCCCTCTTCTGCGCCGACCTGAAGGGCGTCAACCTGGTGGCTCCCTACTTCCTTTCCGCCCTGGAAACGATCCTGCCGGACAGGTAGAGTGGGCGCAGTGGTGGCGGGTGGGGCGCTGGGTGGGTTAGTGAGTCGGGCCGATGGGCGGTTCTGATCCAGGTTTTATCCATGGAGGTGAGCTGGATATTAGGTGGAGCTGCAGTGGGGGCTTGTCTTACTCTTGTGTCCGTGGCTGGGCGTTCGGCCTTGAGGGTCTTTGAAATGACTAATTTGTTGCTTATGGCTTAATATGTATCATTGCATGATGTAAGGATTCGCGTTCTCCTGATTGATCGAGGCGAGCTCTGTGATATTCAGTGATATTCACCGTGCGAAGACGACTGGCGACTTTCAGCTAAAAATAGATTAGGCTTCCCCGCAGGAGCTCCTGACAGTGTCTGTATTTTGTGTCGTTTCATCCCTGTGAGGAGCTTTACATTAGTTGACGCCCTTCTCTTATTTTACATTTTCAAGCAGGGTCACATGATAAAGCAGTTATTGACTTCGGTTATCGATGAATCCAATGATTTATCCACCTTGGATGAGTGATATTCGCCGAGGCGCGCAGCCTCTGAATATCACCTGTCCAAGGTGGATAAATCATAGGATTCACCTCAACTGAGGTCAATAATTGTATAATATTAATACTGGATGTTTTGTGGTACTCCTGTGTATGTGATTTTTAGTTGCATGAGGATAGGGTTACGCTTTAGAAATGTTACTATTTCCAGGCAAACCAATTTTACATTCATCCAGCTCATCTCAGCACGTATGACTCAGACCTAACAAAGCTCCCACAGAAAATACTGCCAGAATCTCACCTGCGCAAGTTGCTTGTTAAAGTGAAAAAGCCGCTCACAGCTGCCAAATTTTACCCACATTTAGCGGGTGGCAGGCAATAAAGTCCATTCTTGTGATTCTTGCACAGAATATTTTAACTTCTTGAAATTAACCCTTAGAACGCTAAATACAGCTATTGTTGCTCAACGATGTAGGATATCAAGATCAAAGCTGTTGAAAACCTATCATGAAATGAATTAAAAATATATATATGTAAATTTAATTTAATTATCTTGTGCTGTTGAAAACCTATGATTGGTTTTCAATCATGGTAGGTTTTTAACAGCACAAGATAATTAAATTTTTTTTTTTTTTTAAATTCATTTCAGCACTCTAAAGGTTAATATTACTAGAAGTTAGAAACTGAAAGTCTTTTTTTTTTTTTTTTTTTTTAGCAATTTTGTGCATTGTGGTGCAATCTGAGCCTGATAAATACGATTCTACGATTTAAAATTTGGCCAAAGAATGTATACGACTAGATACACTTTTTTTTTTTTTTTTTTTTTTTTACAGGACAAGGCTGAGCATATCATGATGTTTTATGAATGAACATATCATGATGTTTTACTTAGTAGTCAATATTAATAATTAATTTGCTCGTAAACCACCATCTGTATTTTTTTTTTTTTTTTAATAGTGTAAGCTTTGCTTGTAAACCACCCTGTGTGTGATGTATAATGTTTTGCTGTTTCTTTTAATTGTCTTCTTGTAAATTCTCTTTACGTATTTACAAAATGGTGCACTATTTACATTCAATGGTGGATTAATGTCCTCATATAGATGTCCATGCTTAAGTTCCCTTTTAGTTATTTTCACACTGTAATGAATGCCACACAGGCCAGTTCCAAGTTTGCATTGAAATGTTGAATTCTAGTGCATAGATGGACACTCCAAGACATGTAAACGCACGGAGCTTTCAGGAAAAACAAACCCAGATGGCACATCGATTACTCTGGGTTTGCGTGACGATTTTTCAAACCCAGGTTTTGTGGAGTATTATGATCCTGCACTGTTTATCAGGACATTTATTTCCAGGCTTAATTTGGAGGTCTTATGATGTGCGTCTCATTTTCCATTAATTTAAGGCCTTGATTTTTTGCTCTTCTTCAGACCAAGCTGAAGAGGCGTACCCTAAATCTGTGCTCCCCTCAACAGGGAACTATCCCGATTCAAAGGCTTCGTCAACCCAGTTGAGCTGAGACGATCCTCCATCAGCATCCTGCTCTCAATGCTGCCCCTTCCGCTCCATTTCGGCAACATCAAGTCTGAGGTAACTTCCTCCTCATCGATTTGTCGCAGAATTGAAATCTGCTGCCACATCATTTTGAATTCTCTTAAAAGCTGAGGCAAGATCCTCATCATGTCGTCTGTTCCTGGACTCTGAGGGGTAGTACGTCCACTATCCTCTGTTTATACTCTGTATTCTCTAACTAGTGGCATTGTCACATTTTTCTTGCTGTCAGATGTGTTTGCAGTGGCCCTGCTTGTTAAAATGGGCGCTATGAATAGAGCTGTTGGGCCAATCACAGGTCTCTTTCTTAGCAGTAGGTTTTTTTTTTTTCTTCTTCTTCTGCAATCAGTGCACCAGTGAAGGCACATAATTAGGAATTTCAGATTTTGCTTTCCTGCGCATAAGTAGCTTGGCATTATCCTGCGTATCATGAGCAAAAGGATTTCACTTGTATTCATATAGATTTTGCCCCAATGACCCTGCCCCCTGAAAACACAGTGTTTTGCAAATGGCAAGAAGACAAGCTTATTTTTTTGCAGGAATGAACTATGTAACCCCTTAGAGCTCTGAAATAAATTTTTTAAAAATTTAAATTTAATTGTCCTGCGCTGTTGAAAACCTATCATGTGGTGACTTGTTTAAAAGAGCTCCTCTGCGGGAGCTCTTTTAAACAAGTTGCCACATGATAGGTTTTCAACAGCTTTGATTTTGATGTCTTACATCATTGAGCTACAATAGCTGCATTTAGCCCTTAAAGGGTGGAAAATATTTCTGAGCTTTCTGTAAATGCAAGAATAGTAGACATTTCAGCCAGTAATTCAATGATTTTCTGGACCCGTGAAGGCCATGCTAATTCTTTGAGGTAACATGTGAAGGCAGGCGTGTGTAGGCAGTGTGTAATGATTATGAGGTGACTGGGTGATTGCAGAGGCATGTTTGAAGACAGTGCTTGGTGACATCGTCATTTCCTGTTCCTGCAGGTCCTTTTGGAGGGGAAATTCAGCTGTGATGACGGGCTGCAGCAGGAAAAGGCCTTCACCTTCCTGTCCCTCAAAGTGCGGCTCGTCAAAGTGCTGATCGGGGCCCTGCAGGCCGAAACGGATCCACACAACACGCAAATGATCCTCGGTGCGCCCCTGCCTCCCGTCTGCGTCTCGTCTCTATGATGTCATCGTCGTTGCTACAGTGCAGGGGCAGGGCCTTCTTTACCTTGCCGGGCCCTGCCGAGATTATACAGTTATTGACTTCATTTTAGAACTGGAGTCAATAACTGTTTAATTATATAACCCTACTTGCAAATATAAAATAAGAGATAGACGCCAACTCTAGCGTGAAGCTCCTCACAGGGACGAAGCGACAGGAAATACGGACACTGTCAGGAGCTCCTGCGGGGAAGCCTAGTCTACTTTTAGCTCTACGTCGTCAGATTGTTATATTCACCCCTCGCACGGTGAATATCACTGTTGACGGTTACTGGCGGAGCTCGCCTCGACCAATCATGAGAAAGCCAATCCTTACATCATATAATAATTCTGTTTAAACCTCATTTCCACAGCGCCCAGGGCTTTTAAGGTTCTTTTTTTAAGTACAAAATGAATGCAGTGAATCCTAGTCGACTACGATGCACAGAAAAGAACACAAACACACGTTTACATTCCTTTCAGGAATGTGGTGTGACAACATTGCATGTGCAGAGATTATTGTTGACTCCAGGCAAACCTACTACTATTCTAATGGGTGTGTACATTTGAGCAGCGCTCTGCACCTGAGGTTGAAGTGCTGGGTTTATACTGTTATATGAGGGTTGATGCCCCTTTGTGTCATTCATGAAGGAATGTGCGTGTCTGTATGTGTGCTCACGTGCGTGTGTGTGTGTGTGTGTGTAAATTGATAAATATTTTTGTGTTCAGGTGCCATGCTGAACGTCGTCCAGGATTCAGCTCTTCTAGAGTCGATTGGGCCGCAGAATGAAATGGTAAGATTTTAAGCATGCGCTCATGAGGCTTTTTTTTTTCCCATATGAGTTTTTTTCGACTTTGGTAACAGATGGTGTGTCTGTGTTGCATCAGTATGTGTTCAGGGTATCATGCAGGATGTCAATGTTTTTCCCAGGTAAAGTGACATTTACCAGCAAATGTTTGAGTTACTGTCTAACCAGTTTTGTGTGGCAAGGACAATTGGCGAGAGACCAAGTTGAAAAATTTGTTTTCTATTGGTTTTGGACATCATGTCAGAGTGTGTCTGGTAATGGGTGGTGTATGTACAACCCCGATTCTGAAATAGTTGGGACAAAGTGTAAATTGTGAATAAAATCAAAATGCAATGACTTTCAAATCACACCAGCCAGTATTTTTTTCACAATAGATCAGAGATAACATAGCAAATGTTGAAACTGAAAAATGTTAAAATTTTATCCACAAAATGAGCTCATTTCAAATTTGATGGCTGCGACAGCTCGCAAAAAAGTTGGGACATGGGCCTGTTTACCATGGTGTAGCATCCCCTCTTTGTTTTAACACAGAGTGGAGGCGTCTGGGCATTGAGGAGACAAGTTTCTTGAGTTTAGCCATTGGAATTTGATCCCACTCTTGTTTAATCCAGGCTTCCAGCTGCTGGAGAATTTTGGGTCTCCTTTGATGGACTTTTTTGTTTAATTATGCGCCAAATGTTCTCAATTGTTGAAAGATCAGGACTGCAGGCAGGCCAGTTCAGCACACAGGACTGTTCTTCTACAAAGTCATGCTGTTGTAATAGCTGCAGTATGTGGTTTTGCATTGTCCTGTTGAAATACACAAGGCCTTCCCTGGAATAGATGTCATCTGGAAGGAGCATATGTTTCTCTAAAACCTTTTATATACCTTTCAGCATTCATGGTGCTTTTTAAAACATGCAAGACCCACACCATACCATATGCATCCCCATACCATCAGAGATCCTTTTGAACTGAATCTGAGATGGTGGTCTTTCTCCTCTTTTGAGGAACTGAATGATTTTCAACAATGTCAAATTTTGATTTAAAGGATGGTTGGTCTTTTTCCTCTTAAGTGGGGAGGAGACAATTTGCACCCAATTAGATCAGGGGATTTTGGCAACAAAAATGTCAAATTTGGACTCGTCTGACCACAGGACACTTTGCCACTTTGCTACAGTCCATTTTAAATGAGCCTTGGCCCACAGAACATGGCGGCACTTCTGGATCATGCTCAGCAATGGCTTTCTTTCTGCATGAAAGAGTTTTTAGGTGGCATCTGTGGATGGCACAGCGGACTGTGTTTACAGACAGTGGTTTCTTGAAGTATTCCTGGGCCCATTTAGTAATGTCAATGACAGAATCATGCCAGTGAGTGATGCAGTGGCGTCTGAGGGCCCGAAGAACACGGGCATCCAGTAAAGGTCTTTGGCCTTGTCCCTTACGCACAGAGATTTTTCCAGTTTCTCTGAATCTTTTGATGATGTTATGCACTGTCGATGATGAGACCTTCAAAGCCTTTGCAATTTGACGTTGAGGAACATTGTTTTTAAAGTATTCCACAATTTTTTTTCGCAAGCCTTCACAGGTTGGAGAGCCTCTGGCCATCTTTACTTCTGAGAGACTCAGCCTCTCTAAGACATCCCTTTTATAGCAATCATGTTACACACCTAATGCCAGTTAACATAGTTACTTGCTAAATGTTCTTTCAGCTGATTCTCTTATATATTAATTGCTTTTTCAGCCCTTTTTTGCAAATGCCCCAACTTTTTGGAGACCTGTTGCAGCCAGAAAATTTGAAATAAGCTCATTTTGTGGATGAAAATGTAAAATGTCTCAGTTTCAACATTTGAAATGTTATCTATGTTCTATTGTAAATAAAGTAATCTGAAAGTGATTGCATTTTGATTTTATTCACCATTTACACTTTGTCCCAACTATTTTGGAATCGGGGTTGTAAGTAATTTATGGTGTGTGAATTGCTTCTGTGGTAGTGGGTGGTGAATAGCGGGTGGTGTATAATGGGTGGTGAATAGCGGGTAGATTATAATGGGTGGTGAATAGTGGGTGGTGTATAATGGGTGGTGAATAGCGGGTGGTGTATAATGGTGGTGAATAGCGGGTGGATTTATAATGGGTGGTGAATAGCGGGTGGTGTATAGTGGGTGGGGAATAGCGGGTGGTGTATAATGGGTGGGGAATAGCGGGTGGTGTATAATGGGTGGGGAATAGCGGGTGGTGTATAATGGGTGGGGAATAGCGGGTGGTGTATGTGGGGAATAGCGGGTGGTGTATGATGGGTGGGGAATAGCGGGTGGTGTATGATGGGTGGGGAATAGCGGGTGGTGTATGATGGGTGGGGAATAGCGGGTGGTGTGAATAGCGGGTGGTGTATGATGGGTGGGGAATAGCGGGTGGTGTATGATGGGTGGGGAATAGCGGGTGGTGTATGATGGGTGGGGAATAGCGGGTGGTGTATGATGGGTGGGGAATAGCGGGTGGTGTATGATGGGTGATGGGTGGGGAATAGCGGGTGGTGCATGATGGGTGGTGAAGAGCGGGTGGTGTATAATGTTTGGTGAAGAGCGGGTGGTGTATAATGGGTGGTGAATAGCAGGTGGTGCATAGCGGGTGTATAATGGATTATAATGGGTGGTGAATAGCGGGTGGTGCATCAGGGTTTTCTCCAGGATTTTTTTGAAACTGTGGCGGAGGGCTTCAGCGTCGGGTCAAAACTTAGCATTATCAGGTGTGGCCAGTTTTCAATAATAATCAAATGAATAGCGATGTAATAATTGAAGTCTATGTGCGCGGAGGTTTATCAGTTTAATCGCGGGTGGGTTTCACATATAATATGAAAACCGATTATGACTCAGGGTGGAATTAAATAATCATGAAGATACAATTTGGTAGAGCAGGATGTGCTCACAGCAAACACAGAAGTTAACATCGTAGTTTATCGTTTTGCAAAGTGAACAAAATAGTTTTTCTCTAATCATTGCACACATTGCATTAGCGTGCTTTTACTGCCGATGGCTAATTTTTATTCATTGGAGCCGCGTGTTCATGAAGCAAAATGATTGACAACAGGTCAGGAATTATTAGCGCTCATTTTAACTTAACAAGGAGAACTGGCGACACCTGATTGTCCTTGGAATTTTTGGAGTTTGTGTAAAGTCACTCTACATCGGCGTGGCGGCTTTTATTTTGCCGTGGCAGTGTGCCGCGATCAGTTGGGTGAAACCTGAAAAGCGGGTGGTGTATAATTGGTGGTGAATAGCGGGTGGTGTGTAACGGATGGTGAATAGCAGGTGGTGTATTATGGGTGGTGAATAGCGGGTGGTGTATGATGGGTGGTGAATAGCAGGTGGTGTATTATGGGTGGTGAATAGCGGGTGGTGTGTAATGGGTGGTGAATAGCGGGTGGTGTATAATGGGTGGTGAATAGCGGGTGGTGTATAATGGGTGGTGAATAGCGGGTGGTGTATAATGGGTGGTGAATAGCGGGTGGTGTATAATGGGCACTGTGTGGTCTGCAGGCCAGTATGGACCGGAGCTCCATGAACAGTCGCAGTCGTAACAGCAGCGGGATCAGCACAGCCAGCGGCGGCAGCTCGGAGGCCACCACGCCGGAGGCCGAGCGACTGGGACACCCCCTCCACCGAGATTACGGTGAGCCTCAGATCGGGAGGGAGTACATGTTCATAATTTTACTGTCCTCTACATATCTAAAATCTTACATATAGTGTTCATATGTATGATTAGACTGGAATAAAAAATGGACAGAAAAGACATTGACGTACTGTTTTCTTTTCCTCAGCAAACCTCGTAAAAGTGGTATGTAGAAACGCAGGCTCTGAGAGAAACTCTTCTTATGTGTGCGGAGTGATGCTGTGCTGTTTGATGTGCAGTAAATGGATGAATTATTTTTTGTATTTTCATGTCAAATTCTTGAATTTCCACATTTCTGAATGCATTTTGCTTGCATTTGTCACATTTGTTGGATACTGGAATGGTGCTGATGTCTGTTTTCCTGATACTTCAAAAATGCCTCCTAACAGTGCAGTTGGAAAGCATCCTTTAGACCTGTGGTCTAATATAGAGCTCTAATGTCCATTCTTGTTCTTCTGGAAAAATCTGGTGTTTGGGATCTGGTTTCTCAGTATTGACTACATGCATGAGCCTGATCTGCTTTTTTCTGTCCGAGGAAAACTTGTATACAGCACCTCTACTGCTGTGTTATTCAATCACTTACCTGAACTTGCGTGGCGATTTACAAAAATACATAAACAGTGATTTTTCGCTAATTAAAGTAAAGCATGGGGCGCCCCGATGGCACATCGGTCTAAGCGCACGCACCACAAAGGGCTGGGTCCTTCCTCGCGGCGGCCTGGGTTCCATTCCGGCTCGGGTCTGTTTACCGCATGTCATCCCCATTCTTGTCCCACCTTTCCTGTCTCTCTAGTGAATACTGTCCAATGAAGGGATAACCCCAAAAAATGTAAAAAAAAAAAAAAAAAAATTTAAACTAAAGCATGACCTTGAAAAAGAATTATTGCTTTTCTAATCATTCCCTATATCGTGATATTCACCATGATGGCTGTGAACTGAAGTTTCTGCTGACAGTGATTTATAAATGCTAGTTGATTGTTTCTTTTGCTGGCTGACTTACCTTAATGTCAATTTACCTTAATGGAATCATCTGGACATTTCAAGAACTATATCCTATGACCTTCCTCTGAAGAGTGGATGAAATTGAAATGAATGTACCGTTTCCCCCTACAAAATACAGGGCATTGCGCAATAGTATTGGGGCCAGTTTATAATACCATTCATCTGCAGCACTTCAGTGTATAGTATTAACCTTTAGAGCAGTGGCGGGCGGCGGTGGACGGAAAACCGGGGGCGGAAAACATCCCTTGAAACGGATGAGATTAGTGACCCGATTTCAGTCATTGTTCTTGGTCAACATGTTAGTTTCCTTATAATGAAATGTTTGTTTAGGAATAAATAATTCTATAAAATGTTTAATTCACATGCCTTAATAGGCAACTCTTCATGAAAAAACCACTGTGGATTTTCCGCGTTAAATTTTGTCACATCCTAAGCAAGTCATCAAACCTGTGCGTAATGATTGTTTAATTGAAAAAGCTTGAAATGCGCTCTTTTTTTGCGTTCAACTGGTACGTTTGATTTCTCCTTTTAACGAAGACAATTGGCTACACCTGAGAGGGGAGAGTTCAAGTGTCTTTTACCAGGGAAATTGACTGAAAACAGATAACGACTAATAAGCAGTTTAAAGACATGTTTATCGCCCTCCTTGTTCTCTGCCCACCGCCCGCCACTGCTTTAGAGACTCTGACAAGGCTATTTAAATCCATATCAACGGCCTTTAATGTAATGTGAACAAATAATTTGTAAAATTATTTTTGAAATTAATATTTGATGCCTCAAACGTGCATTGTATTTTTAGCAACATTGATGTGGAGAAAAAAAAATTTAAGACCAAATTCAAGTGAGAAAATGGAGGGGCCTAAAACCCATAGACCAGGGGTCTCCAACCCTGTTCCTGGAGAGCTGCCATCCTGTAGGTTTCTGCTCCAACCTTCATTCAACACACCTGATTCAGCTCATTAGCAGCTCGTCAAGATCTGTATCTGGGAAAGCAGGTGTGGTTTGCTTTGGTTGGAGTGATAACTTTCAGGATGGTAGCTCTCCAGGAACAGGGTTGGAGACCCCTGCCATAGACTGTTTAAAAAGAAGGACGCAGCACCCGGGTCTGAAAACTGAGGCCAATGCAGAAATCTCTAAAATTTGCATTCTATTCAATGGCCAGCAGATGGCGACGTCGGTGGTTGCAGAAAGAAGTTCAATCCTATTGAAGTCTATTAGAAAATGACTACTTTCCCACCCAATTTATTATTTCAATAATGATTGTCCACATTACTTTATGGTATCTATCGCAAGTTTCAAGTCTCATTATATATAGCATCATGTTCATTTTTGTAAATTGTGGTCCCAAATAGACTAGAATAAAGGATAAAGTCAGAATATGCTTTTGGGGTGTGGCCATCCTCTGGTCCTTGTCTGATATGGTCAGATCCACCTGTAGATCCACTCCTCGCTCCTCCCTGGATATTCAGTTCACGCTCTTGTCCGTTAGGAATCACATCCGGTTTCAAAATGTCAAAATGCCGCTATTCAAATTGCCAAAATCGAGGCTTCCTAAATGGTATCCTGAAACCAATGGGTGACGTCACGGTTGCTTCGTCCATCTTTTTATGCAGTCTATGCCTAAAACGTATGCACAGTACTGTATGTGGATTGAACCGGCTCAAGTTGAGGACGGGGATTGAATGTGGGTCAGTGTATTTACCACCTTTGTGACTGAAAGCTGTAACCAAGTGCATTCATTTCTCTGGTTTCTAATGGTTGACTTTTCTTGGTCCCTTTGGTGTTTCTGGGGCGTATTATATTCCTGCCTGCAGACATGGCTGCCGGTTTGCGCACTCAGTGCATCCACCTGGTGACTCAGAAGCTGGCCTCCCAGTGGCGTCCCGACCTGAGCGTGTCATTGGCTGCCCTGGAGCTCCTGTCCGGCCTGGCCAAGGTACAGCACACTGCGCATTTACTGCTGCGCTGCTGCTGCTCTGCTGCGCCACCTGCTGCCCTCATCACGCTGCGCATTTACTGCTGCGCTGCTGCTGCTCTGCTGCGCCACCTACTGCCCTCATCACGCTGCGCATTTACTGCTGCGCTGCTGCTGCTCTGCTGCGCCACCTGCTGCCCTCATCACACTGCGCATTTACTGCTGCGCTGCTGCTGATCTGCTGTTCTCATCGCATCATCACTCATTTATTACTTTAACATCATTGGCTGTTCCTCTCACTTTACTCATTTACTGCTGTACTACCGTAGCACCCTCTGCTGTTCTCATTGCAGTACACATTTAATATTGTACGACTGTTTCTGATCATCTTCAGTTGTTTTCAGAACATTTTACTCCTTTACTGCTGTACTACTGCAGCATCCTCTGCTGTTACTATCACTTCGCTCCTTGACTGTTGTATTACTGCTACGTATTCTGCTTTTACCGTCATATCGCGTATCTTTCATGATTCCACTGCAGCATTTGTCACTGTTGCTATTGGCGCATTACACGCCTACTGCACTGCTGCTACATCTTCTGCTATTACCTTTTCATTTAAATATCTACAGTACTGTTGCTTCATCCTCTGTTGTTACCAGCACATTCACTCCCATATTTACACTTGACATAGCTAGCTAGCCTCATAACCATCACAGTTTGATTTTAATAGCCTTTTTTTGTGACTTCGCTTAACTATTTTCTAACAGCAGATTTCTTTAGTGGTTTACATGTTCTTAACTCATTCATGTATCGCAATTCGTAGCTGTGTCCTTTAAGTTAATTACTTAGTGAGCTCATCAGTTTTACGGAGGAAATACACCTGTAACTGTAGCATTGTTGAGCTCTGAAGATCTCAGCTGCGTAGCTGAATTTCGTTCCGAATATCGATGAATAAGAAGTTTGATTTTAAAACTGTCCGCGGGGCGTGCGGATGGACACAGCGGGTGATGTGGTTGGGCGTCTCCCTCAGGTGAAGGTCGGGACGGATTCGCCGGATATGATGCTGGCGGTGGGCTCGGTGTGCGCGTACATCGTGCAGCAGTGCAGTCGACCCGCCCCCCACCACTCCCGCGACCTCCACTCCATGATTGTGGCGGCTTTTCAGTGCCTGAGCGTGTGGTTGACGGAGCATTCGGTCATGCTGGAGGAGAAGGTATGTGTGTCTCTCTCTCTCTCTCTGTCTCTCTCTCTCTCTCTCTCTCTCTCTCTCTCTCCTCTCTCCCCCTCCTTTTTCTCTCTCCCCATCTCTCTCTCTCTCCCCATTTCTCTTTCCATCTCTCTCTCTTTCTCTCCATCTCTCTCTCTTTTTCTCTCTATCTCTCTCCCTCTCTCTTTCCATCTCTCTCTGTCTTTCACTCTCTAGCTATTTTTCTCTCTTTCTCTCCCTCCCTCTCTCTCGCTCGCTCGATTGATCGCTCTCTGTCTGTTCCTCTCCTTCTCTGTCAGTTTCTCTCCATCAACTCCTTCTTTTGCTCTCATTACTGGGACTGCCTGCAAGGTAGCTCGAGTCTGGATCTGCCATTTTGTCTATCTATCGTCTATGTCGAGAATTGGGAATTACCCAGAAGGATTTGGGTATCTCATCATGAAAACGAGGCTACGCACCCGGTCGCTACCCGTTTCCATCCTGGTCATGGGTAGCCAGAGTGTGCGCTTACTAGGCATCTTATTTCTTCAGTTACGAGTTCAGGCCAGTCGAGTAAATGAAGAACAGTTACACTCTTGCTTCCAATTTATTTTGTTTTTGACTATGGTTGCTCCACTTCTGTTTGTCTTTTCTGTTTGTTGCTTTGTCTTGCCTGTCAATCACTGGCTTCAGAAGCGCCCTCGCACTCTCATCAGCTTAAATACAGTTCTAGAAATGTGACGAGTGCAAGCAGTTATGGCCACCATCACTTGATTTGGAGTCATTTTTGTACTTGAAGTAGAGCTTTATTGCAAAAGGCTTATTTAACCCTCAGAGCACTGAAACAATTTTTTTTTTTTAAATATAAATGTAATTATCTTGTGCTGTTGAAAACCTATCGTGTGGCGACTTGTTTAAAAGAGCTCCCTCTGCGGGAGCTCTTTTAAACAAGTCGCCACACGATAGGTTTTCACAGCTTTGATTCTGATATCTTACATCATTGAGCAACAAGGGCTGCATTTAGCGCTCTAAGGGTTAAAGAGGTGTTCCCCAGCGGAATGGGTCTGAGGTGTGCGATGCCCTCCGCAGTACTGCCTGATGGAGGTGCTGGAGATCGTGGAGCTCGGAATCTCGGGGAGCAAATCCAAGGACAGCGACCTGGACGTGAAACACAAGGGGGAAAAGGAGCATTACCCCGCCTCCCTGAGGGTAAAGGAGGCTGCAGAAGCCACCCTGTCCTGGTGAGGACACGCCCCTTCAGATCTCTTCTAGCCAATCAGGATCCATCACGCACCACCATTTTCAGTCCGTTTCATCCCCACCAAAGCTCTGGGACCAACAGCATTTCCTCTCAATCAACTTGGCTTATAATCTGAAAATAATGTCAATTATTGAGTTTTGTTTTTTAAAAGAGTGGAGTAAAATCTTGTGTTTGTGACTCTAGTAGCACCCAAAAACCGAGAAAGTGCACCTTTTTCCGAGAAATTCATATTAAAAACTTAGAATACACCGGGGTTTACTGAAGATTTGAGGCCAACTCTGTTAACCTTGGAAAAATTTTACAGAGGTATCCCAAAGTCTGTCCAGTTTACTTAACTTTGGACAACACCTCAGTAAACCTCAGTTAAATTTTCCCGAAACACACCGAGGATTGTCTGGCCCACTGAAGCTCGGAGACCACATCGGTACTCCTCGGGAAAATTTCACCGGGGTCGACCGAAGTTTGTCTGCTAGGCCTATGCTCACACCAGAACAAAGGGGAGGTGTGAAAACAGTCAAAACGCATGCCTCATTAAAGACCTACCTCCAGCACGGTGAAATTAGGCTTTCGCCGGCATGGCGCTTTGTGGCCAATTTTCGGTCGCCACATGCCGCACCATTTCGCCATTGGTGACATGGCCAGTGGGTAGTCACACCCTGCAATATATAATTTTGTTATATATTTTTGTTTATTTGCTGTTGTTGGAGTTGGCTGAGTGCATTTCCAAGACTATAAAAATACGGACCACTGACTTCACCAGTTGACTTTTGTTGGTTTGATGAAGAGCGTTTAGAATCATGGATTTCCATGCTGCCATCTCTGGTGCACATCGTGCGTGACGTACTGCGAGACCTTTTGTAGTCGAATGATGGAATGCAATGACAAAAAAAAGTTTCCACACCTTTTATTGAAATTGTAGGTTTTTATAATCTCAAGCAGGATATCTTCTCATGCATGTCAGAATTTTTCAATATGAATCTTCTCGCTACCAAAAGTCGGGGGTGGAAAAAATGGTTAATTATTTGGGAAAACCTAAATAAATATCATCTAGTCCCTGGCTGAGTACGTTTGCACGCCCAGCAAAATCACATTTTATGGAAGCAGCTGTTTGCATTTGCTAAAGTTGCAAGTCTATGTGAACAAGTCACCATTAACTTTGCACATCTGGGCTTTGCAAGGAAGATGGAATAATATTCCCAAAGAAAAAGTTAAAGTACACTCAAATTCCCAGGCATTTCCTTAGAATAGCTCTTAAGTTACACTGAGGGATTTTCATGGGACTGAACTATGGGACATTCCAGTATGGTTATTTGAAGCCATGACTTTGAGGTGTGTGTTTTGGGTTGTTGTCGTGCTGGAAGGTGGGACCCCTGGTTGTGTCTTGACTGGTCTCTCTGCGGCAGCATTATGCAGGTCCTGGGGGCGTTCCCCACGCCCAGCGGCCCGGCGTCCCCCTGCAGCCTGCTGAACGAGGACACGCTCATCCGCTGCTCTCGGCTGTCTGCCACCGAACGCAACAACTTCCGCTATTTTGTGCTCGACAACTCGGTCATCCTGGGCATGCTTGAGCAGCCTCTGGGGAACGAACAGAGTGAGTCCCTGCAGGGCTCCAGACTGACTTTATTTACTCGGAGCGCTGTACCCCTTACTGAGAATTTTAGGAGCGCAAACAGAAAATTTAGAGACACACCTTAAATCGACCCACAACGCAATTAGTCACATTTTCATCCATTTTAACCGTATTACTGATAAATTATTTGGTAATAAATGGACAACTTACTGAAATTACAGTGTGCTGTTTTATTTTAAGTTCAGCATGTCTCAGATTTAACAAATGTACTTTCATAAATGTACACAAAGTATGTAAACAAAGTTATGTGGTCAGTACCCTTCTGAACGGTTAGTTATGTTGTTTGATTTTAGGGTTTTGAGCAGTGCTGGCTGTATAATTTAATTTGCCGCTGTGAGTCAGGGTCTTGTTGCTCCTTGCAGATCCCTGCCCCTCCCTGACGGTTCTGATCCGCGGGGCGTCTGGCCGACATGCTTGGACCATGCAGCTGCACCACCAGCCCAGGGCGGCTCGGGCCAGCCAGAAGGTGAGAGCACTGCCACCCTCCGTTCTCAGTCTCCTGTGGTTCCCGAACTGAGCTCAGATCATCCATGCAGATCTCCTTTGGTGATGCTCAGTAACCTCAACTAACTGGAGTTGTAGGGTGTGTATGACGTTTGATTGCCCATGGTGCATGCGCTCTAACTCCCAGTCATACAGTGCAAAACAACAGACAAACGTTTTGTCTTTGTCAGCTGATGATGCAGCATAACTATTCCCACTACGGAGTACAAACATCTCTTTATGTCTGGTCTTCATCCCTCTCTCTCTCTCTCTTTCCCATTCACTCTCTCTCTCTCCCTCCATTTCTCTCATGCAGGTTTTTGTTCCTGAGTCCAGACCATCCCCCAAGAATGATGTGGGAACCCACTTCAATGTGAGGCACATGTCCTTCCCTGAGGAGGCGTACAACATTCCCTTTGTGAAGGCCGACGTCAGCATCCCAGACCTGGACGACATCGTGACGAAGGAGGTAACCTCTCACCTTAACAACGGTCCTCAACTTTCACGATTCTTTTGAATCCACTGCTTTCTGGTCACATTTACACGGCCCATACAGAACGAGGGACAGATGTGTGACGTCGTGAGAGCTGGTTAAGGTGGAGGTTGTGTTAAGGGGCCTGAATTGAGGTTGTGGGGACTGAGTGCAGGAGTCAGGTTTGGGGATCGGCCGCTGTCCCTGGAATAGCGTATCTGGATTAGTGGGTGAGGATTTGGGGCAGTGTGGGGGTAGGGGAGATATGCTTGGAAAAAAAATCTGTATATTCTTGGTGGGCTGCAGTATCCTTCATACAGAACATGCAGCCATTTCTGATATACAAGTTGGTTCCAGGACCTGTTAGGATCTGCAGTCGAATTTTATAAGGGTTCGTGAAGCCCTGCCAGCTGCCTATAGAAGCTATTCCAACTCAACATCAGTTTTTTACAGGGATAAGTTTAATGTAATACACAATACTGTTGCAGTGCAGTCAGCTGTCCCATGTGAAATGGCCATTTTAGCTACCTCTTGTCTGGGAACTGGCAATCTTAATTTTTAGGCCATTGCTGCGAACTTTTATGAAGATTATGATCGTCGTTTGGTCGGGCCAGTTTCGTATAAGGCTGCAGAGACTGCTGTGGGCTCGCCTCTCGCGATTGGGTCCAGACCTGCCCCTGCTGTGGTTGGGGCCCGGTTCTGAGGGAGGGTGGTGACTGAGCTGGCGTGTGTGTGTGTGTGTGTGTGTGTGTGTGTGTGTGTGTGTGTGTGTGTGTGTGTGTGTGTGTGCGTGTGCGCCAGCTGGGGGCCCAGCACGAGCGGCTGCGGAGCTTCATGGAGCAGCAGGCCGAGTATGAGGCCGCGATCGAGCAGCAGCGTCAGGAACTCTGGGACAGCAGGACCTTCCCCCACCCACAGACCGACTGCAAACCCCCGTCGCCCGCCCAGGAGTTCCAGACGGCCCGCCTCTTCCTCTCGCACCTGGGCTTCCTGTCCCTGGAGGCGCTGAAGGTATGCCAGCGAGCCCGGCGCTCCGGTACGGTCTTACCGGTCTGTAATTCAACATGAATGCAAATAAAATCAATGAGCACTGATCTGTAAAGTCCATTATGTGACATTTTAACTTGAGTTTAATTGTTTACTAAAAATATATGATGACTGCAGCGCAATTCCGAAAAAATTGGCATGGTTGACTATACCATTGTATGTAATTGCGGTCGCTGTTGTGATTCCCGTCGCCATGGTGATTTGCCTGTCAGCCTCTGTCTATGCGCATCACAAAACATCCTGTTTCAGGAACCTGCCAACAGCCGGCTTCCTCCGCACCTGATAGCGCTGGACTCGACCCTGCCGGGCTTTTTTCAAGACATCGAGTACCTGGATCTGCTTCCCTGCCGCCCCTTCGACACTGTGTTCATCTTCTACGTGAGGGCGGGACAGAGGGGCTATCAGGAGGTGAGCCAATCAAAGAGATTTACCACTGTAAGGGTGGTCTGTTTTTTATATGAAAAATTGTGGCGGTAAATATTTTGGCCAGTTTTTGGTTCCTTGAAGAGAAAGCTTAAGTTGTTTCCTAAACTTATGGACTGAAAGTTGTTGACCCATGTCTAGATACCTTACTCAATGTCTGCTGGCAGGATTGGAGGTCAGTGTTGGTGTCTTTGCCTGTTAGCATTAGCATTAGCATGTTACAGTTCAGTCGCTCATAATGTCTGCGTTTGGCTACAGATCCTGAGGAACGTGGAGTCCTCGGACGACATTCAGCCCCACTTCCTGGAGTTCCTGCTGTCCCTGGGGTGGCCAGTGGACGTGAGTCGACACCCTGGCTGGACGGGGAACTTGGAGACCAGCTGGTGCATCAACGCCTGTGGGGACGGGGAGGTTCCTCTGCAGGGTGAGGTCCTGCCGCATAAGTACTACTGCAGGGTCCAAAACTCCTGCTGCAAGGATAAGAGCAGCACTGACTCCTGTCCCATAGTCACTAGAGCAGCACTGACTCCTGTCCCAGAGTAACAAGAGCAGTACTGACTCCTTTCCCAGAGTCAATAGAGCAGCACTGACTCCTTTCCCAGAGTCAATAGAGCAGCACTGACTCCTGTCCCAGAGTAACAAGAGCAGCACTGACTCCTGTCCCAGAGTAACAAGAGCAGCACAGACTCCTGTCCCAGAGTCACTGGAGCAGCACTGACTCCGGAGCAGCACTGACTCCTGCTCCAGAGTCACTGGAGCAGCACTGACTTCTGCCCCAGAGTTACTAGAGCAGCACTGACTCCTGCCCCAGAGTCACTGGAGCAGCACTGACTCCTGCCCTAGAGTCACGAGAACAGTGTTGACTCCTGCCCCAGAGTCACTGGAACAGTGTTGAATCCTGTCCCTAACTCACTGTTGCCCTGTGTCCCTGCAGAGGACTCGCTCACGCTGGAAGATTGTGGGGCAGGTCTGTTTAACGGAGAGAAGAGAGTGCTGTACTTTGGATGCCCTGACGGAAATTGCCTTCGTGGTCCCGACCCTCACCGGCTCATCTAGTATGTTTTTTCAGAAAATTACTCGTGAGTTTCAATTTTTTCCCTCTCTCTTTAGATCATTCTGCTGATTTTTAATGGGGTTGAGGTCCAGACTTGACTGGGTTTTTCTGGGTCTCTGATGTTCCTTTTCTGTGCTTTGGGCAACTTGGATGAGTTTATTGTAACTTGGATAGTTAATTACTCGGGCTGGTAGGCCACAAGTCTAAGTTTCGGCTCCGGATCTTCCTTTTTTTTTTTTTTTTTTTTCGGGTCGCGATTGTCCTGCTCATGCGTGCGCGCGGTTTCGCGATTGGCCCATAGATATATATATATATATATATAGAACACTACATTGCTGATAGGGTACACTCAAGTGAAGCATCTGTTCCAGGAGCGCGTACACTGGGAAGTTAAATTTGCACGAACACTCCCATTCATTTTCGCCTACTGTAAAATTATATTTTCAAAAACACTTGCGTGCGAGTCGGGGTGATTTTGGTATCGCTGTGCAGAGCAACATTTTCTCTCCCTAAACATGTGCTTTTTTGGAGGATGGAAAGCGGCACACTTACTAAAGGGAAGATCGAAATGTTACTTGGTGTCAACGTTCAAGTGCGAGCAGAAAAGTTCAGTTAAGGTGACCGAGGCTTTTAATGACCCTCTGATAAGATATGTGCTTGGAAGTTTTCCCCATTATAAGGAACGTCGATGAATATCCGTGTACGTTATCAAATTACTCTCTGGTTTCCTCACTTCATTGTACCCTGATTGAGCATATCTGCCGTTGACCGAATTGTTCATTCTGAATCATATGGCTAATGCCAACGTTGTTAAAAGGAAGCGCTCGTTAACTCTGGCTACTGCTTTACTAAGCGTCATCTTTGCCCCTGTCCCATTATAACCCTGCTCTCAAAAAATTCTCGCTGCACAGCACTGATCGAGGGGATAGAGAAATGTTTTTTTTTTTTTTTTCTCCCAATTTCTAACAGCCAAGCCTTTCTCCCCTCCTTGTCTTTTGGAACTCTGTATAAACAGACAAAGCGACTTGTCCATTGTTTTAAATATGATGCAGACAAGAAATTTTGTCCTTGAATGTCAATTACAAGTAGCTAGCTAGTTAGCCACCTTGTTCATTTTATTGACTGCTTAGTCAATGCAGTCCCCGCAACAGTATGGGTACCAAGGTAGCTCGCTGGAGACCGTTATCGATGGCTAGCGTTCGCTTTAGTCTGGTCTGTTTAAGTCAATGGGACGGCTAATTAGCTAGCTAGCAAGCGAACATGATTTTTTCTATTAAAGTGACAAATTTGCGTTTCTACATTAACTTAAGCATGAAACGTTTTATTACAGCCCTTCAAATGACTATTGCTGCAAAAGGCAGCCGCACATTCGGCATTTTAATGCTTATATTCACTTATTTGAAATTGGCCTCATAGGAAACCATTCATTTTCATGAAGAACTTGGGTGTATCAATATGGCGGCTGGGTGCTTCACTTCGGATAATGTAAATATGACATCATCACCAATCTATTGTTCTATATATATATATATATATATATAATCTATGGATTTGCCCAGGCCTAGACCCAGCCCTGTTGTAATGTTAAAATGTGAAATTGAAGACCCCAGTGCTAAAAGTACTTAAGTCACAAAATCCCCATTTTGAGAACGTTGAAAAAAATTGACTTGGGTAAATATACAAGATTTTTTCCCATCCTTACCTTCCAATGTGTGAAAATGTGACTTAAAGTGCTTGTAGCATGAGGCTCTTCAATTCTTGTTCAGCTTTCCGAGAGAGGCAAGTCGAATTTGTGCCAAAATAGTGTGATGTTACTGCCGTTCTTCACAGTGGTTATGGTGTTCCTTGGGTATTCGCACCTAACATATCTTTTAGAATTAAGACGAAGAAGTTTAACCATTGTCGCATCAGGCTGTTTACACATTTTCTCTTGGTTTGGGGCTGATTGAATGTATTTTTCTATGGAGCTAAAACACTGCCATGACGCGAAACTGAAAGAAAAAACTTTGAGAGTTTGAAACCCCGTGTTTGAAAGCGTACAAAAGATTTGAAACTTTGGAACTAAGTTCTGAAGGTGTATAGTGTTTTGATAGTGTTCGCTAGCCTAGCTAGCTGACAGTTATATTTAGTATGACGTAAATGCTCGCGGTTCAACTCTAGCTAAGTGAGATGGCAAAATAACAGATTTTTTATTCATTTATTTTCCATTGACTTCCGTGCACCAAACTGTTGGCCAGCTAGGCTAGCAAACTTGCTAGCTAAACAAGCGAACTAACGTTAGCGAGCTAGCTAGCGAGCAGTTATATAGCAAACTAGCAAGCTAAGCAAGTGAATTAAGACTAGGGAGCTGCTATATTTGGTATAAAATAAATGCTCGCGGTTCAACTCTAGCTGAGTGAGATGGCAAAATAATGGTTTTTTTTATTCATTTATTTTCTATTGACATCCGTGCACCAAACTGTTGGCCAGCTAGGCTAGCGAACTTGGTAGCTAAGCAAGCAGCCTAACATCAGCTAAGAAGGAGCAACATTGCCTCCTTCTTCTGCTTCCTTCTTGTGACTGACTGGCATGCTCTCCTCAGAGCTCTCCTACTCTTGCTTTGTCACAGCATTGCTGGAGCAGTCGGTCAATCGTATGTCATGACATGTCATTGGACTATAAGCTTACTTCAGCAACTAATAGGCTGAGAAGGTTGACACCAAATCCCGCCTCCTCTTTTCAGAGTTTCAAAACTTTTTTTTACAGAGATTCGGAACTTAGTTTCAGAGCTTCAGAGACTCAAAACTCTTTTACAGAGATTCAAAACTTAGTTTCAGAGCTTCAGTGTTTTTTTTTTTTCCCGGACTTTCAGAGGGTGCTGTAGTTGTGAAGAAGAAAAAGAAAAAAACAAAGAAAAGTTGTAGAGATTTGGAATGAAAATTCAAATACAAAATAATGTTTTCACAGATTTGAAATTTTTTTTCAGCCTATCAAAACACTGTATACACCTTCAAAACTTAGTTCGAAAGTTTCAAATCTTTTATACGCTTTCAAACACGAGGTTTCAAACTTTCAAAGTTTTTTCTTTCAGTTTCGCGTCATGGCAGTGTTTTAGCTCCATATTTTTCAGCATAATATAGACGCGCTTGTGTGTCCTAGAGAAGGTTCCAGACTTCCTTCTGTCTTCATATTCCAAGAAACGCCATACTGTGCCATAGCGCAGAGACTCACCCATAATTTTCTGTTTGTGGTCGTCAGCCGATTCATCTGAGAGCAGTGAGCCGCCCGTGGAGATGGACTCTCAGGCAGAAACGCTGCCTAGGGCCGCGACGCCCACGCAACCCAACCTGACGCTGGACCTCCTGCCCAACCACTCCGACTGCCAGCTGGGACCCTCTCTGCGGGTAGGCTGGGGCTAGCTGGAGGCACTGCCCACTTATCAACTTTCAGTCATTGGATTATGAATGCCGCTCCTTTAGTTATATTGCTAATAGTCTTTGTAGGTGGTGAAGAATGGTTTTGTTTTCTTAATTGAGAGTAGATAATTGAATTGGCTCTTGTTTAGTGAGTCATAGTTTAGGTCATTTGGTTCTAGGGTTTCTGTTTGCTCTACATTCAAGAGCCTTGTGCTAATAGTTATTAAATCACATTTTCAGACACAGTGAGTTAAGGATGGGAAAACTTCTTTCATAGTCACCCAAGTCGATTTTCTCAGTTTTCCCAAAATGGACATTTTATGACTTGCATTCTTTCAGCGCTGGGGTCCTCAGTTAGCAGATTTTATCGATCTGTATATATTCAGACCCTTTTTCTTTAGATAGACATTTTGTGTGCTTTTATCATCGGGGTCTTTAATTCTGTTTTGGATCTTTGCCAGAGTCCGTCGGTGAAGTCGAGGAGGCTGCCTTCAGGACGAACGGTGCCGGCTCTGGGCCCCGAGACTAAAGTTGTGGTGGTGTGGGTGGAGAGCTTTGATGACATCGGTAAAGACCTGTTGATTCCAGACACAGATTAGTTCACTTAAGTTTACAGTCTGATGTCATTTACTGATAAAGAGAATGTGTGGCTGGTGGAAGGTTTTATTTTGTTTTTTTTTTACATTTAAAAGCTATGCTTGGAGCGAAGAGCAGCAGGGCACTGGCTAATGGTGGATGTTGGTTATCAGTGTTCGGCTACAACCCAAATTTCGAAGAATTTGGGATGGTGTGGAGTATTTGAATAAAATAACATGATTTTGAAATTGTCCTTATCCTGTGTTAAACTGAAAACACTGTGCAGATAAGATGGCAGTTAAAAAAGAAATTTGGGAAAACTGTTCCTACAAAGTTGGGTAAAATGACTAATCTGTTTTACCTCCTGTGCCATCATTGCCCAATTGAACATCATTGGTTGCAGATACAGATATTTACTATTATATGAGCATGCAGAAACTCCTGGGCTTTTTTTCCCGCACCATTACCTTTGACCTTGAGTGACCTTGAAAGGTCAAACTCAAGATCACAGATTTTCAGAGTGCTACAATTTGAAAACGGTTCATGGTTGACAGATATTTACGATTATCTACGTACAAGAAGTCTCATATGGCCTTACATTTGGCACCATGACCTTTGACCTTCACTGACTTTAAAAGGTCAAACTCAAGTTTGCAGATTTTCAGACGGCGGTCGAGGTTTGTTTTGCCTGCAACACATGTTGACTTATATTTTTTTTTTGTTAGAAGTAGTCCTCGCCCATTTGGTCATGTGTAAACGCCTGTCGGTTTTCAGCGCATTGCTGTCTGAAGGACTGGAGATCAGGGGCACTCAGTACTGATTTTCATCCTTGTCCTTTATGAAGCAATTTCAAATTTCCTGAACTCTTTAATAATATTCTCCTGTGATACTATTATGTAGAGAGGGTATTGTTGTGCTGTTTTTATATTATTTTTGAACTTGGGACATTTTGCAGGCATGAAACTCAAAATGGGCATTTATTTCCAGATAAAGCGTTGATAGGTGTAACATGAAATATTTTGCCTGCTACGCTTCTCAATTTAACACAGGTCAAAGATGAATTCAAACCGACAGATTTCCTTTTTTTAACTTGCATTTTTCTTACTGTCCCAAATTTTTCAGAAAATGGGGTTGTTTTTGAGATATGTAGATCTACAGATGCTTTGTATCTTCTAGATAGAAATTGCTTTCACTAATGCCATTTTTGAAATTATTGTCAAATAGATTGGTAAAATTATGCACTGCTTTCACGGATACTGCTCTGTAATATTTATCGATCTCATTCTGTGATTTCTCTGATTTCTTGTCTGGCATTCCCTGATTGCGCACGGTGATATTCACTGATCTCATTCTGTGATTTCTCTGATTTCCGTCTGGCATTCCCTAATTGCGCACTGTGATATTCACTGATCTCATTCTGTGATTTCTCTGATTTCCGTCTGGCATTCCCTGATTGCGCACTGTGATATTCACTGATCTCATTCTGTGATTTCTCTGATTTCCGTCTGGCATTCCCTGATTGCGCACTGTGATATTCACTGATCTCATTCTGTGATTTCTCTGATTTCCATCTGGCATTCTGGCATTCTCCTGATTGATTTCCGTCTGCACTGAGTGATATTCACTGATCTCATTCTGTGATTTCTCTGATTTCCGTCTGGCATTCCCTGATTGCGCACTGTGATATTCACTGATCTCATTCTGTGATTTCTCTGATTTCCGTCTGGCATTCCCTGATTGCGCACTGTGATATTCACTGATCTCATTCTGTGATTTCTCTGATTTCCGTCTGGCATTCCCGATTGTGCACTGTGATATTTATGGATCTCGCTCTGACTTGCAGAAAGTTTCCCGCTGTCAGATCTGCAGGCAGAGACCAGTACGGGGCTGGAGACGGCCTTGAACAACAGCGGCTCCGGCAGGTAATGCCTCTCGCTCACCGTCTGCAGCACTGGGCCCTCAGTCATTAAGTGCCTCTGAGAATGCTGATCTAGAATCAGTTAGTACTATACTTTATTTACTATGAGCCAAAAGACTCCTGGCCTGAGAAGCTTTGTGAACAGTGACCCTCACTCACTGGAGGCCTGTGGTTACAGACGCCTGTGGTCGCGTGAGGAGATGACCCTCAGACGCCCAATACCACAGTTCCATCTGAATGAAAGCCACTTTGTTTAATGGCTCAATCGGTAAAGGTGCTGTTTGTGCTGCAGGGGTGATGACCTTAGTCTTTGATCAGATACGGCAGTGTGAGTGCTGACTGTGTCCAGCAGCCTGTGCTGCTTTGGGTTATGGGAGGGATACAGTCGCTTTTAGGTGGGAAGTGCCGCTCAGACACTTCCTTCTGGCCATTCAGGTGCTTGCTTGTCGTGTATGTTTGGTTTTCCTCTGTGAATACCAGGTCTGTGACTACAAATAATAAGCAATGCGGTAAAAGCAACGGTTTTGGAGGGGAACCACGTTCTGTCTGTACCCTCCCGATGTCTCATTGTAGTTGGATGTATTTGAAAATGAAGTTATTTTGTCGGGATGTATTTGAAAATGCAGTGATATTGCATCATTGCATTGAGATGTATTTGAAGAAGCAGTAACCTTGTCTATTTGTATTTGAAAATGCCGTGATCTCCTCTCGGTGGATTGGGGGTGTATTTGGAAATGTAGTGATATTTTCACATTGAATTTGAATGTATTTGAAAATGCAGTGATCTTCTCTCGTTGGATTGAGCTGTATTTGAAAATGCGGGGATCTTGTTTCGTCAGACTGGTTTGTATTTGAAAACACTGCAAATGTGGTATTTGTTCTCTTTGCCTCCCCGGGACAGGTCGGCGGCCGCAGAGAAGGACGTCCCGGTCCTGTTCATCCATCCGCTGCAGACGGGCCTGTTCCGGATCAGGCTGCAGGGTGTGGCCGGGAAGTTGAGCACGGTGATACCACTGGCGGATGGGATGGTGGTCAGCAGGAGAGCCCTGGGTGAGAGAAATGACGAAACTGGGCCACTAAGCTGACCCGCCTCTCAAAGACTTACCTGTAACATACCGCAAAAATCAGGGAGTCAATCAGGGTGGACATGCGCTGTAGGGGTCAATTATCCTGAGCCGTGGAACTGAACCGGGATTGAGTTTTGATGAATGAATCCTCAATGAACTATAAAGCATTTGCTCCTCTGAGCCAATCAAAATGTAATTCAGTTCGGCGCAAAACAAAATGGCAGATTTAGGGCAGGCGACCAGAAAGCTCTGTTTTAGGTGGGTGAATTACAGTAAATAACCACAAAACTCAGCACATTGTAGCATAACTATCTGCATAGACAGGTAGTACTCTGGGTGACGGTTCGCATATCATCAATTTCCTTTGCGGGTGAACCGAAGCAGCTAAGAACTGAAACTAGTCAGTAAGCAGTTTTAACCCTTAGGGCCTTATTTACTAAGACCTTTAGCACATGCAAAATCTTTTTGCTCGTGCAAAACCAATAACATTGCCCATGATTGGTCAGGGTACTTGCCTTGCAATGGCAAAAAGATTTTGGCTAAAGGTTTTGGTAAATCAGGCAATAAAGCGCTAAATGCATTTTGCTCAATGATAAAGATATCAGAATCAGGCCTTGAAAACCTAAATGCAGCTTGTTTGTCGCTCAATGATGTAAGATAGGGAGCTCTTTAAAGAATCACATGATAGGGAGCTCTTTTAAACAAGTCGCCACATGATTGGGAGCTCTTTTAAACAAGTCGCCACATGATAGGGAGCTCTTTTAAACAAGTCGCCACATGATAGGTTTTCAACAGCACAAGATACATAAATGTATATTTTTTAATAAATTTATTTCCATGCTCTAAGGGTGAATATTTCTCTCTGAGCAGTACGATACTGTTTTTATTCCCCCAGGGTTTTTAGTGCGGCAGACGGTGATCAACGTGTGCTGGCGGAAGAGACTGGAGTGCGACTCGTACAGCCCGCCCCACGTGCGGCGGAAGCACAAGATCGCCGAGATGGTGGGCCGGTACCGGAACAAGCAGCTGGAGCCCGAGTTCTACACGTCACTCTTCCAGGACGTGGGAGAGCGAGGCCCCAACCTGTGACCTGCGCCACAGGAAGTGCAGGCTCGACGCGAGCTTAAACGCTTTTACAGACCGTTTACACACAGGCTGCGCACACTACCAGAGCGAGGTAGTCCTTACACAGGCTGTTGGGCTCTGACGCAGATGGCGCAGTTTTTACACACACCGATTTTTATTATTATTTAAAATGTGACCTGTGGCGAGGCAGATTTTACAGAAGCTGCGCAGACATTGTATGACCTGTGCAGATGTTTACAGACGGTGCTTCACACAGAATGCTAAAACTTAAAACGTTTTACGGCATTTGACCAGCACATAGTTGGTAGCAAAGGTTTACAAATGAAAAGGTTTAAACGGTTCACTGCACTGCCCCCTACCCCCACCCCCCTCCCACCCCAGTGCAATGGGACTGAACTGGAAGGTAATTATTTTCTCCCCATTTGTTTTCTGAAAGGACACAACGGGAGTCCTGTTGGGCGCCCACCAGTATAAGCTGCTTATTTACATCCACCCTTGATCTTTACTGATACTCAATGTAACACTGGTATTGATTTCTTTTTTTTTGTTGTGTATGTCTGTGGTGGAATCTGGGGAAAAGTCTGTTTCAAATCACTGTATAATGTATTTCCTCAATTATGTCCCCTCCCCCACCTCACGTAATCCCTGGTAATGTCTGGAACTTAAATATCCTAATTCTCAGGTAGTTCCTCGATAAAGTACTTGCGTTCGTTTCTGTTTTTGATGCACTTCAGTGGTAGGACCTCCAGTGTAGGCGTTTAATATTTTACACTTCGGTTTATCAGTTAGATTCTGGCTCTGTTTGTTCTTGCACTGAAAAAAGTTGACTTATGTTGTTGAGTATTGTATTCTAAAGAGTCATTTGAAAACGGCATGGTCAAAGTCGTTCAGTATGATGTGATACGATATCACGGTAGCGTGCCAAGAGGGTTTACTTCTGGTTATTTTTCCGTCATGCTCACAACATTCCTCCGGTAATGAAGGTCTGAACATGAAGATCTCACTTGTTTGGAGTGTCTTTAAGCTGTTGGGATTTGGGCTTCTGATTGGGTTAATTGTGCAGTCAGGGGCTACGGTCTCAGGCGTGTGGCTCAGGCACTGCATTGACATGAGAAAGCCTTTGTAATGATCTGCTGGCTGTGAAAGGTCAACGTCTCCCAGTTATTTTTTTTTTTTTAAATCTTTATTTTTATTGGTAGTTATGGCTCTCAACCATTTCCTGGTTACTTCTGTGGTTGACATAGCCTGTTTTTATGTTTCGCTCTTCGACCTGCTCTTTCAAATTCCTTATATTTGGCTTCTTATTTTTACTTTATACATAGGATCATTTTATAATCAGACAACTAGCCACCTCAACCTGGCGCTGATTTGACCTTTTTAAATGTTATTTTTGCCATGATTATTTAAAATTTTTTTTTTTTTTTTTTTTATAGGGTTTATTTTCTCAATATCCACAACCCTGTGACTTAAAAAGGCATTATGTAAATGAAGATTATTAGTCTGTTTTGGTGATAAATTTTAATGTTTTTAAAGTGAAGTAGTGTTGTGAAACTGGACTCCTTTATTCCTGCCTCTCAGAGGTGAGGAGAAGCCACTGGAATCGAATGTGTTGAGGATTGTGTGCGTATAATCGGTTTCAACACAGCCAAAACTTGATGTTCCTCTTTCCTATGTCGCCTTTTTTGTCTGTAAATAAGAAAATTTTATCTCTAGTTGTGTAGAAACATTGGGCAACATGTAAATATGAATATTTGAAGTATTTGTCTGTCCTGTTTACTGAGGGAAAGAAGCCTTGTGTTGGTATTCCTGCCAGTTTTGTGTCCAAGAGAGATAAACTGCTTATTGAATGTAATGCATATGAACTAAATAAAACATTTTTGTCTCATGGAAAAGCAATTGATGTGCCGAAGAGTGTGTTGTTGCCAAGGCATGAGTTAGCAGTTAATTGAATATAAATCTGTAAAATCTGACTGTAGCTCTGTGGGGCTGACGTTGGAGACTCCTGCAGTATTGGACTAGTAAGTTTAGTGACAGGAAGTGCCCAACCTGCTTCCATGTTTTCATGTTCTTTGTTTTAAGTGGGAGATTGACAGATACATTTACGGCCTTAAAGTAAATGTAGTCTGAAACCTGAAACCAATGAATGGCTGCGGTACAATTCCAACCACAAGAGGGCAGTACAGTTCAGATAAAAACTGATTTCAACACTGGTGATCGGTGGGTCTCAAAAATAAACCGGGCCTCAAAAATCAGTCCTCCAACTTCTAGTGAGTTTAGCAAGCATTAATGGTTTTTTGGGGAAAATCGTTTTCAGCAAATTACTTGAGTTTTTTTTTTTTTTTTTAAATAATCTGTCAAGTCATGGCTGTATATCCATTTTTTCTTAATTTTATTGCAGTATGTTGGTCTACCATAAAACTTCGTTGCATCCATGGTGACATCATGAACAAACATGGGTGCATCTTACAAAAGGAGGTGTGTTTAGTTCATTAGCGTTGTTAATGTTTATCAATGCCAGAAATCGTTAAGTGTGGGGAAATGACCATACTTAGGCCCACGTCCGTCTTCACTGACTGACGTGAGGCCTGCTTCACTATGGATGCTGCAACCACTGAACCGGGCAGATGGGTGTGGCCATCTTTCAAATGGCGATGCAAGCACCAGAATTTGCATAAATCATTGCGAGGGACCTTTTTCTGGGAGAAAAAAAAGTAAGCCATCAGAAATTTCAAGATTACTGTAATTTTTCAAAATTACTGTTATTTCTATTTGACAAAATACTCCGATTTGAATGATCTTGGTGTTAAAATTGATCTGCCTTTCAATCTTTCCAGATGCAGCTTTTTATCACTTTGTACAGAATACATGAAAAATATCCTGGTATTGGATTAGATGTTACAAGATGAGCCTCCATTTTTGTCAAAATTTATCGTCATTCATTAATCAGCATAAAGGTATCTCTGATCCCCTTTCAAAAGAATTCTGAATTATTTATCATGACTGTGTTGCTGTGCTATTTCAAGAATTAAATTGGATTCTACACTATAATTGTATCATTAATGTCAATGGCTGTTCTACCATGTCAAAAATAACAGGTTGTCGACTGATGAGCTTAAATTTGCCTATGAAAAGGTACTTGTCTTTGTAGGCACGCACTGTCAATTTGCAAGTGTTCACATGGCAGGTACATGCCCGGAGTCATGTATATAGAGGAGGAGCCAGTGCTGAACAGATGAGAGCTAAGCTATAGCATTTGCACCTCCCACAATATTCCCTCCTGCATCCAGACCTGGTCAGGTGTTGGCGAATGTGCAAAGGGTGGCACTGTTGTTCAGATGATCTCCCAAATGTCGCCATTCTTTTGCCCCTCCCCAGTTTGCAGGGGTTTGTGTTTCTGGTCAGCAGATGATTGACTGGCTCCGTATGCAGCCTGCTATGCAGCACATTTGACTTGCTGAAGGAAAACTGCTGGAGAGGGGGAATTGCTTTGCATGGTCACTGCCTTTAGGCAACCATGTTGTGCCGTGCATCATCAACACCAGCAGCTGTACTGGACCTGTTGAACGCTAACACTACAAACTTTTCCAAGCTTTCAAGATCGTCATCTGCAACATTTAGAGGATACTGGCCGAGTTTGACCAGGACATTAGAGGTGTCTGTAGTTGCATTCCAAGTTAGCCATGCAGAGGACTTCTGTTTTACAGGAAGTCCAATACAACCTCACAACCAGTGAAGGCAGGGAAGAAGAAATTCCCTCTTTGTTGGTCCTTGACTGAGGTCATGTTCAGGAGTGTACATCAGGTTCCGTCCTTACCCAAAATCCATCCACAGTTTCTGCAGACCAAACTCCTGTAGTACTGGCAAAATACTGACTGCTGTGACTACGACTTAAACTCGGAAAGAGTTGGGACATAACGGAAAATGCACACATAACATCAATAAGCAGTGATTCCTAAACGTACTTTCTCACTTTGACTTGTATTTCAAAAAGCAGTGATTTCTAAACTTACTTTGACTTGTATTTTATTGCAGAAAATATTCATCCGTTCCAGCTATTCAGGCCTGTGATGCATCTCAAAAAAAAAAAAACAAAGTTGGGACAGAGGCAATTTAAGTCCAGTTATGAGGTTAAAAACATTGAATAATGATGTGATTTCAAACAGCTGGTGTCACTAGGTGACTGTTTTGCTGCTGTAGGACTTGGACGACTTTCCAGATAGATGAAATCATGAATTCCACTCTGTACCCGAAAATTTTGAAAGGGAATGTCCGGCCATCTATTTGAGACCTAAAGCACAAGCTCAGTTGGGTAATCCAGCAGGTCAATGAACTTCAGCACGCAAAAAAGTCCACCTCTGAATGGCTCAAAAGGAACAAAATGAAGGTTTTAGAGTGGCCAAGTCAAAGTTGTGACTTGAATCTGACTGAGATGCTGTGGCATAATCTCTAACAGAGATCATACTCCAATGTGGCTGATTTATAACAGTTCTGAAATAGTGGGTCAAAATTCCTCCACGGCGATGTTGAGGACTCATTGGCAGTTATCGAGGACTCAGTGGCAGTTATCACAAACCTCTGACTGCAGTTTTTGCCATTAGGGGTGGGACAGCCATTTATTAGATTTAGGGGGACAATTTTTTTATTATTATTATTATTATTTAAATGTGGCTGATGTAGGTTTTAAATAACCTTCAATTAATAAAATTATCATTTAAAAGCTGAATTTTGTGTTTGCTCATGTTGTCTTTATCTTATGACAAAATTAGTTGGAGGATTTGAAACCTTTCAAATATAACAAATAAGCAAAAATAGAATAAATTGATAAAATCACTGCGCAGCACCTTAAGGAGGAGGAGTGGCCACACCCGACAGGGTTGGGTTTTTTTGAGTTCGCATAATGGTGATTTTAAAAAGGCGATTGAAAAGCGGTCAAGACCTTTCATTTGATGAAAGGAATGTTCAGTGTCGCCTCTATTTTCAGTATATACAGTGGTGTGCAGTGATTATTCTCGTCATACACAGATTAGGAACATCACTGTTTAATCATCACTGCACACTACTGTATAATAATGTTTTGATCCTTCTTCTGTACTTTGTGTATGTGTGCATGTTGGGGGCGGAGCTTTGTGTATGTGTGCATGTTGGAGGCGGGCCTTTGTGTATGTGTGCATGTAGGGGGCGGGGCAGGTTGAGCAGGAAGAAGGGGATTCCGATAAAAAATGTAAATGTTTGTAATTGTTTGATACAGACAGTATTCAAGATTTTCGCAATAAAATATTTTAAAACATTGACACTGAGATAAACAGGAAGCTCCAAACTTGGTTGCTGAACATCAGTCTTTAGAGTTCTTTCAAGATGATTTGCTTGAACTAAATCGCATGGACATGAGACAAAACAGGTTTCACTGAGGAATTTGCTTGCCTAATAAATTGTTAGTTTTTGCGACCATGTGTACACGGTATCACCTATTAAACATATAGATTGTTTACTTTGATAGGTTGAATTTTCTTTCCTCTTTTTATGCAGTTGTTTTGAATGTATATCACAAAGTTGACATGAATTTTTTACTCTCCATGGTATGCTTGGATATCTGTCCGAATGTGGTTTGCGGGGATAAATAACTGCTCCGAACATAAATTCACCAATTAAGAAAATTAACAGCTTGTTAAATCCTGCTATTCCAATTGTGGTTGGAACAAAAATCAGCATACGCAAGGGTGCCCCAGGACCAAGTTTTGGAACCACTAAGGGAGGTGAGTGGACCTTTCAAATTACTCCTGCAGTGGGTAGCACAGCTAGTTGACAGTACGAAGGTTGAGGATTTGAATCCGGCCTTGAGCCTTTCTTCGTGGAGTTTGCATGTCGTCCCCATAATTGAGTCTGTTTCCTCCAGGTACTTCAATTTCCTCCCACAGTCCAAATATATGCATGTCATGCTAAATGGAGACTTTAAATTTCCTGTAGGTGTGAGTCTGTGAGCGAACAACAGTGTGTGAATAGCGTGTGCGCCCTGCGATGGATTGGTGAGCTGACCGGGGGGGCGCGCATCCCTGCCCTGCCCTGCCCTGCCCTGCACCTATAGTCGGCTAGGATGGGATCCAGCTCCCCCGCGACCCTAGTGAGAGGGGAGTGGTATAGATAATGGATGGATAGATGGATAATGTGCTACCTTATAGGCATCGGGTTTGTACCTTTTATCTCAGTAACTGGTATTATTATTATATTTTACCGCTGTGCGCTGAAAATGCGACCATGACAGGTCTCATCAATCTCTTCAAAGCGAAATAAAATCCACAGGTGTACTTTTGTCATCAGTAGACTACTTAGGTCATTCCACAGTATCTTGACAAACCGTGTCGTCTCCGCAGTGGTATCGTTTTCGTTGTCATTCATATCCGATTTAAATCTGAAGTATTTTAAGTCGTATTAAGCATCAACTTAAGGCACGAACCCTTGTAGTTGTTCACAATTAACTTGCAATTAATGCCCTCCTTAAGATTCTAAATGTCTTCTCCAGAACATACAAAATTCAGTGGAATGACCCAGGTGCGAAAGGCATAGGCAACTGCTTTACTCATGTTTTTAGCATATCTTGCGTTACGGCGACCATTCATCTTCAATAGCACACTAGAAATCAACAAACTGCTCTACCACGGCAAACACGTTTTAAAAGCAACGCGCTATTAAAATGCAAGGCTGGATGACTCTAAATTGAAAAAGTTGTTGCATTATCTAAGGCCGAAACACGATAGTAAAATGTGGTAATTTATAGACGATCCCTACGAAGTACCGTAGCCTCCTTGGGTCACTGGAAGAGTAGACTTCTTGCCGTGCATTCAGAGCGATGAGAGAAGGCAAGTTTGTGGATAAGGGTGCTGCTGCTGAGCCGGATGTTTCGGATACCTCGCAGTGTTGATGGTGTTACGTACGCTGAGTTCCTGAATCTTCTGATTGGAAATTTAAGCGTGCAGGAGCCAACTTTTGCTTGTTCCATGAATGAAACGACTCCTATATGTTTGATATTTTCTTAAGTCCTTTGAATCGGATCCCGTACAAGGAAGCTGCACTTGTCATTGGGCATTATTGCTGTTTTTCAGTCTGATAAAAGCGGAAAACACCCGTAGAGATGCTTTGAAACGTTGTTTTTTGTTTTGATACTCTGCGGGAAGTTTGTCCGAAGCCATCGGAGACCGAGCAGACGCGCTTGTCTCTCGGAGATTGATTGAACTCGTTGAATGGATTAACATCTTGTCACTCTACGCGAGCGGTTGTTTATATTCAGAGGGAGGTTTTATTCTTAAATTGGAAGGATAACGAAGGTGAACATGGAAGAAGAAGCGCACCAAGAGAAAAATGTTCAAAACGACAAGGATTCTGATCGCCAGCTCCGTTTGAGACTCTGCGTTTTAAATGAAATCTTGAGCACTGAGAGGGATTATGTACGGACACTGCTTTTCTTACAGTCGGTGAGTTGGATTTGTTGTCTTCTTACCACAACCGCACATCATATCCTCCAGGCTGTAGGCATCACAGTTTTGCGTTCAATGTTCATAATTATAGCAGTCCGTTGCACACTTGTTTTTTTGCAGTATGGACTTGATTCTGTAACTTTATGAACGAATGACGTTAACGTAGACCTGCGGCACAGGATGGCGCTGGCCGAGCGAGAGATCGAAGTACAGCAGCAGCCTAATTAGCAGTTTGACTTCCAATTAAATGTTGTGTGTACGATAACATAGCCTACTATTTGCAACTATTTACAGTTGTAACATACAGGCAGCACGCAATAACGGCTTTTGATGGTGACTGTTTTTCTTGGACTTAACAGTTCGCTGATTCGGACTCTATAACATGCCTAGTTATTAATCGCAAAATAGGTTACGAAGTAACTGGCTTTTCATTCATGTTTCCGCAAATCAAGTGTCATCGTGGGCAAATGCTGTGCAAGACCGTGCCGTCGTTCGTGATGCGGCACCGTCAATTGCTACATAGGGGGCTACAGTTTACTCGTATTCTAGAAACTGGGATGCGTAACCTCTTGTCCGATTTTTCCCCTCGATGCAACGGCATAGTTGCGAGCAACCGGACTCGCAGGAGGCTAGTTTAACAGCTGTACCCGTCATCTGCGAAATGGATCAGAAATTAGTCTCACATGGTTGCCTATTTTGTCTGTACATTCAGTTCGTGTTTTTTTTTTTTTTTTAATCTGAATATCCATCTCAATAAGAAGAAGAAGAAGAAGAAGAAAAAAAATTCGTTTTAAAAAAGTTAATTGAGTCCAAGCGCAACCTCCATCTAGACTTTCCATGGGCCTACATTTTCAGCTGCAGATCTAGCTGGATGTTAAGACGGAGAGAGGTCTTCTGACCTATCTCTGTGTGATACGCCCCCTTTATAATTCAAAGTAATTCTCCTCATAATGAATTTTTAGTTGTACTTACTGCCTTGAGGACTTAAAAGGTAATATTGCCACCCATATCCTGCTGGGGTCATTTGGGTCATATGTGCCTTCATCTATTCAGAGACTGCAGGTGAAAGACCCTGTGTGACTTCCCCATCCAGTGTTTTCATTTGAGTGTTTACCGTGGGGATCTCAAGCACTGGTCCATCTTGTAGAGTCTTTTTAGAAGATTAGAATTTCTCATCTCACACCTTTTAAACGCCTTAGATCCTCCTAAAATCCGGTCAAAACCCTCGTTAGGTCTGTCTCTCACCACACGTCTGCTTTCACTGTCCACACTTTGCTGGTAAAACCAATTTCACTGGTAAATAATAAAATTTACTGTCACACTGTTGAGCTACCGTGCAACATGGCTGTCCCTGACATCTCATAACACGACAGAAATGGGATGCCTGCATGTGCAGTGAGTCCTCTGAGAGCCCGTCAGCTTTTCCATGTAAATTGATACAGCGTAATAAAAATATAAAGTTTGTAACTGTGCCCTTTATTGTTAGTTTTTGGGAAAAGGGGTGACATGATGACATAAAGCTCAAATTCCGCAAAGTTTGATGTTTGAATTTTAATAGTTTTATGCTGGTTATAACTTGTTTCAACAAAGTCATTCTTTTTGTTATATTCTACCCCACTAGTGTAAAAGTTTCGCTAGTTTGTGTTTTAAGTTAACAAATTGCTGTTAATAAATTACCATTGAATAGAAATTTCAGTTATAGTTTGATATTTTGGGTGTGCAATTCAACCATATGTTTTTACTTGAAGCTATAGAAGTTATTTCTACTGCATCACGCGAGTCACGTTTGCCTGTCACGCGTGTCAGATATACTCACACCCCTGACAGTGACGCTATGAACAATTTAGTTGGAATAAGTTAATTATATGATACGAGTGTCTATTAGGTTCCAACATCACAAGGAACAGTTGAGATATAAGAAGTGACTTTCTATGAAACTGGGCAGTACTGAGCAAGAGTGGTAATACGTGAAAAGAAGCCGGTCACGCGAGTCACTTTTTTGAATGATTATTTCTCACCAACTATCCACAACAGACCAACTATCTTCACCTAAATATTAGAGGACTTATGACAAAATAAATATTCTATTCATCAGCTCTTGCTACCACCTCATAAAAATTCACAAGCTGTTTTATATGAAAATCTAGTGAAAATGTCATGCGAGTTACAATGGAATGGCTGCCATGCAAAACGTGTTCAGGTACATTCATGTAATGGGAGAAATAACAGTACAGGGGGTATTTGGGGATAAATGAACCACTTAATTAAATGAGTGTGCGTGCTCAACTCAGGTTTTACTAATGAGTAACGGGTGCTGTCCCAAAAAGTTGACAAAAATATAAAAAAGAAAATGTCAGCACTCCCATTGCAAAACATAAATATTTATTTCTGCACGACGGCAGAAAACGGACGCGTTTCAGCCATAGGTTTCCTCAGCGTATCTAATTCAACTGTGAGAGTAACCATTAAAAAACCAGCCAGGGATCACCAGGCAATCAATAACCAGCTGAGCCTAGCACATCAATATACAAAGAGAGAGGAGAAAAAAAATGAACCACACCAAAACACATCGTGCCAAGTGCCCCGTTTCTGTTGCTGATTTATGAGGTGAAGTGGTCACAAATGACAATCCAGAAGTTTAGGAACGAGTAAACTATGGAAGTAAATGAGACAAGTTCAGATCAAGTTGAGTTTGCAGGGCAGTCTTTAAATATCGAACCAGGTCAAGTTGGAATGCTTCAGGTTGTAAATATGCATTTGATACTCCTTTGGCAGATGCTGGTAGAGTGTGCCTGTGTTTTTGTTTTGCAAAAAATGTGTATTTATATCCTGGCTCACCTGCTGGCAGTCGCGGTCGGAAACGGAGTGTGCGGAGGAAAACAGATGGTGAAAGTGTTTGGAAGTAGTTCTTGTGAGCAGTGTATGGTCTGGTGTGCCTGTCAGAGAGGAGAACTTTCCGTGGAAGATTTTACGGGGGGGTGGGGCAGCCGGGCAGCCTGACCCTTCACCTATGACATCACACGGAACCTCTTTAAACCACACTCTATGGGGGCGAAAATGGTGACTAAAAGACCAGCCATAATCAGCCTCCAGAGCAGGTCTGTCCAGTGGCATAAACTCCCTTCATGATGGGATTGTACGCGCAACAAAACGGATTCAGGAAAGCAGACTTTGGCAGCCTCATTGGTAACTTTTTTTTTTGTTTGTTTTATTTTCTGGCTTGTATTTCATGATGCCTATCATATTAAATTTGTTGCAAACTCGGTAATTAAAGATTTGAGGTGGCTGCAAATGTTGCACTTGTAAGCTAGCCATGAACCACTTTCATAAACCAGTTTTGCCCTCACTGCTGTGTCACCAGTTTGATGCAGTACTAAATTAAATCCTCTCGGACTGTTGCCTCCATCCTCCCCAGTTTGATTCCTGCAGCACAGTGAAGTTCTGCGCATTTTTACTGCTGAGCAGACATGCAGTAGCAGTCGGCGCGTTTGTGCTGCGCGACACGTGAGGAAAGCTTGCGGCTTCTACCAAACCCCAGTTTCTGAATCTCCTCCATTGGTGAAGGCTTCCTTTTCAAAGGCCTCTTTAAGTACAGATTACATGTCTGGCTCGGGTGCCGTGAGGTGCGGGTACAGATAACTGCCCCCCATCGCTCGTAACGGAGGCTTTACTAGCTGAGGTGCTGGCAGTGGGGTTTGTCTGGATAAGCTACATTGTTCCTTGTTTCGGGGAGACCAGTTTTCACCACACAGCCATCCTGTCTATTTTTGGTTTTGTCGGTTTTATTTATTTTCCAGTGGTCCTTGCTGTTTAGATGTTAACCCTTAGAGCGCTGAAATAATGAAATTTATATTAAAAAAAAAAAAAAAAAATTCTCTTGTGCTGTTGAAAACCTATCATGTGGCGACTTGTTTAAAAGAGCTGCCCTGCGGGAGCTCTTTTAAACAAGTCGCCGCATGATAGGTTCTCAACAGCTTTGATTTTTAGATATCTTACATCATTGAGTAACAATAGCCGAATTTAGGGCTCTAAAGGTTAAAAGAGGCAACACAGTGTCTGCATGGGTAGAACGGATAACAGGATGGTAGGCTCGCCGGCTTTGGTCTCGCTGACTCCTGCTCTTATAATACATCCGCCCTCTTTTTTTTTTTGTTTTAAAATCTTTCCAAGCAGACCCAAGGGTGCTAAACTTGCACTTCTTGCTTCCTCTGCGTTTATGAGGAAACGGGCGAGGCTAATTGCTTCCAAGTGCCGATGGATTTTCTGGGTAAATTGATTCTTGGAGGCGATTGATTTGTAATAATTTTTCTCTCGGATTGATTTTTTTTCCTGTTCTCAGGCTGAAGTATGGACTTGTCTGGGGAGTGGTGTCTGGCCCAAATTCAATGCCCTGTATATTAATCACTTGAGTGTCCAGCAGGGCGAAGGTGCCACACTGCACTGGGGATTTGTGCTGACGCTTTAGAAAGGGACTGTGAAATTCACTGAGTCTCTGCGGAGAAGGATCGACTGCATGGGAAAATGCGAAATTTAGAAATTTATGCATCTACATCTGCTAAAAGCCACATATGATCAATTAACCCTTTGAGTGCTGGGAAAAAAAATTTTTTTTTTTTTTTTAAATTTTAATTATCTTGTGCTGTTGAAAACCTGCGGGAGCTCTTTTAAAAAAGTCGCCACATGATGGGTTTTCAAGAGCTTTGATTTTGATATCTTACATCGTTGAGCAGCAATTGCTGCATTTAGCGCTCTAAGAGTTAATCATACCTGTCTTCAATCTAACCAAAAGTAGTAATTTAGATTGAAAACTTCAAGCTTCACAATCACTGTTAAATGAACTGGGTTGTTGGCCCAAATGCTCAAACTCCTCTCTGAAGTTTCGCTCTGACTACAGAAGAAGCATCCCTCGTCTTTTGGCTGTGTCCGACCTGCCAGTTATGGGGCATTTCTGTTTAGATTGGCCACATTATTCCTAAGGAAAGTATTTTAGCCTCTCCTCTGTGTTCCCGGCTGTGCAGGCCTGAGCTCTTTGCTGGTGCAGCACTGGCAGGTGGAGATGTGCTTGGCGAAGGAGTGATCTTCTGTAAGCCGTGATGTGCAGCTCCCATCATTATTACTGTCAATCATCTGCATTATTCAATGCGATCGCGATATAACCCCTACTCTGCTTGGAGTGCACTTCGAAGGACTTGAAAATTGTTTTTGCTACTGCGGTGTGGACGATGAGAAACATCTGGAATTGTTCTATTCATCCCCCTGCTCCTGCCAAAGGCCTTTTCTTCTTCCTGCCCGAGCAGTGGCCCTGCCACCTGTCCCAGACAGCGCGAGGCAAGCGTGTAATTCGCCTTCAGAGAGAGTGAGTCTGGCTCCTGACTCCCTTCTGGCAGCTGTGAAGGAACCGCTGTCATGGCCGGGGCTGGAGGGGGTGGGGTGGGGTGGGGGCTAATGATTTTATCATGAACCGTATCGAGAGGGCTGGCGAGTGTTAATGTCTCTGTCTGCTGGAGCGTACTTTCCCCATTCCCTCAGGCGGGGTGTTATTGGTGTGTGTGTGTGTGTGTGTGTATGTGGGGGGGTGTGGCTCTCTTTGGATTTCGAGGGGCCAATTATTGCGTCTCCCCCACCCTTTTGTCCCACCGGGATTGAAAAATTGGTTTAGTTATCATTCTAAACTGTGGCTGGGCTCTCTGCTGCAAATCCTTCAAGGATTTAGATCGGCGATCAATTCCAGGATTGAGCGAAACCTGCTGCAACTCAGGAATGTGGCTGGTGTACCTCACCTGCCGTGATGGAGGCTGTAAGCACTCAGGGGTGAATGTTGCTTACGGTAGTGCTGCAGTTTAAAATCTGTAACCTTGTTAGACACGCTCTTTTCCACTCTCTTCTTTCATTTCCTCTGCGGCCGAGGAGAGGCATGTCATGCAGTCGGAGTTGTGAATAATGGGATGCATTAAGTCCATTAACCCCACCCCCCGTTTAACCAACCAGTTCTCTGTCACAGATAATTCAATTACTCCCACGCAATGGCTTCAAATGAATCCTCCATTCCCTGCCAATGAGCGTAAATGGACGTGTGTTCTCTAGGTGTTAATTTGTCAACTGGTAGCCTAAATTTTCATAGTGGCTCCCCCAGAATACACAATTGTTGGTGAATTTAGAATAGGCCACCACTTTAGCCAACAGGATAATGGCTAATTTTGGCCTAAGGCAGTACTGTTCATCATTATATGAGTATAACTGCCTTTTTTTTTTTTTTTTTTAATGAAACTGCCACTCTGGCACAAATATCTATCTGGCTATGATGAGAAAGACAGAAGAAAAGGCAGGCCAGAGTAAGAGGAACAGAAAGAACAGAGATAGACAGAGAATAAGAGGAAATGACCCAGTATCCACTTGTGGTGAATACTGTTTATTTGTCCATACTGGCTGTGAACATATGTGAACCACTGGTGGAAGCTTTTTATATTATAATGGGCTTGGGTTCAAGGATTATTTTTAACTGCCCCACCCAACCATCACAGTCCGTCACACTACACAAACACCAGATAGAATCCTGTTACTTTGCGCGTACTAACTGTTGCACCCACTCACAGCAATACACTGGCAACTCATTACAGCATCACATTAGTCTGTTTACTGGGAAAGGCGTGCCTTTCATTCTGTGTCTCAGCCCAGTGTGAGCAACTTACCAAAATCATACCCTGCACATTGGAAGTCCTGCTATCTGATTAAAAAAAAAATGAATGCAGGGTAAGAACTGTAACATTTATTATGAAACTTATCAATGTCAAACAGTTGTTATGCATTATTAGTAGCTTCCTTAATGATGTAATGGCTCCTACAGCTTAAAGACATGCATGTTGGGCTGATGGGAGACTCAAAAATTGCCCATAGGTAGTATGAGTATTTGAGTGAATAATATGTACTTAAGTGCCTACTTGTGTTTAAAAGTATGACTGATGACATGATATATATTCCTAAAACGATATGCTGAAAGTGTCAATAAACAATGAATAAACTGCTAACTGCCACCCTCGGGCATGTCGGCAATCGTGTGCCATTTTTACCTTCATATCTGAAGCGATCTTAAACAAATGGCAACCAAATGTCAAATACCAAGTGAAATGTTTCTTGGGAAAACTGTGTTGAGAAGTCATCTCATCGTGGATGAGGTTACACATCTCCCCATTTAGCACGACTACCCATCACCTGTTCCAGTATACCTTGCCTGAATTACAATCAAGCTAGTTATCTGCTGACAAATCAAAACCAGTTTACAACCTACATTATGTAACAACTAAGAAGTGATGTAGAGAAGCGGAGATGTGTAACTAGGTTCTTATATGAGATTGTACGAGTGGCATTAATAATATGGGTCTGTCCAAGCAAAAGGGTAGGTTTGCATACCCCCAACTTGCACCCTCTTTTTTTCTGATTGGGTTGGTCAGATGCATAATTTAAGCTGATAAGTATTTAGTACACATCCCAGAGAGATAACAGAGATAACTTTATGCCCCTTACATAAACCACTGAAAAGTTATCTCATTTAATATGTCTATTTAGGGGCAATTTTTCAGTTTGTTTTTGTGGCATTCTTGAGTACGTCGAAAGAGAAGCCTTATTAACACCTTAAGGGCATTCCTTTCATATTAACTTTATTTCCTTCTTGAAAATAAGAAAATAAGTGTGTGAAGATTTTATTCCATACAAAGATTCAAATTTAGGTCTAAGCAGAAAAAAATTGATGTTTTTTGGAGGGTTCCGCATGTGATGCTGTTCCGTCCATCAGCCACCCCATGTACATTCTTAACAAATATGAAATTAACACCTTGAAAGTAATTATTCTGTTTTGAGCTTCAAAACTATTCATCTCCTCGCAACATAAGTGGTGTGATGGTTTGTTTCTTGCGTAGTTGCAAGGAAAAACACGTCTTATTTCAGCCGCCCGGAATTCCGTCAGTCATCACATTACGTGACCGGCATTTTTGGATGCTCCTCTATTCCAAACGCCCGCCAGAAATGGAACGAATTCATTAGCATTGGATGATACCCCCGAAATGATGACGTCACCAATTTTGTTGTTGACAGCAATGGCGTCTTCCCGCTGTCGTACACGGAGGTAGGTTTTCCGTCAAAAAATCACATACATGACCATCGTCACGTACAATTAAAGTTCAGTTCGCTACTCAGTTATTTCGTGGAACATTCAAGGAGTATTCTGGGTTATATTTCTCCCATTCCCAACCCATCTTTTTTGCGTGGCGGGCGTTGGAATGCATGCCGATTCTTCGCACGTGATTCAAAAGGTGTTTTGACAGTGCGCCAATTCGGTGCGGTGCCGTTATGTGATTTGGACTGGAGAAACGGTGGTCAATCGTCACGTCACGCCAAATATATCATGGAAAACTGGTAACTAGTGTCTTGTACGCTGTGATAGGAAACTCATCTCAGTATTTTGTCTTTTTTTGATCGCCGGTACGACTCTTTTTGGTGATAGTATTTGTGCAATTTCATCTCAAGCGATCTTTTTGTATGGAGGTTACGTGTGAGGTGGTTGACTTGCGCAAAAGTTGTCCAGCGTCATGTTGGCGACAATGATGTCGTATTTTAAATAAAATATATACTGTTTGTGAGGTTCAATAAAAGTGCAGTTTGTGCTCAATGCTATTGCTCTTCATATATTTTCAAAGTGCACCACTAACATCCCAAAAAAAAAAAAAAAAAAAAAAGTTGGAGCAATTAAATTTTTGTCAAGGATCACATACGGAACCACCCAACTTGACATGCATCACATAGGTGACCTGTTGACCACTCTGTGGACACTATGCCTAGTTTAAATGAAATGGTTTGCCTTTCATTACCTCATAACTTGGCAGTGTTAATAAGATATGGAGCTCTTTTGAATGCTGCATACCCCTTTTTGAATAGAAAAATATATCTTGTCCTGCCCTCCAGCATGGACATTTTGACGTACTTAAAATCGATTGGAATCTTTGCATTACAAGTGTTGCCTAGCAAGTTTTGTGCTAAATGTGTGTTGGGATGGTTGTTTTCTATGGTGAAAGATTCCAATCTCAAGCTAAATGCTTTTTGATGAAAAAAATTTGGCTTCTCTTATTGTCCACATCACATACGGGACCATAAGGATATTTTCAACTTTTCATTGGAATTCCCCTTTTTCTGTAAATACTGTCATCTTCTCACGATTTTGTCATGAAAGTGCACAAACTAAGCTTCCATTATGTGTGTTCAGTTCTTACAAACTATAATTTGAAAATAATACTGGCAATGTCACACTTCCGTGCCCTTTTGCTTGCACAGACCCATATAGTTTGGAAAAGATCTAAACTTTCTACATCACCTGTTGTGGCATTTTTCAGGGAAAATTCACTTAGTCAGTAAAGGTGGGTGCAAGTCTCGAGCATGGCCATGGCTGAGGGGTATCTGCAGTCTAACGTTACTGTCATAATCTCTTTATAACTGATGTCAGTTCAGGTGTAATATCCGTGTCTCAACCTTTTTGGGCATTGACTATAAAAAGGTCTGTTTGATTATACTGAAACATTAGCGCCTGGCTTCAGCAAAATGAGAGTTGTAGCGGAAGCCCTCTGAGTGACCTCCAGTCTAGAACATTCCTTCTGTTTCACTAAGCATTAGCGGTGTCACGTAGAAAATATAGCTATACTGACATCGCTCTCGGGAAAAGCTACGGGCTGCAATTGAGAAAGCCGGCTAGCTAAAGCTGAGACATATATATGAAATAAATACAGATTCATCTGCGTGTGTGTGTGCTTGCCTGTGTTTGTGTGTGGTAGGGCAGTGGGGTGCCTCTTTGATGGGACGAACACAAACACATGGCTCTCCTGTGGGTGGGGATGAGCGTTTGCCTTGTGGAAGAATAACAGTAATTTTGCCCTGTTAGATTAGATGCCAAGGAGCAATGGATAACTGAGTGCTACTGAAGTCTAACGCTGCCATCTTTAATAGCCCTCCTGACATTCTGCTGCCGTCACACTGTGGCGAGTCAAAAGTCCCTCCCTGATGGTCTCCCTACTACTCGGCCATTTTAAGTGTGGCGAGAGACCCCTCCGTTCTCAGACAGAATTTGTTGCGTGGAAACTTACTCCTGATTTGCAGCCCTCTTTACCACAGGGATCAGATGCAACCCTGTAATGTGACCCTGCTATTCTCTCCACATGCTTTTAAACCGACACCATCATGCGTGTCTGCGTACTCTCTTATGTGGCCGTCTCGGTCTGTGGGGAGAATTGATTATAGAGGGATTACAGATGACCACTCCTGTGCAGATTTAGGCAGTCACAGTATTTTCAACCTTGCACAGATCCTGGTTTATGTAGGTTGGTCTCAAGCTTTTCCAAACATTCAGTGCTGTGACATTAGTTTTTGACTTTTAACCCACCGTTTTGCAAAAGAAATGATTATTCTTAACCGCTTGGCAATATTTCAAGCCATTGTCAAGTTTGGGTTCAGTCGCTCACAGGTGCGTACATGATGGAATGTCTTGTTATTCTTCCATATCCGGCTAAGAAAGCTGTTTTTGGAGGTGCGTGGCTGTTTATTTTGAAGATGTTCCTGTTTCTTTTTAATGCTCAGGGCGGCTGCGCTTCTGATATGGTGGGTGGCGAGATGAGGTTGGCCGCGCGGACTGCTGAATGGAGACTTGTGATCATGACTCTTGGTGGCAGTGCCTCTGAGGTTAGCATGCTGCGATGATTCAGTGAGCAGCCTCTGAGCGTTTGATTAGAAGGGATCCGCCTCTCTGTTTGGGCTTGAGATCCCACTGCCTGGCGCCTGTCATTAGCCGAAACAGGGCAGGCTCAGATTGGTTTCGGCTCCGCTCGTAACTTCAGACGTGCCGCTCGAGCCTCGCTGTGCGTGCAGGGTGAGCCCGGGAGGATGGAAGCTGAAACGTCAGACGTCACTGTGCTGTCTCTTGCACCTTTACAGGGACGTGTTTAACTGAGCTGGGATTCGATTGCTGGATGTTCTGTAACAACAGTTGCAGGTTTTTTGGGTTGTCAAAGTCCAGCACGCATGACCAAGCTATCACATCATAGTCCCTGTGTTTGACACCCTTTGGTATCCAACACGCGCGTGTTCGCGCACCGGTGTTTCTCCCGCAATGGTAACAAGAATCCTCACCGGGCCGACAAAATCCCCGTAGTGCCTAATATAAGCTGAATGTGCAGCCATTCGGTTGCTCTCGAAAGTGAGTGCAGCGACGCAGGACTGTTCCGACAGTTTCAATCGTCACGCGGGAAACTCGTGACGCCACCAAATTGCCACTGCCCATCAGCAAGATTCAAAATCCTGTGGGATGCAGGTGAGCTTTGTTTATAGTAAAATAAAAAGAATATCTATTTCAGCCAGATTTCCCAGTTTACTCAGATTGTCAGGATAAGTATGCAGTTAAATCTGAGTATTAACCCTCGCTACAGAACGATGAGCACGTGAACACTGGGTTTGCTTGTAGCTACTGCGATTACTGGCACATTAGCTGGTAAGTTGAGGGAAAGTTTGTTGAGGCTTATAAATGTCAAATGCTTTATTCCCCTTTATTACATTATCAAATTGTACAGCTGGATACAAGTGCCACAAATAATCGAGTTCATTGTATGGTTTAGGTGCAGTCAGGTGATTTGGGACACTTTTTGGTAGACGGTCAAGATAACCAGCTAAGATTCTGAACAATGCCTTAAATATTGCTCTTGGAACTTGTTATGGATCTCTGCTTTATTTCTATAAAGAAACTATGTTGGCAAGTTAAATCATTTAGAAACTTTGGCCCTTCAAACCTATCAGGAACCCCTAGTTCATTTTGATGACGTTCATGCAACATGAGGCAGTAACTGATGATTGAAAAGGACACCAAAAAATTCCACTCATTTGAAGAACAATTGCATTTCATGTTTGTCTTTTTTAACCCTTAGAGCACTGAAATAAATAGATTTTAATAATAACATTTGTATATATATATATATATATATATATATACAGTCATGCCCAAAATTATTCATACCCCTATCAATTTTTGGGTTTTTTCAAGATATTTTTTGACAAATCAAATTTATTTTGGCACAAATGACACAGTAAGTTGACATCAGGCTGTAAGAAGTACAGTAAACAATTTTTCGAGAAATACATTACTTTTTGGCATTTTATTTGACAGATTTACAAAAAATGCCATGTCCAGAATTATTCATACCCTTTTCTCAGTAATTGCTGGCAAAGCCTTTATTCACGATTACAGCCTCCAAACGCTTCCTGAAGTTGATCACAAAGGTTTCTACACGTTTCCCACGGGATTTTGGCCCCTCCTCTTTTTGCAAACTTCTCCAGGTCCTTAAAGTTTAGGGGTTTCCTTGACATGACCTTGGTCTTCAGTTCCCTCCACAGATTCTGGATAGCATTGAGGTCGGAGCTCTGGCTTGGCCACTCCAAAACGTTCACTTTGTTGTCCACTAACCATTTCTTGACAGATTTGGCTGAGTGTTTAGGATCATTATCCTGTTGGAAGATCAATTCCTTCCCAAGACCAAGTTTTTCAGTGGATTGCTTAATGTTTTAACTGAAGATCTGGATATACTGGTCCTGTTTCATAGTGTCATTAACTTTAACAAGGTTTCCAGGCCCATTCGCTGAAAAGCAACCCCAGAGCATGATACTCCCGCCACCGTGTTTGACTGTTGGGACCGTGTTTTTCGGTGGAAGACTTCACCTTTTTTACGCCACTTACACTTCTCCAACCCAGACACACAAGAACTCATCTAGCCTTCACAAAAGCTCACCTGGATGAAGATATAAGCTTCTGGCTGTAAATGTTATGGACAGATGAAACAAAGATCAGCTGTTGGGGCACAGAGATGTGGCTTTTGTTTGGCGTAAGAAAGGTGAAGTGTTCAACCTGAAAAACACGGTCCCAACGGTCAAACATGGTGGCGGGAGTATCATGCTCTGGGGTTGCTTTTCAGCGAATGGGCCTGGAAACCTTGTTAAAGTTAATGACACGATGAAACTGGACCAGTATATCCAGATCTTCAGTAAAAACATCAAGCAGTCCGGCGAATAACTTGATCTTGGGAAGGAATTGATCTTCCAAGAGGATAATGATCCTAAACACATGGCCAAATCGGTCAAGAAGTGGTTAGTGGACAACAAAGTGAACGTTTTGGAGTGGCCAAGCCAGAGCTCCGACCTCAATCCTATCCAGAATCTGTGGAGGGAACTGAAGACCAAGGCCATGGCAAGGAAACCCTTAAACCTTAAGGACCTGGAAAAGTTTGCAAAAGAGGAGTGGGCCAAAATCCCCGTGGAAACGTGTAGAAACCTTGTGATCAACTTCAGGAAGCGTTTGGAGGCTGTAATCGTGAATAAAGGCTTTGCCATCAATTCCTGAGAAAAGGGTATGAATAATTCTGGACATGGCATTTTTTGTAAATCTGTGAAATAAAATACCAAAAAGTAATGTATTTCTTGAAAAATTGTTTACTGTACTTCTTACAGCCTGATGTCAACTTACTGTGTCATTTGTGCAAGAATAAATTTGATTTGCCAAAAAATATCTTGAAAAAACTCAAAAATTGATAGGGGTATGAATAATTTTGGGCACGACTGTAAATGTGTGTGTATAAATATATATATATATATATATATATATATAAAATATATATATATATATATATATACACACACACAAATGTTATTGTTTTGTGCTGTTGAAGACCTATCATGTGGGACTTGTTTAAAAGAGCTCCCCAGTCGCCAAATGAGAGGTTTTCAACAGCTTTGATTTTGACATCTTACATCATTGAGCAAGAATAGCTGCATTTATCGCTCTAAGGGTTAATGGTTAAGTCCATTTATCAGTTCAGCCATAACCTCACTATGAAGCATAGTGTAACTCTTTTTCAGCTGCCTCAGGTTGACATCACTTCCTCCCAGATGTATAATCGGTGCCACTGATTTCCCCCTTCACTTCCTCTCGAATGTTGACTTTGGCGCAGTCCGTGCCCTCACTGAAAGTGTTGGCCCCATCCTGTCTCCAGCATTTTTTTCATTTATCGCATCACTGATGGTCATTTATTGCACCACTCTCTCTGTCGCTCCTTCCTCCATTAATTATACTTTCCTCCAACTTTTCTGCTACGTGTTCCCTGTTTTTTGCCATCTGCTTTCTTGCTGACATATTGTCTACAATGCATATTTGAAATTGTTAATATTCCCTTTCAAACTGTACGTCCCTACTTTCTTAGATTGTTTGTGTGTGTGTGTGTGTGTGTGTGTGAGAGAGAGAGAGAGAGAGAGAGAGAGAGAGAGAGGGGAGAGAGACATACAAGTGTGCATACACGCACAAACACTTGTGTGTGCATGTCACCCGTGTGTGTGCTCTTTTGTGTAACAATGATGGCCTATTTTATTGGACTATTGTGGCTGACTTGAACTCAGTGCATCATCTTCAATATTTTTTTTCGTGACAAAAATTCTAAAAATGTCTGTAATATGACAGGGTGGTGCTCAATTGCATGGTAACTCATTATTTTATGGCTCCTGGTAGCCTAGAAACATGCAGGTTTCACTTTAGAAGTGTCCCATATGCCATTTTAGCTTGTTTTTTTATTATTTTTTTTGGACCATTTTACCAAATGAATTCAGGCAACCGCAACACCAGATGTAAGCTGTCGTGCAGAATGCACTGCTGGCATGAATTTGGCTGAAATTGTTTTTCCGGATATAAAGTATCTGTCTCTCCAGTTTTTGTAGTCGTTCAGCCATGAGAAGAGCTGACTTAGCAATGGCTGAGCAAATCTACTCACGCAGCACAATTATGGGACAACAATGTTACATGGACAAGCATTGACACCCATCAAACCCTGTAAGCAAAGTAAGCAGTCAGGTTTTATTTGGAGTTCCAGTGGAAAACACTTCCCTGAACACCTAGTGTACAGGTTTTCGGACTTCACCCTTAACACAAGCTGTGGATTTGCCTGGAGTTGTCATTATATAAAGTGCATGCAGGAAAGACTGTCTTTAAAACAACATGCGCTGTTTTACTAAGTCTCAGCTGAAAATGTCTCTGCTTTCTCAGCGAAGACTTCAGAACCGAACACATTAATTTATGTCCTGGATGGGAAATTGGACTGGACCTGTTTGCAGAGAGAATGATTGGACCTCATAGGACTGAACAGTTGATGTGGCTCTGATACAGCCAGCGAAAACAACTGTATGTCACGATTCATCTTGCGTTTTTGGACCGTGCAGGATAGACCATATTACTGTTTCTCCAGGGTTGCCTCTTGTTTTTACGCAGTGAATTGCTGCACATTAGCTTCATGGATGACAGAGTATTTGCACGTGGATGGAGTCAGAACGCTGGATTATTTTTTATAACAAAGTTGGAGAAAAATTCCTGTTACGTACGATCTGATTGGTTTACAATTCCAGTTAGGTACAATCTGATTGGCTGAAGTGTGGCTCAGAGCCGAAGCGGTACCACAACTTGGTCAGGAAAAATAAGCACGCAGTCAGTACATCCTGAAAAGGGCTGAGGCTGCTTGACCTGTCCTGAATACTGTCCATGTGTTCTCTCTGTCTCCAGCCATTCCAGGGTATGTTTCCCAAAAGCAACATCGCTAACTATGTTAGCAACTTTCATAGTTTGAACCAGGGCCATGTAGAGAGAAGTATGTGAGTTGCTAACATAATCGGCAACTAAGCTTTAGGGAAATGTACCCTTGTGTGGTTTCAGCTGGGCTTCTGTGAAGGATACTATTATTTTAAAGAACCTTCTTGAAAGACTCTAGTGTCATTTGAAAGGAAAGGAAGGTATATTAGCTGTTTTCTTGCTGTTTGTTGCAGAAATGAAAACTGGCTCCAACATGCTGAATTATTGATGCTTCAGAGACGATATTCATAAAGCTTTGCGGAGAGGAAGTGCTGCTGATCTAGGATCAGGTTTCGCCATTTGTTTCCCACATTGTTAATCTATTTCTGTCCACATGCATCTTAACTTTCTGCATGATCTCTGCTTTGTTAACAGGAAGCGAGACGAAGCCCTTGTAGCATCCCTGTCCTCAGCTTGTGGCTGAAGGCTGGTGTACTGAATGCTAGTTTCGGTGCTAGTTTGTCGGGCTAAGTGTGGTGATCTTCATGTTATAGTCTGTCTCGAGTCAGTCTAACGGAAAAGAAACATTGAGGCCTTGGTTTTTTGGTTTTTCGGGTTAAGCAGCTTCGGTAGCTATAAAGGTGGAAATGAAAGCCATTAACAAACACCACTTCCTGTGGAAACAACCTTTGTGTTTATTCTTCCAGAAACGACAAGAGAGAGATAAAAATACACAAAAGCTTTCCTCGAAGAACCTGGTGAAATACAAAAATAATGCATCACACTCCTTGCTGCCCAACTAACCTCAGTGTGCAAGTAGCACAAATATTTGCAAATGATCCAGCAATCAATCCAAATGGGGCGAGGTAAGAATCGAGTATGAAACAGAAGTGCGTACGCTGTGCCTTTTTAAGGGTTCAGTCTGTTGGCAGCTGACCTACCAGAGAATGGGGTACCTGACCAGATGACAGGATCTAAATAAGAAAACGGAACTCAGCTGGAGTTTTATGTGCATGCAAAAATATAACGGTATAAAAGCCGCTCACAATCAAGCAAAACTGCGACTGGGACAGTTACAGTGTGCAAAAACTTTTGAGCTAAGTGGCTGTCACTGATGCGTACGGACTGTGAATGTACTGTGTTCTGTTCTGTTGGAAGTTAAATCATTTCAGTAGCCTCATAACATAATTGCCTATCTAATTTTTTAAAGGGTTTATTATATATCTATTAGTTTAAAAAATAAAAATAATAAAATCCATCCTCTTAAAGTTTTGAGAAAAAATGAAAAAACGCATTTTTTTTGGCCAACACGAAAGAACAGGTAGCCAATATCTCAATTTGGCAAAAATATGACTTGGGCAATTTTGCTATGAGGCTAACCATTTGAAACTTGCTTCTGGCCTGTTTTTAAGTTGGTTAGAGATTAAAGGTAAAGGACAGTCTGCGTTCACATCAGAAGCATGCGATCCATTCACAATTTCTTCTGGATACTTCATGAAGATTACTGAATTTGGATTAAAAAAAAAAAAAAAATCCTTTTAGATTTTGCACTTGTGGGTTATAGACAGAATTCAAAGCTTAACAAAAATAATCGCCCCGTCTCAAAGCTAAAATTTTTTGTAATCGTGATGTTGGCAACTCATGGGAGGTGGCAGGGATTGTGGACCTGGAGTTTTCAACCTCATTCACAAAGGGCTGGTGTGAGTTTAGGCTTTAATTCCAACCATGCAGCCACACACCTGGTTCTACCAATCAGGGTATTTTGCAAAAACTCCGCGGGATAGTTAGTAGGATTGGGTGTGCAGCTGCAGTTTCTCTTTGAAACCTTTCATTTCTTTAAAAAAAAAAAAAAAAATCTATTTTTGAGGAGTATATCACCAGCTTACGAGTGGTATTGCTAGGGCTTGCGCTTCAGTCTTGATTCTTCGTTTGACTTAGCCAAGCTAAAAAAGACCGCCGTCCTACCTTTGTCTTAAAAAACAAAATCGGGCTCATCTCTCAGTGCCAAATTCCATAGTTTTGTGGTCCTTACATCATAGCCCTCTGACCAATCATGAGTAATTTGAAATAAACCCATGAAAGCAAATCAAAGCAAGTGAGTGGTTAGCGCAGCATGAGTAGCATCTTCTAATTGGCCTGTTCTTAGCTTTGGCTGGCATTTAAAAGTGATTACCGCTCAGCGTGAGGTTGCAACATCACGGGTATGGGACTACATCCCATATGAGGTTACTCCCTCACTGACGGACTTGCCAAACGGCTACCAGATGCCTATTGGCTTGTTATTTCTCTTGTACCACATGGCAACCCAATAATCATAATCCCCTAGTATGGAACGATCAGGAACGAGGTTTAGCTAGTGAAAGGGGATCAGGCGAGGGGTGGAGTTAGGGTCGGGGGGGGTTATAATTACTTGGCTGAGTAGCGGTTTAAGAGGGCGTATCATTAGGCCAACTTTAAAAGGCTGCTGAATTACAGGTTGTTGAGTGTTTGTAAATGTGCTATTTATACATGCACAGCATGTCCAATGATTACACAGACAGCTGATTTAATCAGACAGAATCCCACCTCCCGAAATTACGAGGCAGTGTCCTGTTTCATGTTGCGTGCTCTGCGCGGAAGACATTTCACAAGGGTGTACATCATCATCATTTGGTTTGCATTTGAAAAAAGAGGAAGTTACCAATTTCCGACTCTGAAGAAAGAATGCGCAGTTCATTGTGCTCGGAGGAAGCCAAAGTGAATGGGTATGCATGATTGAATTAGGACTCTGTCGGGCAGTATGATTTGCGAAATTGATTTTTGTCGCTTTTGATGGTACGCTTTGGCCGTCCTCTGCATTCCTTCGCGGGCGCACGCTTTTGGATCATCTGAGGTCATCGTCTGCGTTTGGTTTGCATAAGTTGACAGCTTTGCTGGAAAAATTTCTGACTAAAACCTAGTGCTGTTTAAAGCGCTTCCAGTTCCCCCTGTGTTGTGAAAACCCTCTCTTTGACATTCCGATATCCACCCCCCAGTCAGATTCTGTGTGGATCTTTCAAAAAGTACATTGCATCGCTTGGTAACCTACTCAACACTACTCTCATTTTCAGTTGGACGTGTCTAGCATGACAACACACACTGTTCTCGTTTTCAGTCGGACATGAAACTTTGGCATTTTTGTTTGTTGTTGGCATTGAGATCATGCATGCTAAATTAAGTTTACTGTCACCTTGAATTTACCTGGGGTTTTCCTGAACATGCATGGACATTCCAGTTATGCAAGGCTGTGCTTTGGTGCTTTTTTGGCCACACTAGTATGAATTTGGTTGAATTATAAGTTGTGCAATCACATTGGCGCCGTTTGTATTGCAGTTTTTGATTTAAGCAGAGCTTGATTTTGTCTAAGGTCAAGCTTTTATGTCTCAGTGACTCCATTATAGAAAGTCAATTAACCCTTAAAGCTCTGAAATAAATTTTTATAAAATATAAATTTAATTATCTTGTGCTGTTGAAAACCTATCATGTGGCGACTTGTTTAAAAGAGCTCTTTTAAACAAGCCACCACATGATAGGTTTTCAACAGCTTTGATTTTGATATCTTACATCATTCAGCAACAATAGCTGCATTTAGTGCTGTAAGGGTTAAAGAAGGTAAATTAAAGAATGGTAATAGATTAGAGTGTTGGAGGAAAGGTGGCTGCATTTAGCTGGCGACATTCACGCACTCAGCCCCTGTTCTCCATCGCAACCGTGGACTGTCCACGATCGCAGCCATCGACGCCTACCATTGTTCTACTTCTGCTTTCACGCCAGATATGCCCACCCCCCTTTAGCGTCGTGTTGTAATCGGTCACCATATGACCGCATGCGGTCACGTGCGGGGCTAAAGAGGATGGGCAGGAGTTTTTACGGCACGCTGAAATTTCTACGCTCCCCGGTTTCCTCACAACCACCAGTGCTGACCACCCCGTCACGTTTTCAGGCTGCTCAGCTCATGTGGCGCGGGACTGCTGTAATGCAGCCGTCTGGTCTGGCCAATGGGCTGAAGCGAAGCTATGGACACCAACATACTTTTTGAAAGACTTATCAATTTAACCCGGTAAATTAGGCCATAGGAGTTGGTTTGTATCCTTCATATTTCAATTTTCAGGGGCAGGCGGGAGAGCTTTATTTATTTTTTTTTTTAATTGTAGCCCGCAGACAAAGTCGGGGCTGCTATGGACTTGGCCTCGTCACGGGTTCGCGTTTGCTGCTGCCCCAGCCGCCCCCATAGAGATTTCCTTGTGGACGCTCTACAGGCCACAAATTTAAAGCTGTTTCTTTTATTTTCGGTATGTATATGGGAAGTGCTTAGGACATGGCGCCTATCGATTTTGGTTGCCGTGGTAACATAATTCACTAAATAGTGGACAATTTTGTGTCAAAAGTAAGCCAGAATGAACACAGGAGATAAGCGGAGCTCTCCTGCTGAACCCTTCAGTGTGTCTCGTACAGCTGTAGAATTGGTTATTTATGGAACTGTACCTTTTATGAGCAGCAGCCTTTTGTGATAGTGATATATTGTGGGTCAAAAACTTACACAAAATGAGGAAAAAAAGGGACCATTTGGGCGATCGGGGGCCACGCCCATTTGTCGCTGGCAACTGACCCGTCTATATAAGAGTTTGAGATCCGACAAATCCAATTCTCAAGTACACGTATTAAAATAAAGAATCAGATCTGCCACACCCACGAGTGGAGCCGTCATTGAAAGTTGAACATATCGCCTGCCTCCTTGACAGTGATTCTGAGAATTTTTTCTCTCTTACTTTTTGACAGGATTTTAAAAGATTTTTTTTCCAAATAATAAATAAAGAGCCAGGAAGTCAGGGATGCTTACCAACTAGTTTTTAAAATATGGCCTTACTGTAGAACCGATTTAAAAAGTTCAGTGGCTTATACTCTCATTAATCTTTTTAAGTGGCAGCGATCACCTGAACCATGCAACAGCTTAGCAGAGAAATCGAGAAAGTCGATCTGTACGTCAGTGAGGCGAGACCTGATTCATTGCTGGCGTGTGCGTGGTCTGTAAAACCACCGCTTGTTTTTATTGGTTAATGATGACATTAGAAAAATTTTGTGGTTTTCCCCTGCATTGTGCAGTCATGTTGCTGTAACCCCTCTTGTCTCTGTGGGCTGCAGTCTTGAGTTTCCTCTCACGCACAGTTCACAGAAAATCCAGGAATTACACCCCGGTAACTCTGCGTACAGTGAAACTGTGAACTTAATATCAAGTGATGAATGAGGTGCTGATGTGGGTCTTGTCTCACAGTGATTATCACTGTTATACCAAACCAACTTTTCTCAGTGGATAATTTTTCTTATTTTTAATTTGGGGAATACGTAATGAGAGGCATATTGCGGCTGTTGTGTTGTCCTTTGATCGAATTGGAACAACCTGACCTTTCCTCATATACTAATGCCTTTGAAGGCTGACGAGATTTTGACCACATGCAGTGCACAGACCATCATCCTGAAGGCTCTTGGGTGATGCCTGTAAGGGAAGGTTTTATTTTATACGTGTAGTATTACATTTACGAGCCTTGAGTGCAGTTTTAAAAAAAAAAAAAAAAAAAAAAAAAAACCTGCTTAAATCCACTGAAAGTGCACCATGAAAATATGTCCAAAGTGCCCAATATTCTGTTCTTTAAGTTAAAAAGCCATTAAATAATATGGGCTGAATGTGGACTGTTTATGAATGGCTTAAGATTTACTCTCGAGTTAAACAAAATGGTGAAATTTTGGTGAAATTTCTGGGGTTTATTATTATTATTATTATTATTATTATTATTATTACGATTACTTTTTTGCCGTAAATAGCAAGTTGCTGAATCTTTACTGCAATGAATCCTCTTCAGACAGAGGGAATATCAGATGAGGGTCTCTGTGTACTCCAGTAATGCTCTTTGATGTGGCACTGCTTATAGCCCTTGCATCACTCCAGTCTGCACACAGGTCTCTGAGGTGAAAGGGGCTCAATTATATGTTTCATGTTTTCCAGCTTCCTCTGGTCTCCGCTCTCCATCGACCTGGTCCTAACCCGTGATCGGAGATGTTGACCCCTGTGGTGCGCTGATATGTCAGGAGCTTAATGTATCAAGCCAGTTCAGAGAGGGTCGCGGCCTATAAAACGCCAAAGGCCCAAACACTCTGATGGTCATTAAACTTCAGGAGCCAAAGTGCTTCTCTCCCTGGCATGTGGGCTGTCTGGTCCGTCTCGCTTCATTGAGTTGCGACAGACAGCGCTCTTGGTGAGCATCTGTCACGACTGCGCTGTTCCCCTCAGCCCGCCTGTTTGGCGTGCGTGTCTTCCGCTGGGCCACATGTCTGTCTGTCTGTCTGCCCTCATGACCGGGTCACTGGCAACCTTAAGTATTGCAAAACCAAGAGACCCTGGTGCAATTTTAAATCCAGGATGATTTGAATGATTTGACGCTCTTTTAGTTTACTGAAATAAAGGGACCTCGATTCCACAGCTCAACGCCCTGAACACTACTGTACTGTCTCTGGCTCCAAATGTGCAAGATGGTCGCGTCCGTATGAGAGATATTTTGTCTCCATTTTTGTACTGCGCTAGGCAGTGGAGACGCATTGCCCATCTTTATATAGAGTCTATGGTGCAAACAGTACTGTAAGGAGTGCAAACGGTACTTTGACAAGGGGGCTAGCAGTACTGAAAGAAAGGGGGAGCAAACAGAACGGTGAGATGGGGGGCAAATCGTACTGACGGGGGGGGGCAAACAGTACTCTAAGGGGGGTAAACAGTATTACAAGAAAGGGGCAAATAGTACTGTGAGAATTGGGGGGGGGGGGCAAACAGTACTGTGAGAATGGGGCAAACCGTACTGGAAGATGGGGAGCAAACAATACTGGGAGAAGCAGGTGAAACTGCAATAAGGGAAGTAAACCCTTCTTGATTCCCTGATGTTTCACTCATGTTCTCCTTGTTCAATATGGTTTGAAATGTTCTGCATGGGAGATGTGGTTTATTATCGGGTTGTTATCTCCTGATAATTTTGCAAAGAAAACCCCAAGGATTTGAGTGCTCCTGAAGAAACTTCACTGATTGCGGTCTTTCTGAAAACTTCTGTGCTGTTTATTTGTGGCTTGTTTCTGTTCTGGTTACCTTGCGGGTCAATCTAGCAGGAAACCGAAACAATCAGCGGGCATAATAATCTCTCAGACTGCATGCATTGTTTTTTGATGGAACTGCTTTTGGCTAAGTGCAGATCATTAGTAGAACCTCTAATTCTGTGTAGGGAGTGGCGTGCTACACTCTGGTTTATTAGGTACTCCAGCACTGCTCTTTTTTTACGTCTGAATCTAAGGCTAGTCTTTTAGCACTTAACTTTTGTAATGTCTCAGCTGCTTTTTTTGCAGCTCTGTGGTGTGTGTTTGCGCCTGTTCTTCAGCACAACTTCCTTGTGGACATCCTTCCTGTTTTGTGTTGAAAAGGGCTGCTCGCATCTCCACAGACGCACACTCTCTTAGTTTAGTTTCCATTATTGTTGGTTGCCTGTGACCATACTGAGAGCACGATGGTCTCTTCGGTGGCCTCCTGTCAAATACGGAACCTGACCAGCTCCAGCAGCGCAGCAGGCTATTTGCACTTCCTCTCTCACTGTGCATTTCTCTCTCTCTCTCTCTCTCTCTCTCTCTCTCTCTCTCTCTCTCTCTCTCTCTCTCTCTCTCTCTCTCTCTCTCTCCCCCCTGCCTTCTCTCTCTCTCGCTCCCAGTTGAGCTTTATTGACATGACGATGCAAGTACATACCGCTTAAGCGTGAAGAAATACAAGCTATAACAAACATACCAACATAATATAGTGCATATCATGGTCATAAACATGCAATGATAAACTGCAGTACTCCACGAACATTAGAAAAATGAAATATTGAAATGCTGAGGAGAGTATTTGTCAGGTTGGCAGGGGTACATCAGGACATGTTTATTTTCTTGGTGTCCCTCAGGCTGTGTGAAACTGTTACATATTTAGCAGCAGTTGCTGCCGTGTACCTTCACGGTATTTTCTAGATGCTCGGTGTCTGGCAGAAGTTTTAATTTTTTTACAGTATATTTAGGAAAATAAGTGCATCTCATTTCTTGGAATTTTTCACATAGTAGGAGAAAGTGCATCTTAGTCTCCACCTCCCGCGCCGTACGATGGGCACATGTTCTGTTCTGTTTTGCTCTCCGTGTTCTTCTGTCTTCATATTACTATGGCTGTACTGCAGTCCCTCAGCCTGCACTCAATCAAGACCTGGTTTTTAACCTCTGAAGGTGAGGAAATGTTCCGCAGGGTCATATTCCTCTTTTTAAGATCTGAAACCATTAAATGTCACTAGGTACATAGCCAATTACTAGCCATTTCAAGTATGTCTTTAGTGACATCATAATGGGGAGGGATCACCAGAATAATGATCCCTCCCGCATGGTGAGTGGGCTGTACACAGGTTCTGTTAAACTCATATAACGTAATGCACAGGAAATGAAATGATTCCCTGTATTCTGTTCACTCCTGCAGTGTTTTGTTAAGGCCTTATTGCGGTATCACCAGGTTTGAGAAAGGATGGCGCTCAAGGTCCTTTGTTTATTATGGTTGTCTTTCTTATGAGTGAAACTAAGACCCTGTGAGAAAGTGAGTTGCACCTTATGGAGTGTGGGCATAAAATGAGTGTAAAGCTTTTTCTTTTACAACATAAATTAATTTGGCTGAATGAAACACAAAATTTTATACCAAAGGTCAATGGGACAAATACTAATTTTTAGATAAGGCACAATCGGAGTGCAGTCTCGGCTCATCCTTGAGCATGAAATGCTGCCTACATTTTAAGTGTAGGTTGATAAGTCAATAAGTCTAAAACTAGAAGTGAAAGGTAGTGCAGTTGACATCACATAGGGAAGAGTCCTGCAGAAGAGCGCTTGGTGTTAAGGCTGGTTGAGATGCCATCTGAAGAGACGAGTTTTCAGTCAGTGGCATAAAAGCTAAGGAGTATGTGTTCTTTCTTGAGGAATGGGCAGGTCGGCTCAGGTGTAGAAGCTTCTGTGGTCTGGATGTGCGAAATCCATTGGCTGGCAGGGCAGGAAGTCCAAATCGTCCTGCTGCCCCAGGGCAGAGGGGTCGAGCTGGTTTGTTGGGTTGAATTATGGCCTGTAGGTAGGAAGGGGTTGTCATGTAGACCAGGACTGTGGGGCAGGAATATTCTGGATAAAGATTTGACCCTGGCAGAAAACTGGCAGGCAGTGGAGTCACCTCAGCTGAGGAATGGGGTGTTAGAACTTAGATGGTTGGGCAGCTGCATTCTGGATGAGCTCCAGAGGCCTGCTGGTACACGCTGGTGGAGTTGGGCGATCACTATGGCCAGGACAAGCAGCGGTGTGTGGTGTGAGTGGTCTGATATCATGAGATCCTCCTGATGTTGCTTGTGTTCTCACTCTCTCCACCCCAGGCCTTCCTTCACCGGATTCAGCAGACTCCAGAGGATCAGCAATGCCTCTCTCCAGAACACGTGAAGGTGCGTCTCTCGCTCGCTTCTGATTGCAGTGCCATTATAATCACTCGTGCACCCAAAATATTTAACCCCATAAAACCTACGCACTCGTATATGGGGTCAAATTCAGCTGCTGTATTTAAACTTGTGGGTAGCCTCTGGCCTATTTTAAATTCTAGTGGAGATCCCAAGCTTTCCAATGTTCTCAAATATTTCCCATTGAAGGGAAATTTGAAGGGAAGTGTGTGTAAAATGATTTACAAGATCTAGATATTTTCCATTTGATGCAATGGTGTGACCACAAAAACATGGCATCTTGGGATTGAATATTTTTCTCAATGTAAGTGTGATGTACCTTCAGTGAAGCGCTGCAACCAGCAGATGCAGAATGTGACATTGTCTTACAATATGAAAAAAAGCTTTTTCTGACTTTTCACGTACTTGAGGGAAAGCGTAAGTGAAAAGTTAGAATTGAAGGGGTTACGTAAACAACCCCACCCTCTCTCCATCACTCTGCTATCCTTGTCCTCTCTCTGTGTGAAGACTTGTTGCACAGTAGACCTGTGCGGTCATAATGCAGTTTACAGTGCATGAAAGCTCAAATGAAGAATGAACTCCTTTTGCATCATTTATGCTGTGTACATGGTATTTGTGTGCAAGGGACAGTAACTCTGGCTTTGCTCATTTCAAGTCTACCCCTATCCAGGATTCTTTATGGGCTTGTCTGAACCATAGTACATTCGGATATTGTTCTGTAATGATAGTGCATTTAGGCTACCGTCTAAGATTCACTGCCATATTGAGCTTCTTTTCTGAAGGTGATCTTTCCCTTTGAATGGAGGGACAAATCACTGTGTGCATATATTGCATGTCGCTGTAAGCAGATCATTGCGGGGTGATTTAAGGCATTAATATCTGAAGTTGTTGTGAAGCGCTCTTCTCCCTCCGGGGTGAATCTGAGGGCAGACACCAGGACTGTGCAGCAGGGAGTAATTGCTTCCAGACGTGAGCGTCTCCGCGGTTTTTAACATGGCATTACGCCACTCCCGGAGCAGACGGTCAGGGAGGCTAACGGGGAGGGCGATGTATCGCCGAAACCGAACCCGAGACCTCTTCCTGACAGGCTTCAATTCCAAATGACAACCTTCTCTGTCTAAGATTTTTTTTCATAAGGGAAAATTCTATGCTAAAAACTTGCGCTTAATGTGGAAAAAGGGATGTTTGACATAGTTAGGCCACAGTTCCTCAGACAGGTGCATTTTGTTAAGATGAGGCCCTTTCCTCTGGTACTGAAGTTCTGCTGGAGCTTGTGTTGCACTTCTTTGTTTGGTCACAGATATGAAGCTAATCACTGATTAATTAAGCATTAGCATCAAACTGGTTTAGAGAGAAATCATTCTCTCAGGTCTTTGGTAGAAATGGACGACACCAACTGCAGCTTCATGGTAGCACTCTTTAGCTTCCCGGAAGCCTAAGCCATGAGAATGGCGAGGAAGCTGTTAGAACGGAGAGCATCCAATCATTACCTTTCCACTCTGTACTGCACTCTGATTGGTCCTTTTTCTGTGGGTATGATGATTGGCTCAACGCTAAATGTGTTCAACCTCATTTAAAGCATTTGACAGTGGTTTGAACCACAAACGTAGAATGTACATCATTCACATCGGCGATGTTGCAGCTATCTTTTAAAGCCGTTAATAGAAGACCGCTCGGGTGCGCTGCACCACCTTCATATTTATCTTTGTGTTCCTCCGTCTGTCTGAGGAGAATAACTGCACAGCAACAGAGTATTCCCCCTCGTAGCTGCGTCAGTCTGCTGGTCTGTGACCGATGACGGTACTGATTGCTGTTTCCTATCTGTCACTGTATTGTTCCGCTAGTCTGTGCTGGATGACAGTACTGAATGCAGTTTCCTGTGCGTAACGGTGTTGATCTGCTGTTCCCTGATGGATGGCAGTACCGATCGCTGTCTTCCTTGCCGTTTGCATCCATATTAATGAGGCTGTCTGAGGGCTGGACTGGGAGGCAGAGGGAGGAAACAGCTCTTGCTTTGTGTCTCAGCTCCGCCACTGATGGGCCATGAGCTCTCTGGCGAAGACTCCCGTGAACCCTTTTCCAGGGAAAGTTAGCTGGGGAGAAAGGTGATGATGCTGTAGCCAACGCTAGAAACAGATGCTTGACAAAAATAGAGGATAAACCTGCATAAAATGTCTTAGTAAGGTGTTTCCATAAGCCACCAGGAAAGCCTCAGTACACGCAGGCGTAGGTTCTACTTTTTATGTCTATGGTACTGTATGACTTCCTGCAGATTTACAGTTGGGTTTTGATTTGATGCCTACAAAGGCCTCCGATACACATTACTCCATGAGGGATGGTTTGCGCAGATCAACTGAGAACTTATGAGACTAATAACAGGGCGTATGCACGTGAGCCTGTGTATATTTTGGGTTTGTAGATGTTCCTGTGTGTGTTTGCGTGCATGCTTACGTGCGTGCGGCCTGACGTGTAAGTGATGGCGGTTCGATGGCGGCAAACGGTTGTTCGTAGCGGCTAACAGTGGCTTCTTTTTTGCCCCTCTGATGGGAGCAGATCCTCTTCTCGAACATCCAGGACATCCTTCATGTTCACCAGGAGGTGTTGGCAGCGCTGGAGTCCAGCCTGCGGCCCGAGCCGCAGTTCCAGCATGCCCTCGGCCACGTTTTCCTCCAGTTTGTGAGTAAATCCCTTTCTGCTGCAAGGCCCTCCCTTCCCTACACCAGCCTGTCGCTGCCCTCTCGCCTGCTTCCCATGCGCACTTCCACTGAGGCATGTGCTGCCGTTTAAATACGTTTGGTGCAGCGATGTGAAAAAGTGTTTGTTCCATCCTGATTTATTCTGTCTTTGCTCATTCCTCACATTCAAAGGGTTCAAATCATCCTATGAATTTTTATACAAGAGAAAGACAATGTGAGCAAACGGAGAATGCAGCTTTTAAATGATCATTTCATTCATCGTAGGTAGAGTTATTCGAACCAGATATCGCCCATGTGATAAAATAATTGCCCCCCCGAAACCTAATAATTGGTTGCCACACCATTGGCGGCAACAACTGCACTCAAATGTTTGCAATAACTGGCAATGAGTTTTTTTTTATATCACTGTGGAAGAATTTGCCTGCTGTTCTTGGCAGAACTGTTTTAATTCAGCCCCAGCAGAGCATTTTTTCAGCATGAGCTGCCTGCCATGCCTCAGCATCCCCATCAGATTCAAGTCAGGACTTTGATTAGGCCACTTCAAAACCTGCATTTTGCTTCTTTTGGGCCATTTAGAAGTGGAATTGCCTGTGTGCTTAAGATGATTGTCCTGCTGCATAACCTAACTGCACTTGAGCTTTTGGTCACAAACTGAGGGCTGGACATTCTCCCGCAGGATTTCTTGGTAGGCAGCAGATTTCATGGTTCCATCAATTATGACAAATTGCTCAGGTCCTGAAGCAGCAAAGCAGTCCCTGACTATCACACTACCGCCTCTTTTGACTGTTGGTATGATGTTTTTATTGTGGGATACTGTGTTTGCTTTGTGCTAATGGGACTCATGTCTTCAAAAAAGTTCCACTCTTGACTTATCAGTCCACCGAATATCATCCTGAAAGTCCTGGGGGTCATTAAGGTGTTTTTTTTTTTTTGCCGTTTCACATCACATATGTCTTTGCTGAATAACTAGCTTGATATACCAAACGTCATGTTAAAGTCCGCGCTTAATGTGCGTATCCAAGTTAATTATAAGGTCGAGAGAGGGCAGGCAAGTTGGTCAGTGGGGTCCGGTAATGCATTTTGCAAGGATTCTCTTTCCCACCTGATGATTAATGGTGAAGGACCCTCTTGGGAAATGAAGACTGCAGATGTAACATACTGCTCGTGGAGTTCGCCGTGGGTAGGCTTGCCAGTTAAGCAATGCAATTCACAAACTCTCTAGAGTCTTTCCGGGGAAGGCACAAATACCTCATTTGCCTTGCCAAATTTAAAAAATGCTCAAGCACCTCTTCAAACTACAGGTTGAGAAAGACTAAATTTGAATGGTAAAATACTGTCTATAGCGACAACTTACGGAAAATAATTAGGTTAAGCCTAGTAAAAACTGACACAATTGGAAAGCTAATGTGATCTAATTCTGAATATATATCTATGCAGTATTGATATGAAGAATGAACAGTTAAAAAATAATGAAGAGTAACTATAATTAACAATAAAAAAATCAACTATATATAAACTATGTACTCCTGTCAGGAAACATTAGCTGGAACTGCTGTGCGCGCCACGCCTCTTTCAAAACATGCTTTTATACTTTCAGTGACGTGAAGATGGACGATCTTCCACGTGAACATAGGCATTTCCAAGCGCGCACCCTCTACTCATTTCAACCATTTGGTGTATGTTGAGCTTGATATTTTGAAGTCTTAACGGTGTCACTCTTGTGTTCAAATGGTGAGAAAATGACCCATATCATTCAATTGCATTAGTGAACAGTATTCTAAGAAGATAATGGGTTATAGAAGTGTTTTAGTGTTGTTCTTCTTCAATTCGATCACTGCTGTTTTGCGAGCACATACTAGCCGTTATGCTCAGTCACTTCCTCAAAATTGCTTCTTTCAAGTTTTCTTGGAATAAGTTACTTTTCTGATTTCTGCCTGCCATTTCAGAGAAACCGATTCTCAGTGTATGGGGAGTATTGCAGTAACCATGAAAAAGCACTCAAACTGCTGATGGAGCTCAACAAAGATCCAAACGTCAGGACCTTCCTGTTGGTGAGTTCTGCTTTTCGCTTTTCATTCTCCTTGCTTTTGGACTGTTGAGGCAGGGCTATAAGGCTGTTATCATCGGTTTCCAGATAAACCTGATAATCGCCTCGTAAACCTGATAATCGCGTCGTCTAGATTGACTAGGCGACATGACTCCGGTGATGCAAAAAAAAAAAAAAGAGGAATTTCCATAATTCATCAGTCTCCTTGAACTGCACTGTTAGATGAGGTACCAACTTTTATCTCTGCAGAATAAAACAGGTGATTAATACTGCCTCTTGTTTCACACTGTATCTACATAAATTGGCGGCAGTCAAAGTGCAGTATTCGGCTAACATTAACATGAAGTAAAGGGGTTCTGGCATCTTTGCGTTCCCGACCATCAAAAACGGCAACACGTTATAATTCTTGTTGTATGGTGTCAAGTTTATATGCTGAGTTGAAATAATAAATTCAGAGCGTGAATCTGCTCTGCCATGATGTGCTCCTGGATATGTGTATTTTCATAAATAATTATCTACAGGCTACTACCGAGCGTCAATAATGTTGCGAAGCAGCCTTATGAGAGTGTAATGAAGAGGTGTGCTGACAGGGCAAAGGCATATTGTATAACTTAATGCAAGTTTTATTATTTTGACATATAGACTACAAACAAAAAAAAAAAAAATCTAACCCTGGGCATTATTGACCCTTGTTACGTCATCTCCAGTTGCAAAAGACGTCTCAAAATCTGCAAGTCATATGAATTTTTTTGCCATTGTTTTAATTAAAGGGACTTCGTAATACCTTAAAATATGTCAAGAAAAAATACAATTGATTATTGGTATTAACCAATTTGAAATGATTTTATCGAGATAAGGATTTTGGTCATATTGTCCAGCCCAAGCTGTCTGTGAGGGAAAAAGAGCTGAAACTAAGGGCTACCTGCATTTTCGTGGAGTTTAAACACACGCAGTACATGAAATAGTCCTCCCGTTAATCATAGCCTAATGTCAAAAGCTTTCTCCAATCAGATAATCTTTTTTTTGGACAGCTGAGGTATTACCTGTTTTTCAGATGTTCCAACTGTGCATGACTACATTTATTTTGGACCTCATTGATGAAAAACCAAACTCTTTCTATCTGAGCAATGTTGTATCCCAATCATTAGTTTGAGGCATATTTATAAATTACATTGACCACATTACTGTACCATAAGCCTTGAAAACTCGAGATTCCAATAGTTTGTCCATAATTGAATGAAACCTATTAAAAGAGTCTAATTTAGGAATATGGATAATGAGAAATGAAAATAATTAGTACTTTACACAGTTCAGATAGATTTAATCAACTTGCACACCAGCAGGTCCCTTTTTTCCAGGGTTGATATATATCTTTGATGTCTTACGAAATCCGCCACCTTATTAGCAATCCGCGAGGAAGCAAATGCCATTGGCTTTAAAGGTCGCGAAGAATTCCAGTCTGATTGATTTATGACATTCACGCCCCAAAACACGCCTAATAATTAATTAAGCCACAAAATATGTGCTTTTTGACATTCTTCTATACTTTAAAAACCATGTGTCTGAGGTCCAACGGCTTGATGTGTCTCTGTATTCTTGTCCCCAGCACTGTATGCTTCTGGGAGGGAAGAAGACATCCGAAATCCCACTGGAGGGGTACCTGCTGACACCCATTCAGAGAATCTGCAAATATCCTCTCCTGCTGAAGGTAATGCAGTCTAGTCGCCACCTAGCATTAACCTAATAACCTTCTGTGCATCAAAATGTCATCTAGAGCAACCAGAATATTGTTAAAAATGGGGGGAAATTGATTTGCAAAGACAGACACAACACAGGGTATGAACATAGACATGGGATGTAAGCATAGACGCAACACAGGGTATAAACTCAGACAAAACACTGGATATAAACACAGACACTTGATATAAGTCTGGAGGCAGCAGAACATTAAAAACACAGACGCGATACGAGGTATTAACTCAGTCACAGGAATTGTGCGTTGGCATATCACTGGATGTAAACTCTGGAATGTCATCACCCCTGTTTCTCTTCTCTTCGACCCCCTGCCCCCTACTTGCAACTATGCTTTGTGGCATCTCTCCTGGGAATCCTTTAAAATGATAAACATGTTCTCAATGGAACTTTCCTGGTTAAATGCTAGCTAAAAATAGCACAGGATATAAGCACAGACGGCACGTAGGGTATGAATATAGACACAGGAAGAAAGTGTGGACATAACATTGGATATAAACAGAGACGCAGGATATAAGCATGGACATAGCTTAAGCCATAAACCCTGACGCTACACAATATATGAACACAGTCGCAGGATATGAGCATAGACATTGCAGGATATAAGCCCTGCCACAACACAGGATGGAGCAGTGTTTCCCATACTTCTCTTGGCATATCGCCCGTCCTGCACTAATCTCTAGATATTTCTAGATTTATAGATTTCACTTACCCCACGGACAAATCTAGATAGAAATGGTCAAAATTATCTCACATCACTGGCAAATTTTTTTTTTTTTTTTTTCCGAGAAAATGGCAATCAAGATAAGTGTTTTAAGTCAAAACAGAAGATTGAAATGCTCTGTAGGGTTTTGTTTTTGCAGTAAAAGAAGTGAAAGTGATATTATTTCTACATGTAAAATATGAAAATATAAAATGGGGAAAAACTGAGTCTAATGAGGAATAAAAAACATATACTGTATTAGGGGTGGGATTCTTCAGTCATCTCACGATTCGATATCGATTACGATTCGGAGGGTCGCGATTCGATTATTAAACGATTCTCAATGCATCTCAGTTTCAGATTTCTGTACATGGTTTATTTTTCCCCATCAATACAAACTCTCAGGTGAAATCAAAACCCTTTTATTTATACGTTGTTGTAACAAATAACTTAAAATGAACAGCTGCCCCTTTTCAAATAAATAAAATATTTATCTTCCGATCCACCAGATAAGACTGAACATAGTGTTCAAAAATAGTTCACAAAAATAAACCTCTTTCATCGTGCATTACATTTTCTTACATCAAAATAAAACCGATTTACATTGAGGAAATAATTATTTAGCGGCTGCATTATGTAATGCGCATTTCTAACATTCAGTAAACATGTATTCAGTAAACATGTAAACGTGTATTCGCGTCTTTGCATTGACTTTGAATGTAATCTGTCATGCGAAAAATTTGTGTCGCGTCCGGTATGCAAGCAGCTTAAGGGCGCAGATCTTTAGCAATAAAACTGCGACAGCCTTTGTAGTCTTTTTGGCCCTGTCAGAGTTGGGTGCCAGCTTTGATACGAGTGTCTGTTCAAGAGTTTTCTGGTTGGATACAGCAGCGGTTGTTTTTCCTTAATAAAGTAAGATCGGAGTGGCAACAGGCAAGATTATTTCTCATATTTGTCGTGTTGCCTACGTACTTGATCTTTGCGTTATACGTCTTGCTAATTGCATAAGTCTTTTCCAGCTCTGTTGTTTTACTGTCGATTTCAGGAAATCCAAAGTGTTCCAAAGCGGCAGCTTTTGAAAAAGCCGGTGGTGCTTGTACCTCTTTTCTCTCTCACACCCGCACCTCTTTCGCGCGATCCGCATTGTAAACACGGCCCACACTTTCTAAGACACGCCCCTCTAGGGCATTCAAACGGTAGGATTGGCCAGCTGTTCAAGCGGTAGGATTCCAATCCTCGAGCTGAATGGCTGGCTAATCCTGGCGCTAGGTTGACTGGCCAATCATAGCACTTGAATGCTCCGGAGGGGCATGTCTTTGCGTGCCATAATAACGCGTAACTCCAAACTCCCAAACTCCGGGAGAGGCAGTCCATTGAAAACTGCGTTGATCATCGATTATAGACTTTCCTGCATCGATGCTGAATCGTTCAACAAAGCATCGCGATGCATCGTAGAATCGATTATTTCCCCCACCCCTATACTGTATATTTGTCACTTGCATATTTGGCGCTGTGTATCTTACATTATGTTCCATGCAGCCATATTGCTGTCACAGCGGACGTGATGTGAATATTTTGAAATGGACAGCCTGCTCCAGCCCCCAAAGAGTCAAACCTGATGTTCCCTGGTCCCCGCTTTGATGAACACTGCCTCTGTCCCCCTGCAGGAGCTGCTGAAGAGGACCCCGAAGAAACACGCGGACTACCCCGCAGTGGAGGAGGCCCTGCAGGCCATGAAGATGGTCTGCTCCAACATCAACGAGACCAAGAGGCAGATGGAGAAGCTGGAGGCCCTGGAGCTGCTCCAGTCTCACATCGAGGGCTGGGAGGTGAGACGATGCTCCCTGGTCTCACGCCGTCATCACACGTCTGTGGGCCAGCACATCTGCTGCACAGTCCCAGCGATACGCCGTTCAGTTTATGGGGTGAAGTCTGTCCTCTGTTCCTCTGGACCAAACTACGACGTGTTACAATGTCTTCACCCCCATGTGCAAGTTTACATCTACTGGTGCTCGTGCAGAACGTATGATGATGGCGGTGTTTGTAAACTCAACTGTTCGTTTACCAGCTGAGTTAGTAAAGTATAGCTGAAACAACTTTTTGAGAGAATCTAGCTTCGGTATCGTGACGTATTTCCAAGTGAAACAGGATTGGAAGGCGGGACATAACGTTGGGCGGAATTTTATTTGAATGTTGGAAAGTGGGCGTGTCATAACAACATTGAGAATTACAGCGATTACAAACTCCACCCCTACGGTCCGTATTCCTCCAGCATCCCTGAGCAGCTGGAAGCCAATCCTGCTGGTCCTGTGGACCTGCTGAGTTCAGTCAACTCTGGCATAATGAATTGGATCTGAGCCTGTGGTGCTCTCTCCCCTACCAAACCGGGCCCATAGAGTATTACTGGGGTGATTACTGAAGGGAACTGGTTATCTAATGGGAAGAACACAGCTCAAGAAACATGGATTATATGTCTGTGGAACTGCAAACTTGTAGGACTGAACAAAGGTCATATTCTCATCAATAACCCCAGCAAGAAGAAAATGGAAAAACAGATGATGGCAGAATTCAGCTGTGGATGCTTGTTTTTCCACCAGTGGATAGCAGTGTAGCATTACTGCTAACCTTACCTCTGACTTTTGCATTAGCCCTTAGAGCGCTAAACGCAATTGTTGCTCAATGTTGTAAGATATCAAAATGAAAGCTGTTGAAAATCTATCATGTGGCGACTTGTTTAAAAGAGCTCCCCGCAAAGTTGCCACATGATAGGTTTTCAACAGCTCAAAATGATTACATTTGCAATTCTTTGAAATATATTTCAGCGCTCTAAGGGTTAAAAAAAAAAATATATAAACAATGTAATTATATCATCGAACCCAGCGGTTGGCAGCCAAACACCATATTAATGAAAAAGTGGGTGTGTCCTAAGAATAGACCAATCAGATTTGACGGGACCTGATTCTTTGACACGCGTATTGTTGCGTGCACAATGATCTCCGTCTTCGTGTGGAGCGCCCACAGGAGCGTACAAGAGTGCCTGGAGCAGTCCTCGCGAGCCCACAGTGGAAACACAGGCCTTGCCAGTCCCTACCTCAACCAGAACACTGCAGACCTAAGAAGAGAGTTGTGTGTGTGGGCGCTTTGCAGGCTGTACCCTTTCTGATTAAAAGGTTAGAGGGTTTCTTCAAAGGACTTTATTTTAGGGGAAACACGTTCGCCGTGGGTGTGCAGTTTTAAGTACTGACCCAGTGTAGCACACCCTAAACGCCTGTTTCCAGGGACCATGGAAGCGGTCTTTTTCATTCAAAACTCTGGATTCCAGTATTTAGTCAACACTTGAATGTCTTGTATTCTTGCTTCACATGTTCACTCTTATTTTTTTTTTTTTTTTTTTTTTTTGCTCATCGTATTGAACAAGAAAATTCGGATTTGCGTGAAATTATTGGTCAAAGTCCAGAACAATGGTTGACTGAATACTGGCTGAGGACAGGCTATGTACACTGTATATGTTACAGTCAAATTGCGAAACCAGTCATTTCATGAAATGACTGGTTTCACGATCTGAATGTACATGTACGCTGTTTAGCACATTACACCTAATCAATCTTAGAGGCCCTCAGGATCACAAATAAATTTGGTCCATTTGTGAATAAGTGGCAAGGGATGTCTTATGAACTGTGGCTGAGGAGTCATTTTTATCAAGAAGAGCTTGGCTCGTTATTCTGAAGGTAATCACCAGTCTAACAGTGAACAGAATCAGACTTCTGCAGCCAGTTCTAATTCAGGGGCTACCAGTTGAATAAAAGTAGAACCCCAATTGCAAAAGAGTTGGGACGCTGAGTAAAATGTAAATTAAAACAGAATTCAATGATTTGCAAATCTCATAAACCCACATTTTATTCACAGTGGGATATAGACAACATATCAGATGTTGAAAGTGAGACATTTTACCATTTCATGAAAAATATTAGCTCATTTTGAATTGGGATGAAATAAATCTTCCTTCAGAAGGGAACAAATTGAATTACAGAGGAAGAACCAACATCTTTACTCAGGATCCTACAGATTCAGCCTGCTTGTTGTCCTTCTCCCTCTACTTTCAAATTTATAGGCAAGCAAACGGTGACATAGACAAGCATAACTATGGCAGTAATCGCTAAGGTACTGGTTACCCTCTCTTACCTCAGCTGGGCATCATGGGATGTGCAGCACTGTAGGAACATCTGAGCTGCGTAAATCAGAGTGCAGATAAGGCCACGCTGATGTGTTCAGAGCCTGTTTTTGGCATGTTTTAAAAGTCTTTGTGCTTCTATATTTAGAGCTGTGAATTTCCATTCTGATCCAACCCCAATTCAAGGGTTTGGAAGCTGACCAGCGAATCGCCTGTTCAGTTGAAGCCTGGAGAGCAGATTGCAGGGAGGGCAGCGGACCTTTTCTCTAAATGACCACACTGTCTTTGAAGGGTGTTGCTACGTGTGTGTGTGTGTGTGTGTGTGTGTGTGTGTGTGTGTGTGTGTGTGTGTGTGTGCGTGCGTGTGTGTGTGTGCGCGTGTGTGTGTGTGTGCATGCGTGCGTGTACACGTATGTGTGTGTTGACCATGTTTATCTAACCGTGTGGGGACTAAATGTTCCCACAAGACATGGAATTCCAGATTTTTTTGTACTTGTGGGGACATTTTCAAGTGGACACAAAAAATTTAGCTAAGAGGTTAAGGTTAGGCTTAGGATAAGGTCAGGGTTAGGTATGTCCTGTTGAGGGTTAAGGTCAGGGAAAGGGGTTAGGGAATGAATGGAAGTATATGGAATGTTCCCACAAAACATGAAAACAAACTTACGTGTGTGTGTGTGTGTGTGTGTGTGTGTGTGTGTGTATGCGTGCAGCTAAAGGGTCTTTGCATCAGAAGTTTCAACCTGGAAAATACCGGAAAACAAAAGAGAGGATGACTGATCATTCTGCCCCTGTGTGCTCTCCCTCTCTCTTAGGGAACTAACCTCACAGACATTAGCACTGAGCTGCTCCTCCATGGGAATCTGTTGAAAATCTCAGCTGGGAACATTCAGGAGAGGGTCTTCTTCCTGTTCGACAACCTGCTGGTGTACTGCAAGCGAAAATCCAGGTGAGGGGCCAGGCGAGAGAGCAAGAGGTTGACTTGTGGCTTCCTTGCTCGTACTCTGTTGAGCAAATGATTAAATGGGGGGTGACGACATCAACACCAGTCGATAGTCACGGAAGTGATAAGTTGGCAGGTGGGTCCATATCTACACGCAACTTACAAGGTGATGAGGCCGCCTTTAATAGGAAAAGAGTGATGCAACGAAGGGTTAAACACAAGGAACACGCCCTCTAGTCCTCTGCTTACGTGGTACACGCCCAGGCTGTGCCCACTGTTCCTGTTTATGTTCCTGGCTGATTCCTGAATTCTGATTCTGAGGTGATTCTTAGTCGGAATCGGCCGTGTGATGGCCCATCAAGTGATTCTGAATGAGTGAATTGACTGTGTGATAAACCCTCAGGTAGTTCTGATTCATTGAATCACCTGTGTGATGATTCGTCGTGTGGTTTTGATTCACTGAATTGCCAGTATGATGAGCCATCTGGTGGTTTTGATTCAGGTTGTTGGAAGGGCCTTTAGCCATATGACTGCTACCTGGAATATCGACATGAATTTTATTCAAAACTTGGATAAAAACTGAGACGAGTCCTTGCCGTTTGAAAGATTTGACATTAGCTGGATAAGGCAGGTCGGGCTCTGGCCAGTCACTCTTTCTGTGGTTCACATTAGGCCAAATAGCCTGATTTGATGTGTTAAGCATTTGGTTTGAAGCAAGTCGGTCATGCAGTGTTTTTCAAGGCAAATAAGCGCTTCATGTCTGAACAGGAATGTACAGGGAGAAATTAAATTATACTAAATGCAACTCCCTGCAGCAGAATCATTGCTGGTCCGGAATGAGATCATGTAGGAGTCTGAAACAACATCCTGATCTTTATTAACTGTGCAGCCCTAATTTGAGTCAGTGAACGGTCTGTGGCTGGTGGTCGGGTGATTCAAGAGTCAGTGAATCAGCTGTGTGACGGCAGTGATTTTGAGTGGGAAAATCAGCTTCATGACTGGTCTTCAAATGAAAAACAGTGGTGGAAGCTGCTTACTTCCCTTTTACTGATGAAAGGTGAGGTCAGTGGTGGCTCTGAGTGAACTGCCTTTTTTTCTCAAATACACACAGGGTTTCCGGAAAGAAAACCACCAAGAGGACCAAGTCGATCTGCGGCCCCCAGTACATGTTCAGAGGCCGAATAAACACGGAGGTTATGGAGGTGGAGAATGTGGAGGATGGGACAGGTCTGTATGTCGAGGTCTTCCTCTGTGACTGGGGCAGATCATCTGGGGTGGCGGACAGGTTTTTAATGAACCCTCAAAGTCCTAATCACTGCTGTAGTCACACAAGGTGTAAACTCCATCAAGCAAAATTTCAGATTTCAGCCTTCAAAAGATCAACAACTTTGTCAGATTTTAGTTGGCAGTGTCCTTCTGAGGGGTTTGCAGGTACCTGTGAGTCCTTCTGAAGGTCATTTGGCAACTAAATAATGAATGATTAACTTTTGGAGGGATAAGATGAGTAAAAATCAAGCACTTTAAGGGTTAACTTTATGCATGAAAGGTGTACCTTATCTTCAGTTCAACATGTCCACCCAAATCAAGCTCAAATGTTATTTTGAGGTGTTTTTGCTTTTCACTTTTCATAAAACCCACGTATACAGTCGGCTACTTGAAAAATAACTCACTGTGAGGCTCCTTCACTTTCTCATGTTATTCTTGGCTGTGTCAGCGTTTATGCTGGGAAAGCCCATGTGTATGTGCTATCAGAGCAGATGACTATGAACAGGGTCTTAAAAATATTCTCTGCTGCAAATAAATGATCCTTACCACTCCTGAATGAGAAAATTAAAGAGTCACTGTCATGACATATATTTTTGGGAAATGCAAACAATGCCTGGAGTGAAAATGCTAAGTGATCTTCGTCTTTAGACTCTGGTAAACAGTGCTTTACTGATAGTTTATTCGAGCTTCTTCATGTTTACTCGCTGGGTTATGCTGCAGGTTTTGAGAAACATTATTCCCTGAACAGCTGGCATATGTTACTTTTTTCTGAAATGCTTCTTTCGTTTGTCCGTGTCACAGTCCTCCTCACTGGGCGTGAGGGCGAAATAAAATTGGGTCCGACTCCGCTTTGAAACGAGTTTGTAACAGCTCCCGCCAGTTTGAACTTGTTAATTTTTCTCGTAACGGCAGGCGTGGGCATATGATATTGCTACCTGGATGAAAGGCATAAGCAGACTGTATCCCTGGCTGCGGTACAAACGGTGCGTTTATGAGCTGTTATAATGTATGAAAACCAACACACTAGATGCTTGCTGTCCACAGTTGGTTCCTAGTTGGACTGTACTGCCAAACAATACTACTTGGATGGTGGGAAATTGTTATATTTTATTATATAACAGTTGTATATTGTATTTATTATTTTCCAAAATGGAAAACAATTACACTGCGATACCCTTTTGTAGGAGATATTGTCGTCAGTGTCCTATCCGTCATACCCTGATTCTGGAGGCAAGAGTGTGGGCAGCAGGGTGGTGGGTCAATATCAGACATGTCAAGGACCCCCCCAGTAGCTTTAGGTGTTACAACATCAGTCCGTGCTCCTGGAATAGCCACCCCGAATCTGCAAACCATCAGTATGTCCTCAGGCACACGCATGCGTGGTACCATCTCTTATCTGTCGTGATAACTGCTGGCTGAAATCTCGTGACAGAGCTCTGCACAAAAGAAGGAATTGTGCAATCAATTCAGCCAAATTGCATTTTCTCTGGTGCGCCTGCCAAAAGTGGTTACGGCGGGAGAATTTCACAGAGCATGCGGCCTGTCAACAGATCGAGTTATGGGAGACACAACTTAAAGCAAAGCCGAGAGGCCTGTAGAGTCTTGGATCGAGTGAATCGGGCAGCTGAGATGATATAATAGCTCTCAGAAAAACACCAAAAGACGAACAAATAGGTTTGATTTCAATTAGATCTCAATTCCAGAGCTTTTACCTCGAGAGAAAATGATGATATCCTCCCTATTCTTCAAAATAAATCAATTGCAGCCAAGACAGAGCGTAGTCTGGAGTCAAATCCATTACTCCTGGAAATTGAATATCTTTTTTTTGTTCTGTGTGAGATTCTAGTGCGGTACCTTCTTCAACCAAAACCACATGCTCAAAATTTTGTTTTTTTTAATGAATTATAAAGTCCTAGTGAAGACCAAATAATCCAGCAGATCCATCATATTACTGACATCAGACAGGAAGCACTTTCACAATATCAGGATCTGAGAGTGACGACAGGTGGTACAAGTAGAAGACCAAATGCACCATGGAACAAATTTCTTTTAGCAATGCACAGACTGATGAATCTTATTAGATTTCAAATGCTAGCAAAAAATTAAAAAGGTGGCTGGACACTTCAGTCTCTTTCTGCAGTACTCCCCTCCAAGGAAAAATGAAAACTTGTTGAAATGGAACATAAATTTCATTAAGCTTTCTTCCAACCACGCAAACATAGGCACAAGTGCATTATTGCTCACTTCTTCATTCATGTCTTTTACAATAGGCCTGCACTCTTCATTGCTGTCTGCAGCTATATTTTTATTTTGTGACTTATTTATTTATTTTTAAATGAAAAGTTAGACCTGGAGGTAACAGGGCCCCTCTAAAATGGGGGAAAGGCCCCCCCTGCAACTAGATATGTTTGGTTTGACTTTTAGTGTAAAAAGGTGGTGTGAGTTGAGAGGGGTTTAAGAGGCCTGATCTCTCATCAAACTTCTCGACTCACCGCCTCACAAGAACACACACACACACACACACACACACACACACACACACCGAGTCATACAGATGGACACATGGACAGGTGATTATTGTTTTTATAATACCACCAACCAAAATTCAGTCAGTGGTTGGTTTACAGTCATAAAAATACAAAGTTGAATTCATTATATTGTCCCTAATATTAGGTATCTAATTATTAGCATAGTAGGCTAACGGACTAGATGCATGATGCGAATATTAGCATTGCATGTTAGACCTACTGAGTATAAACATAGTCTGCAAGTATTAAAACATCTATATAATTAATGGGTTAAGGTTTAGAGTTTAGGATTAATACGTGGGTTAAATCATTGTTAAACTTGATTTGAAGGTTGTATTTAGGCTGCAGAAAGTCAACCATGGTGCGCAGTGTCAATTCTTAACCCCATACCTGTCTGTTTCGCAGCTGATTACCACAGCAATAACTACACGGTGACGAACGGCTGGAAAATCCACAACACCGCCAAGAACAAGTGGTTTGTGTGCATGGCGAAGAACGTGGAAGACAAGCAGAAGTGGCTGGATGCCATTTTGAGAGAGAGAGAGCAGAGAGAGAGTGAGAGACTGTCCTTTATCTCATGAAAATAATGTATGTGTGTTAGCAAGTGAATGTGCCCAGTCAGAGACCGAGTACATCTGTCTGTCAGTCAATGAGTATGGTTGTCAGTCAGTGAGTGGGAGTTTATGTTAGTCAGTCAGTCAGTCAGTCAGTCAGTCTGTCTGTCAGCAAGCAAATCTGTCGCTTTGCCAGTTTGACTGTCAGTTGATTTATGAATCTGTCAGTGAAAAAGCCCTTCTGTCTCAGTCAGCAAGTCTCTCTGTCAACAAGCAAGTTTGTCTGTCATTTTATGAGTGTTTGTCAGTCAGTTGGCAAGCCAACAAGCCTTTTTGTCAGTCAGCACCAAGTCTGTCAGACATTTAGCCAGGAAGCATGTCTGTTAGTCTGCAAGTCAGTCAGCAAGTCTGTCTGTGAACTGTCTGTTTGTCAGAGAGCGCGTGTGTGTCTGTCACTGAGTGAGCAAGTGTGTCAGACTGTGAATGAGCAGGTTTGTTAGTCAGTTAGCAGGTCTCTCTGACAGTCTTCCAGTCTGCAAGTCGCAGTCAGACAAACAAACAGACAGACACATGAAACAGTTGCATGGACTGAGAGCTTGCTGAAATTTTGTTAAATAAAATGAAAACTAGAAAATTTGCTACTGAATTATTATGACCCGAGTTTCAAGTCAAGACGACCATTTTTGAGGAAGTTATGGCCATAAATCGATTTTTCTGGTTTCCTGGCGACTTTGACCTTGACCTTTGGCCAGGGTCTGAAATCTGAGTTTTCCTCTGCCTGCTGCTGTGGCAGGTAGATGAAAATGTCAGTCTGCCACTCAGAACTTTAACCTGGAATTAAGTCTATTTTGTAACCATACAAAGACTGTACTTTAATCCTAAGTTTTTTTTTTTTTTTTTGCCAAAATACCATTACTTAAGGAGGTAAGAGTTTGAAGTAAAATGCTGGTATTACAGTAAAATTTCTTAGAGCAGCCTGAGTTGTCTCTCAGCGACCCTGTAATGGAGACACTACAAGTGTGTGGTTCTCCAAGCCCGTGAGAAGACGATGTTTGTGCAGCACACAGATGTCAGGCCCAGCGCCAGCCCGTAGTCCACTGCGTGAGCTGCTGCAGTTTAGGACAGAACTGGTGTCGTGTTCGGCCGAGCCCTCCTCGCCTGCGGCCCTTTTCAGCTGCAGCCGGGGCTGGGTCATCTCAGTGAGAGTCGACACTGGTCACGGTGTTGAAAATGAGGTTTATTTCTCCAAGCCCCCAGGTCTTTGTTGTTTAGACTGGCATCACAAAGGGTTCACTTTTCCTGATGCCAGGCTGGCAGCAAGTCATGCCCATATGGTCCATTAGCCAGGCCAGATTTTGGACCTGGTTTATTCTTCCTATTCTTTTCATGAGTTGCAGGACTGAGGGAGCATTGATTGTTATCCATCTGTAGTGAGACCAGGTGCAGACCAGGTCGTATCTTTGCACATCGTAAGCAAAGCTTTTCTTTCTTTATGTGTGTTTATGAGGGAGAATGTCAATGCCAAACGTGCGCTGTTTTACTTGCTTTAGGTCATTAAACTCGGACAATAAGGGTGCGATTTAGACAGAAGTGATTGCGGTTGTTGAGGGGCTCCAAAGAGTCTACTGAAGGTGTCTTAAAAATCTTAATAAAAATAGTGATGCTCTGCTCTCCTGCGAGTCATCCTTGCTGCTGAAACTCACATTTTGCCAGCAACTGGGCGACCTGATGTGAAGCCAGCCAGTAAGACTCCGCGAGCGAAAAATTCTGCCGCAACAACAAGAAATTCCTGAAGAGCTGAGAAACACATTAATAAAGATCAACAGTATAAGTTGGGAAAGGGTTGAAAAGCCATTTTTAAGGATTTGGGAACTTATAATGGTGGTGAAACTTAGGGTTGTCATTGATCATGAAACCGTGATTTGGAGGAAACGGATTTTTAATTAAATTAATTTAGGCATTTTCATTGAAATATTAATGAAGTATTTCTCACATGTTGGCAAATTAAGTTTACCTCTACAATGTTATTATTGTTTTAATATTTTTATTTTATCCATAGTTATAAAAATAATGGTAACAATCACAAGGGGCATTTTTGATTCTCGCTCCCTGCCCCAAACACTGCTAAGTGCGGTTCTTTTTGATCTTGTGGAGTCCAGAAGAGTCAAAATTAAGTGTAATAATCTCTGGATTTTACACTACCTAGTTGGCCCTGAGGATCTACTTTATTTTAGAATATGTACAATCACAGATAGTGTAATTGTATAGTATTTCAGTGTTACAGTACAGCAGGTTTTCATGTGAGTTGGTTCCTCTGGGCTGTGCCCTTCTTCCTGTTTTGCTCAGGTCTGAAGCTGGGCATGGAGCGAGACGCGTACATGATGATCTCTGAAAAAGGAGAGAAGCTGTACCATATGATGATGAGCAAAAACCGTCACATGATCAAAGACCGACGCAGGAAGCTCAGCATCGTGCCCAAGTGCTTCCTGGGAAAGTGAGTTCTTTTTTGAGAATCGAGTCATGGGCTTGGCCGATGTAGTGGTGGCAGGATTACATTTTTAGAGGCAAACGCTTCTGTCGAGATGCTTTTTTTAATTTCATCCTATTGGTGTATGTACAACCCCAATTCCGAAATAGTTGGGACGAAGAGTAAATTGTGAATAAAATCAAAATGCAATGACTTTCAGATCACATGAGCCAATATGTTATTTACAGTAGAACATAGATAACATTTCAAATGTTGAAACAGGCATTTTACATTTTTATCCACATAATGAGCTTATTTCAAATTTTCTGGCTGCAACAGGTCTCAAAAAAGTTGGGACACAGGCAAAAAAGGGCTGAAAAAGCAATGAATATATAAGAGAATTAGCTGAAAGAACATTGAGCAAGTAATTAAGTGAACTGGCATCAGGTGTGTAACATGATTGGCTATAAAACGGATGTCATAGAGAGGCTGAGTCTCTCGGAAGTAAAGATGGCCAGAGGCTCTCCAACCTGTGAAGGTTTGCGTAAAAAAATTGTGGAATACTTTAAAAACAATGTTCCTCAACATCAAATTGCAAAGGCTTTGAAGGTCTCATCATTGACAGTGCATAACATCATCAAATGATTCAGAGAAACTGGAAAGATCTCTGTGCGTAAAGGACAAGGCCAAAGACCTTTACTGGATGCCCGTGTTCTTCGGGCCCTCAGACGCCACTGCATCACTCACCGGCATGATTCTGTCATTGACATTACTAAATGGGCCCAGGAATACTTCAAGAAACCACTGTCTGTAAACACAGTCCGCCATGCCATCCACAGATACCACCTAAAACTCTATCATGCAAAAAGGAAGCCATTGTTGAGCATGATCCAGAAGCGCCGCCGTGTTCTGTGGGCCAAGACTCATTTAAAATGGACTGTAGCAAAGCGGCAAAGTGTCCTGTGGTCAGACGAGTCCAAATTTGACATTCTTGTTAGAAATCATGGGCGTCGTGTCCTCCGGGCTAAAGAGGAGAAAGACCAACCATCCTGTTATCAGCGTTCAGGTCAAAAGCCAGCATCTCTGATGGTTTGGGGATGCATTTGTGCAAATGGTGTGGAACACTTGCATGTTTTAAAAAGCACCCTGAATGCTGAAAGGTATACAACGTATAAAGGTTTTAGAGCAACATATGCTTCCCTCCAGACGACATCTATTCCAGGGAAGGCCTTGTGTATTTCAGCAGGACAATGCAAAACCACATACTGCAGCTTTTACAACAGCTTGGCTTCGTAGTAGAAGAGTCCGTGTGCTGAACTGGCCTGCCTGCAGTCCTGATCTTTCACTGATTGAGAACATTTGGCGCATAATTCAACGAAAAGTCCGTCAAAGGAGACCCAAAACTCTCCAGCAGCTGGAAGCCTGTATTAAACAAGAGTGGGATCAAATTCCAATGGCTAAACTCAAGAAACTTGTCTCCTCAATGCCCAGACGCCTCCACTCTGTTAAAAAGAAGAAGGGATGCTACACCATGGTAAACAGGCCCCTGTCCCAACTTTTTTGAGATCTGTAGCAGCCATCAAATTTGAAATGAGCTCATTTTGTGGATAAAATTGTAAAATTTCTCAGTTTCAACATTTGCTATGTTATCTCTGTTCTATTGTGAATAAAATACTGGCTGGTGTGGTTTGAAAGTCATTGCGTTTTGGTTTTATTCACAATTTACACTTTGTCCCAACAATTTTGGAATTGGGGTTGTATTTAATGTTGAGCCAGATTTACTTTGGCTAAAGTTATTGCATCACTGTCCTGGATGATTAACAGTCTGTGGAATACGTGTTGTAATTTCTGTAAATATTTTTGTTTTGGCCTTGTGCTCTGAAGTGTTACACTACAGATTTTTAGTTCAGACTGGTCTTGCTGGTGTCAGTGTCCAAGAAAGTTAGGCAACCACATTTTTTTTCCTTGCTTTTTCCGCGGGGAATAAACTTGATTGCTGGTGGGAGTATTAGTTTGCCTTCTCTGAAACTGTGCTGCGGACGTTCGCTTTCTGCTGTAATCCTGGGATGGAATTAGGCCTGAGTGCGAAACGATGTGAAGGTAGCGCTTGATAGCCATGCTGTTGTATTGTTGCTAGCTGGCTGCCTAGCGTGAAGGTGGCTATGAAAAAAAATATTGCCCAGGACATGGATAGGGCTGGACGATATGGCAAACAATATTTTATCGCAATGCTTTTTTTTTTTTAAATAAACCTATCTACTGTATATTGCTGTAGCGAGATGAATAAAACCTTTATTTTGGTCAGCTTTAAAGGTGCCCTATGCTCTTGTATGACAGTTAGATGGGCCCTGGATTATTATCGTTTCCCAGAACAATAAAATGAGAAATGGTTGCACGTACAATGAAATGATCCATTAGAAAATTAAAAATTAATAAATTATTGGAAGAATGACTAAAATCTCTAAGCTAGTCAGCAAACATCCTAAACAGCTTTTAAGTAACTAGATTGCGCAGCAAAATCCAGCAGCAAATGAACTGAGATAGTGAGGCGCGGTCTGTAAAGGCTCGTTGAGGACGTAAGTGACGACATGCTCGAATCTGTCTGCAGAACTTCGAGCCTCACCCCCGCTGCTGCACAGAGTGCTGTTCGCATGATTATTCAAAATTTATTCAAACTGAACGTGTCTGTCTCATTTCTAAACCGTGCCAAATTTGACACTGCACGTGCTTGGGCCCTCGCCAAGTGTGAAGTATATGGGATGAACGACTGTCGAGATATGCAAAGGACACGCGTACGCACGCTTTATTGGTGGATCTGGGAAAATGGAAACAAATATGATGAAGTATTGCTGGTCGGTACACAGTCAGATCCATAAACATTTGGACTGAGACATATTTTACACTATTTTAGCTTTGTATGCCTTTACTGTTCATTGGAAAAGAAACAATCAAGAAATGCGTGACTTTCAGCTTCAGACTTCAGTTTAAAGGTCGTCTCAAGAATATTGTACGAACCATGTCGGAATTACACCAAATTTAGGCTCAGCCCGAGCAATTTTAGGGGCTCAAAAGTAAACAAACTGACATAATCATCATTTTTAATTCTCAGTGGCAAACCCTTGGCAGTCAGTGACTGCCTTAAATCAGGAACCAGCGGGAAGAGCAGCGGGCACTGGGCAGTCTTTTTGCTTCACAGCGAGAAGGTTTTCTGTTTGAATCAGTCCAGAGGCCTTTCTTTGTAGAGTTTGTGCATTTTGTCCCCAGTTATTTACTTCATCTTGCTCCATCTACCGACCCTGAAGAGTGGTCTTTGTCAGTGCTGCCCTGTTCATATTAACCCTTAGAGCACTGAAATAATTTTTTTAAGAGTATAAATTTAGTTATCTTGTGCTGTTATTGAAAACCTATCATGTGGCGACTTGTTTAAAAGATCTCCCATGCGGGAGCTCTTTTAAACAAGTCGCCACATGATAGGTTTTCAAAAGCTCTGATTTTGATGTCTTGCATCATTCAGCAACGACGGCTGCATTTAGCGCTCTAAGGGTTAAAGAGTAACCTGTTCTCCCGTCTCGCGCAAGGATGTCAGCATTTGTTTTTCCTCTCATCCTCTCTGCTGGTTGAAGAACACATCCTCAGTACTTCCAGGAACTGCACTCTCACGGCTCACGCCGCCGGGAAATCGATACTATCGATGTTTCCTCGCCCCACTTGCACTTATGCTCCCGCTCGATTCAGTGCGTGGCCTCCGAGAGTTGATGTCATCAGTTTACGTCCAGAATCCTGCTTTGCCCTGTGTACTGTGCTCAGCTGAGCGAGTGTACTTAAAATCAACTGCCCGAGCCGGCCTGAAGAAATTTTCCGACTATACTTCCCTCCAGCAGTGCAGAAGGTCAGGCCCAGTCAAGATGAGCATTGCATCATGGGTAGCCTGTGCCACAGAGCTGTTGGCTCAAGCGTGGAGAATGTTTTTGAGTTGGGTGCTGAATGTTTTCACTCAAAGCTGAGCCTAGACGGCGGTAAATCTTTCCAAAGCGTCGCAGTGATTTTTATCAGAAGGGACGAATTTTCCGAAGTCTGCTCCTCGGCCTGGCCGTGTCACATGTTTGGAAGGCACTGCGCTTTTTTTTTTTTTTCTTCCGTGCCTGTTGTTAATGGAACTGCAAGCTGTCTTTAATAGCCCAGGACGTTTTTTTAGCCTCTGTCAAAAAGTCAAGGGTGAAATGAGTTCTGTAAAACTTGGGAGAATTGATGTACAATACATGAATAAAATAATGGATTTTTTCAAAAGGCCAGACAACTTAAGCCAGAGCTTAAAATTTAGGGGAATACTGAAGAAATTTGCCAGAAATGTAGTCATTTGACAAACGGTTGGAGTTTTTGAGGGAGAGAGACTGTTGGCAGACATATTCACACACAGGGCCAAAAACTGATCAAATATTCAGTATGTCCTTCCCCGTTCCCTGCTTCAGCTCCGTCAGTGTCACAAAGAGTATTTACAGTGCATATATCTCTGAATACCACCAGGAATTGATTTTTTTTTTATTCCAAGAGTGGGCAGACCCTGAGAGATTGCGGTAGAAGTTAAGCTGGCTTCCTCCATTGTTTATGGCTGACTGTGCACAAACACAGTGTGCTTTGGATTTTTATCTCCAAAAAGTGAAGCATGAGGATTTTTCAAATCATCTTACTGCCAAAAAATAAAAATTAAAAACACCCAGCTGTCAGCAAATAATTGAAGGTGGTTGGAAAAAACAATTCAAACGTACATGCATAAGTATGCATACACTTGTTCACAGGCACGTACAAGCACACACGTACTCACACACAGTCAGATACAGATGAACATATATGTGCAAATGGCATGAGAATTGTTAACCAATATACCAGAGACGCGTGCAAACACAAATACACATGCTCTCACGTATGTGTACACACACAAATGCTCGTGCACACACACACACACACACACACACACACACACACACACACATGGAGTACTCAAGCGGATAGCACACTCACTCCCTGGTGTTAAGGGACTCCGATTGGTTGGGCAGTGAATGGGATACCTGTGCAAAGTCTTTCTCCTGAGATTGTGAGTCATGTCTATGGAGTGTCTGATCCCCACTGGAATATTCATGCGGATAGTGAAGGACAGTGCTTGAATAATTAATTTTTTTGCAATGCATAATCGGGTTCCTCTGCTCCCATTCTGTTAGTTTGTGGTCCAACATTTTGTCCTATGTAAGCCGTGGCTCTCTGTGTTAGTTCTCTAGTGCTCCAGGACAAACAGCTCAGGGTTAGGAAAATCCAGGAGCTCGGTTATTGACCTACGTCAAACCTCGTCTGTCCTGTTGTCTTTAGATGCTGTTACTGAGGCTGTCCAACTTCTGCTTTTGGAGGGAAATGTTTGGGCTAAGCCCCTGAGCCCAATCTCCTACACTCTGAGATTGATTGGCTTTGGCTGAAACCAAACTCAACCTGAACAAAATTCAATTAAGTAACCAAATTATGTGTCAAAGGAGAGAGAGGAATGGCCTCATTTACTTTTTCCTAAATGACAGTACACAGCAGCTGTTCTGTTAGAAGTTATGATTGCTGTGTTTGTTCATTTAACGCTCACCCTCTGCCAAGGCTAACCTGTGGGTAACCTGACTCATTGGAAAATGGCTTCTGTCTGGAAGTTTGTAAAGCTATTCCTTCACTGCCAAAACTTGTATTCTGTCATTGCAACAACTAAAAAAATTAACCTTATGATACATCAGTACAAGTGGAAACACATTGCTCACCAATTGCAAAGTAAACAGGAGGCATTCTCAAGGAATTTCACTGACAATATCTACAGCTAAATTTGCTATAAATTTACACTTTTACCATCGGTTCATATGCAGAAATGTCCTGTTCCGGATTCAGTCCTGGCATTTGTCATCTTTTGTAATCCTTTTGTGAGATAAACTTGAAGAAAGAGGTCAGAGGTTGGTTCTGTACTTCTGCATATGTAAAAACCCATGTGGCTGAGACTGTCTTCAGGCCAGTTTGGTTCAAACCTCTTTTATCCATTAGAGGGAAGCAAATGCTTTCCAGCAGTGTGTGGCATGTCTGATGTCAGTTCTGTAGTGCCGCCTCAGTGACCAGCGTGACAAGGGGTGTATTTTCTTTGGCAAAGTTTTGCTCAGTCAACTTTTAGTCACACAGTGGATATATAATCACCGTTTGGTTTGTAATTTGTCATTTTCCTTTGGTTTTTTGGGAAGATCATAAAAATTCCTCCAACTAATTGTGCTTCAGGAGTTCTCCACTAGAGGGCGACAAAGAACAAGCAGAGGTTTGATATCTGGAGGACACTTGTGACCGCGGCGAAGATGGACATATTGTTGTTTGTATTACTGCATGGTGCCGTATTTTTTGGGAATGTATTTTGACATTGATCATTGCACTGCATTTCGCCTTTACTGATTATGCGCACTATATGGTTCAGTGCTGTCCGCATTTGCAGGGATTGTATCAATGTTGTGTTTTCTTGCGAATTGTGTAACTTGACTCACTTGATCAACAGCTTCAGGAACTTCTTTCATTGAGTGAATGGTCTTGGTAATCACTGCCAACTGCCTCTCTCTCCTCTCCCCCCCTCTCTTCCCCCCGTGTAGTGAGTTTGTATCTTGGTTGATGGAGAGTGGGGAGATCAGTAAGGCGGAGGAGGGTGTGAATCTCGGTCAGGCCCTGCTGGAAAACGGCATCATCCATCATGGTGAGACCAGCATCATCTCACTCTCTCTCTCTCTCTCTCTCTCTCTCTCTCTCACTCTCTCTCTCTCTCACTCGCCCTGATCACATACATATTAAGCCAGGGGACCCCAATCTTTCCCAGAAAGGGCCGGTGTGGGTGCAGGCTTTCATTGCAACCAAGCAGCTACACACCACCTGATGCTACTAACCAAGCTCATTAGCAAAGAGTCCGGGGGTTGATTAGCAGTATCAGGCGTGTAGCTGCTTGGTTGCAGTGAAAACCTCCACCCACACCGGCCCTTTCTGGGTAAGATTGGGGCCCCTGTATTAAACCATCCTGATATGTTCATGTTATGCCCACATACTCAATGATTCAGTCTCAGTGAACTTTAAAAATCATCTCCAGGCTTTTTAAATGACTCAAATAGAGTCGGATACCTTGTTCCACGGAGTTATTACTCAAAAAGAAAATTCACGTTTACCACGTAAATATCAGAGATATGGAATCAATTTTTACAGATATCATTGCAGTTCTGGTATTAACTGAATGACTATTTTTCATGGGAGTACACCTAATGGTAGATTGCCATTGGTATTCTGAGTTCTCATTGGTTCTCAGATTTTTGCAAGAAAATTACGTGTGAGCAGGCTACTCTTATGCTGAGTATTGAAATTATTTTACGCCGAGAAACAATCTATACCTATTACTCGTCTTTAATTTGTTGGTTTTCTGTTGCATGTTCTCTAATTGCCTGTCTTTATATCTCTCATCATCACGGTGCCAGTGTCCGATAAGCACCAGTTCAAGAATGAGCAGGTTATGTACCGCTTCAGGTATGACGATGGGACTTACAAGGCCCGTAGTGAGATGGAAGACATCGTGTCGAAGGTATGAGCCGGCCCATCTCCCAGACCCCTCCCCTCACAGTAACCCCACCCTCCCATCATTCCATCACTTTAGCTTTGCATCTCTGACCAATGGGTACTCAGCTAAGTTTCTGACTGGCAGCAGTGTGGCAGTACTATGCCGACCAGAGGTACAGCTCAGTGTACGCTGTCAGTTAGCCCAGCCTCAAACTTGCCTAGTCAGTTGTGTGTTTCTTTAACAATGGTACACAAAAATGGTGACAAAAGCTAGAACAAAAATTCAAGCACTCTAATAAATTAATTTCCATTTTGTAAGGACTATAGCACTGCTTTCAATTCATACTTTTTTATTTTTCAATTCCCGTGTACTAGTTTTGCTTGTTTGAATGCCCGATATGGCTGTCATATGAACATGTAAACATCACAGTTTCTTGTCTTTTTTTAAAATTGGATTCATATTATTTTAATGCAAAATGGATATCTGGGGTTGGAAATTAGTTGTTAAGGTAAAATTGTCCTCAAGAAATTCTCTTGATTGAAGGGCATTGATCAGCAGGCAGAAATGACGTGGTGAGAGCTGCCCGCCTGATCAGAGATTTTACCCTCAGTAAAAGTTATCAGTTGAATCCTACTGGTCTATAAGGCTAGTTCATCATCTTCTAATCGCTAACCTTAGTTTTTTAAATGTAATTGGTGACAGAGAGCAGCTGTGCAGGTTAACGTTTAGTGGCCATTGAGGCATGGAATAAGACTTGTATTACACTGCAATAAAACTTGTTTAACGCTGGAATAAAACTTGTATAACACTGGAATAAGGCTTTTATAACAGTGAAATAAGGCCTTTATAACACTGGAATAAGGCTTGTATAACATTGGAATAGAGCTTGCATAACACTGGAAGAAGGCTTTTATAACAGTGAAATAAGGCCTTTATAACACTGGAATAAGGCTTGCATAACACTGGAATAAGGCTTGTATAACACTGGAATAAGGCTTGCATAACACTGGAATAAGGCTTGCATAACACTGGTATAAGGCTTGTATAACACTGGAATAAGGCTTGCATAACACTGGAATAAGGCTTGTATAACACTGGAATAAGGCTTGTATAACACTGAAATAAGGCCTTCATAACACTGGAATAAAGCTTGTATAACACTGGAATGAGGCCTTTATAATACTGGAATAAAACTTGTATAACACTGGAATAAGGCTTTCATAACACTGGAATAAGGCCTTTATAACACTGGAATAAGGCTTGCATAACACTGGAGTAAGGCTTGTATTACACATTTGGACTGTTTCCCTTTTTAGGGTGTCAGGCTGTATTGTCGACTTCACAGCCTCTTCACTCCTGTTGTCAAGTAAGTTTCAGTGCAGTTGCAATGTACTTTATAAAGAAAAAATATGTCATTAAAATAATTTAGCCTAATTTGTTTGAGGGGTGTTTCATGAAGCCTGAATGTTAAGCTAATAAACAAAAATAGTTTTGAGTCATATCTGCGATTTGCTTATTTGCTATGAAGTTAGAAAGCTGAATGAACATCCTCTAAGGATGTGGTGATTCCATATTTTTTGCCAGGGGTTGTATGGCATTACCATTCCTTTTTCGCTACACATCATGTGTATTTAGTGACTGAAGACATGGGGTGATTAAATGAGTCTGGTGTAATTTTGTCCCGTTTTTCTGGGAGATAAGTCTTAAGGTGTTCAACAGTTTGGAGTCTTTGTTGCTGCATTTTGCATTTCAAAATGCCCCACACATTTTCTACTGGGGATAAATCTAAACAATTTCACGCAGACTCACTCTGTGAGGAGGAGATTTAAGAAAGTAAGCTCTCATATCATGAAGACTCGGCTGTTCCCAGTATCGGATCGTGAATCTTGCCAGAGACTTGTTTACCGCGACAGACATTTTCCATTTTTTGATGTGGTTCACAAAAGATTTTGCCACAGAACTCGCAAACCAAGAATTATTTGTTTGAAATAAAATCATTAATTTAGTTTTCATATTTTGATATGCTCCCCTTCTACTGGGATAGACGCCTCAAAATGCTCTCATCTAGGTTATAGATATTTGCGGCTGAATTCATAATTCGGTTTTATATTCTGCAATGCAGGGACCGAGACTACCATCTGAAAACATTCAAGTCCGTGGTTCCAGCCAGTAAACTGGTGGACTGGTTAATTTCTCAGGTAAGTGCTGTAAACGTTGAGCCTGCAACTGAATTCAGATTTGAGATCAAAATAAAATGATAAAGGTTAGAGAAAAGGACCCCTCCCCACACTCTGTTTGCACTGTTTGCATACTTTATAATGCCAATACTGCCCACCAGTGTTACACTTGCACTACATGGCTAAAAGAATGACTCCTACTCTTGAGTTCTCGTGACTCTTTTTACTAAGGGACTCCAGCTGTGATCATGTGACTGCACAGCTGTTTGACTGTGTTTTTTGTACCATTTCTTCAACTGCAGGGAGATTGTGCGACTCGTGAGGATGCTGTGACTCTGGGCATCGAACTCTGCAACAGCAGCTTTATGCACCACGGTCAGTAACTCCTGAAAAAATGTGTCCTTCAGTCTTTTAGAATTATTTTAACCCCTTAGACTCTAACTTTTCACTCAAGTTTTTCGTTTAGTAGGTTCAGAGTCAAAAAAGGTATTTTTTTCCATTTTGTAGGAAAATGTCACATACAGTACATATTCTGTATCTGCTGGTTGCAGCGTTTCACTGAAGCTACATCACACTTATATTGAGAGAAACATTCAAACTCAGGACGCCATATTTCTAAGGCCACAGCATCACATCAAATGGATGAATGAACAGGTCATTCAGTCTGTGTGGAGCATTACAGCTTATGTTATTGAGGAATAATGCTGGAATCAAGGCGCGGTTTGTCTGCTGATCGCTCTGTCCCTGGATGCTAACTGTCCTCATTCTATCTCTCTCTCTCCAGTGCTGGAAAAGAGTGAATTTCGGGACGATTCACAGCTATACCGCTTTTATGCGGACGAAGAAATGGACGGCACCAGCCCAAAGAACAAGCCGTCGAGGAATGACTTCAAGCTCATTGAGAACATTGTGGCAAAGTCACTGCTGGTAAGGACCCAGCCAATCAGTGAGCGCCATCCGTGCCTACAAAATAAACTGATGCACTGCTTTCCTCTCAGGGCAATTCGCCGAGACCGGGAGAGAGACATACAGTGTCCTACACTGGCCCCCTCGGGAAATGTTAGCTGAAGAGGCTATGGAAAATATGGCTGAACTTTTATTAAAAGTATTAACATAAATCTATCCTTTGATTAAAATTTAAAAATAATGATTGAAGAAAACAATTTCCTTAAATAATTTTCCGAAAATGATTGCATCCCCCCCTCAGAAAACCTCATTATTAAAGTCTAGTTGAAGCATACTCCCGTACATATTTTACTTTTTAAATTTTCCATAATGATGCAGCCGTGAGAAGAAGGGGTGCTGGAACTCAAGAGACTGCACCCCCACTGCTAAGGGGCTGAAGTATGCTATATTCTCACTGTGGCCCATGGTATATGATGTCACTAATACTCACAAAAATGTGTTTTGCTACAATTGAAACCTAAGAAAAATTATGAGAAATGCCAAAAAATTTTTTTCCCATGAAAGTGTCATTTCTGGGGCTCCATGGGCTCCCATTCGCTCTGGACTATTTCGCGAGCACCCCCTATGAAACAGAACGCTCTGAGAATGGGACTTCTTCCGTTGTAGAAATTCTCTGGTACCTCACAACGCTAATCACTCGGAACTTCTGGGCAGGTTCCGCTACTTCTCATCAAGCCTTGGATGTGTGACAGAAAGTTGATATGTTGCTCCGCCTGACATTTCTTTGCCGGAAGACCGTTTTACGCAGTTGTCTAAAATCCGCGCACTGCATCGCCAACCAAAAATGGAGGCAAAACTGACCTAAGCAAAATCTAGGTGTGGCGAAGCTTCTTCTTATCTTAACACAAGAGGCAACACAATGTTTTCACCAATTTGACATCGAACCCAACGCTGCTGCCACTGGACGCCGCCATGTGTGTCCAGAACAAAAAAAGTTCCGGCTTGTGCCTTCCGCAGTCACTCATCCGAGGTTTGATGAGGAACGAATCGGCCGAGGTTTGCCGAGTGAACCCAAATAAAACGAAGGCACCACCTTGTGGCGCTATGTGGTATTGCAGTAAAATCGCACTGACTCTAATCTGACCATAGCCTGTTCCCCGCGGTGATAATAAAGCTGTCCTCGGACGTGCACAGCCGAAGAAACAACCAAACAATGTGATGATCTGAAACATTTGAGTGTGAAAAATATGCAAAAATAAAGAAAATTGGGAAAGGGGCTTTTTCACAGCATGTTTTTTTTTGTCACCTCTTTGTTTCATGAACATTCCTCTTGCCTTGTGTTCTTCAGATCCACCCGCAGGAGGAAGACTATGGTTTCGAGATTGAGGAGAAGAACAAGGCCATTGTGGTGAAGAGTGTTTGCAGAGGCTCTCATGCTGAGGTGAGGATGAGTTTCTGTCTCCATACTGACCCCGTCCCGAGCGTCCTCTCTCTCTGGGCACATTCATACACGTGCGCCTGCAAAAACATCCACACATGCACAAGCACACACTTACGCAAACATACACACGCATGCTGTTTCACAAACTTACATACACACACATGTATACTCAAACATGCAAGCACACTCGCGCATGCAGGTACACAAGCACTCTTACACAAACACACTTGTACACAAATCTACACAAACATATTCATACATGCTTGAACACAAACCCACACACACATGGGCACCCACAAACATGCAAGCACACACGCGAATGCTGGTATTCAAACACTTTCATACAAATGGATGTGCACAAACATACTCTCGCATGCACGGACAGAAACATACACACAAATACACACACACATGCTCGTGCTCAAACATGCTTGCACACGCACATGTACACAAATATACCTACATATACACGCACACACAAACCCACGCATTCATCCGTGTACACATACACTAACACAAACATACACACGCATGCGCGTATTTAAACATACTCTTATGCACGCATCATGCACAGAAGTGGACAAACATATATACATTCACACATGCATGCACCTACACACTTGTGCAACTATGCAAATATGCATGCACTCATTCACTCACATACACATGCACACGTACACACGTGCGCACATACACACACATTTACATGCATTTTACATGGGCACACATGGCCATGTGAAGAGGGCTCCGACACTCGCTCCTCCTGTGAACTCCACTGATCTCAGAACAGTGGACAGCGCCCCATCATCTGCGCTCCCTGTCAGCTGTACTGATCTGAGAACAGTGGACATGATCATATTATGAGTACGCCCTCCCTCCTGCACTGATGTCAGAACTGTGAACTGAGTCCCATTATAACTGCACCCTTTCGACTCGACTGATCTCAGAACAGTGAACGGAGCTCCATTATTGGCGCTTCCTCTCTACTCCTCTGATCTCAGAGCAGTGCCGGAAGTCCTACAATGTCCTTCTTTTTGACTTGCTGATACCAGGACAGTGCTGTTCACGTTACAGCGACATTGCCCCCATATATCATACCTTCCTCACCTACTTGTCAAAATGTGTATGGGAACCAGTTTTGAGTGTGTGTGTGTGTCTGTGTGTGTGTGCGCGCGTGTGTGTGTGTGCGTGTGCATACATGTTCTGGTTGTGTATGGTGTGCTTCTCTTAATGTGTGCTTGTGTATATGCATTCATATGACTGGTGTATGCACGTGTATTTATGTGTGTGTGTGTGTGTGCGCGCTGTACTTGCAGATGGCTGGGTTATTGACAGGCCGGAAAGTCTACAGCATTAATGAGGACCTGGTGTTCGTGAGGCCATTTTCTGAGGTGGAAGCCATGATAAACCAATCCTTCTGTCACCGACGCTCCCTCCGGCTGCTCGTGGCCACCAAGGCGAAGGAGTGAGTCTGTGCCCCCCTTCACTGTACCCCAAATTACCCCTTACCCCGCCCAATTACCCCCTCCCCCGGACATACTTACCCCCTCCGCCTGCCCTACTGTTATCAGCACAGGTGGAATAAATGAAGCGTTTCTTACACCTCCACCCCGGCGATGGCCATGGCCAAAGGCGTTATGTTTTCGGTCAAATATATGTTCTTACAAAAAGAACCACCACTTTTATGAAATCACACATGAACTTTAATGTTTTATTTTCAAGAGATTTTATCTTTTGTTAATTTTCATTATGGGATATACACTTAAGTTAATTCAGGTTTTGGTGATCAGATGTGTCATTTGATATTTGATTGGTGTGGTCATTTCATACTTTAAATATGGTACAAAATTAACTTGAACAATTTTTGAAATTTTAATAAACATGTCTAATAGATTTCTCTGTACATGTACCAGGAATGAGTGACTGCTGATTTTGAGTCTCTCCCTATTCCATTCCAGGATTGTGAAAATACCAGATTGTCCCGGCTCTCTGTCCTTCAAAATTCAGGGCTCCGCCCCTCCATATGTGCTTGCAGTGAAGAAAGGTAGGATCTGAAACCCTATTGGCTACAACCAGTCATCTACAGCCAACTCATGGGGGCAGGGGTATTGATGACCATGTCCTCTTGTCCATGATCTTGCAAAACTCTGAGCCTAGCGGGGAATTACTTTGGTTACTTGATTAATTGATTACTTTGCACACTCTTTGTGATCTCACATAAGCAGATTGAGAGACATCTTTAAATCTTTCTCTTGCCTGATAAACCCATTCCTCCTTGTACCCTCTGTCGAGAAACCAATGTATTAGGTCTACTATACGACTCATCGCTACATATCGGTCAACTTTTTATGAGTGGTCTTAGATGGAAAATGTTGTCGGGTAACATTCCTCTACAGGTAGTGTTTCTATGTTTCAAAAGATATTTTCAAAAAATTAAAAAATATAAAAATGGTCATCTGAAGATGTGCTAAAATAGAGCTCTGCACCATTGTACTAATGTGGCCATATATTTTTTTGGGTATACTTCATCACATGTGTTCGTGAGTGAGTCATTTTATAAAGCATGTAGATAAGTCTCCATGTTTATTGAGGTACTGATATTCAATGTATTCTGTACCAGCGATCAATAACATTTCAAGGTCAGTCAGACTCTGTTGGTAAAAATAAATACAGTAAAAATATAAATAGGTTTTATTTAACCTCTTGAACCCAAATGCCCCCTAGAGGTAGCGCTGACACTACAGGATTTACATTAATCCATCAATTTCATAATTTACTAATATATAATCAGCAAAGCACATTAACATTATCATTCAGAATCCTTAAGGGACATCCATTCTTGATAACGAAGTCATTGGTTCGTTCAAAATATCAAGTTCTAGCCTTAATAACAACATTTCAACAATGGTGCTCACTCACCTATACTCATTGCAGGTTGCTGCCTTTTCCTAGTACATGTCCTGGTTAAGAGTCCAGGATCATAATAAGCCATGAAACTTGGTTTTGCAAAATCTTGAAGAAATTGGGATTCAAAAAAAAAAATCATATGACTTTTTTTATTTATTAGCTGTATTTTTATTGGCTGGGATTATTATTCATTGACCCATTCAGATTGGCAAATGTGCCAACCCATGCATGATATAGACAGTAGTTCAGCTTTGTAACTGCGCTCAGTTGAAGTTGATTCGGCGGCACATTTTGTGACTTTATCACCCAAGCATGTACTAGAGTTGCACAGTAAGGTTAGCAATCATGCAGACCCAGGTCTTTGGTTTCCTATCACAGGCTCTAGCGCTGCCTCTGCTGGTCTTCAGCCCGGACAGTGTATTCTTAAAGTCAACGGCAGCAGTGTAAACACCGGCGGTCGCCTGGAAGTCCTGGAGCACTTCTCAGCTCACCGGAGCTCCCAGCATCCTCAGGAACCAGTGAGAGCCCCGGCAGCTAAGGCTCCGAAAAACATCAGGCTTTCTCTCAAACACCATGAAATGTCAGATGACCTCTGTCTGTTAACCCTTAAAGCTCTAGCTTTTCACTCAAGTTTTCTCTTCATTTGGTTCAAAGTCAGAAAAGGCATTTTTTTATATTGTAGGGCAATGTCACATAGATTTTCTGTGTCTGCTGGTTGCAGAGCCTCATACTGATATTATTAGAAATATTCAAACTGTCATGGTTTCCATTCAGAAATAGTTTCATATTTAAGGTTCCCCCGTCCTCAAACAATTGGAAACCACGACAAAACCCAGCAGGCCGCAGCGTTATATCAAATTGAAAATGTCTTGATCTTGAACATCATTTTAATACACATTTCCCTGTAATTCAGCAGGACATATTTAGGATCGTTGGAAACCTTGAGATCTGCACTAGAATTTAAAATAGACCTGAGGCTTCACAGGTTTGAAAACGGCAGCAGCATTTGACAAACCCATATATTGGTCCTTAGGTTTTATAGGGTTAAGTAAGTCAATTATATGACTGCAGTGAAGATTGAATGGGTTATTTCCTGATCTTCAGGTGCTGGCCGAGTGCAAGGTAACCTGATTATCGGTGGAGGGTAGCGTAATGCATGTGTACACTGATTAGAATAATTATGGTCATCAATCCTCATCAGGTTCTAAGGCCTGGAAAATATTCAGAGGCAACTTTAAGTGCCTGTATGCTTACCCTGCTGACTGTTGCCCTGCCTGGCTCGTGCTAAATTAAGGACCGCTCTCTCCTCTGTTGCAGCAGGGACCCTCCCAGTGGGTGTACAGGACATTCAGAGATGCTGCAGAGGAACGAGCTCTGCAGCCTGACAAATTGGAGATTGGCTCAGAAAACATCGCAAATGGAGCAGGTATGCGGTCAGGCAAGACCTTGCAGCCTATGCAAAAACCACTGCTGACCCAGAGGAAAATAAAGGTACATGTTACACTTAACAAAAATGGCTTGATGCCCCCCCAGGCCTTCGGGAATTATATTCTTATGATTGATGAGTCAACATTGGAATTTCGGGCAAACATTGGGACCTGTTCCATTTTGTATAACACTAATTTAACATTCTATAGCAAGAGCATAATACCAACAGTAGAACATGGTGGTGGGAGTGTGATGGTGCGGGGATACTTTGATGCTTTGAACCATGGATTCTGCTCTCTGCCAGAAAGTCATGAAGGAGAATGTCCGGTCATCAGTCCGTCCTCTGAGGTGCAAGCGCAGTTAACTTATGCTACAAGATGCTGATCCAAAGCACAAAAGCAAGTTAACCTCTGATTGGCTCAAAAGAAACAAAATTAGACTTTGTGCGGCCTTATCTATGTCCTGACTTGATCTCTCTATTTAGATGCTGTGGCAGGACCTTAAACGGTCATTTAATTCTCTAAAACCCTCCAATGTGGCTGAACTACACAGAAAAATGAGACATAAATATTGTAAAATTGCTCCACAGTGATATGAATGACTGGACTTCTGTTATTGGATGCGTTTGGTTACAGTTGCTGCTGCTAAAAGTGGCTTAAGTTCGTATTTTCCACCTTTATGAAGGACTGGAGAAAAAGATCTTTTTTATGGGTAATATTAAGATGATGGTCCTGTTTTTCTTCTTTGGTGATACCTTCAGGTTTCATGCATGTTTTTGTTCTGTTGATGAAATACTGATCCTTTAATTCTGATTCACTTGAACCAAAAACCAAAATGACTGGGTGCCTTGCCTTTTCAGTTACTTCATACTTCGGCTTTTTCATTAGGTGTCGATTGAATATTTTTCACATCTCTGAAAGGAGTGAAATGATTAGCGATGACATTGAGGACTGGAGCCCATTGGAGACCTGCCTGCCTTGTCGTTTGTTAATGTTGTTGGTTGTTTTCTTACAAAATTAGCTCTCTCCTCCTTTAGATCCTTTGAAGGGGCTGGAGCGCTTGTCCGTCTCGGATATCGACAGTCCTCTGATCAGCCTGACGGTGGATAACGGTCATCTGGAACATGGCGTCATGTATGAGTACGTCAGCACTCCAGGCGTGAAGAGCCACGTGCTGGAGAGAATGGTGGAGCCCAAGGGCTGCTTCAACCTCACAGCGGAGGTATTGGACCCTCAGGCGGTCGGGCCCTCAGTCACGTCCTGCAACCTCGGGAGTTTCTGACGGAGTTTCATCGTTCACATGCATTCACGGAATGGCATGCCCTAACGTACAATATCACAGACTGTCCTTGCTACACTCATCCATGATGTATAAACTTGGAGCTCCACATCAGTGGTGCGGCTCTGCTTAGTACGTCAGTTCAGTCCTCGAAGTTAGATCGTTGCCTTCGGTATTCTCTGTTTGGGATTTGTGTGCAGCACTTGTGTGATCTGATGCCAAATTTGAGTTGTTTCTCTGTGACTCCACCCATGAGATATTGGAGGCGTTTGCGAGGGAAGACGACGTCTTTGTGAGCAACTGCAGTCAGCTGATCTCCAGGAGTGTCCGCATGGTCTCGATGCCGCAGTACGAGTTCCGCAGTATCTGCGACAGCAAGCTGCAGGAGATCCAAACGCGCCTCTCCAGCTACCAGCAGGTGACTGTTCTAACTCCGCAACACCCCCCTCTTCCCTCTGTCTTAAACATCTCTCTGACCACTGAGCACCATGCATCTGCCAAGCCCCATTTAATGCCATTTCTCCACTGATAAGCCTCCCAAATTGCTGATTTTTCATAAAAAAGAAAGAATAAGAAAGCAGTAGATTAAAGGCTGTGATTATAATCAGGCAAAGGTGAGATAAAGTCTGTCCCGAGCCCATGTGACTCATCAGGCCAGCGCTGAACTCCAGTTTCTGTAGCATGAAGCGACCAGGAGTATTGCTCCTCCCCCTGGATGGGATGATAGTCTATCGCAGGTTACCCCCCAGCTCTTAGTCAGCTTTCCCAGTACCCAAGTGTAACAATTACAATTTTCTGGTACCCAATTATACACCTGGGTGAAGTGAGGCACTGTGGGAGTGAAGTGTTTTTGCCCGAGAACACACTGCGAAAGCTGTGGCAAGGGCTTGAACTCAGGACCTTTCGATCCCAAGTCAAGCACACTTAACCATTGCGCCATCACGTGTGTTAAAATACAGTCTTAAGGTTTGTGATATTGTTTGGAGCAATAGAAATCTCTAATCTAGAGATTCTTCCTGCCAGTTTGCTCAGGAGCTGAGGGACACAGCCAGACCCACTTTTAAGCAGGCCGGCAGCTCTCTCCACCAGCTGGGCTGCATGGACTTTGTTCCCTCCAACTGCCACGTCAACCTGATGCAGGTGTCCTGTCCCAAGAGCGCCACCACTGCTGGGCGTCCCTTCAGCATCCGCTTTGGCCGAAAGAATTCCCTCTTAGGCCTGGACCCTGACCAAGGTAGGCTCCTATTCTACACCTTGACCCACAATTATGTCTTCAGAGCTTTGACGTTTTTTTCTTGATGAAAGGTTTAGTGCTGTGGCTTGAGGGAGTTTCAGTGTTTACTTCTGTGAGAGCTTCGGTGCTCAGACACTGGTGAACTTCAGTGTTCAAACTTTTGCGAGCTTCTGTGTTTGGGTGTTAGTGAGCTTTAGTGTTTCGGCTTTAGTGAACTTCTTCCTTCCAGCTCTAGTGTGTTCCTGTGTTCCTGCATTATTGCTCTTATGTGTTTCAGCTTCAGCGCGCTTCTGTGTTCCCTCTGTAGTGAGCACTTTGAGTTTGTCTCCACTCATCCACCCCTGGGGATGCGCGCCCCACAACTCTGTGCAGGCTTGCCAAAAATGCTCGTGAACACCTTAAATTGGCGCAAAAACAGCTGAAACTTGGGAAAATTGAAAAATCAGCTTTGTTAGTCTCTGCCTATGCCAATGCTCAATTTACAGTTACAGTTTCAGATTGATTAGCCAGCTCACTGAAGAGAAGAATGGACTCAGGCAAAAGGACTGACTGAGCTTTCCTCATTTTATTGTCAGATAATGTTATCATTTGTTTTCTCATAGTATTTTAGTACATCTCCTGTCAGGAGTGCCAATAATTCTGGAGCACACTGTATATTATAATCTTTCGGGCTAAAACATTAAAACCAATCACAGATGAAGCACGTAAGATTTATTCATTTTGTAACAATGATGCATGGCAAGGTTTGCAGGCAACCTTAGACGGTTAGGTAACAGTATTTCTCGCAGTCCACGTGCTGTATGTGGGGAAAATGGTCCCAGAGCAACTTTGACAAGGTCCAAAACAGTATGGCGAGAGGAGCGGGTCAGGGCATCGCTGCAGCAGCAAGGCGTTTGGGTGCCCTCAGTCAGCGATGACGAGCGTCTACCTGCAGCGGTCCGAGGACGGACAGACCATGAAAGTCGGGCGCCCGAGACTCATTGCTGCACATTGAAGGCTATCCTGCCTGGTGTGAACTGACAGAAGGGATATTGCAGCACAAGTTGTGGAGAATTTGAATGATACTTACCTGAGGAATATGTCACAACTCACAGTGCACTGCGCCCTGCTATGCATCGTGCTTCGGAGCTGCAGTGCAGTTTGATTGCCCATTCCAACTCCGGTCCACTGCCAAAAGTGCCTACAGTGGGCAGTAGTAGTGGTTTATTGGCCTGAAAAGTCTGTATACAGCGTCATAATGTAAGTTACCATAGCGTGTGTGACAGTTCCATCGTAGCTCAAAGTGTATGAGTGTCACAACTGGACGGTGGAGTGACTGAAGGAGGTCAGCTGGTGCAGTGAGTCCCATCTTTTACATCATGCCCATGGGCTGGGTGCATGTGCACCGTTTACCTGGGGAAGACATGGCATCATAATGCACTGTGTGAAGAAGACAAGCTGGGGGGGTGAACGTGGTGCGGAACTCTGAGCTGGGAATTCAACTGGACATCGGTTTGACAGAGGTGTCTTGATGGCACGAGGGGAACCAACATAATATTTCCCTGGTGGTTTTAATGGTTTGGCTGATCTGAGTATATCTCTGCAGTATATTCGATTTTCATAATTTACCTCTGGGTGTTGCCACCGTGCTTCAGTGTGGAATAAATATGCAAAATAAATAATAAAATTGCTGCCTTGTGTTTGACCTCTGATTGCGGGGTCACCTGTGCTGTTCTTCCCTTCACAGCTGGCCTGAACCCCATGTGCCACACACAGTACTGTGTGACCAGCATGGCTGCCCCCTGCTGGAGCTGCGAGGCGCTGCAGGACAAGGAAGATGATCTTGGCGAGATGGAAAAGGGAGGCGGGATCCAGGCAGATGAGGGGGCGGGCCTGAGCACTGGGGGCGGGCTCAGCCTTCTACTGAAGCAGGAAGACACAGAGGCCCAGGACGCTTACATACACCTCTTCAACCGTGTGGATGTCGCCCTGCGGGAGATGAAGCAATATGTGGCTCAGATAGATGCGTGAGTATCCCGAATGCTGTGTGATGTCACACGTTGGGTTTGTCCTGTTGGAGGCCATCACAGAGTAGTAAAAAACCCCAGCACCCATGCATGAAATCGCAAGCATGAATGGAGTGCATGATTTGCTGTATCAGTGCTTGTTTGGCCTGGAAATGCCATTTAATGAAACAGGAAAGAGTAAGCCTGTTCGAGCCTAGTGGCCCATCGGGCGGGTGCTTAACCCCGGTTTCCATGGCATGAAGCGGCTAGGAGTATTTCTACTCCCCCTGGATGGGATGCCAGTCCATCGTAGGTACTCCCCCCAGCTCTTAGTCAAGTTTCCCTGCCTATTTGCTGGTACCCATTTATACACCTGGGTGGAGTGAGGCGTGGAGTGTGGGAGTGAAGTGTTTTGCCCAAGAACACATCGCGAAGCTTGAACTCAGGACCTTACGATCCCAAGTCAAGCCTACTTGACCACTGCGCTATCACGTCTCCTCAAATAAATAAAACAGGGTAGCGATAAAAATTCATGCGGCGAAAAGACCCTGCTCATCAGTCCTTGTGGCTCTTGCTCTGTTCTTATGAGTGAATGGGCCCGATGGTCTCTTAACCCTCTGCAGCAGAGAAGTTGTAACCCTTAACACAGGCGTCTAAATGTTGCTGTAGTTGTAATTGTTCCTGCTGCACATAACCATATATTGAATATTCACGTGGTGATGGTTCCATAGAACTTTTCAAGAGATGGAATTCTTGAGACTGAAACGGTGGAATCGATGTGCATGACTCACATCTCCCATTAACCCTGATCCTCTACTAACCTGGCCTGTCTTGCTACAAGCAATATTCTGTAAGTATGAAAAAAATGTCTGGCCTCTCAGCAATAAGATTAAGCCATACAAACTCAAATGAACGTAAATACAGTAGTGAAGCAGTGCTTAGAGAAAGACGAAATATACACGATAAGTTCCTGTGCTGTCAGTCAACTATCAAAATCTCCTATTTCACATCAATGTAAATGCACAGTGTTTCCGTTGTCAGCACTATGAGAGGTTCCTTTGAAAATTCAGCATTCATTTTTTGCACCATTCGTGTGCCTTACGGGGGAAAAAAAATTATATTATATAGGGCTGTAACAATTCTGAACCGTAGTTTTTTTAAGGCGTAGAACCACCACCTGCTGCCATGGGGCGAACATCCAAGCTTTCCCTTTTCCTTTATTAAACCCGACGCAGGTTGAACGAAAGTGCCAAACATCAAAGAACACGAGAAATGCTTCCGGAAAAAAACCTGACTGACATCAGTATTTTTGCTGCATGGAGCCAAGTAAAGGACTACAGAATCGTCTCCTATTAACCAATTAGGCAACTCTAAGAAAAGTAAACCTGTTCCAGTTTACTTTTCTTGATTAGCAGTCAAATGGTGGATGTGTTTACTCTCTAAGTTGAATGAGTAGAGCTGTTTATTAAGACAGCATGTTTGATTGCTGCATTTTCAAATTTAAATGGCCGTAGAACAGCACAGATTTGCATGAACACGATTGCCATTGCCGCGCCATTTCGTGCAACTGTGATAATTCATATTCACGTTTCATGTTTTGTCAGAGATTAATGTTAATTTGCTGATGTATTGATACATTGATTGGAAACAGTGGTATTTATAAAACCTCATACCATTACAATGGAATTGTGATAATACACTGTGGAAGATAGCACAACGTACAACAGAGGTTGGTTTCACCTGCAAGTATTGCTAACACAAAGTCTGTTAGGTGAGTGAGCATTATTTTTCATTTTGGGGATTAGATAACATCAAATTGGAAATTTTATTGAATTTCTATAGCCTAACTTGCAGTTAGTTTTCCTTTTAGTTTGGAGACAGAATGCTTGGCGGTCATTTCTCGTCAGATCACCTAAAGGTGCGCATGTGACCTTCTTGGATTTTGATGGAAAAATTACAAAAATTTCGTTGAAGGCTTTAATGGAGAAATCCAAAGTTATTGGCCCCAGAATCCAATTGTTTTGGAATGACAGCACCTTAAAAAAAAAAAACCACTGTTTCCCCCATTTTCAGTATAAATTATGGATAGGCACTTTCAAGTGACTGGTCACTTGGCTAAGGCTGTGACCAGTCGGGTCAAGTGTAAAACCCTCACATATCTTCTTGGAGATGTTGTGTTCTGAAAACCAGGCCTGATGTTATCCTTACAAATGTGCAATAGTGTCAGTGTTTTGGTATGTACCCCGTCTTCACCCCTCATTGTGGTTTTTTTCTTTTCACCTTTGTCTTAATTTCATTCTTGAATTTCGGTCTTTCCCTTTACCAGTCTCCTGTCCTCCATCATGGAGCCGGCCCAACTGGAGGACTGCGATATCCCCGCTCTTGAAGAAGACTTGCCCATCGTGCTGGTTTCTGAGGAGACGGACCTGGACAAGGTCGAGTCCGGTGGGATCAAGAAGGTCTGCTTCAAGGTGACTGAAGATGACCAGGAGGACTCTGGGCACGACACCATGAGCTACAGAGACTCCTACAGGTCAGGAAGACTCTTTGCACCCCGGGGCTCAGAGATGCTAGCTGTGGTTTACAGGTGCCAGATGGGTCCACTTCACTTTGATCCGGTATTTGCATGATACCCAAGAGGTGTGTTACAGCCCTGCTGTTCTACTGGTCTGTGCTCGTTTGCTGATCATCAGGCAATGGGCGTGCCTTCAAAGATCCCATCATAATTGGATCTGATGGTTTTAATCTAATTAACTCTTCTTCTTTGGTGCAGCTGTGAAGAGTCATTTGAAGCGCATGAGGCCCACCTGTGTAGAGTATTGTTTAATAAACTGTCAAGTCTCATTTTAGCAGGCCGATGCTTGTTGGTAGTTGGTTGCTGTATTCTCTCCCTGTTTTGACTTTGTGTTCTTTGCAGTTATTTAATGTCCTTCCTTACACTGTCAAAAAAAATTACCAAGCATTTTAATCTTGTATTTAGAATTAAAATCTATTTCCATTACCTGTTTTCTCAGAAGAAGAAATTCTGCCACTTGATTTGAAGTAATTTTGACTCATTTCTAGGTTTGTTTGGGGGGTAAGATAATGTCACTGATCTGAATATTAGGCACATAGCTAAAACACTCCTGCATCACATGAGGGAAGGTTATTTATATCCACAAGTGCTTCATTTATACCGTTGTAGAACAATGTTCGAAATGGAGGCAGCTTTTTACTGTCTGCTAATTACCTTGAGTAGTTTTGTGTAAAGTGAATCAAAAAATGTGTTCCTTTATGAATTGCAAATACAACCTTTTCTTTTTTTCTCCTGTTTTAGTGAGTGCAACAGCAACCGGGATTCAGTCCAGTCCTACACCAGCGTGCGGAGTAACAGCTCCTACCTGGGCAGTGACGAGATGGGCTCAGGTAAGACCTGAAGGTCACCCACGAGGTCGTAGTGCGGTATTTAAGCTGAAAGAAAAGCAGGTGCTCAGTAGTCTAGACTGCTTAGGGAGGTAAAGAAGAAACACCATTGAATGCCTTTTCCGGTATACTTATCAATGCTATGCGAGCACATTTCAGCCTGAACGGAACAACCGATGGCTTTATATAATCAACTGGAGCTCTGAATTGTTTTCTAAGTTTTACAGGCACGAAATCATTAGTATAAGACCAATATGCTGCTTAAAAAATAGAGGTTTCGAGACAATTTTTAGATTTAACCTCAACTGTACCAAACGCAGGAACTGAAATGAGAGGGTTTTTTTTTATTATATTTATGAGCTTGACATTGACTACTAATTCCATTCTGTCCCTCAGTGTGATCAAGGCTATAAGTTACTGGAGAGAATCTTGGATTCTTCCTTCTCCATTATTTACGGTGTCATTGCTCAGGCCATGGCTAACTTTGAACGTGGTTTTCCTTGTGATCTCAGCTACACGTCTGCAAAGTTTTGTGACTGCATCTTGCACTGTTGTGATGCCATTACGTCAATAAAATCTGTCCACAGACCATCATAAACACCTGACAAAGTGCTCAAAAGGGCTGTGGTAGTTTCCACTACAATAGGTCTCCAGGGCCCGGGTTTTGTGTTGTCCATTTGAAGAGGTGTTTTGGGTTCGGGCCACTTAGAAGGTTCAGCTGAAATTAAATTCAGCCTTCACTATTGAAAACCGCACGACAAATTATTTGATCCTTTAACTTGCAATTTGGATTGTTTATTGAAAATATGCACTTGTTTCAAATCTGCTGATTTTAACAGACTCCAAAAAAGTTGGCATAGGGGCAGTTTCATACACTAAAATACAACAATATGATTTTAATGATACAAAATAATTGCACGCGTAAATGGTGTTGTATGGCTTCACATGAAGTGGAGGGCTAGAAACCACTTGGCTTTGCAATGTTTCACACACATTAATTGAAATACCACAAATTATGTTAGCACATGCTGCTGGGGGAGTCCACTTTGTTTTAAGGTGAAAACACCTTGACTGGTCCCTTAGTTCTGGTATGTTTGACGTCAGTTACAGCCGTGGTGTCTACCAGTCATCGGAACAACCATAGAACACAAGTGCGATAAGTCTCAGTTACTGCTAACGGAAAGTGTTTGAGCCGTGCGACTGCAGTGCCCCCACTCTGGACTCAAACCCCCTAACTTCCTGTTTACAGCTGGCTTCTGCAAAGGCCACAGCTGCAGGCTTCCAGTCAGGTTATAGCCGCTAGGCTCTGCGTAGGTTATAGGTGCTAGCTTTCACCAAAGTTGTGGCTGCTAGCTTCCACACAGGTACAGCTGCTTGCCTCTGCATTGGTTACAGCTGCTCGTCACTGTATCAGGTGCACTTGCTAGCCTGTGCACAGGTGAAAGCTGCTAGCCTCTGCGTAGTTTACAGCCACCTGCCTCTCCATACATTGCAGTTGCTGGGTCTCCACACAGGTTACAGCCGCTGGCCTCTCTCTCTCTCTGTTTGTGGATGGCTTGTGGTTACAGAGTGCAGCCAAGGCTCAGGGTGCAGTTTATTACTCACTCAGTTCTGCTCCCCATGTCCCTTTCAGGAGATGAGCTCCCCTGTGACATGAGGATCCCATCAGAGCAACAAGACAAGCTGCACGGCTGTCTGGAGCATCTCTTTAACCAGGTTTAGTATTTTATCCCATATTTTGTCCAAAAAAAAAAAAAACCCCATACTGTTGGCACCATAATTCATTGGACAGTGACATTTTATAATTTGATTCTGTACTCTAGCACTTTGAGTTTGAAATGTACATTGACAATGGAGGTCGCAGTGGTGACTGTCAGCTTTAATTTGAGGGCATTTTGCTTCAGTAACATTGAGCTTGATTGAGTCAAGTGAGGCATGCCGTTTGTTAGTCTTGGTTTTTTTTTTTTGTGACCTCCTGGATGAGTCATCACTGTGCTCCTAGATGAATTTCGGTAGGCTGGTCACTCCTAGGGAGGTACGCCTCTGTTCCAGATTTTCTTAATTTGAGGATGATGGCTCTCACCATGGTTTTCTGCAGTCCCAGATTCTTAGAAATGGCTTTGTAACATCTTCCAGACTGACAGATGTCAAGGCCTTTGTTTCTAATCTGTTCTTGAATTTCTTTGCCAGACAAGTTCCATTTAAGAGATGTTTAGATTCAGCAGGGGTGTGGTAAAATTTAACCCAAATTTCAATTAAATTTGTTCAATCAGTTGATTTAGTAATTACGGGGGTAATTACTCCCCCCCCCCCCAATGGGCCAGGTAGGGTTGGATTGCTTTTTTCTGCAATAGATTAAATTATTTAAAAACTGCATTTTCTGTTTACTTGGGTAATCTTTGTCTAATATTTTAATTAGTTTGATGACGTGAAACAATTAAGTATGACAAATATGTAAAAATAGAGGAAATTGGGCAGGGGGAATATACTTATTGTTCACGTGGCGGCCATATTTGTTTCAAATTGTCTACTTTTTGAGAATAATTGAGAATTATTGAGAATCAGTGTCGATAGTTTCTTTCCAGCCTTATTTTGTGAAAATGGACCACAAGAACCTCAAACTTGATCGCTGAAGCTTGGCTTGCAAAAAATTCAAAATGATCAAAAGTCTAATTTTTATCATGCCTCCAAATTAAAATACAAAAAAAACCTGAATAAAGTGATAGAACTGTGTTATTGTATGGGCCCCCAAAGCTCCCTGCTGTCAGTAAAAGTGCCAGAACTTCTCTAGCCTTGGCCTTCTGCGGGGTCAGTCTCTTTTCCTTCGCAGAAAAATCAGAACTTGCGCTCTCTAATGCAGATCAAATGTAATGTGCTCCCCATCCGATCACCCTGGTTTCATTCAGTCAGATTGCCAGCAGTGTCTCTCCCTGAAGGCGCTGTACTGGGGAAACTGGGCAGTGGCTGTTTTTTGTTGTTCAAAATGAAGGTTCTTTCACCGTTTGTTTTCCTATATTTCCTTCAGGTCGATTCCATTAGCAGTTTGCTGAAAGGACCCGTCATGACCAAAGCGAGTGAGGAAACCAAGCACTTTCCTGTGGACCACAGACAGTCAGGTACAGCAAGAGCCTCTTTGCAAACTGCAGTATTTGCCAATTTAAAGGATATTGATGCAATGTTATTGAATGCATTACCATACCATCGTTCCCATACATTAGCAGTGATTCTTCCCGGGGCCGATCCCTGGCATCTATAGTCAAATATGCATCCTGTTGCATTATATGAGCGATGCTGTACAATGGCTGGATATTTTTACACAAGCCAAGTTGGAAGGAAAAATGTACAAAACCACAAACTTGTACATTATGGCTTATTGCAATTGTAAGGGCAGTCTCCCATGATTAATTAAAACAACATGAATATTGAACCTGGATATCCCTGAGAATTGAAAAGGACAACTCTATGCCGTAAAGCAATGAAAAACACAATTCGATACTATATTTCCGATTGCTGTATCCAAAGGATATGTAATTGGCTTTGTTTTGTTGCTATAACTGGACACACTCTTTGGGTGGTGATAGAACTTTTTTTTTCTGCTTGTAACATATCGTCCAATGTATCAGGCCAGCTGCAGATGAGTTTTGATAAATGGACTGACTACGCTACACTTCCAGCAGAACTGTGGAATTCGGATGATTGGGCCGCACAGTGTCGCCATATCATCCGCAAGAACATCCAGGAGGATCCGTGGAACTTGCCCAGTTCCATCAAAACACTGGTGGAGAACCTTCAAAAATCAGTGGAAGGTGAGCTGCTTGTAGCAGAAGAGGCCGTCTTCTAAGATTGCCGTGGAATTCCAGCGAGTCACTAAAGATGTTTTTTGCTTGTCCGAATCCTCAGATGGGAAGAACCAGCTCCTGCTTGCTTTGTTGAAGTGCACAGGTAATTCACCCATTTTGAAATGTCACCCACCCGTAGCTACTGTAGCTTGGTTAGACAAACTCTTGAGTGTTATGGAAAAGCCTTGCAAGTCTAATTTTGGTCGAAACTAAGTTAGGACCATTTTTGCTCTTATTAGGCTTTGCCTCATCATATACAGTAAGATACATGAAAAATAATCATTGATTTCCTATGCTTTCCTGTGGCAAACCCAAGCAAGTCATCGGTATTTAATCAGTTGTGAAGTAAAAATCAAGCAAGTTGATCTTCCTTGGTTCTTCCACATAAAATTTACTATTTTTTAATGATAAAACCTGGTCAGTGAATTAGCCAGTTATGAAGCAGCATACCTGTATTATCTGATCTGTGAGGTAAGTCCCCATGCAGAGCATTGGATGTGCAGGACATGCACGGTCAGAATTCGTAATTCACGCAATTCATGTGCTAATAATGGCTGATGAATGGCTTGAAGAGGGAAGCAGATGGTGGAGTTAACACTGAAAAACTGTCAAATGCCACTGCAGCTGCATAATCGTTAGGTTTTTGTCCATCATTTTGAGATTTGACATTTTATATTTTCAGATGGAAACATTTCTTAAGTCATATTACCAGGGATACTAATAAAAAAGAAAAAAAAAATCCTCCATAAATATCTCTTATTATGTAATGAACAACTAACTACCATGTCATTTTCATTGTCGGACAAGAGCTTAACCCCAGAGGGATACAGTTTTCTGTCATGTTCTCGGAATCAGCATTTTGTTACTTACTAGGTTTTTCCATAACACTCAAGAAATACACCCAGAAGAGAGTCTAATCCTATCAAGAATAATCTGTTATGTTCCTGACCAGGAATCAAGTGTAGAGGCAGAGTACAATCTAACAAGTAGGTTTATTGACAGCAGTATGGTAAAGATTGGGGATAGAATTCCTGAGGAAGAGAGCGCAGTTCAGCACAGGTGTTATAAGTGAAACAAATCGCCAGCCAGTGGCTTCTGGGAAAACAGCCTGGTGAAGTGCCCGCTTCACCTGACCCAAAGTCCGGAGGATGAAAGTGTAGCTTTAGGGGACCTTGGTTCCAATCCTAATGCCGTTGAAGCATGTTCCTGACAAACTGGACAGAGGAACATACTTGGAAGGGTTAACAAGAATGCAGTCCCCAATTCTGGACCTTGATTAGGTTTGGGAGCTTGTTCCTATTAAAATGAACAGCTTACAAATATGGTGGCCCACAGGGAATTCAAACCATGATATGGCTTTAATTTCACAGTCAATAAAATCAAAATTACAGGCCAGAGAGCCATGTTTTTGCTTGAAAGTATTTATTTACTGTAGTCTGACAAGTAAAATATATAAGATTTATTTTAATTCTAGAGGTTTCCGTTAACACAGATCATTTATGTAAATTGTAAATGGAGGTGGGCCAAGCACAGAGCCTTGTAGAACACCCTTAAAAACAAACAAAGCATCAGAACCGTGACCATCATGTTTGATGAACGAGACCTGTCAGATAGTTGGAGAGCCAACCAACAGCTCATATTTTAGTGCCATACATTAAAGAGCCTCTGTGTAAGGATATTATTATTGACCATGTCAAAAGCCCTTGACAAATTGATGAAATATTTGATAAATTTTGCCCATTTATCTCCATAGATACGCACTTGCAGTTGAGGCGGGATGTCATATTTTGCCAGTGTGTGGTGGCGGCGCTCTGCGCCCTGTCCGAGCAGCTGTTGGCCGCCCTCAACTTCCGCTTCAACAACAGTGCTGAGTACGAGGAGGACAGCAAAGAGGTTAGCAGGAAGTGGCTGGAGCAGATCACTGCCATTGGAGTCCTCTTCAACTTCCAGTCAATGCTGCTGCCCCATGTGGTAAGAGTCATTCACAAAACCCCACCCTGAATTACCCATCTGTCTTCTAATTGAACTTTTACGATTGCATAGTGCAAATAAGGGGCCGATTTCACAGAACCGTTTTAAGGTTTAGACGTGGTTAACATTCTTAATTGCGCGTTTAGCATGCGTTTAATTTTCATCACCATTTCATTAGGCGCAACTGTCCGCGTGCCTCTAAATATTTTAAACGCCTACGGTCAAATAACAAAAGAACCCTTTTAAACACTCCTGAGGGTATGTTTAACTCGCGAAAACTACTACCACAGATTGATTTGCACCTAAATGAGTGGGCGGGCTAGCAAACAGTAGGCCTAGTATGGATGCTCTGGCTATACTTGAGTTCTCCCAGGAAGAGACCGCTGAAGAGGGGTTCCATGCTGCTCCACAACGTCAGGTGAGAGTGTTTCTGGACGGATTAAATCCACTTAAGAGATTCGACGACCGGAACTTTGTAAAACGTTACAGAATATCGAAGGAATCCTTCCATTGGCCTTCCAATCTTTCCACGTTTTTTTTGCCGACATCTCTGTGCGAAATGGGTGTCCACAACGCAACCACCCTTACATACGGGGTTATTAACCGGTAACGACAATTGTAAATGCCCATTATGCAATGGCAGGTTGTCATAATTTGACCGCACCCGTTAGTCTGAGGGCTAAACGCAAGGTTATCCACGTGCAGCTAAACGTGCGATGATCCCATCTCGTGAAATGGTGTTTAAACGTTCGTTTAGCTGTCCGCGTACAACGGCATTTTAACGTTTTTTAAATTTAAACGCATGTTAGTTATACGCACGCTAAAATGCTCCTGTGAAATCGGCCCAAGATTTTACTTTAGCGACAGCAAACTCAACAGCAAATTGCATGCGACTAATGTCAGTGATCCTTCTTGTTTATTTAGACTTATGAGAAGAAAAAAGTTTAACATGTCATATGTGTGACTATAAAGTAATAGAATGTCAGCTGACATATTTTGTAATTGGTGGATGAATTGGCTTCGGCGCAGGAACGGGAGAGGATCATGCTGGAGGACACTAAAGCTGTGCTGCTGGACCTGGAGAAGGTCACTGTGAGCTTCCAGCAGCAGGAGGATGAAAGCCTGGTGGCAAGTAAGATGCACCAGTGTGCTTTTTAGAGCCAATCAGAGCAAAGCAAGGAAGTACAACAGCCTCAGCCACACGCTGCATGCAGGTTTTTGTAATCAGGGTAAATGCAAACAGGTTTCAGAAAATTGATTTTTGATCTTACGCAGCCTGAAACAGGCATTTTTTGGTTCCTGTCTCCTTCAGGCTTCCTGCCTCTGTTGTGATTGTGATTGTTCAGAAAGCAGTTATTGGTAAAATCAAGGGAACACATTTAAACGTTGGAGTTGTACTGCAGAGGAATAGCAGCAAAAAAAAGAATTAGCCACTAATTCTTCACTTTTCCTTCCTTTGAAAGTCCACACTAAGGGAATTTGCCTTTGCACTAAAGAAAACAGCGTCTCCCCGACAGGCAGTACGCACAAACTAAACTGTTCGAAGGCGAGCCAAACTAGCTGCTTGTCGGGAATAATGCAAAATGTTACATCTTGACGTAGAAATGTTTTGGTAGAAAAGGCGAGACTACAAACCAGACATTTCAGGCAGTTCAGAAGCTTTGTGTTCAGGCAGAAGGAATGACTTCTGTTGGCTGGACTTAACCCTTTCAGCGCCGTAAGATATCAAAATCAGATGCTGTTGGAAACCTAACGTGTGGCAACTTGTTTAAAAGAGCTCCCGCAGGGGAGGTCTTTTAAACAAGTTACCGCATGATAGGTTTTCAACAGCTCAGCATAACTACATTTTTAATTCCTTGAAAATGTATTCAGCGCTCAAAGGGTTAAGGCTTTGTATCTTTATAACATACTTAGGAAGGAAAAATTAAAAAGTGTAATATGACCCCCTCAGGTTCAAACTGTGCTTCTGGTGGTAAGTTTAGGATTGCGGAGGTGTCGCGGTTGTGAAAATGATGCGTGTTTTCTCCCTCAGACACATCGGTGTGGTACCAGGTGGAGGGCAGTCGTCAGTCCTTGCGCGTCACTCTGTTCCTGGACAGCTGTTACTTCTCTGAGTTGCCCACCAGACTGCAGAACGGAGGCAGTGTGAAACTCCACACTGTGCTTTTCACCAGAGGTGAGCCAGGAAACGCGTGAATCCAACACGTCCCACTGCTGTCAAATGTACGCCACTGCTTTCAAACATACGTCACTACTTTACCACATGCCAGTGTTTTCAAATTCATGCTCGCGCACAAACCTTGTCGGTGCTGAGCCCATCGGCACCAGGGACAAGAGCCATCAGGAGGTGGCATACCCCCCCGACCCCCACAAAATGTGATATTTGAAAAATTCTAAAATGGCAAAAGCCAGTACTGCAGTATGTGGTTGATTGGTCTTCCATACATCCTAAATCATCTCGTGAAGTTTCAGGATTATACACGATAGCTCAGAGAGTAGAAGGGATGGTGAAATGTGACCCTTGACAAGCATGAGGCGTGCAAAATTTTAAGTTGATTAGGCAGTTGGTTTTGGTGTTATGTCTATTTGTTTGCTACAGCGCCACCGATGGACGCATTAACACCAACTTTAATAGGCCTGAGTCTTAATGGCCTGTAGGTAAGGGATCTCAATTTTGGTGACGATTAGATACTGCGTTCAGGAGTTAAAGCTCATTTTAGCAATTGAAGCCGCAATCAAAAAATTTGGGAAGCCATCTCCACGGAATGGGGTATTTTTTGTTATTGGGGAGTTGCTGGCTGCACAAACCCCAGCATCTCATCTGCCAGCGCAGCGAGTGGAAATCTGTCACCACCTAGTGGCAAACACTCAACAGTGCAGTTTCTCAAAATCAGCCTCCTCTATGGAATCACCATTTAAGAGGAGAGAGTCCACAGTCTGACAAAGTTTGCAAGATGGAATGAAACGGATGTGTTCGGAACTCTAAATTGCTTTAGCGCGCAGTGAGCAGTCAGCTCTGGTCTGAATGCTGATATGTAAGACGATTGATGACTGTAACGCTGTTCCAGGGCTGGAGAGGCCGGAGGGTCTGTCCCCGCAGGAGTGCATGTCCATGATTAAGTTTCAGCAGCGCACCAACGCCGACTCCCTGGAGAAGGTCAAGGGTTATTACCGGAAGCTGAGGTACTACATCTGCAAACTCCTTTCATGTAAAATGGCCGTGTTATACCGCCATCGACACTTAGAAGTTTATTACAACCAGCGTTCCTGCGGGTGCTGGAAATCCTTGAAGAGGCTTGAAATTTTGCGTAGTGTTTTCAAGATTTTGAATACAGCTTGGTTTCAATGTGCTTGAAACTTTAACATTAACTGCATTGCTTTTATAGTAAATTGCTATTTTACTGAGTAAATTGATAAATATGTAATTTACCGCAGATGGAAGGTGCTGGAAAAGCATGAAAATGCAAAAAAGGGCTGAGATTTGACTGTGGGAAAATGGTCATGGAGCCCTGTATATATCTATGTGATTGTACACTCGACCATGAACACTTAGCGGGGATCTCTCACTGAGATGTCCTCTCCACCATCTTCATTGTGTCTAGATATTGGGGCTGGAAGTTGAAGATTTGTTATTTCTCCTTAAATCATTCCAACATGGCTTTCATAAGTTATGGTATCGTTTTGTCACTGCATGTTGGATTTCCTAGCAGAGAGTTTCTGGTCGTGTGTTAAGAGCATGATTAGTTGAATTTTCATGTACAGTCAGCAGTTTCAACACCACGCCTCCGCTGATTTGTTCTCTGGAGGGTGCTGGAAAAGTATGAAATATTCTGAAACGGCTGATTGCTTTGAAATGATGACCTTGCTGTGGCTGGCAGACCATGTCACAGACAGTTACTCCGGGTGTGGTGAGGTTCACAGCTACTCTTCATGCTAATCGAGTTTGCTAACCTGGGGGAGTGAATTGTTCCAAATCTTTTCATGCTGTTTTCACGAGAAAATTTTTTAAGATTTACCTTCACGTAGAAAAGCATATTGTGTTTATATATTCACAATATGAAATGTGTGAGATACCCACTTGCAAGTTCAAGATCAATTCTTGCAAAATAAACTCAGTGGAGAAATTATATGCTGCTTATGGACCAAATGCCTGATATTACTTATATTTAAATGCGTTGAAACTTCCGTCCTAGAAAAACATTAATTTAGGAGGGATGTTGCCCCTATTCTAAGCCCCTCTATGAAAAGCAGTATTGCACTTTTTTGCATCACGTTTATTTTGAATGGACAACTGAATGTGCTAATGTATTAACTAATGTATATGCTTTGTGTCTGTGTTTGGCCTTTTTTTTTAAATGCTTACTATCTATTCTTCTAGGGCTTTCTACCTGGAGAAATCAAACTTATCATCTGACTCCAGCACCACAGCCATGAAGATTGACCAGGTAGACTGTTCTCCGCACTGGACCCTGCATTTATGCCCGTCAGTTTTATACACCCCCACTGCTGAAAAAGTTCGCATATTATGGAACTTGCAAATGAAAGCAAAAAGGAATGATGTGAAAAGCCCGTTCACTCTCTACTATACTGAAAGTACGACAACAAATAATTTGATGTTTTAACTCCCGAATTCAACTTTTTATTGAATATAAGCGCTTATTTCCAATCTGATGACTGGGACTCAAAAAAAGTTGGCGGAGTGGCAATCTAGGACTTAAATGTCACGAAAAGTTGCAATATAAAGCTATGTGAAACAGGTGATGTTAAGCAGGCAAACTAACTTTGCTATAATATAAAAGGAGTCTCCTAAAAAGGCCAAGTTCCTCAGAGGCAAAAATGAGTGGAAGCACTCTTATTTGCCAACAGATGTGTAAACTTATAAACTTTTAAAACGGCGTTCAAATCGGTAGGATTTTGGATATTACACTCACTGCAGTTTGTAATACGATTAAAATATGGTAGGAATCCAGTTGAATCTCGGTGCATAAAAGGCAAATCTGAAAATGACTTCTGACTGAGCGTGATCTTTGATACCTCAGACATCACTGTCTCAAGAACTGTCATTCAGCTTCAGTAGGTATAACCACATGGCTTCGTAAATACTTTGGTAATACTTCGGCAGTCAACCATATTCACCACTGCGTCAATTGAAGCAAGTTTATGGAAGCCCATAGTGGACAATATTCAAATGAAAATGTAATCCCACTATTGCATTATAATTTTCCACTTATGAATGAGTTATTTGAGACAATATTAAATTGAAAATGCATTAATCCAATTATCACTTTTATTTTCACATACACATATGGGAAATCTATGACTATATTCAAATGATAATGAAATGCTGATTGGCATTTAATTTTCAAAGTCATGCTCTGCAATACAGTGGACAATATTCAAATGCAATAAGCAAAACAGCACCCCCAGCCTATTGCATTTACATTTACATGTCATCACGTTCTTTTAGGGTCAACATGATAATTAAAATGCTGTTTTCTAATCACTTGGAAATAATAATGATATAATAATGATGACGACATTTGACATTTCATTTTCAAAGACTTATCCTGCAATACATGGGTCAATATTCAAACGCAGTAAGGGAAACAGCGCCTCCCAGTCCATTGCATTTTCAAATACATGTCACCACACTCTTTTTGGGACACAGTGAAAATTAAAATGCAATCTGTCAGCGTCTCATCAAGGCGGGTCTTCGCTAGGGCGTCACTCATTAGGGGGCGCGGCGAAACCATGTTCCTTATTTGCATACCAACCAATCAGCTTCTGGGTAGCGCTTGTACGCACGGAGGCTTACTGATAATATCATGATGGCTAGGCTACTATGTATTGTGTGCCATCGCGCATTAGGCTATGTTGCGCTTTGGATGTAGCCATCTTGGCAGCTAGTATGCGAGCTAACGTTAACTAAGGAAAATATTTGTAAATGACCATCACATTAAAGCGGTATGATTTGATTTTTGCCCCAACTCTATTAACTGAGCTAGCTGTAATGTGCATGAACTTATCCGAGTCTTCGCGGCAGTGTTGTGCAACTGCAACCCAAGTGTGCTTGCAGATTTCAGAGACGTTAGCTAGCTTGCTAGTGAGTCTAGAAGCAATCGCTTAGGTACAGCTAGCTAGCTATGATGCCTACTGGAGAATCTCCTGCAGCCCTGATTTGTCACTTTAAACGCCATCTCGCTCACACGACCTCTTTCACCATTGATTAGCGGCTTCTTTTACCTAAAGAACAAACTGACAGTTCAGCCTGAGACATGTTATGTCATAACTAGTTAAAGCAGCATAATCCTTCCATGCGTGCTATAGCGAATTACATTACTCCAGATAAAACGCTATCCGTCTTCCGACCCTGCTGACGCTAGTTAGGGGAAATGTTTGTCATCATTTTTATACTAAATCGCTGTGATTCGGTTTCTGCTAGCCGACGATTGCTCTTGTGCTTGCCGAGTGGCAAGTTCGCCACTCCTGAAACATGCACAATGTATGCATCATGCAGAACGGTCCAATAAACGGCCAGCAGTCAAGCTGCCGCTGTTCCTAGTTTAATCGCGATTCCCAAGCCACGTAGCAATGGGAGAAGTTTTGATGACTGGCTGAAAACAATGTTCCTCACTTGCTAACTTAACCTGCTGAAATGTGAACTTCTTTGATATGTTTGGCAGCACTTTTGTACGTCCCAAGAGTACTATCATATTTCTGGGAGATTTAAATGGATAGCTCATTACCTGGCTAGCTCAAGAACAATCTGCAAGCACAAGAGCAATCGCTGTCGGCTAGCTAGCTTGTGAAGCCAGGGCTAAAACCGAATCACAGCGATTAAGTATAAAAATGATGACAAACATTTCCCCTAACTAGCGTCAGCAGGGTCGGAAGACGGATAGCGTTTCATCAGGAGTAATGTAATTCGCTATAGCACGCATGGAAGGATAATGCTGCTTTAACTAGTTATGACATAACATGTCTCAGGCTGAACTGTCAGTTTGTTCTTTTGGTAAAAGAAGCTGCTAATTAATGGTGAAAGAGGTCGTGTGTGCGAGATGGCGTTTAAAGTGAATTCAGGGCTGTAAGAGCTTCTCCAGTAGGCATCATAGCTAGCTAGCTGTACCTAAGCGATTGCTTTTAGACTCACTAGCAAGCTAGCTAACGTCTCTGAAATCTGCAAGCACACTTGGGTTGCAGTTGCACAACACTGCCGCGAAGCCTCGGACAAGTTCATGCATATTACAGCTAGCTCAGTTAATAGAGTTGGGGCAAAAATCAAATCATATCGCTTTAATGTGATGATGATTTACAAATATTTTCCTTAGTTAACGTTAGCTAGCATACTAGCTGCCAAGATGGCTACATCCAAAGCGCAACATAGCCTAATGCGCGATGGCACACAATACATAACAGCCTAGCCATCATGACATTATCAGTAAGCCTCGCGGCGCATAAGCGCTACCCAGACGCTGATTGGTTGGTATGCAAATAAGGAACATGGTTTTCGCCGCGCCTAATGAGTGACGCCCTAGCGGAAGACCCGCTTTGATGAGACGCTGACAGATTGCATTTTAATTTTCATTGTGTCCCAAAAAGAGCGTGGTGACATGTATTTGAAAATGAAATGGACTGGGAGGCGCTGTTTCCCTTACTGCGTTTGAATATTGTCCCATGTATTGCAGGATAAGTCTTTGAAAATGAAATGTCAAATGTCGTCATCATTATTATATCATTATTATTTCCAAGTGATTAGAAAACAGCATTTTAATTATCATGTTGACCCTAAAAGAGCGTGATGACATGTAAATGTAAATGCAATAGGCTGGGGGTGCTGTTTTGCTTATTGCATTTGAATATTGTCCACTGTATTGCAGAGCATGACTTTGAAAATTAAATGCCAATCAGCATTTCATTATCATTTGAATATAGTCATAGATTTCCCATATGTGTATGTGAAAATGAAAGTGATAATTGTATTAATCCATTTTCAATTTAATATTGCCTCAAATAACTCATTCATAAGTGGAAAATTATAATGCAATAGTGGGATTACATTTTCATTTGAATATTGTCCACTATGGGCTTCCATACAAGTTAAAGCTTTACTATGCAAAAGTAAAGCTATACATCAGCACTGTCCGAAAACTCCACTGACTTCTCTGGGTTTGGTGTCAACACAGTGGAAGCGTGTTTTGTGGTCCAAGTCAACATATCAAGTGGATTTGGAAAAATATTCTTCAGACCAAAGACAACAGGGACAACCCAAGCTGTTTTCTGCACTGGGTCCAAAAGCCTGAGTCTGCTGTAGTATGGGGGTCTCTGAGTGCACATGACGTGGGTGACTTAAATGTTCGCGAGGGCATCATTAATGCTGAAAGATTTGTACGAATTTTGGAGCAACATATGCTGCCATCTAGACATCAGGTGTTGTGGAAACTTCCCTACATTTTCCCGGAAGGCAACATCAGACCTCATTCTGCGCGGATAAGTATGCATTGCTTCATAAGCAGAATATGTGGCAGCTAGATTGACCTGCTTACAGTCCTGATCTATCTGCAATTGAGAGTGTATGGTGTCTATGAACATCATAGAAGAAGAGATATTCTTCTTCTGTGATGATGTTCACTGGTTGTTGGCAAACCAGCTTACATTCTTGACATCCTATGGCTTAAGTGCTAAAGTAGCGTTTTTCCTTTCATTTCCATAGAAACTCCTGAATATAAAAAACATAATGCCTGAGTAACTATAATATATAAATGCAATGAAAAACAATGGTGGATTAGCAATGAGGGAATCAGATTTTGACTTGCTGTCGAGCGGATTCATTTTGTTTGATCCATTGCTAGGCCAAACAGTTTTCAAAGTTCTGAGCATGTGCAGTAATGGTGACACTGCACCTTTAATGTACCAGCGCGTCGCCGCTTCACTGCGGTCCTCAATCTCCAGTTTTCCAGAGAGGATATTATTGAGGTGCACTGCAGGTAACAAACTGACTCAAAATCTGGCTGATGGGTTTAGCTGATCTGAGCAGACTCGGAGACAGCTTCTTTTACCCCTTAGAGCGCTGAAATTAAATTTATATATTTTTAAAATTAATTATTTTGTGCTGTTGAAAACCTATCATGTGGCAACTTGAGCTCTTTTAAACAAGTTGCCATATGATAGGTTTTCAACAGCTTTGATTTTGATATCTTACACCATTGAGTAACAATAGTAGCATTTAGCGCTTTAAGGGTGTATTCTGTCTCCAAGTTCGCTAACCATCAGAGCGCTGCACACAAAATTCAATCAGTACTTTAGCCTTTATCGTATCTACTGTCTTAATGATTCAGTGAAGAAGATCTAATTTGATCAAGGATGAGAGAAAGTTAGAAGCTGGTGTTATTAAAAAGTATTTATACTGGAAAAAAAAGGGTGCCTCTCAAGTATTGCGGAGTGCTCGAGAGATGGTGACGTCACCCACTGCTAACCACATTCTCCCCCGGCACCCCACCCCAGCTCCTGCGGCCTCTAAACGCTTTAGACGACCTCTGCCGGCTGATGCAGTCCTTCGTCAACGCCAAACCGGGGGCGTCCGGCGGCTCGGGGGGCCACCCCGCCGACGTGAGCGTCCTGCCCGTCTCCTCGGAGCTGTGCAGTCGCCTGGGGGGCTGTCACATCGTCATGTGCGCCACCGGCGTGCAGAGGTACAGTCAAGGGCGTAACAGCCAATGATTGCGGGGACAGAGCAACAAAATAGTCCTGTCTGCAAAAATGTTTTATTTTTTCATCAACACATTTATCACAGCACATTATTTGGAGGGGCATGTCGCCCCACCCCCCCTTAGATTACGCCCTTGAGTACAGGTCACACGTCTGCGACTCTCCTGTGAGAGACCCTGGAAAATTTCAGACCCACATGAACACCTTAAAGACGGGGGCTTTATCTGATCATTAAAATGCTCAACTTTACTTGAGCAATATAGAACATTGTTATATTATAGTTTGCAAGTGATGGACCGGCTTATGTTTATTCATGTAACTGATGTGGCCAGGGAACATTAGCATAACAAAGTGAACATGAATTATAACGGTAAGTTTGCAAACGGGCAGCTCGGAACTGGGGCAGATTGGTGTGTGGTCAGGTGGGCGGAGCTCTGTGAGTGACATGCTTTCCTGTGTGAGGGGGGGTTGGGTCAGGTGGGCGGAGCTCTGTGACATGCTTTCCTGTGTGAGGAGGGGTTGGGTCAGGTGGGCGGAGCTCTGTGAGTGACATGCTTTGCTGTGTGAGGAGGGGTTGGGTCAGGTGGGTGGAGCTCTGTGAGTGACATGCTTTCCTGTGTGAGGAGGGGTTGGGTCAGGTGGCGGAGCTCTGCGAGTGACATGCTTTCCTGTTTGAGGAAGGTTGGGTCAGGTAGGCGGAGCTCTGTGAGTGACATGCTTTGCTGTGTGAGGAGGGGTTGGGTCAGGTGGGCGGAGCTCTGTGCGTGACATTCTTTTGTATTTGATGAGGGTTGGGTCAGATGGCAGAGCTCTGTGAGTGACATGCTTTCCTGTTTGAGGAGGGTTGGATCAGGTGGGCGGAGCTCTGTGAGTGACATGCTTTCCTGTTTGAGGGGGGTTGGGTCAGGTGGGCAGAGCTCTGCGAGTGACATGCTTTCCTGTTTGAGGAGGGTTGGGTCAGGTGGGCGGAGCTCTGTGAGTGACATGCTTTCCTGTTTGAGGGGGGTTGGGTCAGGTGGGCGGAGCTCTGTGAGTGACATGTCTCTGTCGTTGGCAGGTGCACTCTGAGCGTGTCCCTGGAGCAGGCAGCCATATTGGCTCGGAACCACGGACTCCCGCCCCGGTGTATCATGCAGGCCATGGACCTCATGCGCAAACAGGTACTGCCAGCGTAACACGGCCCAGAATTTCAGGACCAGGCCCTGCAGGGCTTTCCTGCTTAAATAAGAAAAGCCATCAATACTGTGTAAATGTGCAGTCTGTTGTAAATTGTAAATGAGCAGTCTGTTCACTCTACCATTACTGTACCACAAGGGTTTAGCCAGGATTTGAAGAGCGGGCGTCTACCTTCATTGGCGGGGTTTAAAGTAACACTACATTGTGTGCCAAAAATCTTGTTGATTGGGGGTGTGGTTGGGAAGGGTAGTGTTTCTGCCCACTGCGTATTTTTCCATGAAAGTATTTATTTCCCTATAAGAGCTATTCACTAAGTGCCTTGAAGTGCTTCTGTCTGAAAAATTGATAATTAAATAATGAAAAATAATGAAAATCTTAACTCGTTTTGGGCCTGTTTTTATTATGAGGAAGGAAGGGTCTGGGCTCTTGGCTTTGCAGGGGTGTAATGGAAAATTGAGCTGCACCAGTGGCCAGAAGTAACAAAATATGGGCATGTGTGAATTTATGCGTCTAATTTAATTTCAACCCATCTAAACCCGTCCAAATTTTAAAATGCCTGTCCAAAGAAGGGATGGACGGGTACCTGGCTAAACCCTTGCAGTACCTCCTCTAGAGGGGAAGGAACTGTGACGTGACACAAGGCTTCAGATGCATGACGCCTTACAAACGTATCACAGGACAGCCAAACAATATCAAAAGCACAAACTGTCCATCCAGTTAGGATTGAGCCAATGCAAAAGTGGCCTGTGCTGTAATGCTGCTTGTTCATAAAGTACAGTGTCAGCCCAGCAACTTGGTGAGATGACAGTTGGCCCAGCCTTCCTGAACAGTGGGGTGTGTGTGTGGGGGGGGGGGGGTGGTATGTCCAAGTGGGGTTGTACTTGTTGCTCTCCTCCAGAAATGGTAGTGTGACATTATTTAAGATGTTGGTCGCTCCACCTGCTGCGACTGACTGCAGTGTTATACTGTATCAACGTTGTATTTAAAACCGGTAATGTGCCGCTATTGCAATTTCGAGGACATAATTAACGAGAGGCTGAATCAGTGTTTTGAGCTGGAGTGTGAAAATGCATTGCCCATTGCGCAGATATGCTTTGCAGCACGAACACTGTTCAATGGAAACAGAGCAGAGGCTGACTGAAGAGGCCAAGACACAAGGATATTAAAATCACTGCACGGTATTCATTTACGTTGATAGTAATTCTCAAACAATTTACAGGAACATGTACAGGAGAGGTGGAGAGCTTTCACTGCATGGTATATGTGAGCCAGTATGTGTAGAAAGTAACAGGGTTCCACCAAAATGCACTTCTATTGCAGTAAATTGTTGTGACAAACCTAGGCAACTGTGTTCAGTGAATATCTGAATTTAAACAATAGTGTCAAATCATGAACAAAAAAATTAGCGTGTTAAAGCATCACACTGGCTGAAAAAAGACCCTGAAATCTCAACAATAGCCCCCTAAAATCTTTAAAATTGCTCCAACTTTTATTTGGCCGTCAGGGATGAAGCTCCTGAAAAAAAAAAAAAAAATCCATAACTGTTGAGGACCCACTCAGTTTCCCTGGGACCCACTCATCTGACCACTTGTGGTTTATGCAGATTCCTGATGCTGAAAACCTATCAATATCACTGCAAGACTCTGCGGAACTGCATTCGACATAGTGGTGTAGGAAGAGTGTGGGGGTGCTGGACTGGCCTGCCTGCAGTCCTGACTTGTCCCCAGTAGAGTACATGTGGCGTCCTCAGTGAAAGTTGGTGTTCTTTATGGGTGGACAAGGGTTTGGGGACGCCCAGCAATGCAGGGGTTGTGGGGGTGTCCGTTCGCCAGTGGTTATGGAGCTCGCTGTAAATAGATTTATTGTTATTCAGGGAAAGCACATGGGGACAGGCTAAGAAGTAAATATGCGCCAAAAGATGATTGAAACTGTGCAACCTTGCTGGTGATCATCGGACTTCTTAGCACAACTTTTTTTCTCAGAAGCACTGCACTTGGCCTCTGATTTTTGGTTCCTGTTTGTTTTGGACTGCATCAGTTATGAAGGTATGATTCAAGAGAAATGAAGGGCATTAGATCACTTCTACCCTCATGGCAGCAGTTAGTGTTATTCTGCTTAAAAAAATAATTTGCCACCCGTGTTACAAAGTGATAGACAGCAACAAGGGAGCGAAAAGGTTTTGAATGCAGTGAAAATACTGTTTTTGAAAGGCTAAACACCATCAAATATTACCAAAAAACAATGGTATAAATAATCCGAGTCCCGGGGCTCAGGATGGTTTGAAAAAATGTATAAGGCCTATATTTATATTTATAGGGCTATTAACGCATTAAAAATACACCAACTTGCATCGGCTTGCGCCTTCTTCTGGGCACAATGACACAGTGACAAAGAGAGCAATTATATCCGCAGTCAGCACAAGTGTGTCCCGGGGAAACCGTGCAACAAATACAAGACAAAAAAATGCAAAAGTGGGCCCTCTCACAGACTATTAAAGTCCTAACTAGGAAACCAACATTAAAGATAATCACATGATATCAATGATAATATCATGTGATGCTGCCTTTAAGGTGTATTGTATTCCACAATACAAGTCACGGTGGAGATGGGAACTGGGGGTTTTATAGGCCGGGCTTGATAGTGTGCTGGACACTGTGCTGTGTCCTGTCTTTCCCAGTGTTGGGGGTTAGGCATTACAAAGTAACTAATTACTGTAATCAGATTACATTTATCAGTAACGCAGTAATGTAACACATTACTTTGATAATCTAAGTAATCATATTACAGTTACTAACAAATAAATGATCTAGTTACTTGCGTTACTTTAAAATTTTCAACTATCGGCAGGACAGGAGGCCAAAAAAACGACTTATTCTTCTTCTTCCTTTTGTGTATATTGGCAATTGACTGTAGCCTTGTACTTGACTCACTTTTCTGTGAAGTGCTGTTTGGGCTGATTTTTACAACTTCGCTGTTGGCTTTGTTGTATTAAAGAGCATGAAAGAGAGATATTGTGTGTGTCCTGCTTACTAGAATAAAGATTAGTGCTGATCTGGGCATTTGCCAGGTTTTAACATGATATGGTTAATGAATTAACTTATGGTCAATTTCAGATGATGGTGCTGAGTAATCCAAATGGAATGTAACTAGTAGTTTAACTATTTACTTTCAGCAGTGAGTAATTAAGTAAAGTAAAGATTACTTTTTTAAAAAGTAACTAGTAATGTGTAATGCACTACTTTTTTAGAGTAACTACCCCGACACTGGTCTTTTCGGAGTACTGTTGGACTGAATGGTTCATTACTACAGTCTGTTATGTTCCTCAAGAAACTGTAGGCTGAATAAAAGACTGAACGTGAATTGTAATGGTATCAGCCTTCTCTGAGTCTGCAGAAATGGATCCTGTATAATGTTAGCGGGGTGATTGTGTTCCCGCAGGGCACCAGGGTTGAAATCTCTGCAAAAAACCTTAAAGTTATGGATCAGATGCCTCTGCATGCACCAAGGTAAGAGTTCACTTGTGCTTGATCCAGTTTTAGTGAAGAACACAGGAGGCGAGCTCTCCCTGCGGTACAACTGCTGACTCTGCTAGTTACCTAATGACCGCTTTCCACCAGCTCCCTTACTGTTTGATTCAGTTCATTCTGTGCTTGTCTGGAACTAAAGTCATCCACACCAGTCTTGGATAAGGTTGAATCTCATAAATTCTGACTTTTCACTTAAGTTTTCCCTTAAGAAGGATCAAAGTCAGGAACAATAATTTTATTCATATTTTAGGACAATAACACACATATATTCTGTATCTGCAGGTTGCAATGCTTCACTGAAGCTACATCACACTTATATTGAGAGAAATATTCAAACCCTGGATGTCGTGTTTTTATGGCCACAGCATTAGATCAAATGGAAAATTTACTTAGTACTCAAATAATTTACTTAATACTTAGATCTTGTAAATCATTTTATACACATCTCCCTGTAATTCAACAGAACATATTTAAGACCTTTGGAACCCTTGGGATCTCCACTGGAATGAGTTCCACAGGTTTGAATACAGCAGCTGCATTTGAGGGAACCCATATATAGGTCCATAGGTTTTATGGGATTTGACAATGGTCCAATAATATGCAGATCAGAAAAGTATAATTTCCGGCAGTGGTCTTTGGGATGATGCTCCATTTTGTTTGGACCTCTCCTTGCCTGCAGAGGAAAGGTGTATCTCAATATTTGTGGCATGATATCGGCTAATTTTGTTTTCTCTGAAACATAGTCTTGCAGGTTGGAAAAAAAAATGTTTTCAACTGACTTCTCAGTGCTAGTTTTAATATGCCCCTGCTGATTGGATATGGAAACGCCATGTGATTTAAGTTGCCATCCATGACAGGACTCAGATCGCATGCCTAATCTAAGACAAGTCTTCTTTGGACGCTGCTGATAATTTTCTTAAGATTTAAATTTCATGATGAGCTGGGAAATGGAAGTCGGGGAGATGAACTTGCGCAGGTTAATTTGCAGAATTGATGATGTGTGGAATGAGATCAGTAAATCTGATTCAGCAGCTCTGTCCTGAGTCCAAATGCGCCCTTTCGTTTAATCTAATTATACAGCGCCTCTGTCCATGCCTGGGGTGGGGTGTGTGGGGGGGGTGGAGGGGGGTGGTTGGGGCAGACTTTGTAAACATTGTAATCAGCAGTCAGGGGAGGGGGGCGGGGGGAGGATTTCTTATTCTATTGCAGGGCAGGTTGCTGCTTTTACATGTCGGACAGAGATTCCAAATGTAAAATTTTTTTTCATTGCAGTATGTAATTTGTTTATACTCTGTATTTTTCCTAGACTGTACAAGCTCTGCTTGCCGCCCTCCAATGGAGACCTGTGAGGAGGGGGATTTTGAGGACACGCTGAGCTTTAGTTTACTCGTGGACATGCAGATGGTATCGGGGCGACGAAAGGGAGTCTTGGTTAAGGAAGAACAACGAATACCACATGACTTATAACACAGCCTTAAAGAAATATGAATACCTCTGCCTGTATTGTGTCTCAGTGGATGTCATTCACCCCAGGAAACATGGGCAGCCATTCCGGCTCTTGCTTGGTAAAGCCGCTGTTTCCACTACCCCAGTGCTTGCTTTGGACAGTCACAGTCAGTCCCACATCTGAGGAAGTCTTCATATTTTTGTGTTGTGCTGGAAACGCACGATGGTTGAGACGGACGGATGTAGATCCTGAGACAGGTACCTCTTGTTCTGGACCAACACACGTGGCAGCATCTTGGGACAGCATTTGATTGGCTAGATCACCATTGTGTAGAGCACCAATCAGCATTGATGACCTCTGAAAAATTATGGTCTGCATCAAAATACTGGATTAAGGATCTGCTCATCATATAGCTCTTTTAATATCAGGTCTTTTAGTAATGGAAAAAAATTAGATGCAGTCCCACCCAAATGTTGTGTGAAGTTTGTAAAAGTTGTGTATTCACAGGACCGGCATAATTTTGCCATTATTTATATTTTGAAATGTTTTGGTTGTGTGTATTTCAGTAATCAGTGTTATTGGTGGCAGAGAATGTGAAATATTCAGCAGAGGACGGTAATAATCTGAAATTTCACATTATATCATGCTTCCATTTAGTGTCTGATTTTTATGTCTGCCATATGAAGGTAAAAAAAAGCACAAAATACCATGTAGTTAGCAAAATCCCTGCTGTCCGTATTGTTAAAAATTTAAGCCTTCTGTAAATTGCAGGCAAATGTTAGAAATGGGATAATGGAGGTGCACAAATGTTTTAGGCATTGTAATGTTTTGTTCTTGCACATATCTGCATAGCAGTATTTTATTTTCATGAGGATGAACATATAGGTTCATACATGGTGTTAGAAGCAGCGTAATGCTTTCAGAGTGCCAGGAGAAAGTATTCGCCTCTTCCAGATTTCCTCTGTTTTTTCATGTTTGTCAGACTAAATTACAAAATGAAAAATAAGCAGAGAATGAGATGAGGAAACCTTGTATAGTTTTTGGATCACATTTTTATCGAACGACAAAGCTTATCCAACACCAATATCACCCATGCGGAAAAACTAATTGCCCCCGTAAACTTTCTAACTGGCTGTGCCACCTTTAGGAGAAGCAGATACTACCAAATGCTATAATTTCTTTATATTAGCCACATTGGTGGGTTTTCAATGATGGAAAGTTCCCGGGCCCTGAAGCTGCATAGAGTTCCCACACCATCACACAAGCACCACCACGTTGGAAAGTTAGTACTGTGTTCTTATTGTTAAATGCTTTGCTCTGTATGTCTTCTAAACAAATTCCTCTTTAGACTCATCAGTCCAAAGAACATTATCCCAAAGGGCTTGGGGGTCAATCAAAGTGGTTTTTGGTTGGTGTGAGATGAGCCTTTACAGTATGTTCTTGGGTAGCAGCTGTTGTCACCCTCGCAACTCTCCCATTGATTTTTGTCAAGCATCTTTCAAATGATGGAATTATAAACCCATAAACCTTGATCTCATCTATTATGAGGGTGACTGCTGCTCCTTAGATGTTAATTTGGGCTCTTTAAAGACTTCAGGGAGGAGTCCTCATTGAATACAGTCTTGGAGGAATTCTAGTTTGCTAGCCACTTCTGGAGGATTCACCGCTCTTCGAAGTTTTTATTTTATTTTATTTTTTTCTTTTTCCTCGAACAGTGTCAATTCTCAGAATTTCGTCGAGGGGTATTTCGATGCATTTTGGTCTCTTGTGGAATTAAGTTCCCCAACTTTAGAAGTTTGGGACCGGTAGATTGGGCAGAGTTTGTGATTAATCAGCTTTGTTTTATTACTTGGTATGCGGTGGCTTTTGGTATTATTTTTGTCCCCAGATTTGATTCTAGGCTTTAGCTTGCAGTCCATTAGTGCCCTAAGTCAAAATTGGGACCCGAGTTTTGACAATGCAAGTCAAGTAGCCATTAAATGGTGACGAAATGGCAAGAAATTGTCATATGCCGAATCCAGCTCTAATGCTATAGTTCTCTGAAATAGGGCGACAATGTATGTGAGGTGCTTTAATTTCTACAAGGCGAAACTTATGTATAGAATACCCTATAAAAATTAATCTGCAGTTTAAGCTTGCACGCGTTTTGATTTCAAATTGATTATAGTGGCGCACAGAACCTATGAGAAAACAATATGTAGCTACCTATAGATGCTGCTCAATGGCTGGTGAGTGATCAGAGATGGAGTTGGCTTTTCCATAGGAACCCCATATGCAGTCTGGGGCATAACTGAGCTCGGTTCAGCTAATTTCATGGCATCAGTTATAACAGTCCTACTGCGCACTGGAAGAATTTTTAATTTGATTTGATTCTCGTTTTAAAAGCATAATGAGACTCTAAATTATATTGAAAAATGAGATAAAAGATAAAAGGTCCGGTTCAGTTTACATCCATTATTTGTACTGCATTAGTTTTTCCATTTCTATGACCCAAATTGCATCATATTTCAGTTTAACTACTGAAGATTTCCTGTAGTTCAAAGGCAAATCCTGTTGTTGTTCTCCTCAGACCGAGCCAACGTAAATAAATGTTGCTTTTTACCCTTAGTCATTTTACACGTATTAATACTTTTTTCAGAAATGTATAGGCAGTGAACATTCCCAAAATGAAACTGTGATCATGTTTCATGTAAATGCTCTTAATCTGTGCGTGTGTTCCTATTTTTATCGTCCGATGTCTTGGCTATTTATGACTGCACTTGCTTATAAGATCAATTTCTAGTCGAATAGAATAAAGAGGGCTTTCACCATAACTTTATGGCCATTGACTTGTATTAGCACAGAAACCAAGCATGCCAAGCTGCTGAGTATTGTTGTCATTTTCACATGGCTGCAGCTTTTATGTCCTAGTGTAGTAGCTACAACTCAGTAATACAAAGAAAAGCACAGATGAGGTAAAACACTTGATTAAAACTAATTGAATTGTGAGTCTAAAACGGGAAACATTTTGCTTCTTGGAGGTCAGTGGAACAGATTTGATATGTTTACAAAAAAAATTGGGTCTTTTGACCGTTGGAGGAAACCAGAGTACACTGAGGAAACCCTGGAGAACGGACTCCTCACAGTCATTAAGTTAATATTTTTAAAATATTCCATCTCATTCTCTTGTATCCTGTTCAAAAATTTTGGGGTTACCATATTATTTTTTGTTTTCAAAAGATTCTTTAATATACTAAGGAAGCACTGAATTAGTTTTACATAATGTTATTAATTCAGATAATGGGTTGAAGTTTTCAGCAGTCAGTATTCCAGTGTTTTTTTTTTTTTTGAGTGATTAAATTGAATTTTTATTTTGTTTTGTTTTACTTGCTGTATGAAGTTTCTGTGTTGTCCCCTAACTGGTTTAAGTAATCATTCAAGCAATATTGTGCCTGTAATTTTTTTTTTTCTTCTAAATATTCATTGTTGTAAATTATTTGATTTAATATAGTGTAACTAAAACATTGTACAGTGAAAAGTTAAATGTTTCCCAATCATTAACCATTATTTGTTAATTATGAATAAAATATCTATATATTATTGTGTTTTACTTTTTCCTTATTTTGATGCCATTATGATCGCATTACAAACCCGCACAGGGAGTACACATGCACAATCAACTAGTCTTTTGTTAGTACGACAACAAGATTTGATGCCATTTTGCAAATTTGTTCAATTTTTTTCATTCTTTTCTTGGAAGGAAAACATTAATTTCAGGGGAAAAACAATAATCTAGCTAGCTAGACAGTGCTCTATAACTACTGAAAAAATGGCGTTCTTAGGTTTGAAATGGTGGTATAAACATTGCATGAATCACTTTGTCCCATTAAAACTGATCTGCTACCAGCCTGGAGTATCTCGCAGCAGAAACTAGTTGGGAATATTTCATAATGTACACTATATCGATCGTGTAAAATATGTCTGACCTCAGAGCAACATCATCCAGCCATACATACTCAGCATTAAGTCTAAGTTGTTGCTCAATTATTGCTTGCCAAGATCATAACTGATGATCATCGCTATAAAGAAGCATATAGTTGTAATTTGAATCCTAATTAGTGCTTTTTAAATCTGCTTTCTTTCCCTTTGAACCCTATAGGTTGGTTTAGTGGCCGCATGGAGAACGTGCAATAACCCAAAATGCCGGAAAACCGGCCTCTGAACGTGACTTTGATGACGTGACTTTTGGTTGTCATGTGACCTTTTTATGATCAGGTGGTTTCCCCATCACAGTAAGCTGTGTTTTGGCATAGGTTGGGGTCATGACCCCTTAATATAATCGAGGGTTCACAGGGTTAAGGGTGTCATCGGGGGTAAATAATATGAAAAAATTACAATTTTTCATAATACAAAATAATACAAGTGACTAAGAAAGGAGGAGGCGCTTCAGAAAGAGGGCAAAACATAAGGCAAAGGGGAATTTTACAGGGTAAATGGTTGTCAATATGTGTTCCTTTGCCTTTGACGGCCATTCCTTAGAAATGACATTTTTGCCCCTTTGAACCCAGATTTCTACATATCTAATCATCAGAACCTCATGAAATTTTCACCTGTTTTTCTGTGTAATTAGTATAACGGTTTAACAGAGAGATTTTTCAACTTAACTGTATAGCCTATGATATGTGGTGTCAAATCCACTGGAAAAAAAAAAATCCCTTTTTCACATTCCAGATGAAAAAGGGCCCAAAATTTTTTTCTCCCCTGAAAGAATTTAAATCCAGGGATGTTAAGCTGTTTGGCTATGTCAAAAGCTTCAAATAAAAAATTTCACCATGGTAACATGTATATTTACCAAGAAATCTTGGAAAAACTAAAGCTAGTGAAAATTCAACATGGCTGCCGTTTCCATGGCAACGGGCAAATTCACATTAGCGATCTATTTTCCTTTCTTATCCAGAGAATGTATATACTTGACTGGTAAATGAATTGTGTCTATTACTATGAATGCTTTAAAAAGTTGTCATTTACCCCCCGATGGCCCCTTAAGTGATTTTATACCCAAATATCAAAAGCTCTCGTTTACATGTTGTAGAAAAAATTATTTGTGGTGTTATAATGAAAATTAATCTTACGTTTAACCTTTGGACACCCTCTGCACCTACATATTCTGTGTTTGGTTGCCCAATACTTCTGATTTCTGAAGTACTCAATCACAAAATTCAATACCTGTTTGGCAAAGCAAAGTCGAACCTCATGAAAACTTCAACTCCAATTGATTTTGGCTGACAATGTTTTTTCCAGCTGCTTTTACACTGACCATCTTGAATAGATTTCAGAGTTGCATCAGTCTTTGTTAAGACACAGAATTAATACTTATGAAAACTGACACGATCCTTAGGGGGGTCTGCATTGTATGTACATCTAAAGTGGAGTGTAGAAAGGAAATAAAAGTCAAGATTTTTTTGTTAAAGGTGTTAGTTTGCTTATTGAAAATGACAAAACCTACAATAACTTGGTTACATAGTGTTAGTCAGCCTACAGCTCATCAGCTGAACTCTGGTATGGCAGTTCAAATACAACCCCAATTCCGAAATAGTTGGGACGAAGTGTAAATTGTGAATAAAATCAAAATGCAATGGCTTTCAGATCACATGAGCCAATATGTTATTTTTAATAGAACATAGATAACATTTCAAATGTTGAAACTGAGACATTTTACAAAACCCAAAACCAGTGAAGTTGGCACGTTATGTAAATCGTAGATAAAAACAGAATACAATGATTTGCAAATCCTTTTCAACTTATATTCAATTGAATACACTGCAAAGACAAGATGTTTAATGTTCAAACTGAGAAACTTTATTTTTTTTTGCAAATAATCATTAACTTAGAATTTAAAGGCAGCAACACATTGCAAAAAAGTTGGCACAGGGGCCTTTTTACCACTGTGTTACATCACCTTTCCTTTTAACGACACTCAGTAAACGTTTGGGAACTGAGGAGACCAATTTTTGAAGCTTTTCAGGTGGAACTCTTTCCCATTCTTGCTTGATGTACAGCTTAAGTTGTTCAACAGTCCGGGGTCTCCGTTGTCGTATTTTACGCTTCATAATGCGCCACACATTTTCAATGGGAGACAGGTCTGGACTACAGGCAGGCCAGTCTAGTACCCGCACTCTTTTACTACGGAGCCATGCTGTTGTAACACGTGCAGAATGTGGCTTGGCATTGTCTTGCTGAAATAAGCAGGGGCGTCCATGAAAAAGATGTTGCTTGGATGGCAACATATGTTGCTCCAAAACCTGTATGTACCCTTCAGCATTAATGGTGCCTTCACATATGTGTAAGTTGCCCATGCCTTGGGCACTAATACACCCCCATACCATCACAGATGCTGGCTTTTGAACTTTGCGCCTATAACAGTCCGGATGGTTCTTTTCCTCTTTGGTCCGGAGGACACGACGTCCACAGTTTCCAAAAACAATTTGAAATGTGGACTCGTCAGACCACAGAACACTTTTCCACTTTGCATCAGTCCATCTTAGATGAGCTTGGGCCCAGCGAAGCCGGGCGGCGTTTTCTGGGTGCTGTTGATAAATGGCTTTCGCTTTGCATTGTAGAGTTTTAACTTGCACTTACAGATGTAGCGACGAACTGTAGTTACTGACAGTGGTTTTCTGAAGTGTTCCTGAGCCCATGTGGTGATGTCCTTTACACACTGATGTCGGTTTTTGATGCAGTACCGCCTGAGGGATCGAAGGTCACGGGCATTCAATGTTGGTTTTTGGCCTTGTAAACTACGTGCAGTGATTTCTCCAGATTCTCTGAACCTTTTGACGATATTACGGACCGTAGATGATGAAATCCCTAAATTTCTTGCAATAGCTCGTTGAGGAATGTTGTTTTTACTGTTCGACAATCAGCTCACGCATTTGTTCACTAAGTGGTGACCCTCGCCCCATCCTTGTTTGTGAATGACTGAGCATTTCAGGGAAGCTGCTTTTATACCCAATCATGGCACCCACCTGTTCCCAATTAGCCCGTTCACCTGTGGGATGTTCCAAATAAGTGTTTGATGAGCATTCCTCAACTCTCTCAGTCTTTTTTGCCACTTGTGCCAGCTTTTTTGAAACATGTTGCAGGCATCAAATTCCAAAGGAGCTAATATTTGCAAAAAATTACAAAGTTTACCTGTTCGAACATTAAGTAACTTGTCTTTGCAGTGTATTCAATTGAATATAGGTTGAAAAGGATTTGCAAATCATTGTATTCTGTTTTTATTTACGATTTACACAACGTGCCAACTTCACTGGTTTTGGGTTTTGTACATTTTTATCCACAAAATGAGCTTATTTCAAATTTTATGGCTGCAACAGGTCTCAAAAAAGTTGGGACACAGGCAAAAAAGGGCTGAAGAAGTAATTAATATATAAGAGAATCAGCTGAAAAAGCCTTTAGCAAGTAATTAAGTTAACTGGCATCAGGTGTGTAACATGATTGGCTATAAAAGGGATGTCTTAGAGAGGCTGAGTCTCTCAGAAGTAAAGATGGCCAGAGACTCTCCAACCTGTGAAGGTTTGCATAAAAAAATGGTGGAATACTTTAAAAACAATGTTCTTCAATGTCAAATTGCAAAGGCTTTGAAGGTCTCATCATCGACAGTGCATAACATCATCAAAAGATTCAGAGAAAGTGGAAAAATCTCTGTGCATAAGGGACAAGGCTGAAGACCTTTACTTGATGCCCGTGATCTTCGGGCCCTCAGACACCACTGCATCACTCACCGGCATGATTCTGTCATTGACATTACTAAATGGGCCCAGGAAAACTTCAAGAAACCACCGTCTGTAAACAGTCCGCTGTGCCATCCACAGATGCCACCTAAAACTCTATCATGCAAAAAGGAAGCACATGGTGTGGGACACTTGCATGTTTTAAAAAACACCATGAATGCTGAAAGGTATATAAAGGTTTTAGAGCAACATATGCTCCCCTCCAGACAACATCTATTCCAGGGAAGGCCTTGTGTATTTCAGCAGGACAATGCAAAACCACATACTGCAGCTTTTACAACAGCATGGCTTCGTAGTAGAAGAGTCCGTGTGCTGAACTGGCCTGCCTGCAGTCCTGATCTTTCACCGATTAAGAACATTTGGTGCATAATTAAACGAGAAGTCCGTCAAAGGAGACCCAAAACTCTCCAGCAGCTGGAAGCCTGTATTGAACAAGAATGGGATCAAATTCCAAAGACTAAAATCAAGAAACTTGTCTCCTCAATGCCCAGACGCCTCCACTCTGTGTTAAAAAGAAGAGGGGATGCTACACCATGGTAAACAGGCCCCTGTCCCAACTTTTTTGAGATCTGTAGCAGCCATCAAATTTGAAATGAGCTAATTTTGTGGATAAAATTGTAAAATTTCTCAGTTTCAACATTTGCTATGTTATCTCTGTTCTATTGTTAATAAAATACTGACTGGTGTGATTTGGAAGTCATTGCGTTTTGATTTTATTCACAATTTACACTTTGCCCCAACTATTTCGGAATTGGGTTGTATTACCGGTATCTATTCTCAGTCATTTTACATCCTACGACAAACACAGTGCATTCAGAGCAGCAAGGACATGGCAAAGCTTTCAACACAAAACCGATCCTGTTTTCAGTGCGGTCTCCTAAGAATATTATATTCAATGACAACTCCGCACATGTCCACTGACTTAAAATGACTTAGTGAAATGGCGGTTTTTGATCGCCCTCAAGCTAGCACGATATATTTTTCCTCAGTTGAGGAGTAGACTTCATGAGCATGGACTGTACGACAATGAGAAATCCATGAAATGGAACTCTTCTGACGACTTGCTCACGAATCGGAGAATAAGTTTGTCTATAACAAGCTGGCTGCCATTATGCTGACAAATACTAATACTAAGGCTAGAGACGCATTGAGAATACTGCAATACACGAATATTGGAGAAATATTATCATCAAACTTGTGTACTCATGTAATGCTTTATTATTGCTTTTGATTTGTATCACATTACGCACTGACTGTATTTCTATTCAGTATATTTAAATCTTCATTAGGCTACTGGTTCGGGTCAGATCGTTTTGGTTTTATTCTTTCAAGGTTGATAATACTTAAATAATTTCATGCTAATTAATTAATCATTAATTAAATTTTGATCAAGTGTTAGGAGGCCGGAAGGACCCGAGACGAGATGGCTGTAGCTTGTGCACATTGCAGACTTTAGCGCTATTCAGTTGTCCTTGCAGCATCTGCAGCAGAACGGTGCGCGTGCCGGCTGTAAAGGGGCTCCCGCATCCTCGCCCGCCCAGCCCTGCGATACTTGGAGGCTGCAGCACGCAACTCTCTCTGGGTTCCCATGACAGCAGACTTTAAGGATGGTGCAGAAGTCCCGCAACGGCGGCGTTTATCCGGATTCTGCGGGGGAGAAAAAGCTCAAAGTTGGCTTTGTTGGACTGGATCCTGCTGCTGCCGACACAAACAGAGACGGGGCACTGCTCATAGCTGGCTCGCAAGCCTCGAAACGGGGCAGCATTTTAAGTAAGCCCAGGTCCAGCGTCTCCGTCTCCGGAAAGCCTCCGAAGACCAAGAGAAAAGCCTTCTATCGAAAACTACAAAATTTCCTCTACAATGTCTTGGAAAGACCGAGAGGATGGGCGTTTATATATCACGCTTATGTGTAAGTAACACACGCTTTAGCAATCCTGAATTAATATGACTATTGAGATTTGTGCGAGACGAATATGAGCTGTTAAAATAAACGACGGGACTTTTCTTCGGGTAGTTGTATTCTGTCTTGTATTTAACTTGGCTAACTCACGTAAGAATCCCGAAACTACCGCAATTTGATATTACCAATGAGAACATAATGGTCATAACTAGAGGGGATGCGAGCCTGTCCTTATAAATGATGAGGTCCACTTCACAGGAAAAGGATAGGCTATTTTCATCCTGTATTTTCCCTCCTATAGCTACACATTTCCCTGACCAATAACCTAATACTTACCCAATAATATGGGGAAAATGCTCATTTGTGATAAATAAAAATTTGCTGTCTTTCGGGGAATATTTCATGAAATAGTATTTCAGAATTTTGATTATACCGCTAAAATGTACTTTCATTTTAGTTCGAGATGAAGAGCTGATCTTGCTCCGACTTACCGCTGATTTTAATCAGAACGATCACAAATTAATGCGTTGCGATACTGTTGGCGAGATGATTTCTGATAGGCCTGCAACGATCCATATATTTTGGCATCTGTGCACCATAATTTTCGCAGCAGATTAATCGCTTCTAAATTCGGTAATCATTAAACCTCTTCTAATATTGTGAGCAAATCGTAACTTTTTGTTCATTGTCTCCATCTCACGGAACAGCTTCTTTCTAGAAAAACCCGGGTTGAACATACCTCTCACGATTTGATGGACATTCAGCTCAGTTAAATTAATTGGGTAACCTATACTTCAGCACCTCTGGTCCTGGTCAGCTCCACCGACACGCCAGACTACCACGCAGACGCAGTACCCTGCATTTCTTGAGGTTTGAACCAAAAACGAGCCCCAGAAGTCAGAAATTGCTTTTAGTTGTTATTTTTAAGCAAATGTAAAGGATCCCCGAAAAGAACGCTACAATTGTATTTTCTCGTCACAATGTTTAGATTGTGAAGGCAAGCAGAGGGCAGAGTTATTTTTCTTGCATATCGACCTAGGCAGCTACTTTCATTCGTCGTCACTCCTCCGTACAGAGGCATGAGTCGGCGGGAGTACTGGAATCGGTCATGCTAGGACGATGTGCTTGAGTGGCAGGTTTCAGACTCCTTTTGTATCTACACAATTACTCTAATGGTCGTATCAAGCATACGGTACATGGAACTCATTTAACCTGGCTTTGCAGGATGCACTTTATCGACATTTTTTCTGGTTTTCATTCTGTAACCTCTTCGGGCGCGGAAACTGGCGGCGCTAGGGAGAATTCGTTTTAAAGAATTTCAGTGATCCCAGACCGGTATGAAATTTGTTTCGTCGCTACAACCCACCAGCCAAGACACAGCGAAACTCGTGTGTGATAAACTGGCCCCTGATGTCTGTTTTAATCACAGTGTTAAATCTGAGGGGAGACTTGACTCGTGAAGATGCCAATAAATTATGAAGGTGCCAATATGATAATCTGAAGAATAGCAAACGTGGCCGTGCCCTGATGGAGAAATACTTGAGAGACGTCTATAGGCACCGATTCATAATTTATAATGCTGTCCATACTGTTCCTAATCACTTAGTCTTGTTTTCCACCCAGCTTTTTGATACATAAAACAGCAATGTGCTGACGGCAGCCTCCTGGCTTTGCCTTGTGTCTTTCCCCAACAATCTCTAAATGCACTTCGCAAGCAGAATGGTAGAGAGGAAAAAAGTTTCGTCAACCAAATTAAAGCTTTCTATCTGCCAATTTATTTGTCAATTTACTCTGGGGGTGGGGGGAGTTGGCTAACTGTGTGCAATGCTAATGAAGTATACAAACATGTACCAAATAAGCCAAAACATTATGGCCACCTACTTAATATGCTTTTTTGCCTTCTGCATGCTGCCAAAACAGCTCCATCAAACTGATGTGCACATCAGTTCCCAGGCCCAGGATTTTCTAGAAGAACAATCCCCATTTCCCCTCCACCAGCTTTTCTTTTTCTAACAGAGCATTCTGGTGCCAAGTCTTCCTCAGATAAATGGCACACAGGAACCTGGCCGATGTACAAGATGCAATAAGAAAAAGGGAAAAAAGTGGCTATTCCCCCAACCGCTGGTAACACAGGGGGGCAGGTTGGTCTTATTCATCCATTTAAGGCGCCAAAAAGTTTCACCGAAAGATGACGCTTGTGAGATATTCCATGCATTTCATTGGCTGAGAATGGTTGTTTGAATAACAAAACTGACACTTACAGTTCACCCAACGATTGGGGGAATAGCATTTGCCACAAGAAAACGGGACTCATCAGACCAGGCGACCTTCTTCAATTGGTCCAAGGTCCAGTTTGGATGGTCATGTGCCCATAGCAGGTCCTGTAGATGTGGACAGGGGATAGAGTGGGCATTCTCACCGGTCAGTAGCAAAAAGGCCTGATACACAGCAGGGTGTGATTGCCTGTGTGTTCAGACACATTCCCTCCATAACCACCATTAGAACTTTCTGTCACCTTGTGCCACAGTAGCCTATATGCTGGTTTGGGCCTGATGGATGGCCCTCATAGCCTCTCCTGTCAGTGAGCGTTGGGTACCCCACACCATGTTGCCGGTTCATAGTTTGTCCCTCATCGAACCACCGTCAGTCGGTCACCTCAGTGCTAACTGGGAGTACCCCAGAAGCCTTGCTGCTTTTAAAATGCTCTGACCCACTTGTTTGCCCGTTGAAATTTCAACCTTACCAAAGTCGCTCAGCTCCAATTTCTCCAACAACATGTAAGTAAGCAAACAGTTGGTTCTCACTGTTATCTAAGCTCTAATCTCACACCTTGACATGCTCTGTCATTACAAGGTAGTTCTGGTTCTGCGCTTCATCTGTGAGTTGTCATGATGTTCTGGCTCATTGGTATGTACTGCGTATGCAGACATAAACACAGGGGGCGAGCGAATCATCAGAAACACTGCGTATGCACACAGAAACACACACAGGGAGCGACCGAATCATCAGAAACACTGCGTGTGCACACAGACACGCACACAGGGGGCGACCAAATCATCAGATACACTGCCATAAATAGCAGCTTCGTGTTGCTCTTAAGCTATTGTTGGTTTCGACACGGATTGATTACATTTTTATTTCTTAAGGTGATTTTAAGAGGAGTAGTTCAATGATTATTTACAGCTATTTCACCATGTGTTTGTCTGTCACTGTTGCAGACCTTGGATTTGCAGCCTCATTTGGCAGTTTTTTGCTGTTTGGCATGTTTCTTTCTATCGTTCGACAGTTTGCTTTGCCACCGTTAATAATATTGCTGTTCCTGTGACTGATGCCTCTACAATTTGTTCAGCAACTCTTAAACCCCTTCAGAGCTCAATAACTATCTTTATCTTGCTTTGGAGACTTAGCTAGCAAGGTGTAGAAGGTTTGCTCTACTTACTAGCGCACTAATTAACAGTCTACCCACCATTGACAATATTTTCTGTCATTTACTGTTTTCACTGTAATATGCTAGCAGGTGCAGTTACAGATCTTCTGAAAAAATAGATCAAACAAAATTCAACGAAATTCATGACGCGTTCTGGTGCACCTTGCAAACGCCAAGGCAAATTCATCTATCTATTTTTTCTTGGGCAGGTTCCTCAAGCTTTTTCAAAGCAGCGGGTCAATAATCTCTATATGCGGTTCTCATCTGAAACGTGGGTTTTCCTGATGAAAATGGCCCAACATTCAAGTATTTTTTTTTTTTAAACAAAGAATCGAATATGAAATAGTTTCTGTGTCTAAAAGCAGAAGCTCAGTCTTTTCTCTTTATGAATTAAAAGAACTGAATATTCCGGTGGTGTTGAACGATCAGTGAATATTATCAAAAACGCAGGTGGTGGCTGGAAAAATTCTCTGCGAGAAAAGCGCACTAGAAACAAGCAGTGAAGATGCTTTTGTAATTGTGCTTTAGATACGGCAAAGTGGAAGCCATTTTTCATGGGTGGCTGCGCTATTTTGTCCTCTCTCTGTACGTGGATATAATCAGTATTGATGATAATTCTGAGGCAACATCCAAAGTGATTCCACTGTTCGAGGATTCAATTTCCAAGCCTTTCCTCCTCAGAATAATGGGGAATTTGAGAATGTTTTCACTCTCTCCCATTATAACTTCATCTCACAAGCAAATTTTGCCCTCTCCCTCACTCTTTCCCTGCAAACCCAGCTCCTGACCCCTATTTTTCCTCTCCCACTCTCGCTCTTTCTCTCTCCCCCAATTCCATGGAGAGCAGGGTGACAAAATTTTCATTTCGTAGGAGAAGTCTGGGAATTTTATAAATTTTCGTGAAGAGCCATCATCTGATTGGTTAGGGTTAGCCTACCATGAACACCAAGCCAGCGTCACCAACGCAAGTCAACGGCGTCACTGGCCAATCAGATGACAGCTCGTCATGAATATTTATAAAATTCCCAGACTTCTCCTATGAAAAAAAATATTGCAGCAGGGTGGGGGTCCTGTCAGAGAGGGAGAAGGGGGTGTGTGGGTGACCTCTAGCTTTCTGCTGAGGTGTACATTTCCTCCATCTTATAAAGGTGCCACCCCAGCCTCTCCATTGTGACCAGCTAGAGAGTAGATTAAACGCGAATCCTGAAAGCATAGGTTGAGCGCGCTGAGCTCTGCTGAGATATATCACCAACGACGTTGACTCGCCCGGGAAATCATGGTCTGTCTCTGTCCTTGGCTGCTGCACATGATAATTTGTGGAGCCAAGTTTTTAAACCATGAAATATACTGTAAATCCATAACTGTGACAGTGCAAACATACTGTGTTTCCAGTGTTTCTTTTTGATTTGCAACCCCGATTCCAAAAAAAGTTGGCTCATTATAAAAATGCAAATAAAATGAAAAAGGTGTGATTTGAAAAGTCCATTCACCCTCAACTATATTGAAAACTGTATGCACGTTATTTGATGGTGTAACTTGTGAATTCAATTGTATGTTCATTTAAAATCTCTTTACTATAATAAACTCCAAAAAAGGTTAGTGCAAGAGCAATTTTGGACTAACAATGATGTGACAAGTTGCTACTAGAGGGCACTCAGTAGAGCGCATCCTTCCACCACGCAATATATCTGTTCTTTTGGTTACAGAAAATGTTTCAGAGAACTTTCAAAATTAAATCAACTCTTACTTGGACTACCACCTATCATCCAGCCAAATTTCATGCCAAACCGTTCATAACTTTGAGTTATCTGGTCAGAAATACCACACAAACCCGCGTTAGACAGATATATTTTAATTCTTCCGGATCCAGAATATGTTCCGGATCACTTCCAAAATTGAATCAACTCATCCTTGGACAACCACCTATCATCCTACCAAATTTTGCGCCAAACCGGTCATAACTTTTTGAGTTATTCTGTTTAGAGAAAGACAAACAAATGAACAGGGGTAAAAACACAACCTCCCTGATGGAGGTAATAATATAGTGATGTGACAAAGGTGACCTAATCGTGTTATGTATAAAATTAGCCTCCTTGTCCCTCATCGGTAAAGTTCCGTTGAGGCACACCAGTATGGCAACAGTTGTGCGGGCTTGTAATCTATTACTCTGGGAACAATATTTCACAAAGACAATTTGGTTAGATTTTGGGAATTCACAGTGGGCAATATAATCTAAAGATAGAATAAATCTGATCAAATCTCAGTGTGTAAAAGGCAAGGCCAAAAACCACTTTTAAATGTGCGTGATCTCCTATCTTTTAGATGTCACGTCTACTGTCGAGCAACCGAACGGGTATCATGAAATGGGCTCAGAATTTCTTTTGTATACCTTTTCCAGTAAACACAATTCACCACTGCATCCACAGATTAAGTTAAGCTGTAACTATTGAAAGCCAAAGTCATACATCTGTCCAACGGTGCTGTTGATTTCTGTTACATGTACCATAAGGACAATATTTGATGTATACCATTATTGCCAATATAGATTTCTTAACCCTCACTCAAGAAAGAAAAAAAAATCCAAAGCATTCTGAGGAAATAAAACACTCAGGGCCTGATTTACTGAGACCTTTAGCACGTGCAAAATCTTTTTACCAGTGCAAAACCAGAAACCTTGCCACTGATTGGTGCAGGGCAAGTACCTTGGCCAATCATGGGCAATGTTATTGGTTTTGCACGAGCAAAAAGATTTTGCACGTGCTAGAGGTCTAAGTAAATCAGGCCCTGAGTGTACAGATTTAATAAACTCTGAACTGATTTTCACCAACTCCTAATTCAGTCAGGCCAGGCAAAAGACAAGAGAGTGATAGAATTCAAACAGGCTGATGTTGGTTTCCGAGCACAGAATATAGTCTTTTATACTTAAAACCTGGCAGGATATCTGTGTATATCCTAGTAGATGATCCCATTATAGGGAATGTAGGCACTGGTGGTGGTGAATAATGTATAACCTTTAGGCCGAGGAACTGGCTGGAGACGGGCCAGGCTTACTTCATGAGGGGCGAAGGGGAGGAAGAGGGTCGCAGTTCTGCTTTGACAGCTGAATGAGCACAGAGAAACAACTTCAAAAGTTTGCCAGCAGCACGATTGGATCATGGTTATTTTGTCAAGCTGTGATAGGTTAAGTACAGGAAGGGCTGGCAGAGTTTGTCAGAAAAATAGGAAATAAGAGCTTGAATTTGAAAACTTGCCGAAGGATTTAGTCTTCCAGCTTGAAAATTTGCTAAGCTTCATTTGTTTACTGTATATTATTGCAGATTTGTGCAATGTAATTATCACATTTTTATTTCACCATAGATTTTGATCGTGGTGCCCTACATTTTGGCTACAATGCCCCAATAACTTTGTATCTATGAAAGGTGGCGTTGACCCAAAAATGACTAACAATTCCAGGGAACCAGTGAACCCATACCAAGACAGAAAATAATAGAAAATCATCTGTACTTGTTATTTGTCCACAAATGGATTCAGGTTTTTTCTTTTGATTGGTCACCTGTATGTACCGCCTACCAATGAAAACTGGGAAGGCACTTGCTTTTTAAAGTTTCTTGTGCAATGTGAGTGCATTCAGAATAAATTGGAAGGGGATCCAGTTTTCTTGCATTTGGCCATGTGACTTGAAAGCAGCATCAAACAGTGAATTCTAACCGCAGTGTTGTGATGCAATGTGGGTAATGTAGTAATACATGCAGTGTGTTTCTTTGCAGTCCACTTAGCAACAGAAAATATTACCCTTGCTGGCTGGCTGCTTGTTTAAGTCCCGGCAGAGGCCCAGTCAGTTATAGTTTCAGTAATGCACTCTGGCCAGAACCTTCCAGAACACTGGCATGACTCATACTCTGAAAGGCAAGGAAATGACTCAGCCAAACAGTAACGATTAGCCCTGTCCCATTCCTTAATGTAATTGGTAATGCATCTTGAGTTGCCCATTCCAGAAAAAGAAGAAAGAAATGCTATGGAATGGAATTTGCAGGTCAGGATGTGAAAATCTGGGAATAACTGAACGGATTATGCTCATGAATATTCTTCATGAGGGTTGTGGTTCATCGGTAATCATAGATCCTGCAGTTATTTTGGTGAAGCATTAAATCAATGAAATGCGTTGCTGTTGCTCAGTGGAAGTTTTAAATGAGCCTCTTATGGCAAGGTAACCATCTCAGATCCTGAGTGGGGCAGAATTTATCAGCAGTATGTGATGTTTGGAAATCAATAACGCAGGTCCCCCTTTCCCAGTTCGGCGTTTCATATTTATCCATCCTCACTGCAGCTACTCCGTATTGATCTAGTAGAGTGCAGCGCAGCAGGTGGTCTTCTTCAAAAAGCATGTTCTTTTTCCTGCTTCTGCGTATCTCACTGCCATTTGTAATGCCACCCTGACACTTGCACGATTTTAGTTCCCGCAATGCCACGCAATGCGTCGTGGCAATGATTAAAGTCTTTGGGAACAAGCGTGAGGAGTATGTGAAGGGTGTGGGGGTGCGTGCCATGTTGTAGAGAGAATTTTGAAATGTTCAAAAATTCGGCACGCAATGTTCGTGCCATGTGCGTGCTACTTGCGTGAACCATGCGTAAACACTACGTGAACTCGGCGTGAACGCTGCCGACGGTGCGTGTCAATGCGTGCCGTGTTAGGGTGTTGTCACGAGTTGTTCACGTGATTATGGCACGCCTAGCACACGCATAGTTCGCGCACGTCATGAACCATTCGCACATGGCAGGAACTTCTCACGAAGTGTTCACAAATTTTTGGCCACGCATTGCATAGACAATGCATAACTTATGCGTGTACAGTGCAGGAACAGGGCGCAAACAAGGCCCCGCTGCGTACCACCGAAAGGGCACGCCTTGCCACGACGCATTGTACGGCATTGCAGGGACAAAAATCGTACAAGTGTCAGGGTGGCATAAATCTGTTATTGATAGACATGAGTCAAAGGAGGCCGCTTCATGTGCTGCTTAGTGGCGGCATACTGGATCCAGACATCCCATCCGACCGAATCCCTGTGCAGTTTTTGGGCACTGCTATGAGTGACAAGGGCATGGTCACGTTAAGATACCAGTTCAGTGGTCCCTACCCTGAGCAGCATGAAATTTATGTGAGCTCAATGTGGTTCAAAGAACAAACACATTATGAAATCATCAAAAGAGATCAAATTTTTTGACAGCCGGCTGAATTAAAAACAAACATCAGTTCTCAGTTAGTGCAATATGGACAAACTGTCCCACAGAACTGAAAATAATTGGTTCTCCATTAAATGCTCCATTTTATTTTTGTTACAACAGAGACTCTGCAGTATCTGCTGTGGAATGACACTCTGCTCTGCAGTATGTAGGTTCCCATAGATAACATAATAGGCTTTGGCTATTGTTAATTAGCTAATGAACATTAGCAAACATGAAACATTTACTTTAGGATTAGCTTTCTAATTGATAAACCATTAACATGTTTGCTTGCCCAGCAAAAAGCAATATTAGCTAATTCTAACTGTCTTGAACTTCTACAATGCCTTCAACACTCCCTACTCAGAAATGCCCATCGTATATTAAACAATGTTTTGGCCCGAGCTTAGTCAAAATGCTCTAACAGGTTTAGATTTAGGTTTTGATGGATCTTCCGTCTCAGTGTGAGATGACTGCATTGGAGTTGGTTCAGCCATTACCAAAATCTGCCTAAATGGCAACCTGTCAAGGACCAAATTAAAAAAACTTACATGAGCTGATGAGCATGTGACCTGACTTAGGAATAGACTGTGCCGTTTTGAATCTGAGCAGAACAAAAACAGATTTTATGGATTTATTTATTTATTTTTGTGGACAAATGTTCATGATTGACATAATGTTTTTATTACGGTGTGTAAATTTTTCAGAAAAGGCAATGCAATTATTCAACATATTTGGCCAAAGGACTTTCCCATGGATGTGTTATTCTGATTTAAATATTAAGTGCTTACATGTATCAACCCTGCTGAAAAAAAATTGCCATAATAAAAAATCTGGTCTCAAAATACAAGATCCCCCTTTTATGTTCATCCAGATGTTCAGGCAGACATGCATTTTGTTCTATGACATTGCAGTATAAATGATGAGTCATTAATAGATATTGTAATGTTTTCTTTTCCATAACAAGCACTGTGCAGAGGTATACAAGAAATAAATAAACTAGACAAATTCTCTCTAAGTGGACAACAGTTGGATATATCCGTGAATCAGCAGCATTATCCACATAAGCTCATAATTTGGTCCCGTGAATGTGCAACAGGAAAGGGTATAGGGTCAAGAAAAATCAACAGGAGAGCAACTCTGAGATCCAGGAGTCTTTTCAAATTTTGGTCATGTGGTGACCAATATCAATAACACCTCTTCTGCTTGTACCAGAAACAATCAAAACTGCTTAAGTTATAGCATTTGCTAATTTTAAATTTGATCGAGTTGTGGCATAACAGGAAACAATTCAGAGTCACCATAATCAATGACTACCTCCTCTATGCACCAGGAACGCTGAAAGCTGATTTGACATGATTCCCATGAAAGATGTTCGGATTATTGCAATTTTTACATACAAATAGTTTGTGTTCATTCCTGGTGCACAGTGGACAAACCGCATTGCTTTGTGTGGCCCCACAACCTTTCCTTTAGTGCCATCAGCAAACTTTACATTCCCAAATGCAATAACTCAAACCGTTCTGATGGGAATCGTGTTACGCTTACTGAGATTATTTTTTGGCCGAGAGAAGGCATGTCTTTCATGTTGGTCACCCTCTGACCTTTGCTATAGTTCAAATTTTTTTATTTTCACAAAGTGCAGTAACTTGACAGTCTTGCAAACGAGGCCTGTGTCCACTCAAACCCACCCTTTGAACGATAAGCGATGTAGCTGACTATCCCTACCCTTGTGGCTGGTGAGCACGTTTCAATCATCAATGGTGATGAAGTTGGCCTGCTTCAAAACCTGACACATTCAGCTACATCAAAAAAAATGTGTTGATCATTAACTTGTCTGCACCTAATTTAAATATGAAGGCGGCAAAATAGGTCTGCGGCCATTTGCTATTTTCCCAGTGAAGGTGCTGTGCTGAAGTAAATTTACACTTCATCAAAAATAGGAATACATATGTTTTGTCATTTTGCGTGTATTGTGTATTGTCTTCTGCGCTTGTGTATAAATAATGGAACAGGCCTGCCAATTCACTCCCAGTGAATGTTGTTTTATCTTGAGCTGCAATTAATCCATTTTCTCCCTGCCTTTGTACAACATGTATTTTCACAGATTTGTGTTTTATCCCTTTCAGCTTCCTGTTGGTGTTCTCCTGCCTGGTTCTCTCAGTGTTCTCCACCATAAAGGAGTATGAGAAGAGCTCAGAAGATGCCTTGTACATTCTGGTATGTGTCTTCAGCATGAAAGAGCAGCCTTTTCCCACCAGGCCTTGTTGTTTAAGTACAAAAGCTTAGAGCAGGGTCTGTAGTCCCTGTCCTAAAGAACTGGGAGAGCTTCAAAGCCACCTGGGTTCCTTAACCTTATTCTCGGAGAGCCCCAAGGTCTGGTGCTTTATTTGCCTCTGGCCCAAGAACGTATAAATTATAAATGCTCAGCGCACTGCCTCTACTGTTCTAGTCCGAATTGGCATCTGAACTGAACAGCCTTTGCGAGACTCAATCTGCCGCACAATCTAGGAAAGTGATCAGCCTTGATGGGTAGAATAGCCTGTTCTAACCATTAAAAATCAGTAATTTCTGTCCCTTTAATTTGCTGCCTTGGCCACAACAAAATGAGGCCTTATAATCCAGCCACAGAACCTTGATATGTCAGACAACAGATGCCGGGTGAGCTCACTGGTGCTGTACAAACAAGGAACATGTATGCAGAAAGGACTGTCTAATTAAATGCAAAATTTAAATTTAAATTAGGTTTTTTTTTTCAAAGCTTACATAATTTTCTGCAAAGTTGCTCTTAATTCAGTTAATTTTAATAAGTTCAATAAAACCAATCCCCCTCAGCCATTGTGACTGTAGATGTGCTCGTAGCCTATCAGTCTCAGCCATGTGTGACTGTAGGCAATGCAGCAGCAGTCCATCCCACTTCAGACAGGTGCAGGATTGAATTCAATCATCATCAGTCCTTACCTTTGGATTAAATAAAAAAACACAACTTGGTTTTCTTCACAAACTCAGTTTAGTGAGTTTATCCTTCAGTACAATGAGGAAAACTGTCCATTCTTCCATCCGTCTGCAAAAAGAAGATAACTTCACTTACCCCATGGATAAATCTAAAAATGAGTCATAATTCTTATGTCACCAGCAGAATTTTTAATGAGGAAAAAAAAGTGATAGTACTGCGTGTTTTAAGTTTAAACATAATATAAAATTGCTTGGAAAGATTTTATTTTATTCTTTGCAGTGTGTTTCAATCCATTTTTCTCCTCAATGGGTCGGCAGATCAGTCTGAAACTGCACATGGGCATTGAGCATCACACAGGCAGGGACTGACGAGCCTCATTATTCCATTTTCCCAAATCCAAGCTGTTAGTGAGCAAATTTAATGTGTTTAAAGGCATTTTTGGCAAGGCTGCACGTCGTTGTGGCGCACCCAGCACAGGGTTTGGACTACTTTTACTGATTTATGTACCCATGATCATTGGGGAAAAATTGAATTGCATAATGAATGATTTCTAAGTCAAGCAAATGATGATTGAATCCTGTCTGCTGTCTGACGTCCAAGAGAAGCACCTTCTCTTCACTGTATCACTGAGCAATGAAATTAAATCCTATTGCAAGAGCTGTCATCTCAGGCGAAGAGTCTGCTGTACGTGTTAGAGGTATTTGCTATAAATGGCTGATTACACCAGCTTTGTTTCAAAATGGATGAAAAAGCAGAGAGTTGACTGAACAATGAGCAATAAATCTTATGGTCTTCATCTCCCTCTGTAGGAAATTGTGACCATCGTAGTGTTTGGGGTAGAGTACATTGTGAGGATCTGGGCGGCCGGGTGCTGCTGCCGCTATCGTGGATGGAAAGGAAGACTGAAGTTCGCCCGCAAGCCCTTCTGCGTGATCGGTGAGGAGCCTGTTCACCGCATCTCATCTCATGCCCCAGCTGCGCTTCAGGACCGAGAGACATCAGCGATGTTGCACTAGGTGACATCAGAATCAGGACGGGACAGTTTTACTGAATTCACCCAGATATCATTTGTTCACTCAGATGATGCACTTGAGATGAATATCTGTGCATACTGCACCTGTACTGTACCATACTGCACAGATTTTTTGTCTTTCAATTTATCAAATTTTGTTAGGCATGTTGCATGAGTTTTCTCCCACCATGCAGTATAAAAATTGGGAAATGTCAGGGTTAACTTCAGAAATACAAAAGCACAGTTATGCCATAGAATACACCTACCCATAACAAGTTATTGGGTAATTGAGCAGTACAATATGCGCTGATACTCAAGTCTATGCCACAAGACACTTAACCCTAAGAGCGCTGAAATAATGAAATTTATATATTTTTTTGAAAAATATCTTGTGCTTTTGAAAACCTATCATGTGGCAACTTTTTTAAAAAGCTCCCCTGCCGGTGCTCTTTTAAACAAGTCGCCACAAGATAGGTTTTCAACAGTGTTGATTTTGATATCTTACATCATTGAGCTGCATTAGCGCTCTAAGGGTTAATAACCAACTTTTCACTTCCACACACTATGTGATGCTTGATCCCCTTTATGGTGTTCCAGTGAAGTGACTTGTCTTCCTGTACTCCTGGGAAATTAGCAAGGTAAACTCCTGCTGTCTCAAAACCTGACACCAGGTGCTTTGGCTTTTACACTAACATCATGTCCTGACACCTGCCCCTCTCCGACAGACATCATGGTGCTGATCGCGTCTGTCTCGGTCCTGGCGGCGGGGACCCAGGGGAATGTCTTCGCCACATCGGCCATCCGGAGCTTGCGTTTCCTGCAGATCTTGCGGATGATGCGAATGGACCGACGAGGCGGAACCTGGAAGCTGCTGGGATCGGTGGTCTACGCCCATAGCAAGGTGACCCACTGAGAACCTGGTACCACAAACTCTCTAATGTGCCAATTCATTTATGGGGTGACAACTGAAAGACTTTGTGATTCTGCAAAGAATGACTCATACTCCATGAGATAGCTGATTACTTCCGCCAAGGAGGTTATGTTTTCACCCGTGTTTGTCTGTTTATTCGTTAACAAGAAGTTATGAACAGATTGGCATAAATTTGGTGGGATGGTAGGTGGTGGTCCAAGGATGAGTTAGTTCAATATTGGAAGTGATCTGCAACATATTCTGGTTTCTAGATCCGGAAGAAGTTAAATATACCTGAGTAGAATGGTTGTTCCTTATATAATGAACAGATTTTCATAAAATTTCAGTGTTAAATAGAATCTAATGTACAACGTAGGATTGATTATAGTTGTTGGTGATCTGGATAATGTTCTTGTAAATCCAGAACCAATGATACTGACAAATGGCGTGGCGGAGGTATGCACTTTCCCGAGTGCCCTTCTAGTTGTTGAATCAGTCTGGCTAGAAAACAAGTATTTAAATCATCAAGCTTGCGATTCTAAACATAACAGGGTCCGATTCTCTGGGCAGATATCAGAATTGTCAGAGACACAGAACTGAGCACAAGCAGTCTGGTATATATTAGTCACGAGTCCTGTAATCCTGAGACTAGTTAAAGGACAAAAGTAATATCTATTCCAGTAAAGAACCTTTTCCCACTTCAGCCGCTCGCTGCTAAAATGTACAATCTGAAAATGCCACCATTAAACATTAGACTTAATTTCTTAATAGACTGCAGTTCAATTTACAACGTTGTAAAAGTGAAATGGTAACCAACTGTAAACTACATCTGAAAAAGACACCTTAATCGAAAGTCGGAGCTTGAAGATAAATCACTAAGTTTTTGGCTCTTCCTCCATTTACAATGGTTTAAACTGGCCCTGCACTGGGATCAGGGTTTTGTTTCCATCTTTAGACAAACCCTTTAGCCGAAGCATTGTGGAATGGGGTATCAATGTGGGCCAACAGGGCATAATATTTTAACTGTACCAAGTGGAACATGAAGGGATCTCCAGTGAACTCCCATCCATCGCTCATTTCCTCCACAGTAGAAAGTATAGAGAAAAGGGCACTAACATGCAGGGCAGCCATTTTGTGCCTATCCCACTGGACCTCTGCATGAGCTTTTCTAAAGATTAGCATAATGGACAGTGACATAGTGTGAGAGAAAAACCTAACCGAGACTGACAGTGCAGCTAGTAAATATTTTGACCTCAACCCGTCTTTAAATAACCTATTCTGATTTGAAATGGTTGTAAATCTTTTCAAATGAATGTCGACATATTGGCGATCTCACATTGCTTGGCTGGCTGGTCTGTTGTTTTGATTTTGGCGTACTGCCGGTGGCACAGAGGTTAGAGGCGCACTGGGGAATACCTGTCCAATTGGGCTTTTGTGCCCTCTCTCCAAAAATTCAGATTAAAAGCTTGCACACTCTAAAAACTCAAGCAGTCCCAGAGTCACTCAGTCATGCCAGAGGGCAGTTTCATGAATCAGATAGGTTGCCGAGCTGTCAATCTGTCACTTCGTATATCAAATAAGAATTTAAAAATTTTCTTTCTGAAAAATTTTTGGAAGTCCAGGAGCATTGCTCCCTTACGCTCTCCCACAGCTACACCGGTCAAAAGAACCACACCACTATGTTCGATCAGCTTAGATTTTCAGTTTGATTGGGGCATTTCATTCAGATTAAAGTAGTTAGATGAGGACACTTCACTCTGAGCTTCTGTTTGATTACAAGTGCTCCATGCAAACATGGCTGTTGTGTCTTGTTAGAGGACAGGGCTGAATCATTTCCCAGTGACAAGCCGAGTTCAGACCAACAACATGGCAGCAGGGAAGAAAGTTCACTTCAATCATTATGTGGATAAAATGATCAAAGTTTTCAGCAAATCAAGTGAGTCTGAACACATTTCTCCTCAATAATTTTCTTGTTTGAAATGACATTTAAAAGAAGGCTTAACAATTTCCATTCAGAGTCAGAAACTATGTTGTACCGAAAGCTACACTCGAAGTTGGTTACATGACCATTTATTCTCATTGCTTTTGCCGTGCCAAACAATTTTTCACTGCTAATGCAATCAGGCACTTTATCACGCGGCAATTAAATATTGTTTTATTTGCGGTATTTAAAACACAATCCCATTGTGGTTTAACGAAAAGACTGTGCAAGCTCAGGCTAACGAGAGAAAAGTAATGTAGCACGATTGGCTATCATATGTGGCAGTTCCGTGCACTTTTACCTTATCACTTCATGTTGCGTCCATGTAAACCATTTGTTTGGAGTTAGTCAGAATAATTCCATTCCAAATGAAAAAAAAAAAAAAAAAAAAAAATGTTTGCATGCAAACTTAGCGAATCAGATTGTCCCTACATCTCATGACATAACATAATAGAAGGGCTGTCAACTTTTGAACAAGGCTGGGAGTAAGATTATTGGATGGGAACAGGTCATATGCCATCTAGACATCATCTGTTCGAGGGAAGTCCTTGTATTTTCATGCAAGACATTGCTTGAAATTATGTATTTCATTGAAAAATAATTTCAACATACCATCCCAACCTTTTCTTGATTTGGCGTGCAAGATTTTTTTTTTTTTTTTTTAAATTCTGCTCAGGAGCTAATTACAGCCTGGTACATCGGCTTTCTGTGCCTCATCCTGGCATCCTTCCTGGTTTATCTGGCCGAGAAAGAAGACAATAAGGAGTTTGCAACCTATGCAGATGCCCTGTGGTGGGGATTGGTAAGTCTCTCAACAATTTGATTGCCTGGTTATTTTATTTTATTTTTATTTTATTTTTTATATTTTTTAATATTTATTTTTTTCAAATTTTTTTTTCACGGCCATTGTTGCGAGGCAGTAGAAACTCCTTCAGTCCTCATTTCAGTCTTCTCAGTTTGTGATTTTCCTTTTTTCTCCAAATAATTTTTTTTATCTAAATGCGACTATTTTCAGCACAGAGAGAGAGAGAGAGATGGCAGTGAAACCCTTATCCCTTTCAGCGCCAATGATGTTGGATATCAAAATCAGACGCTGTTGAAAACCTATCATGTGACAACTTGTTGCCACATGATAGGTTTTCAACAGCTCAGGATAACTACATTTTTAATTCCTTGAAAACGTATTCAGCGCTCAAGGGGTTAAATATTTATGAGATACTAGCTGTCTTTATGAACATTTGTTCCCTCTTAATTGTGTGACCTGTCACATTCCTTCAGCCCTGGACGCCTATTTGAATGGCCCATAACCTCCAGCGGTCACAAATATTGATCAAATTTCATGAAACGCTGCACGCAACATCTCAAGGACATAAATTACTGTGGTATTTCTTTTCAGATTTGTATTGTATTTTACTACCAAATGGGCGTGGCAGGATGACAGACCAGTTAAGTTTCAGGTCCACTTGAACCACTAGAGTTCTGTGATGTTTTCACCAAAAGTTATTCCCCTTCTAATATCAACTTTACAAATGCAACTAGTTGTTGATTTATTTGTGATTTCCTTTCCAAATTAATATAAATGTTTTCTTTTATCATGTGGTATACCATTCAAACATCAGTGGAGTCGAAAGCGTTCACAGACGGACAAACAGTTAAAAGCAGGGGCATACACAGCTGAAATGGACTAGCAGAATGTGGCTTATTATTGATTAAATTACGGTGTTGCTTACGATGTTTTTTCTATTGCGAAGAAAAACACATGAAATAGTGATCAGAAATATCAATTTATTTAGTTTTGATTCAATTTCTCAAAAAATGTGAAAAATAAAAGTGAGGACTTGCAACATTGCAGATGGAGTCATAATGCAGTTTGATCCTGTTGAACCCATAAGCACTTTATGCAAGATGTTTGTTATTTTATTATGTTGTTATATTCAACTAATTGCCTCTTGTACTTTCCATATGCTATAGCTAACATGGATATCACTTGTACAGCCTTACAGTCTCTTAATTGTTTTTACTGACAATTTGTCCGATGGGCGTATTTTAAGTTTACTTAATCTCTTGTTCTGAACTGTTAGACAAAGTTAAGGCGCACAATTGGAGCGACTGTGGACCATTAATGTACAAACCCATCTACATCCTCCAAAAAAAAAAAAAACCTGAAATATTGATTCGTCTGACCACAATACATGTTTTTACGGTGAGATGGTCCGTTGCAGATGCATACGAGCTCAGAGAAGTCGACGGTGCTTCTGGACACTTAACATGAAGCTTGCTTTTTGCACAATAAAGTTTATCATTGCACATTATTTTGGGGGACGCGTGTCCCCATGCCCCCCCCTCAGACTGCACCCTTGACTGGAGCCAACATCTCGACAGGATCAAGAAATAAGCCTTAAAAATAGGACCAAGGGTCCTGTAGCTTACTGGCAAGCAGTCTTACAGCGATGATACAAGTTATGAAAATTTCATGTGAAGTTTGACATTTGAATCAATGAAAATCAATTTCAAGGTCACTAAATAAAAGTTCACATATATTTATAAGACCTTCTGTTATACAATCCTAAGCTCTGAAGCAGTTTTGGTGATACAAGTCATTAAAATATGTCAATATGTATTCAATATGTCAATTGTGAACTTTAAAGGTCACAGAATGTCAAGTTGTGGTCAGCAAATGGACTTCATATATGACTTTCTAAATGTCTCTATACAAACCTTGGCTCAATCTGTGACCATTTTGGTGATACAAGTCATTGTAATTTCACTGTGGAGTTTGACCCTCAAAGGTCACTGACAGTCAAGTTGAATGTCACCAAATGAAAGTTCATATGTGACTTCCTAAATGTCAGTAACACAGACTTAGGCTCCATCTGTGACTGTTTTAGTGATACAAGTCATTGAATTTTCACTAGGTCACATTTGACTTTTGAAGGTCAATACGAAGGTCACCAAATGAAAGTTCATATATGACTTCCTATATGTCTGTAATACAAACCTAGACTCCATCTGTGACTGTTTTGGCAAGACAAGTCATTGTAATTGTATTATGTCAAGTTTGACCTTCACATGTCATCAACAGTCAAGCTGAATGTCACCAAATGAAAGTTCATATGTGACTTCCTATGTCAGTAACACAAACCTAGGCTCCATCTGTGACCTTTTCAGTGATAGAAGTCATTGAATTTTCTCTAGGTCAAGTTAGACCTTCGAAGGTCAATATGAAGGTCATCAAATGAAAGTTCATACATGACTTCCTATACGTCTCCAGTACAAACCAACACTCAATCTGTAACGATTTTGCTGATATCAGTCATTGAAATTTCACTGTATAATTTGGCCGTTCAAGGTCACTGAAGGTCAAGTTCAAGGTCACCCAATGAAACTTCATACATGATTTTCTATATGGCCACAATACAAACCTAAGCTCTGTCTGTAATAGTTTTGGTGATAGAAGTCATTGAAATTTCACTATGTGAAGTTTGACCTTCGAAGGTCACTGAAGGTCAAGTTCAAGGCTACCAAAGGAAAGTTCATGTATGACTTCCTATACATCTCCAATACAAACCGAAACTATCTGTAACCATTTTGCTGATATAAGACATTGAAATTTCACTGAAGTTTGGGCATTCAAGGTCACTGAAGGTCAAGTTCAATGTCACCAAATGAAATTTCATACATGACTTCCCATATGCCCGCAATACAAACCTAAGCTCTATCTGTAATAGTTTTGGTGATAGAAGTCATTGAAATTTCACTATGTGAAGTTTGACCTTCGAAGGTCGCTGAAGGTCAAGTTCAAGGCCACCAAATGAAAGTTCATACATGACTTCCTATAAGTGTCCAATGCACATATGTTCCCAATCTTCAATATTTTAAAGCCTAGAAACCTTTGAAAATTGTAAAATTTTGCTTGACCTCAAGTTTGACCTTTCAAGGTCATCTGAGGTCAACTTTAACACAGCCAAAATATAGGTCATATATTACTTCCTATATGTCAATAATACAAACTTAATCTCTATCTGCAACCATTTAGCTTCCACAGGCGATTTGGCCCATTCTCCATAAGACCCAATGTTAAAGTATAGCGCCCCCACTAGACCCGCTTCCGTCAATTCAATCAAAATGGCACTCACACTGTACATAAAGTGTATCAAGGTGAGTTGATTGCCAGATTTAGAAAAAAAGTTATCAGACAGTTTTTGAGAAATAATTTTTTGAAATTTCAAGTCATATCTTTTAACATTGTTAATATATATTCCATGACCACGAGTTCGACCTTTCAAAGTCATCTGAGGTCAGCTTTAACATGGCCAATGTATAGGTCATATATGACTTCCAAACTTAATCTCAATCTGCAACCATTTGGCCTCCACAGGCAATCTTGCATATTCATAAAGTACAGCGCCCCCAATAGACCCACTTCCGTCAATTAAATCAAAATGGCGCTCACATTGTACATTGACGGTACCAAGGTAAGTTGATTGCCTGATTTAGAAAAAAATTTATCACGCAGTTTTTGAGAAATCATTTTTTAAAATTTCTCAGTCCTATCTTTAACATTGGAGCCAAAATTTCAAGGGCCCATAAAACGGACAAAAATGATTCAATCAAAAATCCGAGAAAAGGGTCTGGAGATATGGTCTAGTAGTATGTTATTGCAAATTTACACAAAAATTCATCAGGCCATAGGGCCGGCAAGCTAAAAATTAAGCTTGATTCTGGCCCCTCGATCAAATCCCATGATACTAGTGGAAATATTTGTTCTTTTATTGATCGTTTGAATGCCAAATTTGCACCCTGCTTCCACTAGAACTTATTTTTTGTAAATGCTTTGGTTCAGATACTCCCACCTTTGATTCCATATGATTTTCCTACGCTGGTCCCAGAATTGATGCATTAACATTGAATCATCCATCTCTGCCATTAGTTTATGGTTATATTGTGTCTTCTTGTTTTCGAGGGCAAATTTGAATTAATTTAGTATTTTACAGTGCAGAATGTATACAGTATATTTGGGTCATTTGCATTTTTGATGTTTCTCTGTGTCTCTCTTTCTCTCCCCCTCTCAGATCACGCTGACTACAATAGGATACGGCGATAAATGCCCCGTCACATGGAACGGGCGGCTTCTCGCGGCCACCTTCACCCTCATTGGGGTGTCGTTCTTCGCACTGCCGGCGGTAAGACAGAAAGAGATCGGATCTACCCTGAAGAGAGAAAAGCGAAAATGCCTTTTTTTTTTAACAAAATAAGCATTTAGATCAGTCAGATTGTGGCTTCACCCCTGGGTTTTTTGAGGCCTTCATTACTCAGTTCTTTCAAAGGGAATTCTGAATTGGAGAGAGTCCATTGGAAACCATTCAAAAAAAAAAATATGTGGTTTACATGAAAGGAATATCTATATTTCCTTTGTGATGCAAGTTGTCCTGGATTTGACTTCCTGCTTCCTGTTTCAGTATAAAATGTACTTACACTGAGCACCATAATTCAAAGGACAGTGAAATGTTTTGTTATTTTGGTTCTATTGCCTGAGTCAATCACTGGATTTGAATCCAACTGAACATACATTTTACATGCTGAAGAGGAGACTGAAGGCAAATAATCCCTGAAACAAGCAGGAGCTGAAGATAGCTGCAGTACAGGCCTGGCAGAGCATCACCAGGGAAGATTCCCAAACCTGTCTAATATTTGTAATGCGCACATGTAAAGGGAGGGTTGGGGGGTTGTGGGGTTGGGCACCATGTACAAAAGATCCTGTCATTTCCAAATGGTTCATCTGATATGAATTAAAACACCTGAAAATTAAAGCTGACCGTCTGCACATCGACCCTTTTATGATGAATCCTTCTTACATGCAAATGTGCCGGGGTACAGAACCAAAATAAATGTTTCACTGGCTGATTAATTATGGCGCTTACTGTATATGCCTCGCAGGAATTGATGAGATGGTGTTGTTTTTCACAGGGAATCCTTGGCTCTGGGTTTGCTCTCAAGGTCCAAGAGCAGCACCGACAGAAACACTTTGAGAAGCGCCGCAATCCTGCCGCAGGTCTGATTCAGGTAAATACAGCACAGCTCTGCTCTGTTCTGCTGTCTGATCCAGGCTTATTTATCATACGCAGTTATGGAGATAAAGATGTACCAAGTAACTTGTATAACGCTGGGAGCAGCATGGCGGCGAGCCTTCCAATTTTACAAAAAGGTCCTCAGAGAGTTTGGTGAGATCGTCTTTAAACTGCCGACAGCTCTATTTAGGCAGTCTTTGGAAACTGCAAAATGAAAGAAATGAATGAAAAAAAATCATTCAAAGGAACTATGTAAAAGTGAAAATGTAAATCATGGTCAGTGTGCGGTTTTCACATTGTTTTTTACTCTTGGATAAGCGAAGCTTATGAAGGAGTGTTGTAATGAGACTAGAGCATCACTCATCAATCAATCACTCAATTTGCCGTTGGTACAACCACAGGCGGTAAGATAAATATGATCTTGGCATGGATGACTGGTCCCTAATTCACAAACAGCCTATCCAGGAGTTAACGATAGTGTCACTTTGATTGGTTTTTGTGCCAGATTAAGCTTTTAGCATTATGTAAAAAAGCTCTGTATGATAGAGTGATGGTAGCTCACTTATGATACTGTATTAATCACAATATTTTAAAGTGAAATGTTTACATTTGCTGAAAGCCTCAAGCAAAAGTAAATTTCATGTATCTGCCCGAATGCTAACATCCTCGTGCTCTCCATTTAAGTGAATGGTGTGATGTTGTACAAATGATCTATATATATATATATATATATATATAGTTTTGATTGATTCAAAACAAACAAAAAAACAAATCAATGAGGTTGTTGGGACTTCCCGCGGAGGTGGGGTGAATCTGCCATCAGTGTGACTGCATTGCTCATGTCGTCATACACAAGGCTGCAACAGCGTATGATCGCTTTGGATGTGTTCTCATAGCAAAATTTACTAGATTTTTTTACTTATTATAAAATTTAGTTTTATAATAGTGCTCATGCACGATATACTTAAATGTCATGCCAAAAAATGCAGCTGCATCTAGAGATAATGAACGCATGAATGAATGAATGTCTGGCGACAGTGATCTAGCAAATTCATCCAGCAAATTCAGTAATTATCTAAGCAAATTAGCCTAAACCTATTTTACAAACGGGCAATTAACAAGCTGGATGATTCTTACTCATGAATTCCCCACTTCATTTCTCTCTGGCTTCTTATCTTGTAATTGCCAAGCAATTGCTGAACATCTGTCTCTGTTCACTTTTGTCCTCTTTGGAGACAAAATCTGACCATATTTTTACAGTAATTCAATTAATAAATCTCAAATTCTCATTTTGGGTAATTAAGTTTTATGCAGTAAAATATTGTGCAGTATAGGTAACCTATACGTACATAAAAATGAGAAGACTGCATCACAGAGGCATAAAGGATTTTATGATGTTAACACTACGCTGCAAATAGTACCTCAGCAGCTTATTGGTTAAGGTGCTTACCATGCAGATTGGTGGGTCAAGCCCTGGTGTAACCATGGTAACCATTAGTGCCGCTGGTGGGCCCTTGAACTAGGCCCTGAAAGCTACAGTGGCCCTTACTTTGTCTAATCTAGTGTAAATTGCTTTGGGGAAAAAAAGCATCCGCTGAACAGCTGTAATGCAATGGAAATATTTGCCATTCTGCATCTAACTTCTAGTACACAAGCAAAGTATTTCAAGCATTTAGATGTCTGTATAATGCTTTTAAATTGTAAATAGTTTCTCTCTTTCTTATATATTAGTTTAATTCACCCCACAGCCAAAAGAAATGGATACCAATTTTTTTTTTATTTCCTTGCTGATGTTGTATAATGTTCTTCCCCCATTCCAGGCTGCATGGAGATTCCACGCTACCACCCTCACGAGGACAGATCTTTTGTCCACCTGGGATTACTACGAGCAAACTCTGTCCGTACCCATGTACAGGTAAGGAATGCACCCAAGTGACTGCAAGGATGTGCAGAGCGATGCCTCAGCAGTTTCCACGAAGCAAACCATTGTTGGAGATCAAAGATCTGTGAGAGAAGGCTTTGCCGCCCAGTGTAATTTTGGATATACTCGCAGTTTTCAAGTAGCCAGCATCTTCTGAACAAAGCAATATCAGAGGAGGGTAAGTTATGAGGACTTTTCTGAAATATTCTGAAGGCATAGAGTCAAGAGTCCCGTGGAGGTTTTTTTTTTTTTTTTTTTTTTTTTAAACTGTGTTTGGTGGAAACAGGCCTAAATTTAAAGAAAATCCAAAAAAGCAACGTAACGTTTTGGGAGCCTCTGCAACCCATTATTTGTACTGTTTATACACTGATGAGCCAAAACATGGCGACCACCTCCATGATAGGCTATTGGTCCTCCGCGCGCTGCCAAAACAGCTCCGTCAAATGGACATCCAGGTTTTAAAGGCAGAACATTTCCTGAAGCGTCAAAATCCCTCCACCAGCTTGTCTTCGTCCCACAGTGCATCTGGACGCTCTCTCTTTCTCAGATATATGATGTACATTCAACCGGCAGATGTAAATGTAAAAGAAAATGGGGCTCATTGGACCAGGCAACCTTCTGTTGCTCCAAGGTCCAGTTAGCGATTCTTGCCGGCCCATTGCTCCTGCTTTTGATTAAGGACAGCGACGGGTACTCTGACCGGCCTACTGCTGCACTCCCCATATGCAGCAGGGTGTGATGCACAGGGGGTTGAGACACATTCCTTTGGCGAAGATCACTAAACATTTCCATGTCTCGAGCCACAGTAGCCCTTTTGTTGGTTCGGACAAGACAAGATAGCCGTTTTTTGCCCTTGCACGTCAATGATCCTCGGCCGCCCAACACCCTATCACTGGTTTTTTGGGTTGTCCCTCAGACCACTTTCAGTACGAACACATTTCTGCACTGTGAATGATAAACACCCCTTACATATGTGCAGGGTTGTTGATTATACAGGAACCCTTCATTGGGGAAAAAAATAATAAACCCTCCCACTATCTAGTCTTTGCTGATTTTACTGAGCTGTTGGAGTTTAAAGCCAATTTGCTGTCTATATCAAACTATTCTACTTCTCTCATCTGTCCCAATCTGCCAATAGCCAAGAACTTTATAAGCACAGAAAAATGATAGCCAATAAAGCATTGTTTACGATGATGTACATTATGCTTGGTTTTTGCCAAAGGAGCAGTGGTGTTATGGAGGAGAGGGGGATTTAAAAATGACAGAAATATACTGTACAGACTACGCAAGAGAGCACACTACTGCTGGGAATTGGACAGAACATATTGCCTACTATTTGGTTTTAGATGGAGAACGAGACCAGCAGAATATTTTCCACTGGATGTTGCAGAACCTTTGACCCAATGAGACAGCGATGAAAAGCAAAATTCTCCAAAATTGGTTTTATGAGAATCACAGGGGCATTACCAGAGTAAAAAGAAAATAAAAAGTAAAATATTCTTTTTTCATTCTATACCACAATACTTGAACCTACATTGGCGACAGGGCCACAGGATTAGAGGAAAACGGTATTTTCCATCGCAAAAAAATAAAATAAAATAATCATTTTTTCAGTGTTGTCACTCAATTTCAATGATGTTCTCAGTCATCCTGACTGTTGGAGAGTAATACCCTGAAATTCACTTTTCAGAAGAGATCATAATTACGCTTGTGTTTAAGGTGGCATTTTGGATCACTGTTGCAAATGTACTGAAAAGGGCTTCAAATACATGGGTTTCACCTCCACTTTCAGATGCTGTCTCTGTTCACCAAATTAAATCCTGAACATGAGCGCATGTGAAAGCACCTCTATTTGTCCACAGGCTCATTCCTCCCCTGAACCAGCGGGACCTTCTGCGCAGTTTGAAGAGCAAATCAGGGCTGCCCTTCAGGTCAGACTTTGCTACAGTTCCAACATTACAGGATGGGGTAGAGGGAACCTGTCAGAAGATACAATATATAATGTGCTGAAATGTGATACTGAAATATGAGTGCTTGTTGAGGAGAGAAATAAGTCTCAGTATTGTTGACAAATGCACTGAACATTGTCCACCAATGAGACACTTCACAAATGTGTTTTCCAGTGTACAAACACAAATCTCTTCTGCTTGAGAATTAACCAGACTGTTACCAGCAGCAACAAGTCTAAAAGCCATGTCATGGCATAAGGGGGTGTGGTGTCACTGCTCTTGGCAAGAGTAACTTGCCCTTCTGCGAAAGCACCAAAAATGCTGAAAAATGCTTGAGGATTTTGGAGCAGGACGACATCTTTTCCGATCATGTCAATTTGAAAGCACACTGCTCATATATATGATATGAGACAAGCGCGATTCACACCAACAAAAAATGTTTTGTATGAACAATTCTAGCATACAAGAAATTCAAACTTTATATTAGAAATGTCAATTCTTTAGCCCTTAGCCCGCCGTTTGGCAGAGTGAAGAGAAAATGTACGAACTCTTGTCATTGAATGAACACATCTCCTGATACACAGTTGCACATCTTGTAATTCTAGACCAGCTCTACATTTAAGAGTGGGTCGCACGTACTCACAAATAAGCAGGCTGTATATAGCACAGATCAATGCACATTTATTTAATTAGCAATTTACAAGCACAAGGTCAGAGATATTTATTGAAGGATAATAAAACATATGGTGAAGGCTCTCTTATTTGTGGATTATGTTACATTTCTCAATGTTATCAACAAAACTCTGTCCATATGCTATTGGTGAATGGACTAGCACTATATTCAGTTTTGAAGTTCACGCTATTTTAGCATAATGTGAAATGCTTACTTGTACGTTAAGAGAAAAATAAATGCTCAAACGTGTGTTTGTGTGGATTGCGTGTGTTTGTGTGTACGCATTTGGGTGAATGTACATTTGCATGTAGGTGGATTGATGTGTACGGGCATGAGTAAAGTGTACATTTGCGTATGTTTGTTTGTCTTCATCTATTAGTGAATTTATTTCTGCGCACATGCGTATATGTGGCTGTTTGTGTGTGCGTGTGTGTGTGCGCGCGTGTGTTTTTGTCCCCTTTGTCTTAATTTACAGGAAGGACTCTCAGCCGGACACCACTTTCAGGTTTGTGGCCTTGAGTGTATTTTTACTCTGTCAGAATGAGGCTTTAATAACCAGCTCAGACAGTGCACTGTCAAGGAAGTCAGTATTTATTTCTAAAGAGGCAAAGCAGTTGTTTTTGGTGAGAACGGCGATTCATGCATGCGTGTATAAGGCAGGAAGGCCACAGGAGATAAACACTGGACAGATTCAGCCGCCAAACATTTAGTTTTGGATAACGGCTAGACTGCATGTTTTGGATGTGGGATTAAATTGGTGTACCCAGAGTAAACCCACGATGACATGGCATTTAATATCCTCTGAAATTTTTGTAAGTGATCACGTAAGGCCACAAAGCGGCTTCGAACAAACTCAGAGCTCCTTCCATTGTGCCATCGTGTTTAACACTGTGACACTGCTCAAAGTTCCTGTCACCTTATATACTGGAACAACTGACCATCGGAGGCAATTTTGCGAAATAATGTCGCCTCAAACCAGTTTAAACAAATTTTTTGTTTAATGGAATGGAATGAGCCTTCAAACATGCAAACAATAAATAAATAAATAACACCCTTCAATTGTTATTAAAAAAATGGATGTTTTCAGTGTTTTTGTTTATTACCCATATTTTGCCTTAATATACTTGGGAAAATAATTTATTTATTGATTTATTTTTTGTTCTCATTGCCTACAATAGTATTTTTCAATACATTTTCACCAAAAAATTATAGATAAGTAATATATTAGTAGCCCTTTTAGACAAAAGTGGTGGTGTATAATCACCACTGCACACTGCCGTAGGTTTTCACTTAGACACCAACTCTGATCTAGACTTGAGGGAAATCTACCTACAGCCGTAATGGTATCCAAAATCTTGGTGCCATTTAGAATTATTTGAAGATCATTAAAGATCCAGCAAAATCCTTTATCACAGCGTACTAGGGCTCTTTTATAAAGGTTGATATGGCTCTTGTAGGCTTCATTCACAGAGAGTTATTATTGTAGTTCAGTCAGTTCATGTACCTTTGATAGTTCTTTGGCTGTTTCCACACCCAGCGGGCAGAAGGTCAGTCTGAAGGAGCGGATGTTCTCCAGTAAGGGGAAGACCTCACCCCAGAGCCCAGGACACGGCCTGCAACGCTCCCCCAGCATGGAGAACATCATGGAGGAGAGCCCCAGCAAAGTGCCCAAGAGCTGGAGCTTCACTGATCGTAACCGCGCTCGACAGGCCTTCCGAATGAAGGGAAGTACTTCCCGCCAAAACTCAGAAGGTGAGAACAATGTCAGATGAATCAAAGTCCTGAGTTCTGCAGTGCAATTTGATCATCAGTGGGGGAGAGGGTGCTGTCAAATGAGAATATTTACCTACCGCCAAGTATTCTGTAATTTATGCCACCACTGATGTACAACTGTTGAACCGTTTAGGCACACTATCGAGTGTTTCTGAAAAATTAAAATTGATATTTATATTCACTGTGGTAGAATTAATTGAGACATACTATCAAAACAGTGATAATGTTACAAATTCCATCAATATTAAAAATGACTTTTGATTCAATCTTTGTATATGATGGCTCTTCTTGTCAGCAGCCATATCTTCATTGTCTTGACAGCCCATTGAGTCAATGTGTCAAGATTTTTGGCCTTATTTTGACCTCAATTTTTGGTCTCCTCTGACCACAATTGAACACAATCTTCAAACCACATAATACTGCAGGTCAGAAGAGACTAAAACTGTTTTTAGTCAGCTCTTCTTCAGCTGGTCGGTTACTCCCCTGTGCGATAAACATTTATATGCTCAACAATTTGGGACTAAGGTAATGAAATTCTCCAGTATCAGTGTTTGTGGGCTAAACGCAAAACTTAGTCAATATGTTATACAGAAATATGTTGATGATTTTGATTTTGTTTGTTTGTGTGAAACAAAAACTGACTCATGGTGCATTTGATAATTTCCCCTTTTTTCAATGTTGAAAAAGCGTATTAATCATCCATTTGGTGGTATTCATAGTCTTGGTATCCTGGTTCGGAATAATTATGTTTGTTAAAGTAATTGATAATACGGTCTCTGAAAGTGTATTGTGGCTTAAAATTGATAAGAAAGACTTTGGCCTTAAATTGATCTTTGGCTCAGTTTCTTTATCTCATGAAGGTTCCAAATATTTTGATGGTATAATTTTTGATCATCTTGCAGATGACATTACTTACTTGAAAGGTAACTTTGAATCTCCTATACTTATGCTTGGTGATTTTAATTCAAGAATGGGTTTACTTAATGACTTAATTGATGTCAAATTAAATCTTCAAAGAGAGATTGGTATTGATTTTGATGATGCTGAGTTGTGTGATAATGAAACTGTTTGTATTTTTGAAGAGTTCGGTGTTCCCAACATGAGGTTCAGTGAAGACTCTAAAGTCACTAATAACAATGGTTACGAACTGATTGAATTATGTAAAGCTACCAATTTGAAAGTCGTGAATTGGAGAATTGGAAGTGATATGGGCCACGGCAATTTTACTTGTTACAAGCCGAATGGTCATAGTGTTATCGATTATGCCATAGCATCTGACACCCTTTTCCCTCACATTCATAATTCTGAAGTTGATATACAAGATAAGTCTTTATCTGATCTTCATTGTCCAATTAGTCTGTGTATTCATGTTAAAAGCGATACTAATTCACAAGAGATATCTGTTGGTAATAATTGTACAACTCAAAATGGTGTTAACCAGCACAGTCAGTTTTGGAGTGAGCATGAAAATATCAAAACACACTGGTTTCCTGCACTGAGTGATGAATATAGAAATGCCTTCGAAAATTATGCTGAACAGTTAAAAAAAAAATCACTCAAATTTAGACAACGTTGATATTTCTTCTGTTCCGCAATCTGATTTAGATCTTTTTTTTTTCAGAAGAACTTGGTAAAATTTATATAGACACTGCAAAATCTGTAGGTATATCTAAAGTTTTAAATGTAAAAAAAAATCTCAAGTAATGACAAAGCAAATCCAACCCATGGTTTGATAATGAATGTCTTCAATTGAGATCTGACTCTCTAGTCTCTAGTCTAGGCAGTCGCTCGTGTCCGAGCAGTGATTCTATATCAGATCCTTTCAGCCACAGTTGTTGCTGTTCGAAGGGTGACGATGTCTGATGCGGCTGTTCAAGCCCAGGGCAGAGTGGAAGAGACGGGAACACTTATTACACCGGAGGGTGGGTGGTGAGCGGGGAAGGAAAAGCCATTCTTTGTATTGTTGTCTCTTGGCCTCTACCTCGTGACATCATTCATTTTCCATACGGTCTGTTCCCTGAATGATGGTGCGCCTCCACTCAGAGCGGTCCTCGGCGAGGGACTCCCAGTTGGCATGGTCGATGTTGCATCGGAGGAGAGAGGCCTTTAATCGACGTTTGGGGGCTCCTCGAGATCTTGTGCCGGATTCAAGTTGTGAGAACAGGATCTGACGAGGGAGTCGGGTTGTGGACATTCCTCTGACGTGTCCTGTCCAGCGGAGGCGGTGTAGCGCCATCGTGGCCTCGATGCTGGGGAGATTGGCTCGGAGAAGGACGGATTAATTGGTGACGAGGTCTTGCCATTTGATCTTCAGGATCGCACAGAGTTTCTGCTGTTGGAAACGCTCCAGCTTTTTCACATCATACCTATACAGAACCCACACCTCAGAGCCGTAGAGGAGGGTGGAAAGAACGACGGCTCGGAACACCATGATCTTGGTATGGAGACCAAGGTCGTGGTTTAGGAAGACATATTGGAGAGCCTCCCGAATGCTGCATGTGCGGCACGAATCCTGTTGTCGATGTCTTTCTGCACAGTGCAATCGCTGGACAGGTAGCTTCCCAGGTAGATGAAAGCTTCCACGGTCTCAAGAACTTTACCACGAAGTCGTACATTACTGGTGTCAGGAGGGGGATGGCCCAGGGGTCCCTGCGCAAGGATCTTAGTCTTCGCAATGTTGGTGGTGAGACCGAAGCTGGAATAGGCACTATCAAAGAGATCGACAGTAGTCTGAAGGTTGGCAACTGTATCCACAGGGGTCGAGTTGTCATCAGTGTACTGCAACTCCCGCACTGTGACCGAGGTGGTGAGTCAGCGGGCGCGGAGGTGTCCGGTGTTGAAAAGACCTCCATCCATTCGGCAGCAAAGTTGGATGCCACAGGCCGTGTCAGGAAGCTCATGGATCATGGCCCCAAGGTAGAGGGAGAAGAGGGTAGGGGCCAGAACGCAGCCCTGCTTCAGGCCAGTGGTGATGGGGAAGGAGTCAGAGATGGCGTTCTTGGCCATGACGCGGCCAGTCATCCCGTCGTGAAGGGCCTGTGCAAGATCCGTGAAGTGGTCAGGACAGCTAAAACGTCTCAAGGTGGCCCACATGGCTGGTCTTGGGATGCTATCAAAGGCCTTCTTCAGGTCCCAGAAGATGAAAAGGAGCGGTCGTCGTTGCTCACGAGACTTCTCCTGAAGGAGGCGGGCGCAGAAGATCATGTCAGTGGAGCCGCGAGATGGCGGGAAGCCACACTGTGACTCCGGAAGGACTTCCTCAGCGACGGTCAGGAGCCTGTCGAGCAGAACCCATGCAAAAATCTTTCCGGCAATGCGGAGGAGGGAGATGCCGCGGTAGTTTCCGCAGATGGAGCGATCCCCCTTCTTAAAAATGGTGATGATGGTGGCATCCTTCACGTCCGTAGGTACAGCTTTCGTCTCCTATATGCGCAGAATCATCATGAATAGCCTGGTCTTCACGGCTATGCCCCCATGAGAAATAAGTTCCAAGGGGATATTGTCGGGGCCGGGGGTCTTCCATGCCTTCATGTGCTTCAACGCCTTCTGAAACTCAGTGTAGGAGGGAGGGGGTGACATCCAATGCCTGACAGGGTGTTGGGGGACCTTATGGAGCAGGTCATCAGCCATGGTAGATGAACGAATCAGGAGCATCTGAAAGTGTTCTTTCCACCTTTCAAGGATGGCTTGACCTTCTGTGAGGGTGGTTGCCCCGTCGGCAGTCTGGAGGGTGTTGGTACCTCTGCAACGAGGAGCAAAGATTTCCTTTGTTGCAGCGTAGAAGCGCCGGAGGTCTCTGCTGTCAGCGTAGGACTGGATCTCATTTGCTTTGTCTTGCCACCAGAGGTTCTGCATCTCTCAAAGCCTTCGCTGGCACTCCTGCTTTGCCTCCTGGAAACGTCGCAAGCAAGCGCGGGTAGGGCAACTCTCCCATGCGAGGTGGGCAGAACTCTTCTGGTTGATCAGTTGTCGGATATCAGCATCATTTTGATCGAACCAGTCTTGATGGGAACGACTGGAGTAGCCGACTACTTCCTCTGCAGCCTTGGTGATGGTGCCACGGAGCACGGATCAGTCCACTTCTACGGAATCCGGCTGGGGAGCCGGTGGTTGGGCCTCACTCAGAAGCTCTCTGAGACAGTTAAAGTAGCCTTCCTGGACTGCAGGGCTCTTCAGCCTTGTGACGTTGAAGCATCGTACCCTCTTTGCTGGTCTGTTGTGGAGCGGGAGGTTACCCAGTCGGAGTCTGAGGTGAGATATGAGGAGCCGGTGGTCTGTCCAGCAGTCGTCTGCACCGGGCATGCTGCGGGTCGCAAGGACGTTGCTTCGGTCACGTGATTGGGTGAGGATGTAGTCAAGGATGGTCCAGTGCTTTGACCGCGGGTTTTTCCAGGTGGTCTTGTGATGATTCAGGAGCCAGAAGAGGGTGTTAATGATGACCAGCTCATTTTTGGCACATATGCTAGGGATGAGGAGCCCGTTTGAATTGCATGATCCAAGGTCCTGCTTGCCCAGAATGCCCTCCCAGAGTTCGTGGTCGCGACCGACTCTGGCGTTGAAATCCCCAAGCACGAGGAGCTTGTCTCTGCTGGGGATGGCTTGGTTGGTCCGGTTCAGGGCCTTGATGCCATCCTCAGAGTCGAGGGTTGGTGCGTAGACGGAGATCAGAGTCAGGTGGTTGCTGTCAGGGAGCGGCACATGAAGGGTCATGAGACGTTCATTTATAGGGGTTGGGACCAGGTTATAGCAATTCACAATCGGTGTCTTGATCGCACAGCCAACACTGTGGATCTGCCGCTCTTCAGCATCTTTCCTTTTTCCAGAAGAAGGTGTAGTTGGCACCAACTTCGGAGAGACTTCCCTCTCCGGCAAGTCTTGTTTTGGATAGGGCGGCGATGTCAATGTTGAAGCGGTCCAGCTCTCGGCTCACAAGAGCAGTGCGTCGGTGTGGTCTCTCTGTGTCTGTCGTCGTGGTCCACGAGGGTCCTCACATTCCACGCTCCCACCATGAAAGGGTTCAGTTTTAATATTCTTCTTCTTGTGTTTTGACCGCATGAGTAGGTCCCCACTGGCCACGGTATGCTATTCAGGGAGGGTTTGTGGTGACCGATGTTTGCCCCACCTTTTCTAGGGGTCTCTCCATTCAGAGTGGGCTGCAGTACTCCTAAATAGGCCAGCCCAGTCGTGCCTGTAGCTGCCGAACTACCACATCACCACGACTTTGTGGGTAGAACGACCTTCACGCAAGTGCCGCTAGTGTGTGGCTCCAGACTAGAGACTTCCAGCTGACCAAGCCTGTCCCCGTCATCCAGAGTACCATCGCCATGGGACTTTTTGTGGAGGCTACGAAAGTTGAGGCTCATTGGTTCTGCCACAGATAGCCTTCGCGTGAGTTTGTTTACGGTGGATCACAGGTTTGCGAGCCAGAGACCCACGCACTTTGGGCACCTGCCTTCTCCAGCGGCACCATTGGGGATGGAAACATGCTGGTTCTGGTTGGGGTGCTTGCAGCGAGCTGCCGGATGACTCCATTACAGTCGAGGTCCGCCTTAAACCACGCCAGCCCAACTGGCGCTGATCTCATCCGCCAGTTGCGAGACAACTGCCGTTGGAGACTTAAAGGTTCCAAACCCTAGTAACCCAAGGGCCCGCTCGGTTTTGTGGCGCCGACTGCATTCGCCAGTCACAGAGTGAGTCGTAACGGTCACCTGTGCGCTTTTGATAGGTATCAGGTTGGAGTGCCTTGATCCCACGCACGACCTCCCCACTCCGCCTAGATGCAGTTTAGTGTCATACTCAGGACAAAGATCTGACTATATGAGAACTAAAAATAGACTTCAAAAAGTTAAAACTTGGGAAGCAAATATTGAACTTCAGGATAAGCATAGATCTTAGAAGAAAATGTTAAGAAAGAAGTCAAAGGTATACTTAGGAACTTAGGAATTTAAAGGTACATAATCCTCGTAGTTACTGGAACATTATTAATAAGGCTTCTTTGTGTCAGAAAGTTAATGATCGTAATATTCCACTAGAGGCTCTTGTTGATCACTTTAGTAAGCTCAGCTATGACAATTCAGCTGGTTCTGAGAATGATTATGACGTCTTTGACCCAAGAAATCTTGATAATTCCCTCAATTGCTTTATCAATGATCCAATTCCTAAAGAGGAAGTTTTTGGTCTTATCAGAAAGCTTAAGAACTACAAAGCCTGTGGTGTTAATAACATCCTGAATGAGTTTATTAAAATTCACCCAGCATTGTAATAGATATTATCGTTAAATTGTTTAATGTCGTGCTTGAGTCAGGTGTCGTACCAACCAGTTAGTGTATTGGTATTATTAAGCCATTGTATAAGAACAAGCGTTCGCCTGATGATCCTGACAATTACAGAGGAATCACTTTATTGAGTTGTTTGGGTAAATTCTTTACTTTGGTTATTAATTTGAGATTAGCATCATATTTAGAGAATTTAGGGATTTTAGGGGAAGAACAAGCTGGGAAGGATACAGTACTATGGACCACATTTTTTTATTAAATTCAATCATCGAAATTTATCTTTTTAGGCGAAAAAAATTATTTTGTGCTTTCATTGATTACAAAAAGGCATTCGACTTTGTTGACAGAACCTCTCTTGTTTTTGAGGATATCAGTGGGAAAGTTTTAAATGTGATAGTCAATATGTATAACAATGCTAAGTCCTGTGTCAAATCTGGTGGTAATTTGTCTCGGCTGTTTCCTTGTAATGTTGGTGTTCAGCAAGGAGAGAATTTATCTCCTTTATTATTCGCTATGTATCTTAATGACTTTGAGTAATCAATAAGGAGGAGCTATAATGGGCTTGGTCAATTATCTGGGGATTTTAAGAAATATCTCAGTGATGATGATTTCAAAGTGTTTTTTAAAATTGTACACACTGCTTTATGCAGATGACACTGTTGTTTTATCTGAAAGCCCTGAAGATCTCCAACTTGCTTTAAATGCTGTTAATGAGTACTGCAAAACCTGGCACTTAACTGTAAATACCTCCAAAACAAAAGTTGTTATTTTTTCAAGAGGGAAAGTGAGATGTAAACCTGTTTTCAAATTTGGGAATGATAAAATTGAGGTGTGTGATGACTATGTATATTTAGGTGTAAAATTCAATTATAATGGTAAATTTTCAAAAGCTATTACTAAACAGGTGTCACAAGCTCGACGTGCTATGTATAGTTTAAAATCAAAAATTCACAAACTTAACCTTCCCATTGACCTACAATGTGAACTGTTTGATTCTATGATTATGCCTGTCTTGTTATATGGGAGTGAGGTTTGGGGATTTCAAAATTTTGAACAACTTAATGTATTTCACCGGAAATTTCTTAAAAGTCTTCTACGCGTGAACAAGGCAACAGCTAATTGTACGGTATACAGAGAACTCGGTAGGAAATCTTTGAATAGTTTTATTGAAAAAAGAATGATTAATTTTTGGATAAGAATTCTTGATGGTAAGACCTGTAAACTTTCTAAAGTGATGTACCATTTACTCAAACCCATGTATAATAGAAATATTTTTAAATCAATTTGGTTATCTAAAATCAAGAGTATCATAGATAACTGTGGGTACTCGAATTTGTGGTTTGATGATATGTCTGTGAATCATAAGTGGATGAAACTTAGTATCGAACAAAAAATCGATGACATATGCAAACAAAATTGGCTATCTGACATTAATACAAACAGCTCATGTAACAGCTATCGGCTCTTTAAAAATGATTGTCAATTTGAATCTATATAAATAGTCTCTCTTTGTGATCGAATAATTTTGTTTAAATTTCGTTGTGCAAATAGCAAAATCCCTGTCAACATTAGTCGATTTGAGAGAGATGATAAATTAAGATACTGTACTTTGTGTAACAGTGATGATATAGGAGATGAGATGCATTATATTTTAATCTGCTCTAATTTTAATTCTGAACGTGTAAAATTTATTAAAAAATGGTACTACTCAAGACCTAATATAATTACATTTGGGGATCTTTTTCATACTGGAAATTTTAGTGAATTATCCAACTTGGTCAAATTCATAAAAATTCTCATCAAAATTTTGATCTCTTTAGGCCTATATCTTCTAAATTATATAATGCATTACTGTGTAATTGTCTCTTATATTGTTTATGTTGCTTGTAGTTTTATGTTGAAACATTGATTTAAGATTACCAACATAGTAAACCTTTTATTAGAGGTAAACTAGTCCCGCCCTCTACTGCCATTTATTGTTATTTTGAAAAATTAATCCTTGTGTATTTCTGTAGTTCTCTCATACCCCGGCAGGGGTCGTAAGAGTCAATAAATTCATTCATTCATTCATTCAGTCAAACACAGCATTGGCGTGTTTGGTGTGGAAACAGGGATGCATACATCGTAAGGCACCTCATGTCAACAGTGAAATCTGACGGTTGATCAGCAATGTTTTGGGGCTGTTTGAATCCCACAGGTCCAGCGGCACTGGACTTAATGCATTCCTCCAAACAGGGCAACAAATTTGAATCGCAAGTATTTGCATGAATATAAATAATCAAATCTGCCTAACCCAGGGGTGTCCAATCTTATCCGTGAAGAGCCTGTGTGGGTGCCGGTCTTTACAGTCCAGGGCTACAGCACCTGATTCAACTAATCAATTGATCAGCCGGTTCTATTAAGACCTAGATAGGTAAGTCAGGTTTATTAGCATTAGGCTATCACAAAAACCAGCAACCACACTTTCCCTTTATGGGTAAGATTGGCCACCCTTGGCCTAACCCATAAGGAGGCGCAGCAATTGAAAGCAGTACGGGGATATGCTTCCTCAAAACCACGGATACTAACTTACATCATTGGAATCATTGACGGTATATGGTTGAACTTGAAGATGCTATCCTAGTTAGCAACTATGCTTTCGGGAAACGTACCCTAGATTGTCTGCTGCGTGGACAGGGATTCTGAGCATTTTTCTCACTTCCCTTTTGGGGCGATTTTAACTCATCACTCGAAAAACATCAAAATGATACCAAAATGGTATCCGTTATGGATTCTGAGGAAGACTTTGACCTACGTAAATAGTTGGTCCCACTAATCATTCTCAAAGAGTATGATGTATCATGAAGACATGTTGAATATAAAATATTTTAAGCAATTATTTTTGCGTGGCAGTGTTTTTCTTAAACATTTTGTCCTCATGTAGGCCAGTTGGGAAAGAGTTAATACTGGTTACATCCTTCTCCCCATCTCCGCAGATGCCGGCCAGCCCGGAGACCATGATGGCGATGACAACAAGAGCTGCCACTGTGAATTTATGGCACCGGATTTAACACCAGGACTGAAGGTCACAATCAGAGCTGTTTGGTGAGGGATTGTTTTGAAAGAGTACATACACTAGAATATGCTAGAATATGCAATGTAATTGTGCCACTTTGTTTTTTATCAATTTGACCACATTTACTTACATCAAATCTCATTCTTTTATCCTTCTTCGGTGATATCAAATGGGACACATGTAGTGAGCAATGTTATGTCTTGAAAAGTCTGGTGCCAGCGTTGGACTTGGCGTGCGCTCTTTTAAGCCCAAGCACCAAAGCTGTATATTATAAAATATACATTTTGTTTTGTTTGTTCATCGCAGATTATTTTTCCTTGATTCTGGTAGAACTTTACCATACAAGTTTGAATCTTTAATATGCCTAAGGCTCGAAAGCGAGCAGTTTAAAGATTTTCAACACTTCTGGGTAAAAGGAAGGTATTGCGCAGTACACAGAATAAGTCTTTCTTTTATTATTTTATGCTGTTGAGAGAAAACATAAAATGCTGCTTCACATGATTGGTGGATTTGTATGATTATTAGTACAATGTGATTCCCTGAGGAAAAATAACGCTGGATTGTATTTCTTCTCACTCAAGCACAGGACATATAGAGTCTTTACAAGAAAATGGTCATTGTTCCCCCCACTGTACGCTGCACACAGCTCGCCTGCTGCATGGCTGCAGCAAAACCTGCTGCACGACATTCTACACCAACGTCAATGAGTGTGTTTACATGACATTAGAAAAAAAAAAATTGAATTATTGTGTTAGTCCAACTTAAACCGGACTAACGCACCCAGATAATGTGGTTACTAGTTGCACTATTCCTCCATGTACACGCGTGAATCGAACTGAACTGGACCGCTACGCGCCCGCTCCACAGTTCTTCATGCAGGGCTTTGACCTGGAAGTCTTGTGGACTTGTAAAAACCAAACTGATTAGCAACAACTCTGCTCTGCCCAACTAGCAAGTTTGTATAGAACAGTAACAATCCTCGTCTGCAAGGGTATTGGTGCTTGAACAGTCACGCCTTGGGCGCTCAGAACTTTTTCCATTAATCCGCATAATTTATCAAATGACTTGCGAGCACCTGAAAATTTTCCTTCCTCTTGCCATGGGAAAAACGACTCTCTCCCACTGGTCTTTGCTGCTGACCCACATCCAAAAGGCACAGGATTCTCCTTCAGGATTTTGTGTCAGAGAGCAAAATTCATGGTTCCATCAATTATGGCAACTCGCCCAGGTCCTGAAGAAGCAGAGTGGGTACAGACCATCACACTACTAACACCGTGTCTGATTGTTGGTGTGATGTTCTTATTGTGGAAAGCTGTATTAGCTTTACACCAGATGTACTAGTATACACATCTTCCAAAAAGTTCCATTTTCGATTCATCAGTCCACAGGATATCACACAAAAAGTTTTGGGTGTCATCAAGATCGTTTTTGGCAATTGTAAGATGAGGCTTTGTGTTTCATGAAATCATGAACACACTCCTTAACTGATGCAGGTGAGGCCTGCAGTTCTGTAGATGTTACTCTGGGCCTCCTGGACGAGTCATCGATGCAGTCTTGGAGGAATTTGGTAGGCTGGCCACACCTGGGAAGGTTAACCACTGTTACAAGTTTTCCCCATTTACATATACAGTAATGGCACTCAGTGGTTTGTTGGCTAATGGGCAAGCACTATATTCAGTCCTAGAGCCTTAAGAATGCCTTTGTAACCCTTTCCTAGACTGATATGTCAATGACTTTCTCATCTGTTCTGCTAAATCTTAAGATTCCAGCATCATGCTCTGCTTCTCGCCTGCTTCACATTGCCAGACAGGTTCCATTTACGTGGCGATTAGATTCAAGAGGGCTGGCAGTAATTATGCGTGAATGTTTGCAGTGAAATTGAACCCATTTTATAATGCACCAAAAAAACCCACTAGTGCTAATGTCTGCATTTGTTGCAAATGCACACATCCTGTTACCCTTCTAGCTAAAGCAGTTTGGTCGCCAGTGGCAGCGATGCAGCAGCTTTACAGCACATGCTGTGTGCAGTGTAGAGTGGGGGGGAAATCTGATTCAGGAATCTCTCTCATCTGTTTTGTTTGTGTTGGGAGATTCTCATGCCCCTCGCGTGTCCCTGCTCGGCAGCATTATGAAATTCTTGGTGTCAAAGAGAAAGTTCAAGGAGAGTCTGCGGCCGTACGATGTGATGGATGTGATCGAACAGTATTCAGCCGGCCATCTGGACATGCTCTCCAGGATCAAAAACCTGCAGTTCAGGCAAGATGCTGCCCCTACCTATCCTCAGCACCCCAAAACCATCCCTCACCATCCGGTGACTTCTGCTGTCCCCAAACTGTCCCTAATCCCTGGCACTGCTCGCAACAACACGGCCGAACGGTCACCCAAAGTTGACTATCTCAAACTCTGCATGTATCATGAGTTCTCGTGTTCTGTTTAATTTTAAAAAAGTCACTTTGTCCACCTGAGTTCCTCATAAAAAGAAACAGTGGGGCACTGCTTAACCCTTTCAATACTGAATATTGTCGTACAAATCAAAGTTACCCATTGGATTTTTATGTCATATTTGGGACCATAATGCTGAATCAGCCCAAATGAAAGGGTCTCTGGGACTCATATGAACCACTTGAATATTTGGAAATGTTGTGGGACATGGGTTCTGTAAGTATTTGAAAGGTTAGGGTGGGGGGTTCTGGGCTTTTGTCGTTTTATGATAACCTCCATGGTCACAATCCTGTCCCCCATCTGACTATTTTACCGTGTGGTTTATTCTCCCATTTTACATGCAAATTTCAATTAATTTCTGTGAATAGACCACGTAAACCGATCACTTTCTCTACTTGCATGTGCCAATTAAATTTCTCAAAAGGGAAGGATCATTGCAAGTATGATGTAATGGATCTAGCTGGATTTGCTGCCTTTTAAGCAGATCTGATTGCAAAAGGTTGGCAGTTGTCAATTCCAGTCTCTGAATTTGTACCAAGCACACAGGAGGCCCACCACCTGTTGACATGCCCTGCAGTGCTTGGGTACATCAGCTCATCACCTCCAATTGACATGGGCAAGTTGTTCAACCAGGCAGTTCTTCATACTTTCCCCTCCAAAAGTACTGGAACAAAAGGCCAACTGCTTTGCTTTTGCAAAGCACTGAATACATTTGGGGTTGAGATAAAAAGATGAAACAAGATAAGAGCTCAGAATTTCAGCATTTATTTTCTGGCGTTTACAACTAGATGAGTTGAACTATTTATTAAATAGCACCTTATGTATCAGACCACCAAATTTTTAGATGAGCAAAAGTATTGGACCTGAGAGTATTTAAATGAAACTGTTGCATGTATTATTTGGCTGCATATCTCTTGATTCAAATAATTGCATCAGGCCTAAGACCCATCGACTTCCCCAAACTGCTGAACTATTTTTTTGTGATGCTGTTCCTGGCCTTTACAGCAGCATCTTTCAGTTGTTGTTTTAGGGAGTTTTTTCCCCTCTCAGTGTCCTTTTCATGAGAGAAAATACATGTTCAGCTGCGTTAAGGCCCGGTGATAGACAAAGTCTATCTAAAGTATAAAACCTTCTTTCTCCCAGATCTAGTCCTTTTTGTATTAGCTGTATGTTTAGAATTATTGTTTCCTGTATGATGAAGTTCCTCCCACTTAGTTTGGATGCATTTCTCCATAAGTTGGCAGATAGAATTTTTTTGTAGACATCTGAATTCCTCCTGTTGCTACCTTCATGAGTCACATTATCAATAAATAAGGAGTCGACTTGCAAAACCTGCTAAGTCAAGTTTTGAAAATAAATGAGTTATCTCCCTTAGCCTCTCTTTCAGTCACAATGCGCATGTCCCACTGATAGCTCCACTTTCAAAACCTACTAAATCATGTTATAAATTCTAACAGAAAAAGCGAAACTGTGTCAAAACCCTCCAACTCAAGGAGGAAAACTGTCAAATTCTGCTAAGTCATCAGCCAATGTGGAAACATGATTCCGTTTTCATTTGCTAGAAGGAACCAATCACAGTCGAGCTTTTACAGCCAGTTCAGCTTTTGCTTTCTTTAACTCAAGACGGGGGATGCGGACTCAAATTTCATTTTGATCACAGAAAATGCAAACAAATAAAAGGGGGATTTGAACCCTTAGACTCATGTTTATGTTGTCATTGTCATGGCAGCTATTCAACCACTGCGCTGTCTGTAGCATTGAGTTGCATGTAGAGTGGGTCCTGAGTCAAATTTCTTCACCTATTGAGCAACGGGGCTGGTTTAAACGCTGTCAAAACCTGCTAAATTTCCACTCCACTTTCAAAACCTGCTAAGTCAAAACTTTGTGTTGCAAAATCAAAGTTATTTCCGGAAAGAAAAAAAAATGAATTGCCTCATGGATTATATCTGCAAGGCTAATAGTTTCAGTACAGTGAAAATTGGTACCTATGGAAGATCATTTCTATGCCTACAAAAAAAATCAGATTTTTCTAAAAAATGGACCAACTTGACTTAGAAGGCTTTGCAAGTGGACTCCTCAAATATTAGTGAACCCACTCCAAAGGTAGCCATGACACTTCCACCATCGAGCTTCACAGTTGAGCTCATATGTTTGGTATCATGAGCAAATCCCTTCTTTCGCCACACTTTGGCCATTCCATCACTTTTGTAGAGGTTAATGCTGGTCTCATAAGTCCATGAAACTTTGTTCCAGAACTTTTACGGCTCATCTCTTTAGGTTATCGTAAATTTGTAACCTCGCCTTCTAATTTGTATGATTGATGAATAGTCTTCATCTTGTGGTGTAGCCTCTATATTGCTGCTTTCAAAGTCTTCTTCAAAAGGTTCGTTGAGATACTTTCACCCCTGCCCAGTGGAGATAGTTTGTGGTGTCACTGACTGATTCATGATGTTTGTCATCAACAGCTGTTCTTTTCCCTAGACACCCTGTTCCATGCCTGTTGATTAGTGTAATGGTGGTTTCTTTCTCAGGACATTCTAAATTGTTGCACTGGCTATTCTCAATGCTCGTGCTGTGGCTCTGATTGATTTAAACTCTTTTCTAAGCTTCAAAAATTGCTGCTTCTCTCCCAAAGCTCTCTGGTCTTCATGTTGACTCAACATTTCAAACACAAATGCAGGCTTCACTGGCAAAACCCAAGGCTAAAACCATGAGTAGACATTAAAAACTATTCATTGTTAAACCAATCAATCTAACAAGACAGATCTGGGCACCATAAAACGCCAGTGTTCCAATACTTTTTCTCACCGAAAAATTGAATGGTCTGATACAAAAATTCCAAATTGTTTAACTAATATACATGAAAATACTAGGAAATCAAGCTTAAAATTTGATCTGGCATCTTCTATACATCTTTTAATATCAAACTATTATCTTCATTATTTAGAAAAAAAAAAACTTAATTGACATTGTTCTTCAAGTACTTTTGGAGGGGACTGTATGAGTTTATGGAGTGGTTGCATATGTACTGTACAACTAAAATGTGTTTCACCCTCCACAGCCAATAGCTGTGCTTCTAGATTCACTGCTTTATACTGCAAATGGAAAGTTGCAGAGTGCATGTAAGAACTCCTGTTTCACTTTTGCTGATTGTCAAGCTCTATTATGATTCAGATTTTTTTTCTTTTTTTTTGCATAAAAAGTGGTTCTGCAACGTCCAGAACGTGGCACTCTCATGCAGAAGTGAGGCACTGTTGAAATTCTGTGGCATCTTTGTGGAAATATCTCTCTAGAAGCAGAATGAACAACAACTTTGTGTAGATCACCCCAGTCTCTACTGGGAAGCAACAATTTGGCATTTAAATAGCTTGGAGAAATAAAAATTGGATGATGCTGTTTAACCCCTTTGCACACATAGACGCCAGCATCCGTAAATTCCGAAATTTAATTCCTAAATAATTCTGTACTTGAATTTCCGAATGTTTTGCTTAACTGGAATAATTTTCTCAGTCTCTGTGACACATATAATGAGTTATAAAGCCTAAATAGGCTCATGCATAACAGGAAAAATTTGGCATTATTTGTATTCTGTGCAAAGGGGTCAAGCTTTTGCATGTGTGAATGGAATATCTTTTTATGTATTAGTCATGTCTGTGCATATTATTTTGTTTTATTTAAAGTGAAAGACAACCTTCATATGAAGTTAACTGCAAATGAAAGAACTGCCCCGTAGATATTACCAAATATGTTTTTGGTCATTTTAAGACAAAGCTGAACTGAATAATAAATATTTAAACCTCCAAATCGAAAACCAATTCCGCCATTTTCCATTATCAGTGACGTCAGACAACCGCAGCTCTTTGATCCGAAGTGCGTGCTTTCCTTCGAGACACTAAGCAGCCATATACACTAATAATTTAATGATCTGTGATGAATTGTATCTACCAATACAAATGCTATGCTATACATCCAAATGTACACGATTATAGTGTTAAGTATGCCACTGTACATGCATAGTAATCAAATTATAATGTCAACTAAGCTAACCACATTAGCTAACTACATAGCAACATATGCCCAGTAACGATAAAACCTGTGCTATGTAAATATCCGCTCAATATAATGAATAGGAAAGACAAGTCACATTTCACTCGCGTGTATTGTTGTATTTGTTTAATCAATGGGTTTGGACAACATACTATGCCTTAATATTACAGCGTTTATTATTAACGCACGTGCTTGACGTCTTAAGCATCTCTTGTGTATGGCCTGGTATAACTGACTTGAACTCTTTCCATTTCTTATTATATTACACAACCATCAGTTATGAAGGAATGCCTGCCAGTTTTACCACAAACAGTCAACATTATGTCCACACATACGGTGTATAAAAGGAACTGTCATTTAACCTCCCGTTGCTGCACAACCAACACAAAGGGAGAGGAGCACTAACTCATGCAAAAAGCAATTCAAGATGAGAAAAAAGTTCAGAACGAATGGCACTTTAGTACAAAATGAATAGCCTATACAGACTTTGGTTGATAAGCGACGGATCATCAATGTCGTTCTCATGTGACTGCTAAAGTGTTCCTCATCCTCTCACTGGCTAAACCTTTCTGAGAAATGAAAAAACGGCAACCTCCGCTCTTTTATAATTTGGCCGCATTTTTGTCATTTGAAACACGACTTCACAGAAAAATTAAAAAAAAAAAAAAATCCAAGGCATGATATCTGGATTTTATATGGGTAATTTACTGTAAATGGTTATGTGTGAAGGTTGTCTTTCCCTTTCATGTGATTGGTTTCACCCCCATGTGTTGCATCAGTGTGCATTGTGGTGGTGTCTTTCTTATACGTTTTGCCAGGGTTGACATGATCGTGGGCCCTCCCCTCTCAACTCCCCGTCATAAGAAGTATTCCTCCGTCAAGGAACCCAAAGAGTCTCCCCAGTGCCCTCCTATGTTAGGTTGCATCAGATTGCATTGCTCCCAAGAATGCTAGACCCTTCCCTTCTCCTGGCTACATGGCAGCGCTCAAGAATCAGGCTCAAGAATCTGTAGTTTCACACCAAATTCTGACCAAGAATAGTGAATGTATCGTTTTCTTTCAAATACAGAAAAGCATTTTTTCCCCCATAATTTTTTTGGCAAAGGTTGCACCTGTTGTTGTGGTTTGTGGCTCTGGTCTTAAAGATTAACCGGTCAGCTACTTTTTGTTTCTGTAGTCAGTAGCCAAGACATGAGATTGCCTAAGTTAGCCTCCAATTAACGTCTTTTATTTATCACAATTGCTGATTTAGAGCAAAGTCACGCATACTCCAACAAGAAGCGACCGTGACATCACCCCCATTAACTTCCAGTGTGAAGTGATGTTTCGCATCTTTTGGGCATTTCATAAAATAATTTAACATAACATGAGCAACAAGAACAGGCCATTCTCCAATCACTTGCAACCCAACACTTACGATATTGGAGGACAAGGAGGTTTTGCACTTAAACAAGTTTGATCTTGAAAATTGAGTTTCTGGTTTTGACATGACCTAGCGAGCTATTCAACACTGTGACCATTTTCTATGAAAAAACACTACCTAATATTAATGCTAAATTTACCCATGGCTAACTTGCATTTATGACCCTTAGCTTGCAAAGAGAACATAGTAATAAAATAATGCATGCCAATACTCCAAAATAATCCTGAGTTCATCCCATTTACGTATTCAAAGACCCTGAATCAGTTCTCTTTTTTGAAGTCTGAAAAGATGAAGATTCATCTGTCTTTCCTCGTATACCAGGAATTAACTTTGTGGCTCTTCTTTGAACCTTTGACAGACCCTATATCTTTCTTGGAATACAGTCCCAGAACTCCGCACAATACTCCATGTATGGTCTGTACTGCACAAGAATAACCTCCTTTTATTTATAATCCATTTTTGGTTTAATATCCCAACATCTTGACCTTATTTACTACAAGTAGAACACACTCCAATTTAGAACCTCCCATGAAGTAATCCTATCCATTGTTTTTATATCTAACCTATAGAAATCTTAGTGCTAATTCAACATTTTTTTCTGGCAGAACCTCTAACCTACTCTTACCCATGTCATTGGTCCAAAAGTGAACAATGACAGCTGGATCCCTCCAAGCTCTAGCCAAGAGCTTGTCTTAGAGCCGCACTCAAAAACGGTAGATCCCCTTTGTTTTCAACTTAGGCTCTGGAACCTCCAGTAATGCTTGCTTTGAGGATGTGAGCAATCAGTTAGGTTCTTGAGGAATTAAAAGCTCACTGATACATTCTGGAGCCAGACCATGAAGTGCTTTGTTGGTAATCAATAAAATTTTAAAATCAATTCTGAGATGAATGGGAAGCCTGAGCGAACATGGTAAAATTGGAGTAATATAAGCTCTGAGAGTTGTCTTCGTGAACAATCTTACTGCTGAATTCTGAACTACTTGTAGTATGGCCAATGATTTTTTGTTCAGACAATAAGGAGTTAGAGTAGTGTAATCTAGATTAAATAAAAGTATGACTAATTTTTTTCAGCGTCAAAAGACAAATAGGATCCAATTTTAGCCATGTTTCGGAGCTGCATATTGCACGACTGTACAAGCTTCTAATGGAGTGCTCAAAACGGAGTTTGCTATCAAAAATAACACCATGATTTCTAGAAAAGATTAAAGTGTATCGTCAGCGTAGCAATGAAAGATTATGATGATGAATAATCAGACCCAAGAGGAAGTATAAGTTGAAAACAATATTGGCCCGAGTGTGGAGCTTTGAGGTAAACCTGAAGTTAGAGCTGCAGACCGCGATATGTAAACACAAAGGGAGAGCAAAAATTCTGTTTGACAGATATGAGTACAGTTTATGCTAGTTTTTGTTCCTACCACAATGGCACTTCCAGAATTTGAACAAGCTTTGAGTGTAACATTACTTAAATTTGATAATAAAAGGACTATGTCTATGTTGTGTCCAAATCTTTTAAATCACATTCTGTCATTATTTGTGCCATGAAAAATGTAATTTCATGTTTTGCTTTTTGATCTGTATCATAAGAAAATTTTAAATATGGGAAAATGTTAATTTAAAAAAAGATTGGTAAAGTTTCCTGTATCTGAGGTGAAGGAATAGAGGTATTGATCTATCTTAGTCTTTAATTTGTTTTGAAAGTGGTTAATTTGTGGTGAAAACTAATCAAATTAAAGTATAGCACAGTTGTGGCTGACTTGAGCAAAGTAGGTCATGTGATGACAGCACGACTGAGGTTGGCTGTCTGAACTAGCTTGCAGGTCCTCTTCATTAATTATCCCATATGAATCAGTCAATATGGGGGGCTCTTAACTTGGTTGCTGAAAATGCGATCATTTCAGCCATATTTTTTTTTTTGTTTTTACATCAGTAACAAATCATTTGGTACCTCTTTTATGCAATTGTTGGCGATATTGTGCGAAACATACAATCTGGAGCTATTTTGGTATGTTGCCGATAAAGAAAGTTAATTATCACACTAAAAATCGAAACCACCCAATCAATAAAAATTGATTAACCTTGTGCCAAGAGTACTGGTCAGGAAATGTCTGTTTTAGAAAAAAAGGGTCTGAATATATAACAGATCCATGAAATCTGCTAATTGAAGACTTGCAGTGCTAAAAATGGAAAAGTCACAAAATGTCTAATTTGAGAAAATCGACTTAGGTAACTATTAAAGGCCTTTTCATCCCCTTACCTCTCAGTGTGTGAAAATTTGAGTTAAGTGCTTTTCGCACTAAAGCTCAATTGCTTTCCTGTGAAAGTTATGGGTTTACGTTTGTGCTTGGAACAAAAACTAGCATACGCAGGGGAACCCCAGGAACAAATCTGAGAACCAGTCCTCTGTGCTCACTTGCAACATTTGCAAAAGTGCTGCTAGCTGTTCAGTCCTTGCAGCTGTGAAAGATTTTCAGTGTAAGAGGGGTGGGGAAAGAGGATTCGCTGTCCATAATTCCACATCGAGAAGCAAGCAATTCAGCCCTGGCTTCTGTCGGTGAATTTGTCAAGCATGTTATCATCCAAGAGTTAGAAGTTTTAAGACGAAGGCACTGTTAGCTGCTGCTTGTGCTTGTGTGTGGGCAGCCCATAGCTGCCACTGGCAGTCTCACTCTAGGCAGGGAGACCAAGATAAACAGCCTTCAGGTACTGAGCCAAGCCATTAGGCCAGTTTGAGAGGGGCTTGCACTGATATGCCTGATAGGCTTTCGAATGCTAAAACTACTGCAGTGAAGTTGCTGGGCTCAGGGAAAAAAAAAAAAAAAAAAAATCCCCTAACCCCTAACTCCAGGATGATATGCATGTTGGCATGAAACGTAACCAAGCATGTTAGTTCATCCCCATGTCACTTCCTTGATTCAAGAGGATGAGTTCCTGGACATTTTCCTGATCTCCATATGCAACCCAAAGAACTGAAATCAAGTCCAGTCCTGCATTCCAGTCCTAGGTGGAACATTGCAGCAGTGCATAATTTGCCTTATTGATGGCTCAAATGCATAGAACACAATTGGATAGTTTGTGGTTTACTGCATATCTATACCCTTTCATGTCATGTAACCCATGAGTCTAATCTCACCCTAATTATTCCAGCTTGTCGGAATCATGTTGATCCAAGCATTGACCCTACCCTTACCCACCCCTAGTGGCCAAACCACTGCACACCTGCACCCAATAATAATTTGTCAATCCATTTCTGTAAACTGCTTCTATTGGACTACTGCCACTGTGTTGAACTTGAATGTGCCTTTGAGTGTCCATGAGAATGTTGGTTTTATAGGCTGGTAAAAATGACTGCTCGACATGTGGAACATTTCTGGTCCTTTTATACATCAAACACTGACCTCACAGAAACGTTCCACGTTAAGCAAATTCACACCCTTGTTTTGCATTCTAACCGTGGTAAAGTGACAGTCATGACGTTGGGAAGGTAATTTGTAAGGAATGCAGATGTTCACCACTGTAATTACTGTAAAATGTATTTTGAAATATACTGTGCTGCTACTAAAATTGGGAACCTTGATAAATATTAGCTAAAAAGTCTGTGAAAAAGGTGGTTGTTAATCTACCTTTTATTCAAAAATTAATTTAAAAAAATCAAAACCTCAATGTAAAAAAAATTATAATTATAAAAATACTGAAGGGAAATGACTGTTCTAAAGATAAATATTTTTTCCAAAACAAAGTGCTACAATCCCTGCACCCCTTTAAATTCTGACAGTATGAGAAAAATCTAGCTGAAACATATTGTTATACAAATTTTACTCTCTAAAGTTCACCACAATAATCAATAACTGGGAAAGCTTACCTGGGCACCCTCTGTCCCTTGGGTATAAACATGAGATGATACAAACGCCAGTGGCGCAGTCATCCATCATCAGGGTTAAGACTACATAATGCAGCAGAGATGTGTGACAGGAAGTTGTTGAGCTTCAGAAATGGTGAAAAAGCTTGAGAAGAATTGGCAGAAGCTTAATACCCACTGCAGCCATCAGGGCAATACATAAGAACTGTCAGCTCTACGGGCATGTTAAAGATCTGCTTGCAGGAGGATCTGCCTGTTTTGAAGGCACGTACTGTGCGGAAGGTGCTTCTAGTAGTAACAGAAACTCTAAGGATCACAGTTGGATAATTGTTGACATTAATTAGGTCTTTGGGTCAGAAAGCCTCCAGAACTATGATCAGGTGGAATCTACAGGACCACAAGATGATGAAATGGGCTGCCTGAAAAAAGCCTGTTGTCATTAAAAAAATAACTCATGCTGCTACAGTTTGCCAAATGGTACTAGAATTTTCTGGGGACCTGGTTCCACGGTCAGGTGAGACCAATACAGAGGTCTTTGGCATTAACTCCAGAGCTGGTTTTGGCCTATTTGTCATTGCCATTCTGTAAAGAACCACATCCCCACTGTGAATTATGGTGATGAATCATTGATTCATGGTATCCTGAATTCCATCAAGTATCAAGAAATAAAATCATACAAACTATGGAAAGCCAACTAGGACAAAACATACAAGAAACGAAACACGCAAAAACCTAAGCTAGTGCCGATTGGTGATAAATTGTTGAAGTATTGTATTTGTATATCATGGCAAAAAAAATTATGCATGATTATATTTGTAGTGTCCAGATTTTGTTGACAAAAAGTTATCCATTTCCTTCAACGAGAAGGCCAATGAAGTTTAACATCAGCTGTGTACCTTTTAATAAGACAACCCTGAATTTCATGTGATTGAGCCCCTCACATCACATTATAGTGGAGTTTAATTTTATTTTTAAAAAAAGCTCAATGATGTTGCTTACATGATTTACACTCCAACCTACTCAGTCCAGTATTTTCAGAAGACACCCCTTGTGTAATACTGTTGACCAGAAAGTTTGAACAGAGACACCCACAGAATCTAAATTGAACCCTGAGGCTCTGAGAGTAAGTACGGAAAAATACTTTCACTCAGCAGATCACCCTCCGGTTCCTTGTTTATTCATTTCTGCCCCAGTGAAGCATTAAATTCTCTTGTCGGTGTGGGCTCTCTTTCCTGCCATCACCAGAGTCGACCAGATTGTGGGGAAGGGAGCTCCAGTGACGAGTAAGGACCGACCAAAAGGAACAGAGGAGGGGGAGGCTCCCGAAGACCCGAGCATGATGGGAAGGCTGCTCAGAGTGGAAAAACAGGTAGGAGTCCTTCTCTGGGGTTCTTTCCGGGATCTCACAACTCTCAAAACCTTGTTTGAGTAGAATTTGGAGCCTAGAAGAAGAATTTAGGAGGGCGGTTTCTCGGTTGCTTGCTGCTGGCATATTTTCTGTTGCACCAGTAATGTCCTTCAAAATGCATTACGTAATCAATCAACCTCTATCCCCTCAGCCCCACTGTGTTCGGCATGGAGAGGGTAGAGAAAGCCGTTTCCTTCGCTGGCATTAAGGGCTCACTGTTGAATGCCCTCTCCCCCTATCTAGTAAATTGGGTCTCCCGCCTGTTCAACATTGGTTTTTTGCTTTCCTTATATTCTTGCATCATTAAATTGCTTACTACATGCGAGTGTGGTTCTTACAGGACCAAAGTAGGTGGCGGTAACACAAGCTAGGCATTGCTCTTCACCTGCTGACATTTCCAGTTCGCCATGGCGTTAATGCACTGATGACAAGAAGTGACAGCAGTTGATCTGATTGCCTAATTGGAATCAACCACCTACCTTAGCCGCAGGTCATTAATTCCTCTTTGACCAACCCTTTTGACAACAGTGCCACAGTTGTGCTATTGAATGGAATTACTGGAATAGAGTTAGACATGCCCTGTCAGTGATATCGTAAGCACTTGTATTTGCTGACTGTTTAGGTCGTCTAGTTAGAGCCCATTGAAAGCATTCAAGTTCAGGTGCATTATGTTAATGTACTGTATGCCTGCACAAATTGAAAAACACAGTCATTCATTTGCCAATTCACTCACAATATGTTCTCAGTTATTCTTGGATTTGTTCACGTTGCAACTCACTCATAATTATGATGATGATTAAATTAATGATTAATTCATCAATTCCTATTCTAACTCTGTCTCCAAGGTAATGTCAATGGAGAAGAAGTTGGACTTCTTGGTCAACATCTACATTCAGCGCATGGGAATCCCACGGTCGGAGACTGACGCCTACTTTGGGTCCAAGATGGCAGACCCGGCACCCCCTTACCACAGCCCAGTGGAGAACCGGGGACTGATGGAAATGAATGGTCTTGTGGCCAAGATGGTTTGCTCAGGTAGCTTGGACGGCCAGAAGAACTTTGACCCTCCCCTGCCACCGGCCATCTCCTGTCCCCCCTCCACCTCATGGCACGAGCGCCCTGCTGGAGACCTCGGTCCTCAAAACCAGGATCACTCTCCACCAAAGCGGAAAGACGAGTCCCTGGTCCGAATCCCTCCACCGCCGGCCCGCGATCGCTCCTCAGCTGGGCACAGCGCGAGCCACCGGGCCAGCAATCGGCAGGATCTGCGCCTGGAGCTGCTCCAGCAGGACAGTGACACTTCCATCTCCATCCCATCTGTGGACCATGAGGAACTGGAGCGCTCCTTCAGTGGCTTCAGCATCTCCCAGTCCCGTGACAATGTCGAGTTCCCGACCTGCCCAGACTACTTAGGGGGTGGGGCCCTCACCTCCAAGGGTCGTCCGTACATAGCAGAGGGCGAGTCGGACACAGACTCTGACCTCTTTACCCCCTGCCCCACCTCACCCTCACCGCATGTCGGACCTGGGGACAGCTTTCCTGGGGACCGGGCTTGGCCAGGGTCCACGTGAGCCTGAAATGGGCAGGTGCCCATTGGGCCTGGAGGCCATGCATTTGAACCTTTTCCTCAGTGAGGTCTCTGCACGTCAGTCCTATAATTCAGCAAGAAAACAGTGTCGCGACAACCAATGTGGCAATTAATAACCAGGGCTCTGTTTCATGACTGCTGCTTCCAGAATCCTTAATAGCCTGATGCATACTTAATATCATAAATTAAATTTGGACTTACTCCATTCAGCTGACTGGAATTAGGATTCAAATGGCGAATCTAGCATTTTACCATCTCAGACAACTGCTCACACCTGCTTTGCTATAAACGGGAAAGTACTGTCTGGCAAAAAGAGGATCATACTGCTTTAAAAAAAAATTGTCCCATTTCTCCTCTTAATTAATCCACTTCACAGTAACACACATATTTTTTTCATCCAAAGCTCAACATCTTGTAGAAGGTTTGTCCCAGGACTAAGGGTCCCTTTAGTGAGGGAGTGACTGTCTGGGCCTCCTATGCTCCCTCAATAGAGAAAATTCACTCGATTGTTTAAAACAGAGTGGGCGTTGTGTCGCTAAATGCTGTGGCTAAAGTCGTAACAATGTGGCAGCCTGGGCCAAATTATGACAACTAGCCCAGAGCCAAGTTCTGACAGCTAACACAGGGCTATGACAACCTTAAAGGGACATTTTGCTGATAATTTAATTATTCATGGTTTCAAAGTGTAGACTGTGTAATAATCCATGCACATTTTCCCACCTTACTTTTAGGTACTTATGTGTTTATCACCCTCATGGCTGGACCTTGATTTTATACTCTGGTACAGGCAATAGAATGACAACGTGCCATTCTGAGGACGAGATATACAGCAGACATGCTCGCAAATAAGTATATGCTTGCAAGAGTTTGCCGAGAGCATTTTCGTCTGAGGACTAAGTGGAGTTACTGGGTTGTGAAACAAATTCTTTACGACGAAGTCAAACTATTCATTTTTGCTGTTGCATGACCCCCAGAATCAAGAATCACATTTACTCAAAATCCTTAGTGGAGAGGAGCGGACCTGTACAGGTAAGCAAGCTAACCAGGTTGCAGTTTTTTTTTTTTTTTACATGTCAACACAATGATCACAAAATGGTGCACTAGCAAAATTTTCCAATTTCGAGCGAGCTGCAGCCATCTCGCGTCAATCATAAACTATGGTTAACATTTGACAGAAATGAAGGATGCAAGCCTTCTCCTGTCTGCTATTACCACAAGCTAACAAAAACTTTCCGTAGCTAATTGAAAGACAATAGCATAGAAGGCATGTTATCTAGCTAGCTTTCTGTGAGATGTATCCTAATCCATAACGTCCTCTGCTGTCTTGTTTTGGGGAGCTATTTCCACTTTTGCAAGCACAGCTAGCTGGTTTGCAATACTAGCAAAGACCTAGAGCATGCCTAGAGGCAAAGACTAGAAATCAAAACTGAAATGGCTTTAGTTCTTCCTTAAACGTCGCTGTTCACGTCAAATGTTAACACTGGAGAGGGAAGTTGTCCGATTTTGTCGCTGACTTCCAGAGAAAAACAAAAAAATTGATTAAAACTGCATGCATTTTTCACTCAATATCCCCAACTTGGACAGATGGATATAAGGTTGCAAATCGATGAAGTGCCTCTCAAGCAAACCCTCTTAGCTTTTTTTTTTTTTTTTTTTTTTTCAATTTGGCATCTGCAATACCACCCAAAATCTAGAAGTCCCAATCGGCGAGCTATGTGCAAGCATGCTCATATGTGAATTAGCTGCCATCTCGGGAGAACCCTGACAGTTGGCAGCTCTCTTCCTCCCATCTGTCACTGCTGCAGCTTTACACTCAGTTTGAAACCTTGCAGGCTATGAATGGGGGGGCAGGAAACTATGAACATGTGCTGGCTCAGAATTGTGCTGACGAGCACCTGGCTAGCCAGCAGGAGGCGCTTGAAGACCGATCAATGTTATAGCCCGGACCAGCTGTATCCCTCCCATATCCCTGCAGTGTAATTATGTGCTGCTTTGATAGGGCTATTAGCCACAGCCAGCGCTGGCTGGGCTTGGGTTCGAGCCAGAGAAGTGGCAGTCATTGATGCTCCGCAGAGCAGCGCCTTAACCGAATGAGCCAAAGTCTTTACACCTTTATACAGTGTAAACATTCTGAGGAATCGATAATGGTTGTCAACATATGGGTCAGGCCCTAAATATGTCCAGCGCCATGCATTTATTTGCATATGCATTAACTTCAAATTTTTATTATACAAAGCTAATCAAAACCCTCTTGCACAAGTACACTTACATACTCCTGAAAAATACTTCCATTATTTATTTTTTTACCCCAAAAGACCAATGAAGCAGTTTTTATTTGTTGTTTTCACATATCCGTACTCAAATAGATGCATTATAGTGAAGCGACAGGAGATGAGAAGAATCCGCCGAAGAAGAGGGCGTGTTTGTCCAATGACCCCACCTACAGAGAGCAAGATTGATTGACAGGCCAAAAAAAAAATCTCAGGGAATAATGGCTGGAGAATTGCAGAAGTTAGTTGAGTCTTGGGATTAGAAAATCTTCAGATCTATCATCAGATGCCACCTACATCACCAAAAGTTGTGTGGAAGAGTTGCAAAAAGCCTGAGCTGTCAATCACCAACAAACTAAAGTGCCTACTGCTTTCTGAATGTTACTGGGACTTTCAAAGGGTCCAGATCATATGGTCACATGAAATCAAAATAGCGTTTTTTTGGCAACTAACAAAGATGGGTTTGGCAAAAACAGGAAGATGGCCGCACAGTAAAGCACCTCATACCCACTGTGATGTAAGGTGGTGAATCTGATGTTGTGCAGCTGTTTTTCAATACATACCCCTAAATCTTATGCATGGATCATTGAAAAAAAAAAAAAAGCTTTCCTAAGCAAAAAAAGGCCATTCAAACTCAGCCATGGACTCCATCAAATACCAACAGATATCAAATGAAAGCCTAACAGCCTGCCAGGAAGCATGCAATGGGTCATGGTTGGACCTTCCAACGGGACAGTGATCCAAAGCACCCCTAAAATTACACAAAAATGGTTCCCCGACTGCAGAACAAAGGTAGTCATGGTCATCGCAATCCCCTAACGAAAACTGGATTAAAAAATTTGAGATATAAGCTGAAGAGAAGTGTCCACATGTCAATTTGTCAACTCTGGGGAAATTCAATACAGAGGATAGGTTCTGATCCCATGAAATGTGTTCACTGACCTCATCACGCATTGTAAGGACTCATAATATAGCACACGTTTGAGAAAAATATGTTTTGCTTATTTTAATAAAGGGTGCCAATAATTCTGGAAAGCACTGCATTTACAGTGTCCAGAAGCACTGTCGACTTCTCTGGGCTAGGAGGCATTTTTGATGGGTCATCATACAGTGAAAACATGTATTGCGGTGAGAAAAATCAATATTAAAAAGGTTTTTTTTTTTTTTTAGAGGAATTGGATGCCAGACAAAAGACGAAAAGGACCATTCAGACTATTACTAGCAACAAGTCCAAAAGTCATGATCTGTCATGGTATGGAGTTGTGTCAGTGCCTTTGGCAAAGGTAACTTATACTTCTGTGAAGGAACCATTAATGCTGGGAAGTACACAAAGATTTTGTAGCAACAAATGCCATCTTAAAGATATCTTTGACCATGCATATTTCGACAAGGAGGGACAAAACCACATCTTTTTTCCACTCATTCTATTATTTGGTCATTTATTACTGCCCCCCTTTACATGGAAAAAAAAAATCAACCTTTATTATATTTGTAAAGGTTTTTATATTAGAGCAATTCAACATGAAGATATCTAAACAAAACAAAAAAAAATAACCAAATGTAAAGGACAAGCATGTACCAATATTAAACTAAACATGGGTTAAAACGGAATCCACCATACATGGGCATAGATATTAGTTCTATGTACATAGGAGAGAATATCCAATTTTTCATCTACTAATTTCTTTTTGTTTACTTCGCTCATCATAATTTAATCATATTAAGCTTCCTCAGGGTACCACTTGCAGCTCGATTTGAACAAAATTGCATTCTGCACGCAGTACCAAAGCATGGCTGTGTAAAAACAGGGTGTGGGTGCTGGACTGGCCTGCCTGCAGTCCTGACTTGTCCCCAATCACACCTGAAACACTAAATTACTCGGTGTCTTCAGTTACTGTTTATTAAGTGCTGTGAAAAGGAATGTTATCATAGAGATAAATATTTTATGCTCAGAACTTTTTTGAAATATCTTGCAAGAATCAAAATTGAAATGTGTATTTTGAAGTCAATAAATTCTTGTGGTGCAATATCAAATAATGTGCTGTTGTATTGATGTAAACGTGATACAGGTCAAATAATTTGCAAGTCACTGCATTCAATTTTCATTTTAATTTAACATACCGTCTTAACTTCTAGTTGGGGTTGTAAATAATTTACCTCATGCAATGAAGTGCATCCAGAAAACCGTTTCATATGTTGGAAAATACAATTGTGAATAAACTGGACCGTTAAAAAACCTTAGAACACAAACATTAGTGAACCATTGACACACAGAATAAAGCATCTATACATGCATGCACAGTAGTTCAAAAGGGACAAGTTAGCACTCAACCATTTCTTTGCCGAGCAAATTATTTGTTTAACCCGAAGACCAGGTGGTCATTGTAACAGACAGCAGTGAGGAGCAAAATGCAAAATCACTAAATATTCTGCAATTTTTAAAATGATACTAAACTACAACCCCAATTCTGAAATAGTTGGGACAAAGTGTAAATTGTGAATAAAATCAAAATGCAATGACTTTCAGATCACAAGCCAATACGTTATTTACGATAAAACACAGATAACATTTCTAATGTTGAAACTGAGACATTTTACATTTTTATCCACAAAATGAGCTCATTTCAAATTTGATGGCTGCTACAGGTCTCAAAGTTGGGACAGGGGCCTGTTTACCATGGTGTTGCATCCATAGGTTAAATTGGGACGTAGCCCACCGGAGTTCAGCTCCGCCTCCATTAGTCCAAATCGCACCTGGCCGGAGCTGAGCTCCATCTCCTTCAGTATCATATCATCACACTCATATTGCACTTATATATTTTGTTATTCTGCCAGTAAACATAACAGCATCAACCTAAGTCAAGATAAAGAATTGTCTGGACAAAAAATAGATATTTGAGGCTAATTTTACACCCCAAACCATCAATGCCCAAAACAATGTAAACAACAATGGTCAGAAGTCATCAAACATGCCTGCGCCCAGCGCCCCTCACCATCATGCTGCAACAGGTCTCTGGCTGCAACAGGTCTCAAAAAAGTTGGGACACAGGCAAAAAAGGGCTGAAAAAGCAATTAATATATAAGAGAATCAGCTGAAAGAACATTTAGCAAGTAATTAAGTTGACTGGCATCAGGTGTGTAACATGATTGGCTATAAAAGGGATGTCTTAGATAGGCTGAGTCTCTCAGAAGTAAAGATGGCCAGAGGCTCTCCAACCTGTGAAGGCTTGCGTAAAAAAATTGTGTAATTCTTTAAAAACAATGTTCCTCAACATCAAATTGCAAAGGCTTTGAAGGTCTCATCATCGACAGTGCATAACATCATCAAAAGATTCAGAGAAACTGGAAAAATCTATGTGCGTAAGGGACAAGGCCTAAGACCTTTACTGGATGCCCGTGATCTTCGGGCCCTCAGACGCCACTGCATCACTCACCGGCATGATTCTGTCATTGACATTACTAAATGGGCCCAGGAATACTTCAAGAAACCACTGTCTGTAAACACAGTCCACGTGCCGTCCACAAATGCCACCTTAAACTACCATGCAAAAAGGAAGCCATTGTTGAGCATGATCCAGAAGCGCTGCCGTGTTCTGTGGGCCAAGGCTCATTTAAAATGGACTGTAGCAAAGTGGCAAAGTGTCCTGTGGACAGACGAGTCCAAATTTGACATTCTTGTTGGAAATCGTGGGCGTCGTGTCCTCCGGGCTAAAGAGGAGAAAGACCACGCCTCCTGTTATCAGTGTTCAGTTCAAAAGCCAGCATCTCTTATGGTATAGGGATGCATTAGTGCATATGGTGTGAGACACTTGCATGTTTTAAAAAGCACCATGAATGCTGAAACATATATAAAGGTTTTATAGCAACATATGCTCCCCTCCAGACGATATCTGTTCCAGGGAAGGCCTTGTGTATTTCAGCAGGACAATGCAAAACCACATACTGCAGCTATTACAACAGCATGGCTTCATAGTAGAAGAGTCCATGTGCTGAATTGGCCTGTCTGCCGTCCTGATCTTTCACCAATTGAGAACATTTGGTGCATAATTAAACGAAAAGTCCGTCGAAGGAGACCCAAAACTCTCCAGCAGCTGGAAGCCTGTATTAAACAAGAGTGGGATCAAATTCCAATGGCTAAACTCAAGAAACTTGTCTCCTCAATGCCCAGACGCCTCCACTCTGTAAAAAAGAAGAAGGGATGCAACCAGTGGTTAAATTGGGTTTTTTTAGGAGGGGGAGCCCTTGTCTACACACTACTGTGAATGGTCAACATTTTTCAAATCATCTTTATTTACATCTCATGACAGTGGGGGGGTGGGGGGTATCAGAGACGTATCAGTGCCTGATCACCTTCGGTATAAAAGTAATAAATCTGGGAGGTAGAACAGAACTTCAGTGCTTTGGAAAAACCCAGTCAGTAACAAAAAGCAGATTTTGAGAAAAATACAGAAACCTGTATCCCTTTAGGGTTAAGGTCTTGTTTGACAATGAAACTGACTTGACAGTTATTTATTCATTGCATAATGAACAATATTCAGGGAGAACCTTTTTCATTGTCAGGATCCATAGCAATATCATGACTTAAGTTTTTCCATTCAAAAATGTTGTTTACCAAAATGGACAAAAACTTTGCACTTATGTAGTTAGTGAAGTTTGACAGTTATGTCAGTGCTAACTCCACTATCTGCTCCCTCCTGATGCCATTTTTCAGTCATTCGCATGTGAATCATGTGATTTATAAATTCAGGCCATGAGTGTCCTACACAACCAGTGCTCTGGATGGGAACTGACCCAGCAGATCATGTTATACATATGCTGCTTCATAATTGGCTGATTCGACTTGGTAGGTTTTGCCATTCAAAAAAAAAACAAAAAACAAATTGAATGTGGGAAACCCAATAAGATCAACTTGCTAGTTTTTTGCTTCACAAATGAATAAATACAAATGACTTGGTTTGCTATAGCAAAACATGGGAAATCAGGGATTATTCTTTTTGTGTTGTACTGTATGTCGTACTGTGTGTCGTACTGTAAGCACAAAAATCGTCCTAACTCAGTTTCGATCAAAATCTGATTTATTTGGTTTTTCTGTAACACTGAAGAGAAGGAGCTGGGTGGTTGGGACTCAGGGATTTTATAACTGACAGTTGCCAGCAGCCTTAACAAACTGGGTGTCGGAAACTGCAGCTCGTAATTAAAAAAAAAAAAAAAAAAAATTTTTTAAAAGTTACGTTAGCTGTTGTGTTGAAGAGCAGATGCACCGCTATGGCTGCAGCGCGGGGGGAACATTGCACAGCAAGTTTCCATTTGAAGAGGTTGAAGAGGAAGAAATTAAACCAGCAGTGGTCGGTCAAGTGAGGTGCAGGGTGAATAGAGAGCGAAACAGCACTGGTCAGGAGAACAAAGCAGTGAACCAGAAATAAAACATAATTGTTTCACAACGGTTGGATTTTAAAGCACAAAGAAACTCACACACCTCCGCACAGATGTCTTGCTTGTGTTCCTGCAATAACGTTACAGAAAAGCCCGAAATGATGCGTAAAATTACGCACTTTATGCCGCCTTTGCTTGGTTCTCTGTGCAGAAAAGCAGTGTAAAGAAGGATCTTCATTAGAGCTCTACTGCGGAATCTCCGTAAAACGGGCTCACTACCTTGCCTTCTTCACATATGATCTGCTGAATCTGCCTTTGTTACTTGTTTAGGCTGTATGTGTGCTACATGTTAGCGCAATGGCTGCTAAAGTTAGCTTAATTTTAGCTCGTTAGCTCCCAATACAGTTTGTTAGCAACCAACTCGTTGCCACCAAGCCAACACAGCTAACGTTAATGCTGCTTAACAGGCAGCTTAGTAAATAGATAAAATGTTGGCAAACTAAGAGTTGAACTTTTGAAAACTTACCGAGAAAAAAGAAATTTGACAGAATCTTGACGAGGGCAATTCGCGCCATGACAGACAGCATGATAGTGAGGGGCGCGGGGTGCAGGCATGTTTGATGACTTCTGACCATTGTTGTTTGCATTGTTTTGGGCATTGATGGTTTGGGGTGTAAAATTAGCCTCAAATATCTATTTTTTGTCCAGACAATTCTTTATCTTGACTTAGGTTGATGCTGTTTTGTTTACTGGGAGAATAACAAAATATATAAGTGCAATATAAGTGTGATGATGTGATACTGAAGGAGATGGAGCTCAGCTCCGGCCAGGTGCGATTTGGACTTAGGGAGGCGGAGCTGAACTCCAGTGGGCTACGTCCCAATTTAACCTATGGATGCAACACCATGGTAAACAGGCCCCTGTCCCAACTTCGAGACCTGTGGCAGCCATCAAATTTGAAATGAGCTCATTCTGTGGATAAAATTGTAAAATTTTTCAGTTTCAACATTTGCTATGTTATCTCTGTTCTATTGTGAATAAAATACTGGCTGGTGTGATTTGCGTCATTGCGTTTTGATTTTATTCACAATTTACACTTTGTCCCAACTATTTCGGAATTGGGGTTGTAAGCACAGTGGGGCTTAACCTTTATCCTCTTAGGTTAATGAACTGTGAACCACTCCCAAAGTAGGGAAGAGCATTGAGAGAAGCTTGGGACTGGGGATTGGGGAAAATGGATGTTGTATGGGCATGGTCAGTGATTGTGCGAACATTGGGAACCCCCGGGTGGTGAGACTCAGGGTGGGCCTCGCATCTCTCGGCGGAGTCCGTGTGGCTCCTAAACCCCCCGGGGTCCCAAGTGGTGGCTGTTTCTTGCTTCCTTCTTGGAGAGGGGAAGCGTGGGATGGACATCGAAACGAAACGAGAGGGGGATGTGGGAATGAAGGCGGTATATATAGGCGTGCAGATGAATAGGAAGGCGCATTGGGAGTGGTCTTGTTCATTAAAGCTGAAGTCAGTTAGATTTTTTTGGTCATCTTTACTGAAACTGTCACTATGCTTCGACATGCGAATATGAATCAGGTGATTTTAGAAAAAAATTCGCGAATTTACCTCCACCCACAGCCTGTATTGCGTTCTGCGAAATTCCACCGCTCCCGGCTCAATCAACCAATCAGATCATTAGCACGCACTTTTGGATGTGCACAAAAAAAAATCGAGGGACGGACTGGTTGGATTTAGCGCAAATAGGGGAGGGGCTTGAAAGTTGTACTCGTTCAAATATCTAATGCCTCTCGGTCGAGCAATCTTACGGACTTCAGCTTTAACCTCTGTTATCGGGAACTCCCTTTATGGTGAGGACGCACTACAACGTCCATACATTTTTGACCCTGTAGAGATTCATTAAATGTTAGTTTCTTTTAGCGACAGTGCTAAATACTGGAAATGTCTTTTGATAGGAAGTAACAATGTACATCATAGTAACACAGCGATTCTCTCCATGCCCATACAAGTCAGATATGCCGAACTGCGTTAGCACATACCGCACAGAACATTTGGCAGAACCGCAAAAATCACGCACTGTAGATACATCTTACTTTCATGTAATTTCACCCCAGGAGCTGTTTTAGATCATGAAACCAAATTTAGCACTAAATCCATTAAGACTGGTTGCAACATTAGCATGTATATCCATTTTGGACAGAGTGCAATGCTTAGTGTATGTGCTTCTCTCTTTAAGACCAGATGCATATTTGCATGTTTTAAATTATATAACTATTTCAAGAAACATGACCCATCAAATGCATTGTGATTTGCTGAAATACACACGAGGGAGGCAAAATACATTGAGAACTTATTAAAAAAAAGCTACATTTTACCTCGTAGAGCAAGTCTTGAGAATCAACTGACTCCAAAATTAGCAATCAGCACAATGCACAGTGCTGAGTGCTCACGTGTAAAAAAAAAAAAAAAAAATAAATACTAATTAGCCTGCTGTAAATGCACACAGGGACGTTTTCTTTTTAGTCCAAGATCTATCTGACCAGGGGTGCTTTTCCAAACAGCATAGTTTCTAACCAAGTTGGCAACTTACATAGTTCAGCCATTCATAGTCAATGGTTCCAACTATGTAAGTTACCACCTGTGATTTCGGGAAACGCATCCCAGTCCAACTAGCGCAAATTGTTGGCTCGAAGCCGGCCCTACCTAATGGGCTTTTTATTTGAGTTCCGTCAGGCTTGGACTGAAACTGAGAACTCTACTCTGGGTAGGATTTCCAGAGGCCGATGATCCTGATATGGCATGTAATTTGTGCCGGCAGCTTTAGCACTGGTTTTACAGACATTAAGTGTAGCCTTTGACTTTGACGAGGCCACTCCAAAACTTAATTTGGTTTCTATGGAGACAGGAGTTTTGTTTGGAGATTTTCCATTTAAAACTGAATTTAGTCCAGGTTCAGGCTGAATTGGTCAGTGAAATAGGCTCTAAATGCATAAAGAATGCTTTGGAAGATGAGATCAGTCCTACAGGGTAGATGTGTGTGAAAATTAGATGCGCAGTGGATGTTCAGGGGTTGTTCACCCCTGCACACTTCCAGACTCACCACTTGCAGGACTGTGCAGTGTTTTACACCCTCATTGACCTTTTCATTGGGAACCTAAATCTCCTGTGTGGTCAGGGATTATGCACAACCCATTACTGTGCACATTCACTGCAGAATTAGTGAGCATGTGGATTTCTTTTGGAAAATGTAAATTGACCCACTAAAATCAAAACGCAAGTTACTTAATTTGCACATTTACTGGAATTATATGCCCATGGAATGTATACACCAGACATGTGACAAATTAAAGAAATAGGCTATTCACTGCCACCACAGCGGCTTCATAGCTCCTGAGCAAAGATTCATCAAGTTTCTGGAGCTCTACAGGAGGGATGGAGCTCCATTCTTTCCAAAGATCCTATGAATGGTGAGCGATAGAATCATATGGTCGCAGTGCATAAGCCACTCAGGACAAAGACAAATGCAAATTTGAGAGTTGAGAAGCACTTGTCTACAGTGATGTCAAAAAAGTGACAGTCAAATAAGTCGTCCTTTGCCACATTCTGGACCAGTGGGCGAATTCACAAAAACACCTTAGGCAAAACTGCAGTATTCGAACAGTGGGGTACAGCGGTGTTCAGTGGATGAAAATAATCATTTGATCAATTCATACCAGAACAAATCTGTAGAAAGATGCTTATAATTTTGAGGAGCAAATTCCAATAAAAGACATTAATTAAATCTTCTCTGATTTGATGAGAGGACTGCAAGTCACACTGGCACTGAGCTTTCAAGAACAGTTATGAGAACGGTGTTTAATGTAACTAACTCCCAAAGGTTAAGGTTAGGGTTTGTTCACCGTAGTTTTGTAAAATCAGTCGAGCCGTTTGAAACAGTAATGGCTTGCACCTCGAAAGGTTTAATTCGCAGACGAGAGAATCAAATACCGATCTCCCGTGGGAAAGTTAGTTGTTTTATATGGCCACCAAACCACCCTGGCCTCCAGCAATGCAGACTTTGACGCTATGCATAGGTGTCATCAAGTTACCTTTTTTGCTGTGCTCATAATTCCAACGGACACTAGAGGGCATCTGTCTTCTAGAAATATACTGAAGTCTTTTTTGCTATTTGCATTTTGGTCTTTTTTCTGGGGGGGACAGTCACCAAACTGGATTACATCTAACATGGATGTAGTCGAAGTTTACACTTCAACATTAGAGCAGTTGATAGAAATGTTAGGATAATAAGATTGAGACATAAAAGGATTACCAATACAACTGAACTTGTAGTACTGTTCACATTTCGCTTTCAAACAAAACAATTTTCAACATTTTTGCTAACATAATAAACTGTAAAATGAATCTGAATTATTTGCTTTCATGCATTTTTTTGCCTTTGTTTGCCATTTTTTGCATTTTTAATATTTAAAATGAATAAATAAAAGCTGGCAACATGCCACAATAAATGCCTATGTTGCAGGTTGTAAACACCTCTTCAGAAACAGAAATTTATGTCCAAAATCCCACACACTGTCCCTGAAGATTTATATCAAGCCAAACTTGGATGACGTTACTGCTCCCTCTTCCATATGAAAGCATCAGGTGTTCAGCACCTCAAGGGTATTTTGAGTGTCGTGAGGCAGGTGGGAGTAATGGGCATGGACAAGCATGAGGAGACTTTACTTCATTTACTTGTCTCTTGTGATTGAAGTATTGTTAATTTCCCCATCTGATCCAAGGCTCTGAGGGCACCTTCACTCTAGGGTGCTCTCCAGTGAAGTAACAGACACTCAGGTAGCCATAACTCATTGCCATTTGTGAACACATACGGTGTTGGTATGTAGAATGCTGAGATGATACCAATCATGGAAAGAAAGAATGACACTATGCCTTGAAAGGACAATAATATCAGCATACATTTTAAAAACTAGAGTACATATAGAGAATGACTTAAACACAATAGGAGACGAGCAATTGCTTACAATTAACAAAGAGTGCGCCAACATCACTGCAGTTAAGGAAGAGAGCGCCAGGATCACTGCGCTCAAGGAAGGGTGCGCCAGCCTCACTGCGTTCAAGGAAGAGCACACCAGCATCACTGCAGTTAAGGAAGAGCACGCCAGCCTCACTGCACCTAAGGAAGAGCGCACCAGCATCACTGCAGTTAAGGAAGAGCGCGCCAGCGTCACTGCGCTTAAGGAAGAGCGCGCCATTCTCCTTGTGCTTAAGGAAGAGCGTGCCAGCCTCACTGCGCTCAAGGAAGAGCGCGCCAGCATCACTGCACCTAAGGAAGAGCGCACCAGCCTCACTGCAGTTAAGGAAGAGCGCGCCATTCTCCTTGTGCTTAAGGAAGGGCGTGCCAGCCTCACTGCGCTCAAGGAAGAGCGCGCCAGCATCACTGCAGTTAAGGAAGAGCGCACCAGCCTCACTGCGCTCAAGAAAGAGCGCACCAGCATCACTGCAGTTAAGGAAGAGCGCACCAGCCTCACTGCACCTAAGGAAGAGTGCGCCAGCCTCACTGCGCTCAAGGAAGAGCGCGCCAGCCTCACTGCACCTAAGGAAGAGCGCACCAGCCTCACTGCGCTTAAGGAAGAGCGCACCAGCATCACTGCAGTTAAGGAGGAGCGCGCCAGCGTCACTGCAGTTAAGGAAGAGCGCGCCAGCATCACTGCAGTTAAGGAAGAGCGCGCCAGCATCACTGCAGGTAAGGAAGAGCGCGCCAGCATCACTGCAGTTAAGGAAGAGCGCGCCAGCGTCACTGCGCCTAAGGAAGAGCGCGCCAGCCTCACTGCGCTTAAGGAAGAGTGTGCCAGCCTCACTGCGCCTAAGGAAGAGTGTGCCAGCCTCACTGCGCCTAAGGAAGAGCACGCCAGCCTCACTGCACTCAGGGAAGAGCGTGCCAACCTCACTGGGCTTAAGGTAGAGTGTGCCAGCCTCACTGGGCTTAAGGAAGAGTGTGCCAGCCTCACTGCGCCTAAGGAAGAGCACGCCAGCCTCACTGCACTCAGGGAAGAGCGTGCCAACCTCACTGGGCTTAAGGTAGAGTGCGCCAGCCTCACTGAGCTTACGAAGAGACCGCCAGCCTCACTGCACTTAGTCAAGAGTGAAACTGCACGCTGTATAGACTGTCGGCAGTGACTCCCAGCCCATGTTCAGAGCTCTGCCCAGCTCTGTGTGGGGGAGTGAGCGCGAGCGAGTTGGTATCCACACTGCTCTTCATCACAGTCTCTGTAGCATGAGCTTGTTGCTGTTTTCCTGCAGTGGAGTGCGACTGGGTTGCCTTTCTTCTTTTTAAATGTGTATGGTGATATTCGCTCCGGTAAGTTTTTTTTCCCCTTTTGTTCTGCTCTGTATTTCCTGCAGTAGTGATTGTAATACCTTTTTCCTTTTGTTTATTGCTCAAGGATTTTTGATGCAATCAAGTTCTGTCGTGCAGTGATGTTACCAGCTATATCAATGGTGTTTCACATGGGATTGGCTACTCAGTTTTTTCCTGAAATATTCTTAATATGCATAAACACAAAGTGTAAAACATTGCTACTGCAAAGTTCAGCTAATTTAGTTTTGGGAACACTATAAGGGGAAGGCCATTGTGCATGTTTCGACCAAGATGTCCAAAACCGATGCCTTTGTGAGTTGACTTTAATATAGCATTCAGAAAACAATGATTTTTTTTCTGTTATTCATGATTTTGTTTCTCCAGTGCATTGTGTGTCTTCCATTATTTCCAGTCGCTAAAGTAATAATAAAATCGCCATGATTATGATGATTAACCCTATCTAGACCGGGGGGGGCTTTTTATGCCCGCACCAATTTTCACGTCGTATTATTTCTGAACGGCTTGAGCTAGGACCAACAAACTTGGTGACTTTTCCTAAAACTTGTCTGGGAACAATTTTATACCAATAAGTCAAGTCCACCATCTTTGCCGTTTCCATGGCAACGGTTTTCTAACAGGTATGTCTGTCAAAAAAAAAAAAAAAAAAATCACCAATTTCGGTTTCATCAATGTAGTTTCAAGATTTTCTTTTTAACATATACTTATTCCATTATATTCACAGTATCTTACATAATTAAATGTCAGCTTTGTTAAGTAGATTAAATTTATGCCAATTTGATGACATCATTGAATTTATTTTATTTTCCTATGATGAAAGCTTCTACTACCAACAAAAACTTTTTTTTTCCATTATTAAGGTGGTCTTTAGGCTCAATATTGAAATCAATATACTAAACTCAACGAAGTTGATGATAAGAACAGAGCAAGTTTTGCTTACGCAAACCTATAATCCTTTTTATGTTTACTTTCATTTCTTTCTGACCTGAACGTCTAAGAAAAACATTGAGTAAATGAAAAACTATTTTCACGGAACATAAATAAAATTGTGTGTATTTTATGGCCTCTTGGAGCTAGAGCACTATGGGATAAAATGAGCAAAGCATTCTGGGTAATAAAAATCAAAACATGATGTCAATGACGTCATAATAGGTCACAATTATACCAAAATGATTGTAGTGATTTAGTTTTACGCGTACATCATCCCCTGCAAATTTGGTGGTCATATGCCATGTTCTTTACGAATTACCGGGGGGGATAGGAAGCCCCAAAAAACCCGGTCTAGACAGGGTTAAAATGAAAATATGCATTGTATGCAGCTACTTTGTCTAAGCAGGGCTCAACAGGTTATAAACAGTTTGTCATGCAGCGCTCAGTCCCAGGCCAGCTGGCTTCTCTGTATGCACTCATCCTGTCTGAATTATTGATTTCTATGGAGCTCAATTCAGCAGCGTGAAAATCCTTGACTGTTTGCCGTGATAAAAATTGGTCATTAATAGGCATCACGTAGTGCCATCAGCACCGAAGTACCAGGGATAATTGGAAAGTCATATCTGAAGACAGCTTCATATATTTTTTGTCAATCACACCACATTTTCCCCATTCCTCTGGATATCTGATCTCCCGTAAAGAAAAGTATTCATTTCTGTTCACGTTTTCCCACTTTTCTGGTCAGTTTTCCAACCATTCGAGTGTAGGATCAGATAAAATCACCTTTATCACATAGCTCCCAATCTGTCATTTAATTTCTCAGCTATTCAAAGTTGGACAGAAGTACACAGCGTTTCTGCTCTGTCGTTGAGTCGGCTGTGCTGAAAAGCATGAGCAGAATCACTGCCAAACAGGACCCAGCGGTGTCTCTGCTTCAACCTTTAAAATGCTTGTACATAATTCATAGCCTCTCATCCTCTCTCTGCTGTGGTAGAGGCAAAATATTCGAATCACTCAATTAGCATAGTGTGACAATTGAAGAAAGGCACTCCAATGTTTCATTGGACAGCTGCTATGGATTTTCCACTCACTTTAGAAAAAAAAAACAAAAAACACTCGCTGGTCATGTCTGATGAATGGACTGATCGCCAAAATATCATGCCAAGATGTGACATTTCATAATTTATTTATTGCATTATAACTATTTGAGATGACCAATGCATTAAGGGATTTTTTTCCCAGAAAGAAGCATTTATATCTCATGCTTTTTTCGTCCTTTGGATTTTTGGCATTTGACCCTCTGGTGAGCATAAAAAAAAGGAAGGAATCCATTCGAATCTCTGCACGTAAGGGGCAAGACCAAAGTTTACTTCTGAATGTGGGTGATCTCAAATCCTCAGATATTATTGTCTTAAGAACTGCTATGTGACTAATGGACATTAAAATAATGGGAAATAATTTAGTGAACCTTTGTCAGTTTGCACAATTCGTTGTTGCAGCTACAGATGCAAGTTAGAGTTTGCCATACGAAGTTAAAATCATGCATCACGGTCCAAAAATGCTGCCAACTTCAATGCACTCTGTCATAGGAAAGTACCATTTCAAGTGTTTTTTTTCCCCACTGCCCCCCCAGTTTATGAATATTCTTTATTCATAAACACTCTATATTTGTTCGAACTGCTAGCAATGGCAGAGCAGTTGTTAAATTGAGAGCATAACCGTCTCTAAAGTGAAGGAAAAGGAAAGAGAAATGGAGGGAAAGTAGGGAGAAATAATTTTAAAAAACTTTCCTTTGTTCAAACACTCAAAATCTTCCTCGATTCCAGAGCGAGTTTATGTTCCCTTTCTTCTCTTTGGCATGCTTTCATACAGTAGTGTCCTTAAGCCTTTAAATATTGGCTATTCTCATGTACCTCTGTGTTTCTGAAATGAAGCAGTCAAAATGTTATTGAAGTTTTGACTATGATTTAATTTCAGCATTTGTCAAAAATAGTTTGAATTGTTCAGGAAATGAAATTTTTATACATGGACCCCCTCTCGCTTCATTTCTGGGGCTCAAAAGTAAATGAAGAGCCAAATGCTGAAAATACCAGTACTTAAGTCACATGTTTCACACATTGAGGTAAGGACGGTTACCAGAATCAAAATTTAATTCCTAAATAATTTTGTAATTGAATTTCCAAATGTCTTGCTTCACTGGAATAATTTTCCACAGTCTATGTGACACAAATGATGAGTTATAAAGCCTAAATGGGCTCATGCATAGCAGGAAAAAATTTGGCATTATTTGTATTCTGCACAAAGGGGTTAAAGTACTTTTTGCACTGGGGTCTTCAATTAGATGATTTGAAGATTCTGTTGTATATTCAGACCGTGTTTTCTCAAAATTGTCATTTTGAGACTTCAGTTCTTTTAGTACGATAGTCCTCAATCGGACCAGTAACCATAATCACAAATTGTAAATCCTTTGAAGTCAATGACCTCAGGTTGCACTGTTGATTACCTTAGTGCCAAAGGTATATGCGCATACCCTTATTTGGGGGACTTTTCTGTAGGTTGGCCTCTTAATTCCTGCAGTCCTGTGAGTCCATAAACCTGGTTTAGCATAATAATGCCTCATGCACATAGCACAGTCCATACATGTTACGCACGGTTTCGGGATCAACATCACCGAACGTCACTGCCTGACCTCACGGATGCCTCTCTGGCTGAAATGGAAGCCAATCCCACGGCAAAAGTCTGGTAAAATGTTTTCTCAGAAGAGCAAAGTCTTACCCGTTACAAATGTAATGGACATGATTGTGAGATAAGATGTTGGATGAGCAGGTGTCCACATACATTTGGCAATGTTGCGTATCTTTTGTCATTTTCACAGATTAAATAGTAAAAAGTTCTCCCTCTCTCCCTATAGCCCAGATATATTATCTGAAAAACTTGGTCCGAATATGAAAAGTTGCCGCGTGATAGACTTAACTGGTTCTTTTACTGGAAGTTTATACAGATCTAGAGGCTTGTCTCCCATAAAAATGACATCACTGCACTTCCACTTTCAGTGAGGTTGTTACCCATCAGTTCAGTTCACGCGTTTCATTATTTCAGTGTGAACAGCGGTGACGCTTACACAAACTCCACAGTAAGCAGAGGCAGCCCAGTAATGACGGCAAGTCAGGGAGGGGGTCATGCCTACTGCAGGCAGCTGTAATAACTAGCTTTCTAGTAATCGGCTATTTTCTATTCCAGTATTCAAGCATGCTGAAAGACCATAATAGAGGTGTTCAATCACAGGATTAATCACGGAGGGGAGATTTAAGTCTAATTAAAAAAACATCTTTTCTTTGCCCGTCATAGATTACGGTGCTAAGCTGTGTACTCTAGTATTCTTGGGCATGTACAGTGACTATATTTATTGTGTGACGCTGTGCCTCTTGGATGATAGCTAAGCGGTTGGAAACTGATGGCAGCAAGAGCATGAATATTAACCCTTAGAGAGCTTATATAAATCTTTTAAAATACAAATTAATTATCTTATGCAGTTGAAAACCTATCATCATCATGTGGCAATTTGTTTAAAAGAGCTCTTTTAAACAAGTTGCCACATGTTACGTTTTCCACAGCTTTGATTTTGCTATCTTACACTATTGAGCAGCAATAGTTGCATTTAGTGCTCTAAGGGTTAATGCAATGGACAACAGGTCCCAAAGTGTGCAAGTTGTCTTGCTGAAACAAAGCTGACTGCCAAAAACATAAATCCAAACTCCACAAGGACTTCCTGGGAAGAAAATTACAAATATGGAGAGGCTGGGTCAGTTACCGATTTAAACTCCATTAAGAGCCAATTTTTGAGTAGTTCAGGCAATCAGAATTGTTGACCCCCCTAGCTTTGGCTCATATTTTATTTTTGAGATGGGTATGGTACTCAAACCTCAAAACCCAATCCGCTCCTCTGTCGACCCCTTCAGTCCCGAGCTACAGCGACCCCTTTTTTTGGCCCTTTTTGGTCAATTTAAAATCGCATCTGATATCAATATCCCATCGGATTTCTTCTTTTAATGTAATATTAAGGTCTGTAGTTTTCATGTGTAATTAGCAGCATTTGGCTACCTCTGTGAAGTTTTGAGAAATAGGGTCCCAAAATGACCCCTTTTTTGGCTTGAGACCCTTTTTTGCCCTTTTTTCTCCAAACTTCAAGGGTGTCCCACAAAATTAACAGTAGATTTGAGTTAAGGTCCTTCCAACTAAAAGATTTCTGCAAAAAGGCAACTGGGATACCTTTGAAGTTTGGAGAAAATCCGTGACAAACTTAAGGAGCATCTAAAGTCGATTCCTATTGTTTTTGTTTATCGGCCGATCAGCGAGCCGCACCTGCGCAAACGAACCGAAATAGAAGGATTATCTACGCGTGTACACAAAACGTTGGTTGATGAATGAAATTGGTCATGTGACAATGCAAGATGTCAACAAAAGCAAGTGATTTGTTTGTAAACATAGGATGTTCAACGTCCCGTCCGAGAATCGACTTTAGATGCCCTTTAAGAAAAAAAGGGTTTGGAGCATTTTGAGCACCCCCTACTGGCAAACTTCAAGGGTGCCCCAGGTGGAAAACTACATTCTGGTAATCTGCTCTCCATATAGACCCACTTTCAAAAAATTTCAGCTGGGACACCATTGAAGTTCAGAATTAGAGAGGTGGGAACTTGCAATTTTGTTAAATTGGCCAAAAAGGGCCAAAAAAAAAAAAAGATTAAAAAAGGGGGGGGCTGTGGCTTGGGACAGAAGGGGTCGACAGAGGAATGGTTTGGGTTTTGAGGTTTGGGTACTATATCCATCTCAAAAATTTAAAAAATCTGCCAAATCCAGGGGGGGTCAACAATTCAAGCTGCCTGATTTTGCTTGAATCTCTCAACAATGGGCTCTTAACCCCTTGATGCCTATTGTTGCGAATTTGTCGTGAACCGTTTCTATTCAGAATGCATCCAATTTAGCATCTGCTTGAAAGCAAAAACACAAATTATTTATTTTTTTTAAATAATTGTATATAAATTCAATGGGTCAATGGGTTTAAGTTTTAGTGGGATCACATGGATGATAGGCTCATTTCAAACTTGTCTTCAAAGACACGCCCAGGGAACTGTTTTAGTCCTAGTGGAAACCGATTGAGAATGATGCTCAAGTAATATCAATATCCAAAGTGCCAGAAACAATGAAAAGCAGTTTAAACTTTTTGCCGTCCTGCATGGTAAAATCCCATTCATACATTTGCAACAAGCACATCCATTTTCTCGTTTTGAATCATGTTTGAATACCATGAGTGATCTCACAAAACCGTATGACGCTTTCTGTTGTTGGTGAAGCAGATAAGAAAGTATCTATGTGCGCATTCAGGCCGTGTTGGGGGACAGTTGCATTCACATTACAGTTAGATACAGGTCACTTGTAAACTGTCAAGATAGTCACATACGATTGGACAAAAAAAAAAAAAAAAAAAATGGAAATTGAACAATGAGGCTTGTAATATGAATGTGGCGCTAGTTTGCCCTGAAACCAATTGGCCAAGAGTTCTGGGTGTATTCCTGCCCCTCACCCAATGCATGCTGGGATGCACACTATCACTGACCCAACCAACCCACCTGTCCATCCCCACTGCAGACATCCAAGCTCAAAATGGCCCCTTTCATAAATAAAGGACCCTTAATTTGCAGTTGTAGATCAAAATGAATTGTCTGTCTGAATGGTGGTCTTGTCTTAAATAGAAATTGACCCCAGCCGAGAAGGGCATAAGGGAAATTGGGGGAGATTAGCTGGTTAATCCGGCCAGAGATCATTCCCAGCTGCTTAAAGCCTCAGCGGATGTAAGGTGTACCTCTATCGAAGATCCCTCAGTTTTCATAAGGATTATTTCATGCGATTGACAGTGCTTTCTGAACTGAACAAAGCCAATAAGTAGCTGCCACAGTCCCTTCAACGATTTCACTTGATAGAAAAGTTAATACATTTATTGATTACTTTAATAACCATGTGGCCTGAGGAAGGTTAATTCTTTAAATGACATTCATGTTGTTGAGGTCTGGGCCTGCTGTCATTTTGATCTGAACGAGTTTATTTAGCTGATCCGCATTTCCGCCATCAGCCTGCTTTACAGCTTGATGCCCTGGCGATTGTTACAGATTGGAAAAGGGTTTCTGCGCAGCTGATAGATCGAGTCAAGACTGTGGAGGGGAGACTTCATGGATCTTTGAGCAGATTGAGAGCAAGGATGGAAGCAGAGGCTGGCAGTGGCTCCACTGCAATATCAGCACAGATCCAACTTCAGCGGTGATGGATTTCTCTTAAATAGATCTAGCTGGATAAAGGCGTACAGCACAAGAATCCATATTCATGCTCAACACCACCATGTCCTGAGCTGCACATACATTTGTGTGTACATTTATATTCTGCCAAGCTGCAAACTGTATTACTCAGTGTTAAAATATGAAAGGCAGAGAATATACCAAGTTTAGAGTCATAACCAAGGCTGGTTCCAGCCTCGGGCAATGTTTGTTCTCAAACACTTTTCCATAGCTTTATTTTTAGTTGAGATTGTGTAATACTGTTAAAGTGCCAAAGATTAACCGTCTTTCCTAGTGATTGCGGTCGAATACGGAGGCCATTACACAATTTCCAGGCCTGCTAAATTTTCTATTTTCTAATTTCAATGTCAGTTTGGAGGGCCAAAGACTGTATTGCTTTGGGTCATCTTGGAGGAGCAAGTGTGCTTAGATGTAATATGTAGAGGCATTATATTTTAAACAGGTGAAATTCCTACATTTTACAACCGGTAACTAATTCCCAAACACAATGCAGTTGTTAGGGGTTTGGTGGTGGAGTACCCCTTATATGCTACAGGATAGGAGCAGCTACTGAGATGTACTACAAGTTGGAGGAAGTACAGTAACCCGTCAGAGATACAGGTCATCAGAGTTCTCGTTTACTGCACTTTTCGTAAGACCATATTTACAAACTGAACCAAATTCACAGTTTATAGTGACATAGATTCCCCATCTCCCCAAAACCAACTAGCATCAACTCATTAAACCCACTATATAAATGCCCTGAGTCCAACCATTGCAAATGAAATAGGGGTGATCTTCACAAGAAAAACTGTAATTATTATAAACATATGAACAGTCCTTAACATTTTATCTTTACACAGTATTTTGCAAAACATGACATAAATACTAACATTTTACTCAGACTATGCATTTAACTCCTAAAAATTCAAACAAAAAAACTCCCTCACAACCTCCCCCCTCCCCTCAGTCCACTTGGTCTCTCCCAGTTAAGCTGATTGAATGCACCAGGTCCTTGTCAGCAACTCTCTCATGGGCACACTAAATGGCTGAATCCAATCCAATGGAATGAATATCATGTCATATTTCAAAACTGCAAAAAAAATTAGACACTGAAAAAAATTTGAAAGGTTGAAACTCAGTATTTGAATGCTTGAAATCTAATAAAAGGGTTTTGCAGGGTTGAGCCTAAGTTTTGAGAGTTGGCATATTATTTCGATAGGCTGAAAAAAATATTGAATCTTTGCAAATGTTTGTTTGTATTTGAGTTTTCTTTCCTTGCAACTGCAGCACTCTTTTTGTAGTATTTCGGCAACACATTTTCAGAGATGCATATTTAGCTCTGTTCTCGTGTTGCATTTAGTTTGTTTTCTGGTTTTGAAACCCTATGAATGATTATCAGAAAACTGGTGTGCATTTGTTGGCAAAAGGTGCTGAAATGTAGAAACTTGAGTTTTAAAAGGTCAAGTGTTTATTTTTAAACTGTCACGGATGCACTTTTGCACTTGCTTTGCTGACTGTTTTTTCAACCACCCACTTTTCAGAGATTCACCCACACAGTTATGAGCTTGCGAATCTGACAGGGTTCTCTCATAGATCAAAATAGCAATTTGTAACTCCAAACTCACAGCCAGGAATATTTTCCTTCTTCTATTAAGTTTTAATGGTAGCTGACAACCATTTTGGTGTAGGACCCCCACCTACTAAGCGTATTATTTGAAAACGAGACATTCAGTCGCCCGCATGTCGACATGTATCCTCGGACGCCCTAAAGCAGTCACTCCCAAAATCAATAGGCTTTGTGACCTTATCACATGCGAGGTCAATGCCAAATATGATATGAATCCAAAGGTCCGTGACCTGTTGAGCGCTCACAAAAAATCATTAAGGATGCGGCCACAGTTCATCGTGCAGGGCTTTGACCCGGAAGTCTTGTAGACTTGTGAACACCAAACTGATTAGCAACAACTCTGTACTCTGCACAACTAGCAAGTTTGTATTGAACAGTAGCAATCCTCGTCTGCAGGGGTACTGGTGCTCGAACAGTCCTGTCTTGGGGGCTCATAACTTCTTCCATTAATCCGTATAATTTATCGAATGACCTGCACATCATCTGAAAATTTCCCTTTCACTCGCCATCGGAAAAATCTTTCAAAACGACTCTTTTCTACCAGTCTTTGCTCCTGATCGGCTTCCAACATGCATGGGAAGCCCCTGGGTGCGTTTCCCAAAAGCACTGATGCTAACTTACTGAATTGGAACCACAGACTGTGAATGGATGAACTATGTAAGTTGGTAACTTAGTAAGCAAATACACTTTTGGGAAACGCACCCTGCGGTAGTTGAAAGGGCACTAAGCAGACATAGCGGATGTCGCATTGTGGGAGCACTCCAGGAGCACGCAGCGTCGCCGCCTGCCTTCAGCAAACACCATAACCACCAGGAATAGTGTGCATCTCAATTGTACAAAAATCATAGCGTACAGCACGTACGAAATGTACATAGCCATCAAGCTGTCTTTGTTTTCACCACTTGACTTGCTACAAGTTTGCAGCTGGCTAACTTGTTTGTTCTGTGACGAATTAGATCAACCGGAATAAGGTCCAGCACGAACAAGCTGAGAGGGGGCATGTCAAATTTCTGTCCAAGATATTCAGTTCAACACTCCATTCATACAGTTGATATGCAAAATATTCTTTAAACACCATAGAAATACTTTTTGATGTCGACTGAAGAGATAGCATAACAATCCTGCGTTCCTCAAACACAGCGCTTTGCTTCGATGGTGTGTTTGTTTCTCAACAGGGCAATTTCGCTCTGAGTGATCACTTGAATCCATGATTTCCATGTCATATCTGGATATTTGAAAATTAATACAAATCACTTATAATCTTTTAAATTGCTCAAACTTTTCAAAAAAGGAAACTTTTTTCAACAGGAGGTTTCACATTCTTTTGAGTTTGTATGGCTTTATGTTGTTGCTATGAGGTCAGACAATTTTTTTAAATATCCTCGATATGATAAAATATGCCAGGCCGGTAGCAGATCAGGTTTTATGGGAGATATGATTTATGCAAAGTCTATTCCACTGTTTCAGACTTAAGAATTAACTTCTATTCAACAGTTCTAGGGCATCATCTTCTCATGAACATTCACAATAGGGTTATACGCTCCAGGAACAATTACATTTACGACATCATTTAGACACCTGCGTGTAGGATTATTGCTCTTCTGCGGTAGGGGGATAAAAAAAACAATGCCAAAACTGACACAGACGATCAGGCCACTGCTATGCTTCATAGCGGGAATTGTATTCTTTGGATGAAAAGCCTCTCACCCTTTTTGGTCCATTCTTAGTGCTGGTCACTGTGGTCAAAAAATTCAATTTTATTGTTTTTGTTTTAAGTAATAACTATTTCAAAAGGTGATGCCCACAACATGTTTTAATGAAGTGGTACATGTGTTTGTTCACCATCACGTAACATCACCTGTCCTTTAGCACTTGCTAATCGTTTGAGTACCTACAACACTAATTGTTTGAGATTTGGCAGCAGAATTTGTTTCCAATCTTGCTTAATATAGCATTTTGGTTGGTCGACAGGCCGGGGTTCCCATTTTTGTATTTTGCTCATCATAAGCTGCCACACACTATACTCGGAAACAGGGCTGGACTGCAGGCAGGCTGGTCCAGTGCCTGCACTGTTGAAATACATGCAGAGTGTGGCACGGTTTTATCCTGCTGCAGCAAGCAGGGGAAGCCATGAATAAAACCACACCTGGAAGGCAGCATACGTTGTTCCAAGATGCGTGTGAACCCTTCTGTGTCAATTGTACTTCACAGGTGTGCATTTTCCAATTGTCCATGCTGAGAGCACTAGTGCAGCCCCAGTCCACGACAGATTCTGGCTTTCAAACATATGACTGATGACAGTCCAGACAATCCTTCTCCTATCTGCACTTTGGAGCTCAACGTCCATTATTTCCAAAAAACAATAGGAAAGATGTTCTCCTCAGACCACAGCTCTCCTTTGCAATTCATCTCAGTCTATTTTAGATGGCCTTGAGCCCAGCAAAATCTTTGCTTTTGGAATCAATGGACATCGTGCCCTCAAAGTTATCTAATGCAGGTTTTGCATCTAGAATGTGTGTTAATGAGCTAGTCTCCGAAAAACATCAAAGGTAGTTATGTTTTTGGCAAATTATGGGTTGTTTGAATCAGAGTGGTTGAGCAGAGTCCTGTGGAGTGATGCATGACGATTATAGTTGCTGCTCCAGATTGGTGTCTTTGAAGAGCACTTGGTGACATGATAGCGGACCTGTCAACTGCTTCATTTTTATAGGACTCAGCTGAAAACCTCTCAGAGATGTCAGATTTTAGCTTTAAAGACATGCTTCCCCTCGTGATGAAATTGTCAGTTGGCTAGAACAGAGCCAGAGTGGGTAAACTTCACAGTTATGTCATCAGTGTTTAGAATCTGTGTTTGTTATTTTTTTCTTGTTATTATGTTTAATAGTGTTCATTAGTTGTTATTTCAGTTATTGTATTTGTTTCTCCTTTGCTTAACCCACTTCCTTTGTCTTACCTGTATATTGCCCCAGTTTTCTTTAGTTTGTTGCAAATTTGTTTGCCTTTATCAGTGAGCTACAAACAAACTGTACTTTGGTATTCCTGAGAGTTTCCCAGTTCCTTTTTGCACTGCATGTTTTCTGATTGTCTTCAAACCGAGCTGCCAGACCAAGAGTAAACTCTTCAGTAAACTGATGGAACTGATCTTCTGCCTGTTCCTGAGTTTGATGCCTGCCAAATGTAGCCAGCGCTCTCATATAGCGCAGTGTATAGCGGAGTAGCATATTATAAACATTGTACTTATAAATTGTTATACTCCTGCAAGATTGGGCACAAACGTCCTCTGTGAGAGTTTATTTCACTCCTTGCAAGAAAGCAGGGGAATGTACTCAACCCTGTTGTGTGGGAAATCAAGAGAATGCGCTCAACCCAACACGCAGTTTATCTCCTGTCTATACCTTTCTGTCATTTAATAAACTTCTGGTTGAAAACACATTTCTTGTTTCAGGTTTCAGGTCCAATGCTTAAATACATACTTGATACTAGTATAATTTCCTGAACTTCGCAAATAGATAATGCAATGTGCCGTCATCTGAAATATACAGTATACTTGCGAATATACCGTAAGCTACATATATGTTTCGTGAATTGGTTCTGTGCCGTTACATGTAATATGTTTTCTGAATAGGTTCAATGCTCATAGCTGCAATGCATGTTTTGTGAATTGGCACTGAGAGGTTAGTTGTACTGTAGGTTTTGTAGATAGGTTCTGCTCTGCGGTGAATATTTGTGAATATTAGGTTCCAGGATGTACTGTTAGCTGTCCTGCTGGATTGTGCAATGATAAAACACTTTGTTCCTTCTTTTTACAGCTTTTTGCCATTTTAGCTTTCGCAACATGTGGGGGGTACTCTGGTCAGCTGCAGGTTAGCATGGAATGCTTCAACAAGACCGACGGTAACTTCACTACCGCCATCAACTTTGCATATCCATTCAGGTAAGAGTTAGCACATTCTCAAGAGGAGGATGTTACAGTCCTCATGTCTCCCACTGTTATCAGGAATGTGACACAAAGCTTCCCATTAAGCAAAAGGGCTCTGTCATGACACGCGCTTGCATGAACTTTAAAAAGACAACCTCAAAGATTTTCATGGAGAATCTCGTGAATCTACTTCACTCGGTATTAACTAACATCCCTGCCAGAAATTCCAGGTTCTTAGCAGGCACACTGTCAGGTAACTACAGTGAGACAAACCTAAGGTGGAAACATAGATGTCAGTGAATGTAGATGTTAGAGAATGTCTCGGCCAGTATTTGGAACGTCCCAGTATTTGTTGATATTCATTTTTGAAGTAGGCCAAATGGCATTAACAACTTTAACCAAAGACCAAATCAAGCCAAACCTTGCCTATGTCTGCATGACACCTACTAAAGGCTTTATAACTCAGGATTTAAGTGTCTCCAAGACTGGAAAAAAAGTAATTTCAGTCAGATGATACTGATTTTTGAAATACAGTAATCAACCAACAATAGTCTACCAACATTATATGTTCATTATCCTATTCATTTCTTGTCTGAAATGAGAACAAATAATCAATCGTCTGCCCTTCATTATACTTTGCAGTGACCACACCAACAATGTATCAGGGCCTTCTGAACATGAGTAGCCAATGTTAAAACAGGTTGGAGGAGAATTCAAAGCTTTATCAGGGTTCTTGACAGGTCAAAGCCAATTACTCAGCCTGAGGGCCGATGGACACTGAAAGGACAAGAATCTTGGAGCAGGGCAAAGCACCGACAAAAAGACTGGGGCAACATAAACAGTACACAAGGCTGGGAATGAGAAATGGGAACTGGGAAGAACAAGAGCACAGGAATAATCGAGAGAAAATAAGCAGAAGCACAAAGCAAGGGATAGGCAATCTGGCAAGAATGCAGACAGGAACTAAAATACACACAGACATTGAGTAACAATGGGAAACAGGTACGAGAAGGCGTGGGGAATGAGCACTGAGAATTGGGAAGTAACAAGGCAATAATTTAATAAAATCAATCAGCAGAACACAACTGAATCTAACACAGCCAGCCAAAAACGTGGAGAGTCCAATTAACAGAGACACAAGATGTGGCACAATGGTTTTTTAAAAATTGAAGTAATTAATTGTGTACATTTCGCAGGAACATAGCAATAGATCACTGCTTAAGATGACACATGGACATTAGCTGTCACATATTGAAGCAGTCCTTTGCTAATGGGGTAGGCGGCAGTGCTGATACTTATTAGCATTTACCTTGCTAAAGTACAAGCGAAAGCTCAGACAATAACCTTGTGTTCTGAGCAGAATTTTTTTTCCTTGCTGGTGTAGGTTGTACCAAGTGTACTTCGATGTACCCTTGTGTGAAGGAAAGAGACGGGAGCGACTGTTCCTGGACGGGGATTTCTCCTCCTCGGCCGAGCTCTTCGTCACCACCGGTGTTTTCGCCTTCCTGTACTCCCTTTTGGCCACTGTTGTCTACATCTTCTACCAGAACAAGTACCGTGAAAACAACCGTGGGCCTGTGATCGTAAGTCATGGTCTTCAATCCACACTTTTTCATCATCAACCCTCTCTTCTCTGCAGCCATACACAGTCAACAATGTAATTTTATGTAGGAATTACTGCATGGCTCAGTGACACTGGTTACAAACAACATGGTCCAAAACGTTTATTCAGCCAATGTGAAACTTCATGATATGTTAAAGAGTAATATGTCATTCATAATATCTATTATGTATAATAGATATAATTTATACATACATATTATATATATATATGTATATATATATATATATACATAGTATATTATACTAGAATTTCACTCACTGAAAAAAATTGAGCACAGACTTTTTGGATGGTCTGTTTGTACAATTAATTGCACTGCAAGACATTATTTAATAATAATAATACATTTTATTTATAGGTGCCTTTCATGGCACTCAAGGACACCTTACATGTAGAAATAATAAAAGAAACAACAAGGATGGGCAGAGTAAAAAACAACCACACTGATATTTCCATGAAAACATGGCTTAGAGGTCAAGTTTTTTAGCCATGGGTAGCTGCTTGGCCTCACTATGCCCATTGTTGTAGATAAACAGCAAATGAAGCACAGGTTGAATCGCACTGCTTTACAAGATGTGCCAAAAAGGTAGCGTGGAAGTTCCATATTAGTTTACCTTATGTTGTGAAGCATTATTTTCAATTGAATTTAGCCTGTTATTTACTCACCCTTCCATAGCTTCAGGAAAGATGCTATGTCTGTAATTGCTAATGGATTATTCCTGTAACTGGAAAACAAAAGAAAGAAGGAAAATGAAGAACAGGTCAGGACCTAGAACTGGCTATGAGGGATGTTTTATGCCCACCCAATTATCAGCTCCGACTCTGTCACTGGATAGGAGTTCTATTTTGATTATTTGGTATTTGGTAATACTGCACTGCGGTCAAAGTTTTTTTTTTTTTTCTGTTAGCCAGTTTAATGAAATTTGTGTTATAATAAAACAAATTATTTCGCAAATTTAAGAAATACGCTGTTTTTTTTTTTCTCTTAGGAGTACCAGACATCTGGAGATAGATTAGTTTATTTACAGCAGGGCTGCCCAGCCCTGTTCCTGGAGAGCTGCCATCCTGTAGGTTTCTGCTCCAACCTTCATTCAACACACCTGATTCAGCTCATTAGCAGCTCGTCAAGATCTGTAACTGGGAAAGCAGGTGTGGTTTGCTTTGCTTGGAGTGATAACCTTCAGGATGGTAGCTCTCCAGGAACAGGGTTGGGCAGCCCTGATTTACAGGCCATTAAATCAATTGAATAATGATCCTTGGTCCTTGGCCCTAGCCTAGTCCAATGCCCTCTTGTGGATAGACAAGGCTCATTTGTCACAGCCCCATCTAGTGGAGAAGACATGCCATACCACTGATATAGCCCATCACTGCATTTTGGAACAGATCTTTCTCTTACATGCTACCAAGCCTGGCGGAATCCTAACAAAGCCTTACGCGAACATGCACACTAATGGTTTACCCAGATGGCAATCAATGTGGGAATTCTAGTTACCACTATGATTGGCAAAGATACTTTGAAAAAGTCCCCAAAGATATATTTTGAAACATAAACTTTGTCGAAAAGCGAGTATCATATCATTCCAAATACATTCTCCTTTAGGACTTCATTGTCACCATGGTGTTTGCCTTCACCTGGCTGGTGAGCTCCAGTGCCTGGGCCAAGGGCTTGGCTGATCTGAAGGAGGAGACGGACCCTGAGAAGGTTCTGCAGCTGATCTCGGCCTGTAGAACCAGGGCGCGGTGCCGGTCCACTCAGGAGCCTGTCTGGTCTAACCTTAACATCTCTGCGGTGAGTCACCATGCAGACCAGCGGACATTTTAGCACATATCATCATTAGCACGCAGTAACAGTGCCTTCTGCGAACTGTGCCAGCTTTGGTAAATATGAACAAAAATGGTTATTAATTAATGCCACCATTGCTTGTCCTCTTGATATTTAATTTGGCATATTAACAGAAATTTAACATTTAATGGAAATACAGTGATTGCAAGAAATGTTTTTTTTTCTTATTGATGTCTGCTCAGTTATTGAAACCCCTTCATTTAGAATTTTGATCAGCCTCGCCTTGCCAAAATAACTGCTCTGAGTCTTTTCCGTTAGTGTGTAAAGACGTTGGAGAAGAAATGGCAAGGTTCTTGCATGCAACCACTTCAGGTCCTTCAAATTACTCGGTCCACGTTTCTGGACTCTCCTGTTAAAATTTCTTTGTCCCATCACTCTCTATGGCCACTCCTGGTCAGCCAGGTGTAAGTAGCTGTACAAGCAAATAAATAACAAATACAACGTAATAAACTGTGTAACTATGGCAAAAAAATACAGGAATAAAGTAACGTCAAAAGGTGACATTGTCGTCAACAGTTTGCAGCCAGCACTGGCAGAGTCTACAGTATGTAATGGAAATAGTTGAATGTGACAATCAGTTAAAATGAGTTGCAAAGCCACTCAATCAAGGTGAATATCAAAAAATTGTATCTGAATACACACCCAACATGAGAGGTGCATTTAGCCTGGTCCTATGGGTCTTTCATTGCTTTTTGTAGCCAGCTGTCTACTTTTTTTTCTGTCTTGAGACATGCAGCTTTTAAGGCCAATTATCGACGCCTCCTGGCTTTTTCTCCAGGTGTTTGGCTTCTTTAACTTCATCCTATGGGCTGGCAACATCTGGTTCGCTCGCAAAGAGACTGGCTGGCAGCACTCAGGCTACCATCGGTACCCCGCCAGGAGCGGCTCAGAGAAACAGAGCGACACTTTCCGCCAGCCACTCTACAGCCCGGGCGGTTTTGAGGAACCCTCCAGCTTTGAGCAGCCAATGGGAGGCTTCGCAGCTGTGGGCCAGCAGGCCAGCCAAAGCCAGGTTGGCAGCAACTATGCGTCTACAGGGCCCATCACATTCGCTGCACAGATGTAGCCTACAGCGCCTCCTGCTGGGCTCCAAGAGAGGCTGCATCATAGGGGGCTGAGGGGGAGGGATAATGTCCAAGGATAGTGGGGCTCAGTGTGGATAGTGTCCCAGGGAAAGGGGGCTAAGTGGGGGTTGTGTCTCGGGAGAGGAGGGTTGCAATTTGGGGATCGTGTCCCAGGTAAGGGGGACTAAGTAGGGGCAGTCTCACAGGACAGGAGGGTTCAGTGGTGGGAATAGTGTAGTAGGCTAAGGTGGCTAAGTGAGGGTAGTGCCTCAGGACAGGAGGGATGAGGGATGAGTGGTAGGGAGTGTCCTGGGACAGATGTTCTGTTTGTGGAGGGATATCTTTGGACAATGGGGTGGATATAACACCAGGCTTTTCACCCCCTACTCTGTGGGCCTCCTGTCATTGATATATTCTCACTTTTTTAATTATTCACATGAAAACAAAAATTATTGTATACAAGTCCAACTCATTAAAAGTTGGAATGGTATGGAAAATGCGCATTAAGTCAGAAAGCAGTGATTTCTACTTTTACTTTGACTTGTATTTAATTGCAGATAGTATGAAATCAAGATATTTAATGTCCAGTCTAGTCAACTGCATTTGTAAAAATATGCATCCATTCCTGCAGTTCTGGCCTGGAAAGTATTTTAAAAAAACCCAAAAATTTGGGACGGGGGAAATTTAGGAATGGTAATGTGATTAAAAATGTAAATAATGATGTGATTTGAAACAGCTGATTTCAGCAGGTGATTGTAATTATGATTTGTTATGAAAGCAGCATTCAGATAAGGCCTGGTCCCTCAGGGGCAACAATGGGCCAAGATTCGCCAATTTGCCCACAAATGCGTGAGAAAATTATTGAAAGGTTTTAAAACAATGTTCCTCAAAGAACAATTGGAAAGGAGTTGGATATTTCACGCTCTATGATGCATAACATAACTGTAGGATTCAAGGAATCTGGGGCAATTTTAAGCCGAAGCTGAATACCTGTGATTTCCAATCTCTCAAAGGGTTTTGATTTTTAAAAAGTCCAAAACTTTGTGCTTGGAATATTGCATTATTATACATTTCAAATCACATTGCATTTTGCAAATGTTTTTCTAATGCAACCCCAGGGTCACTGTTTGTGATGATTTTTTACATCTCAACATGAGTGAAACTATTTTTGAAAAACATTTTTTAAAACTCATCATTTTTGGAGATTAGTCATCAAGTTCTCTTAGTTTCAGCAATAATCCGCTCACGTGCATGAGCAGACATGTTTCCCTGCCGAGAAGTGTTCCAAGTAGGGGAGAGCTGGTACGAAAGTTACATTTTTCACATGGACGTCATTTTAAAAGATAACGTTACAGACCGAAACAAAATTTCGGAGCGATTAACTACTTTCGTGTGTGCTCTGTCAACATCAGGTGCTAAATCATCACCATATATATTGACTTCGGCATAGTTTGACGTCGAACGGAAGTTGCGGATTGCTTCTTTCGACCCATCCAGCCGGGATGAAAGTAATGCACGGGCAGGGCAAAAGTAACATGATCAAATTTACTGGAATCTTTTTCAAATTTCTCGTGAAAACAGAAGCAAAAACAGCCAGGCATTTGTTTTAAACATTTTAATTGGCTTCAAATGTTCCAAAAGTGACCGTGAACATGTTTAATGTGCAAGGTCTATTAATAAAAATTATCCCAGAGGGCAAGCACCTCCGCTCCGGATCTGCCCCGGTTCTGTGCCGACTCCAGCTGATCCGGCTCAGAGCCGGGGCAGATCCGGAGCGGAGGAGCTTGCTATCTGGGATGAAATTACTCATCACAGTTGTGACAGATATAATGAGTGGCACCCTCAGTGCATGCCTCATGCGACCACAGCAGACAAAAGATGCACCGCACCCACACTTCTCCAGGCAAAGATGAGGCAAATGTCTCCCCACAAACAAGACATTCCTCATCCTTGCCCCGAGAAACTGTGGTTGCAGTGTGTCCACTAAGCCTCGTTTACTTTGGGAGTTTTGAAGAGGACTGTTTTCTCTGGCCCCTCTGCCGACTCTCCTCCAAGCAGCTTTCACCGGGGTGTCGGTCAGTATTGCTGTTGACCTGCAACATTCAATGAGATAATAGAATCAGCTTGTTTTTATACAAGCAAGAGAACCAAGACGTGTTAAAAATGACACTATGCTCACCTCTTTTGGCCTCTCCTTTTATTTTCTTTCCTCGAGCCAGCCTATGGATATAGGCGAAGCTTTTCTGGGCTGAACCTCTGTACTGGCGTGCCACTAGATATTCCTGGAACCACTAGCATACCTGGATAGATGGTATGCGCTGGCGATGGAGCTAGCGCTGGTGATGAAGGGGGTGCTGGTGATGGAGCTGGCCCTGGCACTGGGGATGGAGCTGGTGCTGGTGGAGGACAGTCGGTCACATAAGCTGGAGCAAAGTCTTCCTCACTGAAAATATCTGGATTCAAGGGCCAGATACCGGTACACTCGAACCCAGACGAAATGCTGCTTGGTGTCCCAGCTTGAGGCAGAGCTTTAGCCACAAGACTCGGGATGTTGTAGATGGTCAAAGTTCTTCCAGGGTTCATTCGCATCCAATTGTCTGCTGCACTGTTAATGTAGTGCTTCAGAGGGCCAAAAACGCTTCGGTCTAGCGGCTGAAGACGGTGGGAGCAGTGGGGTGGAAATGACAGGAGTACAATGCCCTGTGACTTGCAAAAGTCAATAGCTACCACGGAGAGGTGTGGTGCATGATTGTCTAAGAGTAGCAGCAACTTTGACTCCGGGTCACGCTGGTGTGTCTTGCAAAATGCTGTAAAAGGCCAAAAATCTGTCTCCTCCATCCACCCCGATCCATTGGCAGAACCAGTGGAGCCAGGGGACCATCCCGATGAAGTGGTCATGGAACTTCTTCCTTGGGAAGATAAAAAGGGGGAACAAAGTTGCCTTGTGCGTTGGCAGCAAAGGCAACGGTCACCAATGTCCTCTTTCCCCAGAGGTCACAGCACCGACCTGGCGCTGGCCCTTGGTGGCAATGACTTTGTCTGGCACTTGAACCGTTGTGGTACCTGAAATAATCAGTGAAATGAATTAGTGCCGGTGCAAATCACTGGTGCTTTTAAATTTATCATCCAAATATAAATTTTTACCTGTTTCATCCATGTTCCAGATGTCATTTGCCTCAAAATTATAGCGGGTGAGGACAGTCTTTAGGTTGTTAAAAAAACGCGGTCACGTTGGTCTTGTTGAAGCTGGTGGAACGGGACATGCTGGTGGCTTGAGGTCGACGGATGGACAGGGTTCTGTTGCGCTCGAGGAAGGAGGTGAGCCAATCCTTCCCTGCCATCTGGTTTTTCTTCCATGAACATGGAGTTTTGAGGCCAATATTTTCGGCCAGCTCATATGCAAACTTTCGCACCTAAAAAAGCATAAAAAAGAGGTTAATTCCCAGATAGCAAGCACCTCCGCTCCGGATCTGCCCCGGATCTGCCCCGGCTCCAGCTGATCCGGCTCAGAGCCGTGGCAGATCCGGAGCGGAGGTGCTTGCTATATGGCGGTAGTGGTGTAGCTCTGTCTGCAGTGTTACTCGCACCTCTTTAGGACTCAGGCCAAAATATATATCAGCTGCTCTCTTTATATATGCCTGAAGTCTCTTCTCCTGTTCTTCTGTGAAGACTTTGTTGTGAGCCCTGTACCCCGGGGCCCTGGTCTGCTGCCCTCTTGCCTCTGCCCTCCTCTTGCAGTACCTGAACAGGGTGACATGACAAACGCCATGCACCGCTGCTGCCCGCCTTATACTATCGCCTCTTCGGACATCAAAAAAGGCCCTTTCGTAAACCTCCGGGTCAACTGTTCCTCTCTGGGTAGTTCTGACCCTAACTCTGGGCATTTTCTGTCGGTAAAACATAACACACATTTTTATGGAGCTTTTAAACACAAAATGCGGCCGCATTAGCAGAGAGGGACGAACGTAACTGTTGCTACTTCAGTCCCGACGGTGACTCCTGACATTTGAACGAGGATTACTTCCAAAGTGGAAAAATTCTGGCATTTCAAACTGCACCATATGTTGCGGAACTAAATCACCGATCATTTCATCATAAATATGACACATGGAGCGATAAAGACAATCTTTAAATCGAAAAAGTTTAGCATTCGTCTGAATTTACTCACCGCTGTGGAAAACAGTCTTCTCGGTCTTGTACCGCGAGGAAGACTGGACGCTTCAAGAATGTTCGCGGTTCTGGAGGGGGGCGCGAGCTGCACATGCTGACCTAGTATGACGCATCGAAGTGCGAATGGCTGTGAGTAAATCGCCGTGTTACTTTCGTCCAGAGTTACTTTCGCACCAGCGCTGTCCTACTCGCCGATTCCGCCATTATAATTGCAATTTTCTGAAGTGCAAGCACACCTGGCTTTTAAAAGGAATGGGAGATTACTCTCTGATTGGTTTGTTTCATGATTCGCCAAAACACACCCATGATTAAGAGACTTAGTACAACCCGGTTGAACCATGGGCCTTACTTAGCGCTCAGACTATCGGTCGTAGCGAAAGGGAACTTGTACACACTTATATGTCAATGAGGTAAAAGCCAAACAAGTCTATATATTTGGAACCCTACGCAGTGGCTCAGTGAATAACAGAACCTGCACGGAACCAAAATGAGTCAGTTGACATAATTAGCGTATTAAAGATAAATTGCCTTTAGTTTACAAATCTGGAACACCCTGAGATGAATATTGTGGCCGACGTATCTATGAAAATATTATGAAAATTAATTACAATATTAATGTAATGCATAAATATTAAGTTTGTTTAGTTCGTCCAATTTATCGATCCTTTCCTGATTTGGTGGACCATCAACAGTTCTTCTTACCTCCAGCAGGATATTGCGCAGAAATGTCGGGGCTTTAGTGGTCGTTGGTAGACGGACCAGAGAGCCATTACTCCCTGAGCAGAGATTTTGGACCAGTGACTAGTTACAAGGGCGAGGTAACGGAATTCTCTCTCCGTCAGCCTGGATTTTTTTTTTCTTTAGACAGTGAAAAAACATAGACAGTGATGATAGTTTTACAGAACACTGGGAACAAACTTTATGAATTATGCTTTGTTTCAAATCCAAATGTGACAGAACTCAAGATAGTGAAACCAAGCCATCAATGGTTTGTACAAGCTACAAAAATCCGTAATGCATCGAATCGTGCATTTTTCGTAATGACACTAGGTGGCGTAACTGCGTTGGTTAAAGATAGTTGACAAGTATTGATTTGGCAATAGTTGAACAGCAAGAATTTAGTTTGGTTGAGTTGTGAATCATTTATTAGCATCTTATTTTGGGAGGCCAACTGTTATAGGCTGATTGCAATTTTATTATTGTTCAGCCTAAGAAGCATTGCTTGAGTTGTGCGAGTCAGTGAGCTTGTCTTTGAGTCAGATTAAAACGTGGTATTACAGTGTATGTGTCTAATTTCGGTATTACTGTCATTACATACAATATTGCTACTCAAATGTATATAAATCTGGCTTTCTCCATCTTTCTCGCACTGTACATATCTGACGATGTCGCTCAATATCAGAGTTTCCCCACTCTCAAAATCTATACATCAGTGCTGGTAAGCGCGGTCAGGATTGTGGTTAAATCTATTCTTTAGTAGAAACACATATTTGCCTCTTTTACACTTAAATCGTACGTCTTGAGCAAGCAATTGCAAAGGTAAAAGTCAAATGTCAGTGGGTCCAAGATGCATTTGGGCTTGATTTACATCTGATTTTTCAAACAACCCCGGGAGGTATCCTGAAGCGCTCTGTGCCCCCAAAGTGGGCGAGTGTAAATTCTTCCGTCTTCTAACGTCAGTGCTGCGCTCTACACTAAGTACAACTTCTCCAGCTGCTCCAAAAGGACCCATCACCTTCAGCACCGCAGCGCGCTGTGCGGCAAAGATCTCATGATGGCTTCTGCCTCTAAAGATTTTCTATAACAGCACGGAGTTCCCATTTCCCTTTCCAGCTTCACTCAAAGCTACTATCCCGGTAATGTCCTTCTCACCCCCAAAAAACTCTCAATAAACCGGCATTCACGTGTCGCGCAGAAGACTGAAAATCGGATATTTAACTGCGACGCATTGGCGAGGCCATGTATGAATTTAAAGCGGATTAATCATACCCGGATATCATCCAGACAGAGGACGCTTTAAAAGACAAGTGTGAACAGGGCGAAAGATGAGTCTTGCTCTTTGCTAGTAAATTGTCGTAAGCATTGCTACAATTTTGCATTAATTAACCATTGAGTACTTGAAGCACTGTGTGATTGGTGTAAGCACAGTCGCAGGCTGTCGTTGCATATGATTGTAAGCAGGGTACGCAACCTTGAAAATGAGGGCCCCAGATTCAGTCAAGCTTTTCTCTTCCTTTTATTTACTCCAGGGTTTATTTTTTTAAATCGCAATTAATACTAGTGATTCCATAAAATGTTCCTGAAGATTAAATAAACACTCAAATAGTGTACTCAAAAACCTTTATAGCAGTCATTAATTTTTCCCCTGGCTTGGGACTAATCTTTTTTTTTTTTTAATAAATTAATAAATGATTTTTACAAAACAAATGTTTTATCCCTCAGCCTCCAACAAATTTTGATTTGTTTAAAGCTATCAGTCTATACGCCATGTAGCCTACATTTTTAATGGTTTAATTTATTTTGTATCAATTGAACAATGGTGAACTGACGTGATCTATTGTGTTTGTTGAAGATGTTACTGGTGACTATCTGCATGAAATTGTGCTGTTAACGGTTGTTAATAGTTAGAATTCTGAAATTCCAGCTATTTATGAAAAGTTTGCTAAACAGTTCTCATTTTCTCTTTACACTGGCTTGTACTTTAATAGACGCATAAAAAAAATTATGAAAAAGAAGCCACCGCTCAGTCAAATCTGAGCAAAAAAAATCTTTAGGCCTTCATTTTAAAAATACTTAATGAGAGATGCGTATCTCAAACAATAATGCCTGTCACATGAACTGCTGTGTGGATTAACTTTTTTGTATAACTAAAACAAACTGATCAAAACAGATTCAATATGTTTCTAGTCTGAAAAGAATCATTGACTAAGAACTGATTGAAAATGCATTTATAGTGACAATAAATATGCAATGAAATGTAACTGTTTATTCATTTTATTCTTCTCTTTTTTTTTTTTTTGGGGCGCTTATTTTGCTTGCGCTTGCAAGCTTACATAATTTTAGGGAACTGATCACTTCCCTAAAAGGTTTACTCTGGTGAAAGACATATGCGCTATTAGAAACACTCCTTGCATTTTACAGTTTGACGAGTTTGGATTTTGCTCCTCATATGTCATTTTCGGAAGTGAAATAGGGAAACTCAAATGTGCCTTCCTTGCATTCACAGCTTTCCCAAAGGTGCACAACTATAGAAACCTGCCAATATGGTGAAGATCATTTCCTTGATGATTAAGTTTCCATTGCACAATGTATATAATGAATGACAGTTGCAAACTCATAGCTTGCTAAAGGAGTAAAATTGTTGAAATAGCATTGGCAGATATTGAGCATATTTTGCACTATACATACACTGCCCGTCCAAAAAAAAAAAAAAAAAAAAGCCATTTGGATATGAATAAACAAATACTATGATTGGATCTGTATGGCAGCGATTAAAATGTTTCAGCTGACAATAATTATTTAAATCCTAACGGATGAAGTGTATAGGGTCTCATTTCTGATAAACTCACAGAGTTGTGATTAAGTCATCATATCTAAGTCAAGTCAAGTCACTGGTCATTAGCTCAAACTCAAAGCAGACGAGGGAGAGCAATGAGGAGTGAAAGGGGGCAGGGGAACAAATTAGACAATTAGCTTACTAATTAACAAGCAGAGAGGGGAAAGCTGGGAGAGCCATGAGCTGCATTTCATGTTGACATTGACCCCTTTCTGATCCTAAATGTATCTGAGCTTTAACTCTCTCAGCTTTCCCCACTCTGCTTGTTAATTAGTGAGCTCATTGTCTAATTTGTTCCCCTGCCCCCTTTCACTCCTCATTTCTCTCCCTCGTCTGCTTTGAGTTTGAGCTAATGACCAGTGACTTGATTTGACTTGGACATGATGACTTGGTCACAGCTCTGTAAAAACTCATGTCGGAATACGTATCCCTTGGTGGCAGAAAACATATTACAATGTTTCAGAAGGAGCAAGTTATTGGCCTGCATCAAGCAAAGAGGAAAATAAGCATGAGGAGTCATTTTCACATATGAATTGGCCACTGCAAAGTCCAGACCGTGACCACATTGAAAGTTATTGGGACGTGCTCGAGAAGACCACAGTGGTTCGACCATCCCGTCATGAAGACAAGGTCACAAGCCAAAAATTAAGGCAACGCTGATTGAAAATAAATGTTCTGACATTGCATACGTCATTGCATTGTCAAAATAATGATCTGATGAATTTGCTCTGTAATCAAAGCTACAGGGTTTCATCTAAATATTTGAGCGTGCTACTTTTTTTTGGATGGGCTGTGTAGGCCTAATTGCATAATGTATATGTTAGAGCTTATTTTATGATGTCATTGGTGGATTAACAGTGAATGTACAGTGCCACTACCTATGGCACCCTTGGTAAAATAATTAAAAAAAATGTTATTAATGAATTTATTGCTTATCCTCTTGATATGTAATTTTCCAGCTCTTTGAACTATAAAGCATGAGATTGTAACAACAAAATGTTTGTATGTTCTTGATAACTTAAATTGTTAATTATTTGAATTGCTCTTTTCTGCAGTGTGTAACATGTTTATATGGTGGTTTTATAGGTATTGCCCTGTACCTTCACACCATATTTTAAATATGGTGGCGCGAGTGAACAATGCAGGGCAGGCAACTCTTAACGATTAAAAATGTGTCTTGTGTTTCCCTGCACTGCAATGCTCCTTGCCACTTTTGCTTTGTAACGGGATGAGCAGCTTATATACAGCTACAGCTTCTATGCTTTACGTGAGGTGTCCAGTAAATTTTGTGGTCCAGAATCACACCCAGAAATGTATTTGCATATAATCTTTATAAATTTGTATTATGTATCTTCTCTTGTACACTTGTGTTTATTTTACAATTACCGAACAACATAAATTTTGTTTTGCTCAAATGTAGTGATAATTTATTTATGTCAAATCATATTTTTAATTCACTAATTTCTGCCTTGACAACCTCCAAAAGCTGCTGCAACTTCTCCCCAGAACAGAAAATATTGCTATCATCTGCAAACACATTCTTGATATGACACATATGTCACTAATACAAAACCCAAAACCAGTGAAGTTGGCACGTCATGTAAATCGTAGATAAAAAAAAGAATACAATGATTTGCAAATCCTTTTCAACTTATATTCAATTGAATACACTGCAAAGACAAGATGTTTAATGTTCAAACTGAGAAACTTTTTTTTTTTTTTTGCAAATAATCATTAACTTAGAATTTAAAGGCAGCAACACATTGCAAAAAAGTTGGCACAGGGGCCTTTTTACCACTGTGTTACATCAACTTTCCTTTTAACGACACTCAGTAAACGTTTGGGAACTGAGGAGACCAATTTTTGAAGCTTTTCAGGTGGAACTCTTTCCCATTCTTGCTTGATGTACAGCTTAAGTTGTTCAACAGTCCGGGGTCTCCGTTGTCGTATTTTATGCTTCATAATGCGCCACACATTTTCAATGGGAGACAGGTCTGGACTACAGGCAGGCCAGTCTAGTACCCGCACTCTTTTACTACGGAGCCATGCTGTTGTAACACGTGCAGAATGTGGCTTGGCATTGTCTTGCTGAAATAAGCAGGGGCGTCCATGAAAAAAGACGTTGCTTGGATGGCAACATATGTTGCTCCAAAACCTGTATGTACCTTTCAGCATTAATGGTGCCTTCACATATGTGTAAGTTGCCCATGTCTTGGGCACTAATACACCCCCATACCATCACAGATGCTGGCTTTTGAACTTTGCGCCTACAACAGTCCGGATGGTTCTTTTCCTCTTTGGTCCGGAGGACACGACGTCCACAGTTTCCAAAAACAATTTGAAATGTGGACTCGTCAGACCCAGAACACTTTTCCACTTTGCATCAGTCCATCTTAGATGAGCTTGGGCCCAGCGAAGCCGGGCGGGCGTTTCTGGGTGCTGTTGATAAATGGCTTTCGCTTTGCATTGTAGAGTTTTAACTTGCACTTGCAGATGTAGCGACGAACTGTAGTTACTGACAGTGGTTTTCTGAAGTGTTCCTGAGCCCATGTGGTGATGTCCTTTACACACTGATGTCGGTTTTTGATGCAGTACCGCCTGAGGGATCGAAGGTCACGGGCATTCAATGTTGGTTTTCGCCTTGTCGCCACGTGCAGTGATTTCTCCAGATTCTCTGAACCTTTTTGACGATATTACGGACCGTAGATGATGAAATCCCTAAATTTCTTGCAATAGCTCGTTGAGGAATGTTGTTTTTAAACTGTTCGACAATCAGCTCACGCATTTGTTCACTAAGTGGTGACCCTCGCCTCATCCTTGTTTGTGAATGACTGAGCATTTCAGGGAAGCTGCTTTTATACCCAATCATGGCACCCACCTGTTCCCAATTAGCCCGTTCACCTGTGGGATGTTCCAAATAAGTGTTTGATGAGCATTCCTCAACTCTCTCAGTCTTTTTTGCCACTTGTGCCAGCTTTTTTGAAACATGTTGCAGGCATCAAATTCCAAATGAGTTAATATTTGCAAAAAATTACAAAGTTTACCTGTTCGAACATTAAGTAACTTGTCTTTGCAGTGTATTCAATTGAATATAGGTTGAAAAGGATTTGCAAATCATTGTATTCTGTTTTTATTTACGATTTACACAACGTGCCAACTTCACTGGTTTTGGGTTGTATATAGATTAATCAGTTTAGGCCCCAAGACTTACCCCTGTGGAACTCCGGACATAACATCCAAACATGTAGATTTGTATTTATCTATCTGCACAAATTGTTTTCTGTCACCTACATAGTTACTGAGATATTACTGATTAATATCTGATGATTAATAGTATTGAATACTTTTTACCTGCGTCGCCGAAGGCAGCAGGTCTAGGAATGGCTTTTTCACTTCCGGACCCGAACTCTGAAAAATGCTCGGAGGAAAAAAATGTCTTGGGAGAGTGCCAAACTAATCAAATAGAGCGGGTGAAATTTTATCGTCCATTGTCCATCCGTCATTCCGTCCGGCCGGCTGTCCGTCCATCCGAAGTAACGACGTTATTGAGATAACTCAAAAAATAATTGGCCCAGGAAGTTGGAATTTGGTATGATTATGTATCTTGACCCAAGGCAGGTCGCTATTAAAAATGGGCACGCTGCATTAAAATCCAAGATGGCCACTGCCGTTTTTGTAAAAACAACGTTATCAAGATAACGTGAAAAAGAAGTGTCCTAGGAGTTATAATTTGGTATGCTGATGTATCTTCACCTAAGGCAGCTCGCTATTGAAAACGGGCATGCTTCTTCAAAATCCAAGATGGCCACCACCGTTTTTGTAAAAACGATGTTTTCAATATAACGCAAAAAATAAGTGTCCTAGGAAGTTCTGATTTGGTATGCTGATGTATCTTGACCTAAGGCAGTTTGCTATTGAAAATGGCCACGCTGCGTCAAAATCCAAGATGGCCGCCGCCGTTTTTGTAAAAATGACATTATCGAGGGAACGCAAAAAATAAGTGTCATAGGACATTATAAATTGGTATGCTGATGTATCTTGACCCTATGGCAGGTCGCTATCGAAAACGGGTGTGCTGCATCAAAATCCAAGATGGCCACCGCCATGGATCTGCCAGAACAGCGTCATCGCAATAACTCCAAAAATAAGTGGCCAAGGAACTTTTAATTTGGTATGGTGGTGCATCTTGACCTATTATTGAAAATAATATAACAACAAAATCCAAGATGGCCACCAAACTATGTTATCGAGATAACTTGCAAATAAGTGGCTGACCCAAGGCAGGTCATTATTGAAGATGAGAGTGCTACGCAAAAATCCTTCCCAGTTTATCTTTTCCATATGGTTGCATCTATCTATCATCGTCGTCATCATCATCATAACAATTCACCATCACTCAATCAATGCAAATTTTATTCACCAAAGCATACTTCTACATAACACCCGCACAGTGACGCAGGTTCAGTGACTTCGCACTCGTTAAAATCTACAAATACCCCGGTTGCAAGCTTCCTGTTGTCTATACAGCTGGTTATTTCTTTAATTCACTCCATTAATTCCAGAGTTAATTTTAGTTTTTTTCAGCTGTTAGCTAAAGACATGGTAGCAAGCATAGAACCTTTCTCAAGAGGTCAGGTGAGGATGGTTGTTTAACTGATCCGGAGGTTGGTTGTCACACGTGTTACAGAGTATAGTCTTCTGCAAATTAATTAGATAAAGCAGGCTGGAGTGGGAAAAACCAAATAACAAAGCTTTTCAGGCTTTTTATTTCTTTAATAGCAGCTACATTCAGCTCTCAGAACGAGATGTGTCCTCCACAGTTCTTGATAAGGTGTTCTACCCATTTTAGGATGGAGTTGACCAGATTTTTGCAGATTGCCTTGATTTCTTCATCATGATGCCACACCTGGACAACTGCATCGATGACTTTGGCTTTTGTGGCGCAGTCCTTTTGCTGCAGCCTTGACTTGATGTTGGACCAGAGATTCTCAATGGGATTTAGGTCATGCGAATTACCAGGCCAGTCCAACACAGTTACAGTGCTGTGTTGATGATGCAATCACATTAGTTGCATCATACAAGTCAAGGAAATTAATGAAAAATAGCTAAAAGGTACTCTGCAGTGATCTTTGAGGTGGTTATGTGAAACGTCCATCATTTGGCACAGCTATTTGCAGTCCATTCAGCTCATTCAATTGACAAGCACCTTCATCCAATTAATTTGCACAAGACTGTAATTGACAAACACTGAGAGTATTTAAATATACAAGAAAAAAACAACTCCCATTGACTGATCGCGGTAGAAGTTACGATAGTGCTCGGGCCTAACGCGTATGAAAGGAAAAATTGGGCCCTGGATCTCTGATTCACTCCTCAGCTTTTTTAACTGGAACAATTGGGGGGAATGAGGTCACTAGCCTTACTGAAGCAAACGCAGATATAATGACAGGCTAATGAGGCTTCATTAGCCGCAGAACATGGCTAATCACAGGGCAGAAGAGCATTAATTAAGGGTCATGTGTTGAAGAGATAAAGGCAGTGTTTTTTCCAAGCATTGCAGTGATGTTAAAAGCCTGCAGCTGCCTGGAACACAAAGATGCCAATACCCACACTCACAGTTTAGCTGCTCATGTATGTAACAATTAACGATTGTTTATGAAGGAAACTAGCTAGTTGTCATCTTAGAATTTGTCCTTTACTCTCTGAAAGTAGCAGTTTTTTGGAACTGCATACAGAAATGTCTGATCGTGATACTCAAACCTGCGCAGACATTAGGGCATTTCATTTATAATTCTCCTCGGCTCCTATGAAATAGCTGACTGATGGAAATAGTAAAATAAATGTTCTGTGCAAAAATTAAGTGCTGTAGGATGCTTTGCAGCAGTGTGCTTCAGTCAGCCCCCCTGCTGGAAACAAGACAGTGTTTTTAAACTGACATGGCCTTTCTAGAAAAACCACACGAATTCCACGTCTAAAAATACATGTGACCATACGTTCATGTGGTTTGCACATGCAAAATATAGCGTGTGAAATGAAGTTAAAATCACGTGAAGTACATGACTTCGCACATGAGGAACACGGCTTTGAAACATTTTGTGGTGTAATGCGCGAAGTTCATGTGAATTCCCATGTGAAACCCATGTATATTTCCGCATGAAACCCTGGCAAGTATCGATGTGAAACCCTCCTGTCACTTTTGTGGCGTATAATTGCACAAAAAACTGTGCCATTTCAGGCAGTGATGCCTTTGTGTTTCGAACAGGGCAGAGGGTGAGCCAACTGCACGATCGAAAATGAGCCACTACGCCCCGTTTAGAATGAGGAGAAATGCAAGAAGGCTTGGAGAACCCTCTGTACCTAATAATTTGCTCAGCAATAATTTTGGTCCTTGGAAAAAACACCTGGGAGGAAGAGTAAGATGATAGACTAACCCCTTCTAGTAAGATGATCCAGCCCCGAGTGAGACTAAAGCAGCTACCTATATACACAGTACAATCAAAGCGGCTACAGCTGATCAAACTAAAGGAATAATGAGCCAATCAATCAGTTAGCAGGAACAAAACACAAGACTGCAGGAACAGGGGAAGAACAAATTAGGCAGACGCATGGGTTATGACTTTGTCCGTGAGTAATTGGTACTTTAAGCATAGTGAAAAACATTATTATTCCTCGGAGTCTTATTAATAGGAACAGGCTCCCAAGTCGTAATACCAGTCTCCACATTCCTGTTAATCATCTGTTCCAGTCTGTTTCTCTTAGCCAGTTTATTAGGTACATCTCCCAAGCCTTCATCGGTCTCCAGGATTGGGACTACATTCTTGCTAAATCCTTCGGTCCTGCTGTCAAGCAGTTCTGCTTCTGTGAGGGGACTTCACCACCTGGCGTCTGCCCCAGGACAGCCACTGGCCTGGACACGGACACCCCCCTACCCTCTCCAGCTAACACTACCCAAACTGGACTTCCCTCTCTTTGCTCTGGGCTTCGGCCTACTCCACAGTGATTTTGCTAGTGTTGCAACCTTCCACAATTTTAGCCAATCAAAAAACTGGAGTAAACGATTTCTGTTTCGCTTTTTTGCTTCCAGTTGTTTTGCAAGTAGTGTAGTTGGATAATAGGTGACAATGGAAGAACTGTAAGAATGGAAAATAGTTCTAAAGCCCCACCTACAGTAATTAGCTTCTTCACTTGTAGTTACATAATTTGTTTTATGAACCCTTATTATGCTCGAAAGTTGGTCGGTACATAATGTGACTACATAGTAACCAAAACCCTAAAAACCAACTGAACATGCCAGTGGTTTACTTTGCTTCAAGTAACTGTAATAATATGAGCTATTTGACTGGAGACAAAATAGCCAATCAGGACTGCTTACTCCAAGTAAGTTGATTGGGTCAAATTAAATAAGTGAGATTGAAATCTCTTTTTCAAGGGAGCCCTGGGGGGTTGAGGTGTAGAGGGAACAAGTTGTGTAGCCAATTAAATCAGGGGATGATTAGGTGGCAAGTTTAAAGAGCCAGGTTGGGAATTTAGCTATGACAATATGTAACCCCCTACTCTAGTCAAAGAGTGTCATAGGATCTGTGGTCATCCACAACCAAGCCATTGCCCAGGTGCAGTCATACAAATATCTTGGTGTCTTTATTGACAACGCACTCACCTGGAGCACACACGTTGATAGCCTCTGTTGCAGATTACAGCAACGGTTGCATTTTTTACGTCATCTGAGAATCTATGGTGTTGATCAAAAACTTATGTTGATTTTCTATAAGGCAGTTTTTGAAAGTCTGTTCAGGTGTAGTATCACTGCTTGGTTTGGTAACCTTGCGGTGCAATCTAAGAACGAACTGTTGCGGCTAATTTATGCTGCTGGAAAAATTATTGGTGTTAAAGAGCACTTCTCCAGCCAGAGTACTTATGAACAGGCCACCGTGCAACAAGCAGATAAGATCACCTGCGATCCATCACACGTCCTGCATGACGAGTATGAGCTGCTACCATCTGGTAGAATGTTTAAGATTCCGCATTGCAGACTGAACAGATTCAAAAACTCATTTGTGCCCATATCAATTAAGCTGCTAAACAAGGTCAGATAAGACCAGAGCTCAGATGACTCGCGTTTGGGCGGTTTTTGCACAGGCTAGCACTAGCACTTTTATTTATTACAATTTTTTTTTTTTTTAGCATCTTATTACTCTTATCAGGTACTATTTATTCTTTTTCTTTCTTTCCCTCCATGTTTTTTGCACTCTTCGGCACCTTGTTTTTATATGGATGTGTATATTTACCGTATGTTCTCTCTGTATTGTGTTGTATATGCGGTGTTGTGGCTGCAGCATGGGCAAATGGCCCAAAACAAATTTCTCATTCTCGTGAGACAATAAAGTGAATCTTGAATCTTTAATGACCTCAGTGATTGAGGAACTTGGTTCAATATCTCATCCGAAAGACAGCGTCTCCTTCAGTACAGTGTACCCATCACTGCACTGGGGCATTGGGGATTATTCCACCAGAGGGAAGATCAAAACCTACTGGACACCAACACCTCATCCAGCAGCAACTTAGTTTTCCCAGGTGGTCACCCATCCAAGTACTAACCAAGCCCACGACTGCTTAGCTTCAGCCACGCAGCTTGAGCAGATTGAGAAGTGGTATGGCTGCTGGCAAGGCACACCAAGGCCATGGAGGGTGACAGCATTATCTCATCATCTCAGTAATATGTGTGCAAATGTTGTCTAATGAAGATTGTAGCCACAGTCACACATTGGCAAGTATTTGGCGAGTATTTGGCAAGTGTTTGGCTTCACTGGAAAAAAGTATAACGAAGCCATGTTCGACATGGACCAAAATACTACTTGGCAATATGCGGTACCACTAAATTTCCGTACTTGCCAATGCAGACCACAAACTCAATTCAGTGAGTTAATCCAGCAAAGCATCACTAAGTGGCCGCACAATGACCACACAATGGCGACAATGCAAGGAGTGGCACTAGACTGATGAAAACAGAACATTTCAAAACACAAACACTTAATTGAAGCAAATGCCAACCATTATCCATGCAAACATTAGATGAATATCATGCAAACTTAGTGAAGAACTTGGCAAATTTTTATTGACAAACTTCACCAGCACATTCTTCTTCAATGTGCCGCTTTATGAAATTTATGAGTCTGTGCTACACAGAGAACAGAGAGAGAAGATGACAAATGAACAAAACTGAGTTTAACCCTCAGTGACCCCTTTAAAAAAACTCACATCACTCCTCCTATGAACCTTCAAGGTGCACATTAAAAGCTGCCATAAAAATATTTCATTCACCACTTTTTAGCTAAATATTTTAACCAATTTCAGCCCTGATCACAAGAACAAAATATTCATTTTCAGAATTTTAACCCTTTAAATGCCCGATTCAGTGATGATACCACTAATTTTACATTAAAGAAAAAAATATATATGTTCAATTTACATAAGGTTAGAGGGGGATGATTTTTTTTTTGATCACACTCACACACACACACACACACACACATACACACACACACACACTCACAAATCACAAATTTCTCAAGACACATGAGCACACACACACCCTGACAGCCATACCAACACCATTTAAATTGCATATATGTATTCCATTGGTTTGCTGCGCTCTATAATTCAGCAGATATAGAAACCAGGATAAGTGAAAGTAATTGAAGACCTGTGTGCAAGAAGTACTTAAGTCACATTTTGCGAAAAATGAGCTGACACCAGTATTAAAAGCCACAATGGCCAGAGCATCATTCGATACCAAAGATTTCTGCAAACAAGCACTCAGGTCTTGTGTACTAGTGCATTTCCATTGTACATTGTCATGATCTGCAACATGTTTTGAGAACTTTGACCCCCCAACATCTCAAAAGTATTATTTTGTGACTTACGTACTTCTTGCACATCGGTCTTCAAATTTATTCAAATACTAAACAGGAGAAATGGCGTCATCTGGTGGAAAACAGTTGAAAACTACAATTTTGAAGCTCGTGCTTTAGATTGAAAGCCTTATATAATGCATGGTATTATGCTGCAACAGCTGTAGTATTAAAAAAAAAAAAGATTTTAAAGGGAGTCAGTGGGGCCTAAATGGGCCCTAGGATGCCAAAAGATAGTATTGTTTCTGCGTAGTATCAAATAAGGTATGCTTAAATGGAACTCAGTATTCCAATAAAAATCAGTTTAAAAGCACAAATGGAATAAATGCACTATATGAATACCTCAATCAGAATAAACAGGCCCAAACAGATTTAAATTTTAATAAGTTGCAGAGGGGTGGTTTAAACCTTTTCATAACAAATAAAAAGAAAAATTCTAACCAGTAATCAATTTGTTCAGATTACTCTCTGGTTTGGTTTTTTCTTTGCAAGCACATGACCTCTTCACAAACTGTAAATGAGCTGGTCTTCTGAAAACAGTTGGCTATTAATAGAGACTTTTTAAGAACTGAACATTATTGGACTCCATGATGGAAGGAAAATAACACAGACTCCAGTAAGGATCTTCTGGGTCTATTTAACATCCAGCAGTGATGCAGAGCAGGAGCAGCTTTCTTTCACCAAGAAGCTCAAAGACATTCAGAAACAGCTGAGGTGTCCAGAACATGAACTGATACCGTCTGCTAAAACCGGGTGAAACTCGGTGTTCTACATGTTTGAGGAACACCTTGTGCAGAAGGAAGCTGTTACCACAATCCTCTGCCTTCTCAGAAAGAGCTCACAGTGTTTAAAGGTTTTATCGGTAACTTTTATAAAAACAACTTTTTCTTATATTTGCTGTAACTGACGGACTATAATGACAGTGGTAAATCTGACAGGTAATCTGTAAAATAATCAGATACATTTTGCTCCTCCCAGTGCTTCTAATGGCATTGGCAAGAACCCGCCATGCCTGAGCAAAATTATCCAATCAGTGCCAGGAGGAGTTTCTAACACAATGTCGATCACTGCTCATGCACACGCAGTTCACAGACACACTCGGGTTGGGAACATGTGCTTCATTGATCCTGTCTGTTCTTCTCAGTCTGTTTTTTTAGGAACACCTCCCAAGCCTTCATCGGTCTCCAGGATTGGGACTGACTTCCTGCTAAACCCTTTAGCTCAACTGTCAAGTAACCCTGCTTCAGCATGGGGGATTCACTGCCTGGCTTCTGCCCCGGGACGGCCTCTGGCTTGGGCGTGGACACGCCCCTACCCTCTCCAGTCAGCATCAACTTAGCTGGACTGCCTGTCAGCAGTTCTGGGCTATGGCCCTTCCCTTTTCTGTCACCGTATTCTGGTTAATAAATGGTCGCCCGTGGATTGTACCCTGAATCTGCATATGGTTCCTTGTTGAGATCATAACAACATTAAACAAGAGCCATCAGAAGATGACATATCACCCTGGCCAAGTTCTGCCCCGGAAACAGTCCCCACTCTCTTTTTGTTTAAGTTAAAGTCGTTCCCATGGAAACACAAAAAAGTAAAAGTCTCAAAATCCCAAAATATCAAAAGGCACCAGTCAAGTATCTATTATTTGCGCACAGCAAATTTTGTTCAATATTATTGAACGGCATTTCAGTTCGGCTCCGGAAAAAAATGATTATAGATGAACTTACAGATGAATGGACATACTGATGACTATATCCCCCCGCATTATTTGCCAAGGAGATTAAAATACGTTGTACAAAAATACATTTTCAAGTGAGCACCAAATCATCACACACTTCTGCTTGGTTTCCAGTGCAATATTAAACTAATCAAATAAATCATATAGTACCAGGAAAAAGTCTGGACAAACTTCATATTTTGGCTGAAAGTGAAGTTGTTTATCTGGACAGCGTGCATGTATTCAGTAGTACATACCTGATATAATCTTGCTATATCAATTATAATTACATTTAAAAAGTGCTCTAAAAGTAATATGATTTCTCTTGCTTTTCATGAAATGATGTACATACTGTGAGATGGCTAAGGAAACACAGGCTAGTTTACCTCATCTCACTGCTTCTCAAGTTGAAAACAGAAAATACAGTGGAAAGTCCAACAGGCTGTAATTGATGGGTAGTACTTCAAGATCAATTCCTCAAACATTTAGGAAATAAACTGATATAAGCTGTTATCTGGGCAGTAATCTGGCACCAAAGTACACTTTTGAAAATATTACAAGAAATGGCCTCCAAACATGCAGTCACTGATACTGCGGTGCTCTTGATTTATTTCGTTTTTGTCTCCAGTAAATTTCTGAGCATGAAAGCTTACATGAGTGCGAATCCTTAGCCTCTTTTCATGTTTTTCTGCCATTCTCTTCCTCACTGCCTCTCTCTCCCTCTCTCTCTCTCTCCCTCCCTCCCTCTCTCTCTCCCTCTCTGTCTCTCCCTCCCTCCCTCCCCTTGCTGCCTCCATTTCTCCTCATTGCTTGCTAGTTAACACATGAAAGCAATCTTACAGTATGTATTTACAAACTTTCTGTCAAGTCTGTCAAATACAAAATACTGTTTTGAATTTGCATATTTTAAATGCATTTATCAGAAACACTGGCCATCCCTGCATTGACAAACTAGCTATCTCAATTCTGCAGCATAAATAAAGGCCCCCACAGGATGCCACCCAAATTTGACTACCACATTCGTCTGATCAGTGTTACTGGGCACTGGTGGGTCGTAATAAAATAACCTTTGTTAACTTTCTAATAACTTTTTTGTTGCATTTATTTTTTCACTACTGCAGTGTCCAAAGGATATCATGCTCCTCAAATTAGGGGAGAAGTTGAACAGCCAAGTCGTACGATAACACAAGAGCACATCCAGCTTTTATTATCGTTTATCTTCACTGTAAAGCAGATTGTTGACCTACTGCGTGTCTCAGAATGCACTGTAATGCAATGTTTCGGGTAATAATTGACACAACAGTCAGTTTATATTTGCCCTGGCCAGATCAGTACATGGGCGCAGAGTTAAAGCCATTCGAAAGCCTTTGCTAAGTCCTTTAACAGTTGCAAGTGCCTCTTTGCATTGCTATAGCTAAGAGCAGCCAAGCATGACTTGTGCAGGAAAATATCTCCTGAATATGACAAAGTAAAGATGTTCTGTGAGATGACAACAGCCCAGGTTGACAGGCAACCGCAACAGCAAGATGGCAGGCCTCCGTAAATGCACCAATAATGCAACATGAAGGAGTTAAAGATAACCGGCATTCAATTTATTGATGATTGATTGAAGTCCTTCACTCTTTGACTCATTTTAAAATTGTTTTGTGCTGCACTCCCTATTGCTGAATATAGTCAAGATAAATTCAGAATAAAACACGGGCATGTAGACCATACCTATAACTGCCACCAGGTAAAATCTATCCCTATAAAACTTACCCCCTTACTATTAGAACTGCTGAGTCATTTTCTTCTCATGAATCCCTTTGAAAGACTCATAGGGCAAATCTACAATGCAGTATAGTTACGCACGCAAGGTAAGGTAATGCCTCATAGGGCAGGTCCACTATGCAGTAAGGTTCTGCAGCTCCAGTGCATCGCTGTGGAGAGAGATCGGAAGCATTTCATGAATTGTAAAGAGCTTCATCTGCATGAAAATTAACTTAAACGCAAAAACCCAATTTTCACTGTACTTTGGCCCTGGCACAGAGTGATCAGCCAACTGCATATCAGCCTCATACCATCAGCACTGGGGAAAGTCTGAGTGAGTCCAAGACTGCGTTCAAAAAGTCTTTTTTGGCCTAGGAAAGTTCCTAACTCCTAAAAAATGATCCAGAAATAATTAGGTGGCAGCCATGATAAATGGATTTGAATTCTTAAAATGTTAAGGAAAGGTGTCTCAGTGCTTCCTAATTTACCTCCTTTAGCATAGGGTACACAGAACCATCCATTTCGAAAAGAGAGGAGGTAACACTATCCCACAATTCTGCGCAGCAGCAAATTTTCAAGTGGCGACCATTCATCCGGCCAATCGCGTAAAGAAACGTATATGGTGGGCATGGGACTCATGATCACGTTGCCTAGTGTAAGTGCATTTAAATTCTCTAATTAGCACGGTTGTCTTCCTAAGCCGTTAGGAATTCCCTTTTACACCTTCCTTTTATCTTATGACATTTTCCACAAGGGTTAAAGAAAAGTGGTCAGGAATCAGCGGATAGGACGCAATTTTTTGACTATTCGGATGCACCCCACGTCAGCTAAAGTGACACTACCATTTTCATTTAAATTTAAAGGCAGACTGATCACTATGAAAGGAGAAGCATTTGAAATCAATCTGTTCTTGTGTTAACAATGGTCACCTCCAAAAAACTCATGCTGCCATCATTGCTTTGTATCAAAATGGCCAAACATGCAAGGGAATTACTGCTGAGAGTATTCAGTATGAAAGAACCGTTAACTGGATCTTCAAGATCATACAGGAGAAAGGTTCAATTGCAGTGAAGAAGGCTTCAGGACATCTAAGTGTCCAGCAAGGGCCAGGACTGTCTCCTCCTGAGGAGTCAGCCACAGAATCCTGTTACCTCCAGTGCAGAGCTCTGGATTAGATGGCAGATCACTGGTTTAAAGCTATTTTCTCTGATGAAAACCCCTTTTGACTGTTTGGTAATTGGTATGTTTGGAAAATTCACTGTCAGGAGAAGAAAAGTTGAACGCCGCCATGAGTTAAGTATTCTGAGACCTTCTGTGTGTGTCTTTCTCATCCAAGAGAGGGGGCTTACTCTCGATTTTGCCCTAAACAGTGCAATAAATAAGGAATGGTATCAAAACACTCTCCAAGAGCAACCTCTCCCAACAATCCAGGAGCAACTGGTGAAGATGTGTATGTTTTCCAGCATGATAGGGCACCATGTCACTAAACAAAAGTGATAAAGAGGCTCTGAGATCATCACATAGAAATTCTGGATCCAAGGCCTGGAATCTCCCCTGATCTGATGCAGAACCTATGGTTGATCCTCAAGGAGCAGGTGGACAAGCAGAAGCCGACAAATTGTGAACAACTTCGAGCACCGATAAGGCAAAAATGGATCGCCATCAGTCATGATTTGGCCCAGAATCTGATATCCAGAATGCCAGTGTGAATTGCAGAGGTGAAGATGGAGAGGGTTCAACACTATAAATATAGGCTGATTTGCTGATGACATCACGTCACAGCCGGAAGTGACTTATCCATAGAGAAGCGCTATCTAAGTGCTGAAGTTTTGTGCTGTTTATGGCTGTCCAACCAATCAAATCTGGAAAAAAAAGTCAAGAGCTACTTTAGAGTCGCAAAAGTAGTGACACATAAAAGTGAGAAATGTAAAAAGCACCTGAAGATACTGCTGCAGGCACGGGTCAAAAACCTCATTTTAAAGTCTGGAGGAACGGAGTCAGACAAGGCTGTTGTGTGTGCAGGGACCACTTCAAGAAAAGAAAGGCTATAATCATTTAGTTACTTAACTTCACACATCGTCCTAAAAGCTAAAGAAATACAGACCAACGATTCCCAACCAGCATTCTTCACCTCTTGCCCCTCATCTGGCTTTTGCGCGTCATTGGGATCACGTGATTGCAAACAAGCTATAGACCCTTTGCATTCATTTGATTTATTTGCTAAAGAGCGCATTCGGTTGTAGCTTCCACATAGAAAGAAGGCTAAATGGGCGTTTAGTCCGGGACTGCAGCAATTCAATCAACAATCAGATGACTATCTGCAACACATTTAGCCTATGCCCCATGTCTACCGTACAAACTTCAATCTAATTCCCTCATTTTGCAAAATAATTTGGCAGCATGCCACCTTGCAGTTTTGTTAATAGCATAAATGGTCTTATATCCCCGCAGATTCAATGAAGGGGAGGGTCTCATCTCAGCGCGAGCAGTGCCTCAATTGCACAAATAAAGTTCCTGTCATTAATTGCATCCATTGTCGGTCTTCCGTAATATCCGCAGCAATTGGTAGCTAGTAAATAATGTCACACCAATTTAGCGTAAGAGGGTTCTTCAACAGGCAGAATAGCGAGAGGCCTGGTGAGGAAGAACAAGGTGAGCAATGATAGATCGAGGGAGTGAAGGATGATAAAGATGTGAGTGGTGAAAGCCAAGCTCAGGACATTGATTACTGGCCTACTCTTGCCCAAATATACACTCACCGGCCACTTCATTAGGTAGACCCTGCTAGTACCGTGTTGGAACCCCTCTTGTCTTCAGAACTGCCTTAATTCTTTGTGGCAAAATTCACAAGCTGGAAACATTTCTCAGAGATTTTGGTCCATATTGACATGATGACATGATGACACTTCGGTGCAGCAGATTTGTTTGCTGCACATCCTTGATGCGAATCTCCCGTTCCACCCCATCCCAAAGGTGCTCTGTTGGGTTGAGATCGGCTGATTGTGGAGGCCATTTGAGTGCTGTGAAGTCTTTGTCATAGACAAGAAAACAATTTGAGATGATTTCAGGTTTGTGACATGGCGCGTAATCCTGCTGGAAGGAGCCATAAAAAAATGTGTACACAGTGGTCATAAAGGGATGCACATGGTCAGCAACAGGGACGTGCGGTCAGGGTAGGCAGTGATTTCTCCTTTTTTATTGCTAGATTTTGTCAACCTGTTTCCACATACTATGCCTGATTGTCAATCAATCAATTTGATCTTTTTTTCTGGTCAATTAAGCCTGTAATGATTAAGAGGTGATAGTGACAAAAAGATTAATTTACCTTTATGCTTTGATTTGAGACTGCAAGGAAGTAAATCTTAATAATTAATTAGGAAAAATCTCAACTCACTCGGTTTTGATCTTTTGTTTATCGGATTATGAAAGAAGACTGAAAATAAACTCCCTATTTTTAAAAATGGCATTAAATAGTATGTGTTTAAGGGGGGAAATATTATCATAAACAAATTGACCAGACATTGAACGCCGCATAAGAAAGGTTTTAATATTTGTTAATGGCATTGTGTTAGCTTCCTCTAAGCAAATATGAACAAACTTGCTGTCTCGTGAGCATTTTAAGTTCGATGCACTGAGCAATAATGTCGTGGATGGACCCAGCACGCCATTCTGCCATTTAGTCTTGTAAATTAGTTAATCAATCCTCAGATTGCTAATCAAGCAAAGTAATAGAGTTATCGTTTGTTTAACGGTGAGGATTCTGCCTACCCTAACTGACCTCCGACGGCACGTCACTGGTCAGCAACAATACTCAGGCAGACAGTGGGGTTCAACCCTATTCAGGACTTTTGGGGTCCAATGGACCCCAAGCACTTTCATTTATTATTATCTTTTTCATTTTAAATGACACGTGTCTGAGATTTCATGTAATCCTCCATGGTTTAGTCACACAAAATACAGAAAAGAATGGCATTGCTAGGGCATGCACTTTTTGAGTAAATTGACAATAATACTCTGGGGTCCAGCAGAGTATTACAAAAGATATCACATTCTTCTAAGCAAAGCAGAAGGCACTGTGCCATTTTTATCCCCTTGAAAAGTTCTGGATACTTCCTGGCTAGAATATTGTTGCAGCAGCAGGATCATTTCTTGAGAGTGGAAGGACTTTATGCCAAGTAAGTTGCATAATTATCACAGACATAAAAATTATTTATTTCTTGTCCACGGCCATGTTTAACCATGTAGCCCATGTTTTAACAGTATATCGCCCCCTTTTGATAGCTTACAACTTCTAATTACACGTGTTACATACAAAGTTATATGGTCAGAGCGGTGCTGAATTAGAACTGTATAGCACAGGGACCACTGTCCCTTCGCAAGTATACCAGGGCTGCTTTGATCACTCTTGGATACTTTGATCTAAGAGAAAGAGCACAAAACATGCAGCCGGCTGCAACGAGAAGATGCTTTCTGTGCCCACGTGAACAAGACCGGAAGACAAGAACCTGTTGCATTGATTGCAGAAACCGTGTGTGTTAGGAGCATTGCACAGATTGTGTTTTGAGTGATCAGTGCCTCGGAACTGTCGTGAGAGTGAAAGTAAACTCTAAAGTAATCTCTGAGATTAAGTTTTAGTGCTGGGACACTTTGGCAGAAGCTGTTGTAACGTAGAAATTGCAAGGTCCAATGAACCCCAGAGATATTATATCATATTTGTTGCTGGGAAATGAAGACATTATGGAAGGCAGTACTAGACTGACATTTATTAGCATGCTATGCAGTAGTTCTTAGTAGTTGAGCTGCAAATTTTCAAAGAAATTGCAATTTTTGGCTATAATGCCATTTTGTTGAATTTTTAGTTGGCCTCTATATGTGGCATTAGAAATCTGATAGTAGATTTTAGCTAATGTATAGTTAAACTCTGTATTTTATGCAGTAATAAACTCTCCTCCTAAAATAAAAGGGTACTTTAAGCTGTATGAAGTGTTTATTTTAAGCTAAAATAATGAATCAAAGAATGCATAAATTACACGCTATCGCATAAAAAAAAAAGACAGTGGTTAGTGGGGGGGGAAAAAATGTGAGTAGCCGGTAGAATTTTGAACCAATCAGCCACCATGGCTGGAGGAGCAAAAAGTTAATAGACAACCCTGACCGTGAGTTTCCCTGATCGGGTCGCTGAAACCCCCAACCACTATCACGTGATTCAGGATTATAAAGCAGGATTGAGTTGCGCAAACCGAATTATCATCGGGACGAGTCCCTCTGGAGAGAACTGAAGGTAAGTTAGATGTCATCAAAAAAATTTCAAATACGACATACTCCGCACCCTTAAGGAGTTAACTTAAGCGATCTGTTCGAAGTTTTAAAATACTCTTATTATATTTACAGGATTCTACTTTTGCTGTTCTTTATTTTTTTTTTTTTTTTTAATTTTATTTTTAAATTTTTTTTTTTTTTTAGATAATGTTAATGCCTCACATTATCACATTAAAACAACAAAACATTGAATACATGAATTTTTGTTCTTGATGTGGACTGATAGTACTGACCCGTTGGAATGCATTAACTTTCAGTAACTTTAACAAAACGCTTTGTTTCTTTCGTATCCTATGACGCAGATGAAGGAAATTCATAGGCACTTCCTCCAAAACTCTAGTGGTCTCCTAATCGTTTAGATTCGTTGTTTTTGGTGCTGGCAGTAACTGGAAATTTGATTCAGCTTTTTAGTTGTTGATTTTGTCTGGATCTTTTTTCGCATTTACTTTCAGTTTTATGTGACAACAGATGCTTCCTGCCATTATTCCCACTGACCACTGCGAAAATCGCCCCGAAATCTGATCAGTGTTCTCGACAGGCGCGGATCCTGAGGTCTTCTCCCCGAGAAAAAATTTGACTTGTTAAATAAATAAATGAATAAATAAAAAACGCTTCCCGGCATCTGGAGACAGACATTTTGACGGAAAGGAATGGGGGGGGGGTGATTTATGATTATTTTTAAAATGTATGTTTGGGTTGGAGGCCTACATACACGATTTCCTGGAAACTGCGAATGAAATTTGGAATTTTTATTCCAGCCATCACAGAACTATGCCAGAACAGATCTATGGTAGAAGCTGTGGTTTTATTTATTATTGTTGCATTCAGTTTCATCGTTCAATGGACATTTCACCAGTGGCGGCTGCTGGGGTGAACAAGGAGAAAAATAATTTTTCAATAATTTTCTTTTATTAACTAGTTTTCCAATTGATGAGAATAAACCACTGGCAGGTGAACGTGCTGCTTCTTTCTGAACGCACAACTTTTTGGCGCCAGTTTAAAACTAACCCTACCCCCTTAACCCGAATCCAAACCCTATGCGTCAAATAAGGACGCCAAAAGCCTCGACGCTTGGTCAGGAAGCGTCATTATATGACGAGTCGGGATGAGAATGTGTTGGTTACGCTGGCAGGTGAACGTGCAGCTTCTTTCTGAACGTACTGCAAGTGAGATTCAAAAATAAATGTGTTACCTCAGTACAATGTAAAGCAGGTGTTGTACCTCTGTAAAGTCATCAGCCAGACACTGGGTTGATTCATAAAAATTCTCTTTATTCACAAATTGAGTTAATTAGAGAATATTACAGTCTCAAAGCGGTAAGTTGGATATACAACAACAGCAGTTCAAATATCAGCACAATATGCTTAGGTTCTTTGGTAATAAAGTGTACTCGAGGGAGTGCCACAGGTTTACAGAAACCCGCACCTTCGACTTCATAAATCGCCTACATGACGCAATGAACGCCTGCTAATGTATGATTGCGAAGCAGTATAGGCTAAAGCAGTGACCATGACCTGTGCAACAGTCCTACAAATGTTAAAAATAAAATAAAATAAATCAGGAACCGTATTAATCTCTACGCATAAAATACATCGCCACGCAAAATAAATGAATACGATTTCTATCGGCAGCAATAATGCCCACTCAGTCCCACCAAACTCCTGTAGGGCCATTCCGCCGAATAGGTGCCATTTTCTTATTGTAACTCTTCTAAATTAAACTTCATTTACTATCTTTTTCTAACTAGGCCTACGCTGTCGGCGGCCAACAGCAAGGGGTATATCCCCGAAATTCCTCAATCCTCGAAGCCCTCTTTATTAGATTCCCCTTTACTAGACCTACAATATGAGGCAAATTTGAGGTCTGTGTAAGTAATTGTTCCAGAGATATGGTTAAAAAACTGATTTTTTTCTGTATACAGCGCCGCCTGGTGGCAAACCTAGGAGTGCATACTTGCCCAAAATCTAATCAGTTCATCCTCTCTACCATGTCTACCTATATGCCAAAAATGAGAAGCCAATGTAAAGTATATTGTGAGTTATGGCGCTACCGATTAAAATCTGTGGACGCGGCGGTGGCGGCGGGTTGGGCGAAACCATGATATCCCTGAAACTCGTATTTCGGGGATATAATAACACACATATTTTACTGTTCAAAATGTGTATTGGTCAATCTCAGACCATTTTATTTAATTTTTCACAAGGCATTTAAGCAGAAGGTGGCAGCATTTTTTTCAAGCCTGTTACTAAAACTCGTATTATTTTAAAAGTATGTTTAAAAGCTTGCCAATCAATTCCTTTATTTTCCCCTCAAGGTTATGGTAATTTTAACGAAATAGTTGGTTTCATGTTAAAATAATTGATATTTCTGACAAAAAAAAATCAATATGAAAGCAAGTTGTATTTTTCCAAAAAATGCAGTTATTTTTCTTATTTTAAAGGAGAGCTAAACCTCAAGAGTATCAAAATTTTGGTCATGTATTTTATTCAACAATTGGATAAATGATGGAGCACACATGAGTGAAAAAAAACAGTAGTAATATTTATTTTTCAGGAAAAAAAAACAATCAGTAACAGGAAAAACATTAGGTGACAGGAATGAAGAGTGGGTAACAGGAATGAACTCTGAGTAAAAGAAATGTGTCCATATGCACGAGCCTGAGTGTGTGTGTGTGTGTGTATGTATGTAGGTCAGTGTGTTTGTGTGTTTTTGTGTGTGTGTGCGTGCATGTGTGCGTGTGTGTCCTTTTGTGTCTGCCTGGCCAGGCATGCATATTGTGAGTGCTTTTTTTGCGGCACTTAGCGGTGGATTGGCTCCGTGAAAGTTTGGTATTCACATTAAACTGATGTTAAATGTCAACAGCAATTTCAATTGTAAAACTCAAAAACAGGTAATACAAACCCATTTCCAAAAATGTTGGGGTGGTGTGTAAAAATGTAAATAAAGTCAGAATGCAATAATTTGCTCATCTCATAAACCTGCATTTTATTCACAATAGAGCATAGACAATATATCACATGTTAAAAGTGAGACATTACACCATTTCATGAAAAATAGTTACTCATTTTGAATCTGAGGGCAGCAACACGTCTCAAAAAAGTTGGGATGGGGAAACAAAAGGCTGGAAAAGTAAGTGGTACTAATAAAAAACAGATGAAGGAGTAATTTGCAACTGATTAGGTTAATTGGCAACTGGTAACATGACTGGTTATAAAAGGAGCATTTTAGTGAGGCAGAGTCTTTCAGAAGTAAAGATGGGCAGACATTCACCAATCGGTGAAAAATTGCATCTAAAAATTGTGGAACAATGTCAGAAATATGTTTCTCAATGTAAAATTGCGAAGACTTTGAATATCCCACCATCTACAGTACATAATATCATTAAAAGATTCAGAGAATCTGCAGAAATCTCTGTGCACAAGGGACAAAGGCCAAAGGTCAATATTGGTTCCTCGTGATCTTCCGGCCCTCAAGCGGCACTGCATTAAAAACAGACATGATCATTGGAATTCACTGCATGGGCTCAGGAACACTTCCAGAAATCATTGTCTGTGCACACAGTTCGCCGTGCAATCCACAAATGCAAGTTAAAGCTGTGTCATGCAAAGAAGGCGCCATATATGAACACGATTCAGAAACAACGCTGTCTTCTTTGGGCCAAAGCTCAACTAAAATGGACTGCGACAAAATAGAAAACTGTTCTGTGGTCAGATGAATCAAAATTTGAACTTCTTTTTGGAAACCAGGGACGCCGTGTCATGCGGACTAAAGAGGAGAATGAACATCCAGCTTGTATCAGCGCACAGATCAAAAGCTTGCACCTCTGATGGTATGTGGTTGCATTAGTGCCAATGGCGCGGGGAGCTTACACATCTGGAAAGGCACGACCAATGCTGAGAAGTATATGGAGGTTTTACAACAGCATATTGTCCCATCCAGACACAGTCTCTTTTAGGTGGTCTTACATATTTCAGTAAGACAATACTAAACCTCATACTGCATCCATCACAACAGTATGGCTTCGCAGTAGAAGAGTCTGGGTGCTGAAATGGCCTGCCTGCAGTCCAGACTTTTCAGGAAACATTTGGCCCATCATAAAACAGAAAATCCGGAAAGAAGACCCAGGACTGTTTAGCAGCTAGAATCCTTCATCAGACAAGAGTGGGACAACATTCCTCTCCCAAAACTCCAGTAATTGGTCTCCTTACTTCCCAGATGTTTACAGACTCTTGTTTAAAGAATAGGGGATGCTAAACAATGGTTACATGGCCCTGTCCCAACTTTTTTGAGATGTGTTGCTGCCATCAAATTCAAAATGAGCCAATATTTTTCATGAAATGGTAAAATGTCTCACTTTCAACATCTGATATGTTGTCTATGTTCTACTGTTAATAAAATATGGGCTTATGAGATTTGCACATCATTGTATTCTGTTTTTACTCACGTTTTACACAGCATCCCAACTTTTTTGGAATTTGGGTTGTATTATCTTGACAAATATTTACATAAATAAATCAATAAACCATAGGACCCCTCTCACTCCTGTAACTGTTACTCAGTCCTGTTACTCTTTAAAAGAGCAACAGGACTGAAAGTAACAGGACTGAGTTTTTAGCATAAAATCAGCAAATACATGAAATGTGGCCACATGGCATCCATGCTGATAGCAGGACGACACTGAGCTCATTATAAGGATTTTTCAAATCTTGGCATTTCTAAAATAAACTAATAACATCTAAAAAATAATTTAGGTAACAGGACTGTATGTTGAGATTGACCTTCTCAGTCATGGTTATATTACCATCAAATACACTGAAAAGAAAATCAGAGAAGGTACTTTTCTTCTACCCATAGCCTGCAGAAGATTCAGATGATACAACTTCCTGTTGAACATGTGACTTGTGGAATGTTCCAAATTTTTTAGAGGGGCTGTTGAGTCAGGCTAACAGGACTGAGTGAAAACTCAGGGACATGACTAAAATGTGTATTTTAACTAAAATACCATTAGTTCTATAGGAGAAAAAATGTTTAAAGAACAGATGGGATATGGAATCCCACAGCAATGCAAAAAAAGAAAAAAAAATAGGATTTCTGAAGGATTTTATTCACGATTTTCCACGGAAAAGTGTCATGTTAGAGACTGGGGACAGTCAACAAATGCCATTTTTTCAGGGTTTTAGGTAGTTTTTATTAATGTTTTAAATTACTTATCTTAAATTTGCCCTCAGATCAATGTGCAGGAATCTATTATAAAAATAAAATATATATTTCAGTTAATTTTTATGCATGTTTACGCATATAAGGCTCCAGGGACGGAAATGGCACCAATTCGGTGGAATGGCCCTGTAATTCTGACAAGCTCTCTTTTTACTCCTAATTGCAACGGCTTTTCTGAGCATTGCTTCACAGATCCCCTCAGTCTCCAAAAAAAAAAAAAAAAAAAAAAAAAAAAAAAATTCTGCCGCCAATGATAACGGAAGGCCACAGATTACCCTATTCAAAAAAAAAAAAAAAACTTCCAAAGACAGATAACTTTTGTCTCAAGTTTGTCCATCCCAACTCCATAACTATACATTAGGAAAGACAGGTGCCACACCTACTGTATACTACGCCCAAAAGGCCACCTAATGCTTGTTCCTGGTTCCAACTGGCTACAAATTGTAATTTAAAAAGTAGCCATTTTATTCACCAAGTGGGTTTAATCTTTCAGAGAAAGATAACTCCGTTATTTTCTGCATTAGCATGTTGCATACCATGCAATCAGACTAGTTAACCTGCCCTTGATTGTTTAAATGACAACTATTATTTGCTACATCCACAATTTAATACCCACAATGTAGCCTATATCACGCCCAATTTCACTGCCGCATTTCAAAGTTCTACTTCTCGCCTTACCATAATGTGGAGAACTGGCAACAACTGATGGTGTAGAGTTAACGAGGTGGTAATCAAAGAAGATGATCAAAAACATGCCCCCGCACCACTTGGCCTGCCCTAAGCATGACTTTAAAAAAAAATGCTTTATTTTGTGGCTAGTTAATCTAGCGCCTTTATCATATTTTGGGAACACTTTGACTCACCATAGACCAACCATAATATTTACTACTCTGGCGGCCACGCCCCTTTTGGCGAACATCCAGGATGCAATGTAGGCTACTGTGTGAGCCGGGCCGCTGTCGATGAGCCGAGGGGAGAGGCATGCATTAGCCTCTAAGCTTACTTCATTTTACATGTACTTTTATTTTGAAGCACACATTTGGGAAAATAAGATTTTGTAACATTCAAGTTTAAGAATATTCAAACTCAATTTTATTGTAGGCTATTTATTGTAGCCTACCAAGGCTATACGGAAAGTCCGAGGACACCATTTTGACACCGGAACATAAAAATAACATTTTTCACTTGTTTGTTTATTGTTACAAGGAATTTTTTTAAATACTTATTCTGTTTATATTTTCTACAGCAAATTACGTTCGAGTAGAAGTCTCTTTGGCAAAACAGACTGTGCCCAGCCATGTCGTTGAATCAGGCAGATGTTGCAAACATTGAGAGGGCAGTTCAAGAAGCTCTCCAGCATCTAGAGAACAATGCCCCTGCAGAGTACGCCAGGCTGAATGCAGATCCCATGAAGAGGAACGTTGTGATTGAGTCTGCGAGAAATGCAGCAACTGAGCAGGTCAAACTGGTCAAAGAATTCGCTGGCCAACCAGAGGACATCGCCAGACGGCTTGCTAGGCATCTTCCCGAAAACAGAATAATGATGCTACGGAAGGGACTGGAATTTCCAACATTTCGGATGGATATCACCCAGAAGAGTGATGGGAAACACTGGGTGGAGCTGACAAGACAAGGGAGAGCACTAGAGCCAGCTCGGGCACTACAAAGTCCTGCTGACATCGACTGGGCAATGGTTAAACAGTTTGCTAGCATTGTGGTGGAAGCTGTCTTCCTTGCGATGTCAATAGCCGGGGTATCCGTTTCAGCAGGTGCAGAAGCTACTGAGAGGGCCATTGAAGAGACAGCTGTGGCAATCAAATCGTCTTCAAGGCTACAACGAGCGTTAGAGTCATTCATTGAAGCCTGGAACAGTGCTGGAAACAATGCCTACGGAAAAGCGAAAGCCATTTTTCACCTGATCAAGGACAGCTATATAGGTAAAATTCTCTGGACCATCATCAAAGCTCTTTGCAGTAGCATGCATTGGTATGACTGGTTGGAGACTGTTGTAAAAGTTACCGCTATGATTATTGCAGCTGTGGCAACAGATGGTGTTGCCTTAGTAGCAGAAATCGCTTTGATTGTTTTGAATGCAGTGGATTTTGCAAGAAAGATTTTCAACGTGCAAACACTTGAATCCATCAAGAGCTCAATGTAGACGACAGTCTATCAGAATAGAAACTAATTGCCGAGCGGGACGATAGTTTCGAAGAATTGTGCCATGAGTGAGCTCTTTTTTAACAATGGATGTTACTATAGGGCCGTCCTCCGCTCTGCAGGGAAATGACCTGAAGCACAAGAGAAATTAATCATTTTACTAACGAATGAAGAAAAGGATTAACCCTTAGAGTGCTAAATACAGCTGTTGTTGCTGAATGATGTAAGACAACAAAATCAAAGCTGTTGATAACCTATCGTGTGGCAACTTGTTTAAAAGAGCTCCCCTGTGGGAGCTCTTTTAAACAAGTCGCCACAAGATAGGTTTTCAACAGCACAAGATAATTAAATTTATATTCTTTAAAAATTTATTTCATCGCTCTAAGGGTTAATACAGCGACTAATCAAACGGGGAAGTAGTGGATCAAGGGTGTAAGATTTCTTATTCCAAGGCCTGATTGTACCACACACCTCAGATTCATCAAGACTAACAAATTGGTTTATGTCCCGAGTGCGTTCCTTGCCAGCTGTTTTGCATTCATGTTTCGCTGTTCCCTCACATTTGCTTGCGTATACATATCCCTTACTTTGAGAATGCAAGTATTTCTTGTAATATGCCCTTTAACAACCAGTAAGTATTTCTCAGTAAAGGTTTATCGTCTTTGGAAATCATTTGTAATCTTTAAATACGATAGTTCTCTTCCTAGTGCGATTAATATGAACAAGCTCCCAAGTCTTTCTCTTGGTCTCCGAGATAGGGGCCACAATCCTATTAATCAACCCTCAGTCTGTTCCTCTGCCCGGTTTATTAGGAACATCTCCCAAGCCTTCTGTGGTCATCAGGATTGGCGCTGTGTTGCCGTTGAACTCCCTGGTCCTGCCATTGAACAGTAAATGATGTCACCAATCAATCAATCAATCAATGGGGGATGACATCATCAATCAATTAATCAGTTATCAATGACATTGAGGTATTATTCAGTTGTTTACAGTATTATGCAGTATTATTAATCATATTATCATGTATGCAGCATTTATACACTATGTAACCCAATAGTTATGCTTGCTCGTTTTATTATTAGTTTTTATTGTAGTATCATTTTTATGTATTAGACTAGGATTAGTATGTTTGTAAAACTTATATTAGACTGTAAGAGAAGTGCAATCTTTCTTTGTTTGTGCTTCTTAGGACACAGGCTATGTTTGGGACCAGAGACCAGGGTGCGTGTGTGTGTGCGTGTGTGTGTTAGAAATAGAAATAAATAGAAATCATTATATAGGAAACTGCACCAATTAGCAGGACACACTTTGGTTATTTCCCTGCCTTTGGGAACTTGCCCCAACGATGGCATGTGACAGAATGATATGATTATGTAAACATCGAAACTGCTCACTCTTGTAGAATTGGTTAGGGAGTGACTTCTTTTAAAATGCTTATTCTTGTGATACTGATTATAAAAGCATACATTCTTGCAGTACTGATTGCCAATAACCCTGATCGCATGTTGTTGAGGATTATATTTCAATATTTCTCATCATATTCATCAGTAAATCAATAACCATAATCAATAATCGATAATCAGCAACCATATTATGTGAGCAGCAGTAATCGATAATCAGCGACCATATTATGTGAGCAGCAGTAATACACACACACACACGCACACGCATGAGCAGTTGGCTTCTGTAGCTTAGATTAGTATCTATTCTGTTCAGCTGATTTGCAAACATAATCAGGTGAGACATATTTCTGTAGATTTGTTCAGTAAAATCATTAGTTGTTACTGAAAGCACAATCAGTTCAATCATTCATGTATCTACTTGTATCCTATTCCTTTGACTGTACTTTTCCACTACTTGTTAATGTATTTTCTTTCTTTTTTCATGAGACCAATACTTCTCTGAGCCACCAATATTTTACAGAGAATCCCACAGAGAGCTTGCCAACCAATAGGGGAGAGAAAAAACTTAAGAGATAACCCATGTATTGTGATTGGAACAAAGTTTGATATGGTTTTTCCATAAAGATGGCTGTTTGGGAACATTGGGGGAGTACGTCTTGCGCAAGGACTAACGTTACTCACCGGGTTTGGATTATTGTCCGATTCAAGGCTGGAATAAAATTTTATAACTTCTGAGATTTTGTCTTTCTCCAATTATTTACGGACAAGGGGACCTCGAAAATATGAAAACTTTTGATTCAGTTAGACACAACAATGTCACGTATACGGGATGTTTATTCCGTGGAGACACTATTGTTGTCTGGTACACCATCGGTTGCGGAGATCGCCCAGCTAATTTGAGATTAATAAATCTGTCTGAATCTATAAAGGAACCTTGCCAGGGTATACCTGACCCAAAGTAAGGATGCATCTGTAGAAACTGAGATAAATTTTGTACGACTGTCTATCTCCACGAATTTCACCATGTTCTTGGACAAATGTCTTAGAGACAAATTGCAAAAAATCATTGTAATATTGTTTGTACTTCCCTGTGACGTGATTTTTGATTAAAAAAATTGTTCGAGAGAGAAGATGATCAGCTTTGTTTTGCGCGAAGGAAAGCTCAGCTTTATCTCTTTTTGAATAAAGTCTAATATTCTTGAAGGTTCTGCCTCCTCCTATTATTTTGAGTCAATTTTTGGAATTTTCCACAACTCCATCTGACAGTTCGGCTCCGGCGAAGTATGCACTCCATCTGGCTGCTGTGCTGGTTTGGCACTGGCCGAGCATGGACACGCCCCCTTGCACCCAAGCTTGTCCCATCTGAACTGAACTGTTTCACTCTGCTTTTGGGCTCCCTCTCTCTGTCGATACCATATTACCATCAATAAACCAGCAATTGTGCTAATTTCGGGATATTTTCATTGACGCATATTGCTGATATGTTGATTTATATGCACTGTACTAATTAAATAAATAAATAATAAAAATAAATAAATTCTACTATGGGATCGTGCTCGGACTCATCATTTGGTTCTAGGTCTGGATCACAACAATTTTGAGATTATAAAAAAAGCTTTAGAGGTGTGGAAATATTTTTTGAAAGAGTGAAAATGTTTTGTGCATGCAGGTATAATTTCAACTTGTGTTAAAAAAAAGCTTTGTAGCTGTAGAAATATTTTGCAGTTGTGTGAAATCGCCTTGATGGAGGCTTCTTGTCTTTTTGGTTTGCGCTGAAATAATAGAAATACTCAAATATTGTTGTGTAACAGGATGCATCATAAACAAGAGGAAAAATCCAAAACTCACTTTTTATATCGGATTCTCACCCGCAAAACAGTGCAATACAGTATCAGGCATGACTGGAGCAGCCTGTTGAGGCTTGTGTGGCTGGGATTGATTCTACCGAACCTTCTCTTCCTTTTGTTAGTCGTACTTAATTATGTCAATTCTGAGTCAAAAAAAAAAAAAGCTTGAAAACACCTTCAGCACTGGATTCACTCAGCATGTAGTCAAACAGAATGAGACAATTGAGCCATAAACGTCTGTTTGCTACTTTTCACTGATGAAACTGAATGATGTGGGTCATGTTTGCAGCATTTCAGCACAACTGTGCTGGTATTGGATTTAAGCTCACAAAACCCAGTTCAACACAGCCCTATGGGTTAATATGAGCAGTGCCTTTTTTGGGAAATGCTTTCCTGTACACTGCTGTGAAAAAAAAACTTATGTGTCCCCCTCCTGATTTCTTCTATTTTTGCATATTTGTCACAGACAAAGGTTTCAGATCATCAAACCAATTTAGCCATTTGACAAAGATAACTCAAGCAAACACAAAATGCAGTTTTTAAATGATGGTTTCATATATTGAGGAAAAAAGCTATCCAACCCTACCATGCCCTATGTGAAAATGTAACTGCCCCCTTAGTTACCAAATCAACCAATTAAACACATTGAATCGATAATTGGGTTCAATTTCACTGGACGCATCCAGGCATGATTACTGCCAGCCCTGTTGAATCGAAACATCACTTAAATAGAATTTGTCAGCAATGTCAAGGAGACAAAAAGCAGGGCATGATGCCGCAACCGAAAGAAATTCAAAAATAGCTGAGAAACAAAGTCCGTGTCATCCATCAGTCTGGATGGGGTCCTAAAGCCATTTCAAAACCTCTGGGACTCTAGATAAAGTTGAGAGCCATTATCTAGAAATGGGGAACACTTGGAACAGCGGTGGACCTTCCCAGGAGAGGAGTTGACACACTCCTGCTAGAAGGTGACGTACAAGGAATCAGCCAACTCCAGCACCAAATTAGCCTGTAATCCATATATATCAAGTGCTGGTCGCTCCCAACGGTCACTGACTGATATCAGTCTGGCCTCAAGCTGGATTTATGGTTCTGCATCGAATCGACGCCGTAGCTACGCAGAGCCTCTGCGGCAACGTGAACCCCCACCGCAGAGCCTCTGCGTCGCCGGCTGCACACCTCGAAAATTTTCTAACGGCACGTCAAAGCGACGCAGACCGCAAGGGCACTGATTGGTCCACTCTACTTGAGTCTCACGTGATTTCACTACAAGTCCTTCAGAAACCTGACGCCACCTAGCGGTTTGTCGGTGAATTGCTTCGCGGCACAGCACGACGCAAATTACCTCAACGCAGTACTTCGAAAGGTCCACGACCGCGTCGAGGCGACAGCGTGCCCTTTGCGTGGAGTCGACGCAGAACCATAAGTCCAGCTTCAGTCGTATAGCCAGCGTTCAGCCCTTACGTCACTAATGAAGTGAATATATGAATATTCATGTTTTCTGCTCTTGGCTGATTGGGTGACCTTTGGCGAGAACCACTAATCGAATATGAGTTAGCTGGCCAGCAACGGCATTCGTGAATGTTATTTGACATGAGCTTAAAAATTAGATTGTGGCTTGCTTGCGTTTACTCTTAGAGTGGTTGTTAGGTTTTGAACAAGATAATGTTTGGCCATATCGGCATTTTGTTTATTTCAGTGGGATTCCCCGGTTTAATAAAGGCTAAATTAAATAATACTCAAATTACATAATGTATTTCACTGTAATTGGCATTAGCTATAGCTCGAAGGGCATGATTGCATCAGCTAGATTAAAGTGATACTCCACCCAAAAACTATAATTTGTATATCAATTACTCACCATTAGATGTCTTGAACGGACGAAGTTGTTCTTCACTTGGCGCAACTTTATGGCCACTGGAGAATTTTGAAAAATTATCCAAATTCCATTTTTGCTGGAAGCAAATGGGGTCACCCAGTAGCAATGGGAAAACTCCACAAAACGTCCGTTGACAAACTTTAAAACCACGTCCAACGCATTGTCCAGTATAATCTAAGTCTGCTTTGTCCACTCATATCCTCAGAACTCTAGCAACGCGGTTATATTTAGCTAAAAATAATAAAATACCACAGTTATGCTTCAAGTAAGCTCGCGCATTCAACGGAAGTCCCGCCTCCTGGCTCGTTCATTGCCCAGAGACTCTGCTGCCACTCAGATGAATACTCGTATAAACCAAAGACTGTATAAAAAGATGGACGAAGCTACCGTGACGTGACGTTACCCATTCATTTCAGCATACCATAAAGGAAGCCTCGATTTTGGCAATTTGAATTGCACCATGTTGTCATTTTGTTACCGGATGTGATTTCTATTGGACGAGAGCATGTATTGAAGATCCGGGGAGGACCGTGGCTCTGGATCTGACTGTATTGGACGAGAAGCAGAGGATAGCCACGCCCCTAAAGCATATTCTGGCTTTATCCTTTATTCTAGTCTATATGGGACCATAATTTACAAAAATGAACATCATGATATATTGAAGGAGACTTGAAACTTGCTATAGCTACCATAAAATAATGTGTAAAATCATTATTTAAATGAAAAATCAGGTGGGAAAATAGGGTCATTTTCTCATAGACTTCTATAGCATTGAAGTTCTTTCTGCAACCACCTACGTCGCCATCTGCTGGCCATTAAATAGAATGCCATTTTACAGTACTTCCGCATGGGCTTCGTTTTTCAGACAAGGGTGCTGCGTCCATCTTTTTATACAGTCTATGGTATAAACACGAGCCGGGAGGCGGGACTTCCGTTGAATGCAGAACTGTGGTATTTTATTTATTTTTAAGTCTGTCTAAAGGGGCGGGGCACCCTTGCAACTGTGAGCCAATCACAGATCTTGCATGGATTTTGTGAAAATATTTGAAAGTCTACTGGTCTACCGACTGAGGCCAGACATATAAGCAAGTGACCGTTGGGAGCGACCAAAGCTTGATATGGATGGATTCCAGGGTAGCACCAAATGTCAATTAACAGTGCCAGCCCCAGTTTGCGATGAAGCTGGTGTGGTCAGAGCAATGGACCGCTCTGAAGGGATGCATCACAGCTGCTTTTCTCTACAGACCTGACTGGAGTCAAACTGCTCAGACCGAGAAAAATATCGGCGAGATGTTGGAGCTTTCCTCTGTTGCCTGAGAGGAGCGCTGGAAGACAGCCCTGCGGACCAAGAATGCTTTTCAGAATCGGCCAAACTCATGACATGACAGGACTGTGCCAAACCTTCTTGGTGGCAGTGAGGAGATCCTGTATTGATTGGGAAACCATCTGTTTCAAAACTCTCGTACAGTGGGCCAAACGTCATGAGGGACAAAAAGAAGGTAAAAGATATGAAACAGGCAGTGCAGCTACGAGTTGCTAAAGCGCTCCACTAATCAAGACATCTGGCATAAGAGGAGAAGGGAAAGGACATGACTGCAGCCAGGCACGGGCAGGGGGAGACGACGACACGTACACCGCTGGCAATACTCCAGCGCCAATACAGCTTGCAGCAGCAGTCATGCTTGGTCCGTTTGCCGATATTCGTTTGTTTGTTCATGGTTACCCACCAGCTCGGGTAACCATGAACCATTATATCTTAACCATAATCAAACTGTTTTTCTGGAAGTTGGGGGCGGGACTTTGACAAGCGATCTCGCTTCTCCCGCGACCCTTTCGGTTATGATACATGTTGTATTGAAATTGTCATGAAATGAGTATACAATCATGCCGAAATAAAAAAAAACCAAAAAAAACAAAAACAAACGAATATCAGCAAAGACAGTCTAAAGACAAAGTCAATGAATAGGGGTTTGCCAGGGGTTGGGACACAGAACACCACATGATAATATGTACCAGATCTAAAGATGCCCCGGAGATATCTTTACTAGTTATCATCACTGAAGTACTAATCTGTGTAGATGCAGGAGCTACAGTAAGAACAATATTCAGAAAAGAAATGCGCCTAGGATCCCATATCGAAAAAAAAGAACTGAGTACTGTAGAAGCCTCTAGAAATTATGTGCTTGAAGTTGGTAGCAAAGTCGGCAGAACTGACATTGGGAGGGCAATGTGTCTTTCACTCATTTCTCATTTCTGAACTATGTCTAAAAAATTTGCTCCAGACAAATCTTAGCCAAATTACAGGTAAATATTTCTTTGCGACCAGACGGCTGTGTCTGATCAGCCCCTCCTTTCAGAGCATTTCTGAAAGAACAGAGCCCATCCCCAGAGTTTTACAGCAGTTCCAGCACTGCTCAACTACAGATGACTCAGCTGCAATCAAATACCCCATAACGAATGCTACAGCTTCCATTTCTACATGAGCCAGCCCTAGAAAGTGAACCAAGAGAAAATGGGAAGAATGTTCTACATATTTATTTAGAGAAAGTAGAGGGAGCTTTGAACGTAAGTGAAACTGTCGAAAGGAATCTCTCTCGTTTTTAATGTAACTCCATAAAATAATGCCAGTGGAATATCCTTTTTTGATCTAAAGTGATTTTTCTTGTATCGGCTCCACCCAAAGGAGAAGAACCGCTCGCACAGGGCATTTTCAGTTTTTTTGTTTTGTTTTTTTTGAAGAACATTCCAAATTTAAAATTAGGAAAAGTAGAAGGAACTTTGAACGCAGGTGAAATTGTTGAAGGAATGCAGATGAAACAGTAGTTTGACACTGCATAAATCACGAGGTTGAAGTGCAGCGAGGGAAGCGGTGAGCAGAAAGCAGGACAGCGGAGAACAAGTCTGCTTCCAAACACCCCCCATCCCAAGCGTGGGCACAAGATAAGTTTGATTTTGGATTTATTTGTGTTTATTTATTTATTTATTAGTGTCCCTCATATGCATGTAATACTTCCCTCCTGCCAGTGAAAGAGGCAGATGGCACTTGGAAATTTGTAATTTGTACAAAATCTTGCAGTTGTGAAGTTTTTAGTTGTCCCTATAGCTCCAGTTGCACCCAGCCCAGCTACCACTTTGGTCGGATCTCGTCGAATTTGAGCATTGTGTTCTTTAGCAGTATGAAAGCCCTTACACGATGCTGTGACAAAATAGCCCCAGGGCATGACCGACTCCGCCGACTGGAGACCAGAAATGGGACAGCATTTTGAGGACAGTAAAAGGTTTATAGCTGAGGCCCCATGTTTGGGACTACCCGACTATGACAAACATTTTGACTTGTTCTTAGAGGAAAGGGAAGGATGCGTAATCAAACTCAAAGCCGTGGGAGGAAAAAACAGAACTAGCGGGTATCACTCCAAAAAACTGCCCGCCGTACTTTGGGGAATGCCAGCATGTCTGCAAGAAATATAGTTGCCACAATGTTAGCAGTGCACACTACACATATAGTAGAAAACAGTATTGTACAGTAAAGGATAACTCTCTCCTCTTTCAGTACAAGTCCTGGACGTGCTACAGTCTGCACTGTTACAGGCAAAACAGCACACATGACCCCTGCCCGAATGACACACACAGACATGCAGTATTGTGACAGTCACCACATGTAATTCTCAAACATTGTGTCATCCTGAATCCTGCTGCAATCCTCCCCACCGGAAAAGAATAGGAACCACATGACTGTGTATCAACAGGTGTTAACGCCCCGCCCAGATTTGAAAGACGCCCTTTTAAGGAATTCTGATTTGATTCTTTTGCAAGTGGCTCAGTACTGAGGGATATCTGGAGAATCATGAGCTGCTAATATAGTCTGCATGTAGGCAATAGGAGCGGGAGAACTGATCCCAGGCAGTTGAAATAAATGCCCTGATAAGAACCCACTTATTGCAGAATATAAAGATAACCTGCCCAGGCACTTAACACCCTCTTGGCGCATGTTGGTTATAATACTGCTGCTCAATTTACCCCCCAATAATTTACCAGTATGTGCTTTTGGAACGGAGATTAGAATTTGTAAAGGTGCATCCTATGGTGCCGTTAGTGTTTGGTCAATTTTTCGGTACTGTTTTCCACCGAAAAGGGGCATGCATGATGATCGCCACGTAGGGCACATGTTGGAGTGATGCTCTGGTCCAGTCGTTCATCACAACAACAGCTAGCTACCTCAGTGCCTGGGCCATAGATGTATTATAAGAATAAGAGTAATAGCACCTCACCAAAATCGCACCCATCATCTTGGCCAAATCAACTTGGTATCCTGTTTAGTGAAGAAAGAAAGAAATAATAATCAATGGAAAACCAAATTATGCAAGTTTGTTTGCGTATTTTTCTGAACAAAGTACACATTTACTTTTGTTGAACAAGCCTCATTATTTCTTTCCACAAGACCGTTATTTGACAGCAATTACATCACGTGACATTACTACCGTGATTTCTGCCGTATTTGCGCATTCCTATTTTTAGCTGTGATATCCTGCAAAAAATGTTCTATAGGACTTCTATGGAATTCTATGGAATTCTATAGAACTCTATAGAACATCAATGGAACTCCATAGAACATTTTAGTAGAACAGCATGTTCTATAGGATTTTCTGTGTGTTCTATAGGAATTTGCTTGAAACCTATAGAGCACCTCTATGGAAAAGAAAGTCCTATAAGATTATTGCTGTTCTATAAGACCTTCCTATAGAACACCCTAGTTGAAAAACCTGTTCTATAGGACTTTGATGGTCTTTAGGACCTTCTAATAGAACAAAAGCTTAATGGGAAAGACATCTTAAATAAGGGTTAAATAAAAATAAAAATAAATGTTATGACTCCTTGCAATGCTCTGTCGAAGGGTCAATTTACCTTATGTGTACCCGGGTTCTATAAGTGAGAGACCGGACTAATGGTATGAAAATGTGCAATATGCAGTGATATCCACTACGCTGATGCAGCAAGGAAATCTTGTCCCTTTTAACTTTAAGGTGTGCTTAAGCACATGGGGTACCAGGCACATACCAACTCATTGATTCTCTGATCAGACCATTGATTGACTGACTGACTACACAACTTAGCAGTATTTCAGTTACAGTATATGAAGACCTCTTTCCATTTCGTCAGCAGCAATTCAAAAATATAAATGTAAGGCATTACAACTTTATTATGCTATAATGGAAAACTCGTGTTCCTCTTTTGCTTACGAAGACAGAATTATGTTGAAAGTTTGAGCTTTTGAACTTTTCCCTTAATTTAAAAAATTCAATCAAATTATTCCTTTCCATTTACATGCATGTGATTGCAGATTATATGCAGATTTAGAATTAATTTGAATACAATTTGAGGTCTGCTAAGACTTATTCCCACCATCTTTAGACATGTATCATGGTCACCTAACAGGATTACTAATATGGCGTTCCTTTTCAGCGAAGGCACTCAGTTCCTTTTGAATCAGGATCAAGTACAATTGAAAGTTTCCCAATTGCCGGATAGCTCACTCGGTTAAAGCACCGTGTTGCGGAGCAGAAGGGTCTGGGTTTGACCCCTGGACAGAGTAGTGCACAATTGGCCATTGCGCTAGAGGGATGCAAATTGGGAAGGGTTTGCCGGGAAGGGTAATATAACATGGTTGCTTTGTTTGTTGCCTTCCAGATTCGGGTGGGATTGAAGATGCCAAAAAGAAATGAAAAAGTTCTACAAGAGCTGTTCTATAGAAATTTTCTATGAAACTGTTTCCTATAGAAATTTTCTATAGAATTATTTTTCTATAGGACTCAAGGTACTAAAGTTCTATAGAATTCTATTGAACTGTCCTATAGGATTCCTATAGCACATTTTTTGCAGGTTAGTGCGACCGTCATTGTCTGAGCTAGTGATAGCTTGATCGGTGTTCAGAAACGTCGCTACCTCCGAGGCGTCAGGATCATTCTGTCTTCTGTACAGCCCAAAGCATTTTAAAATCCCTCTCAGTGTACGCATACTAATCACAATATCATCCACGCTGCTCAATAATAGCAGACCCTGCAAAAAATGTTCTATAAGAATCCTATAGGACGGTTCAATAGAATTTCTATAGAACTTTAGTACCTCAAGTCCCATAGAAAAAAAGTTTTATAGAAAATTTCTGGAGGAAACCGTTCCATAGAAAATCTCCATAGGACTTTTTTCTTTTTTTCCCCCCGGCAGACCCTTCCCAATTTGCACCCCTGTAGCGTAATGGCCAACTGTGCGCTACTCTGAAAAATCTGCCGTCCACTGCCGGCTGGCACGACCGGGGGTTGAACTCGCGCCATGATAGATACTTTTGTTCCGCAATGCGGTGCTTTAACCCAGTGAAATTTCTATGGAAAAATGCTGATTGTACTTGACCCTGATCAATTTGAATCGCTCTGCTGAACCCAACAGATGGCCCGTTGTATGTCTTCGTAAGCAAAAGAGGAAGACAAGTTTTCCATTGTAGCATAATAAGTTTTAATGCCCTACATTTATATTTTTGAATTACTGCCGAGGAAATGGAAAGATGTCTTCATATACCGTAACTGATATACTGCTAAGTTGTGTGATCAGTCAGTCAATCAATCATCTGATCAGAGAATCAATGAGCTGGTATGTGCCTGGTACCCCATGTGCTTAGGCACACCTTAAAGTTAAAAGGGACAAGATTTCCTTGCTACTTCAGTATAGTGGATATCACTGCATATTGCACATTTTCATCCCATTAGTCTGGTCTCTCACTTCTAGAACCCGGGTACACATAAGGTAAACGGACCCTTCGACAGAGCATTGCAAGGAGTCATAAGATGTCTTTTCCATTAAGCTTTTGTTCTATTAGAAGGTCCTAAAGACCATCAAAGTCCTATAGAACAGGTTTTTCAACTAGAGTGTTCTATAGGAAGGTCTTATAGAACAGCAATAATCTTATAGGACTTCCTTTTCAATAGAGGTGTTCCATAGGTTTCTATAGCAAATTCCTATAGAACACACAGAAAATCCTATAGAACCTGCTGTTCAATTAAAATGTTCTATAGAGTTCCATTGATGTTCTATAGAATTCTATAGAATTCCTGTAGAACTTTTTTTGCAGGGGAATCTCGCCATGTTTCAAGCCAAGCATGAATTAGAACTTAATCAAATTATGTAAATGAGCCAGAAGTTTCATGCTATAATATGATGTTTTCACGTTGAAATAACGTGAAGATATCTTGTTAATACGTGAAAATATGTTGTAATAACATGAAAAACCTTGTAATAATAAGAAACCTTTCACTCATAACGTGATACAGACCCGGTTTTTTTTTTTTTTTTTTTTTTCCAGGAATGGTAGCAATACGCTTCTGTAAGTCGGGGACTCTACCACATGACCGCACACATTCAGAAGTTTCAAAGTCTCCTTGGAAACGATTGACCAATCAGAGGACGTATAAAAGGTGCAATAGATATGTCGTTTGGGGAAAAAAAAAAAAAAACTCGCAGCAGGGCATGGACATTCCCGTTGCACCCAAGCTTGTGATGTCCCATCTGAACTGAACTGTTTCACTCTGCTCTGGGCTCCATCTTTGAACCGGTTCGCGGAACGAAAACGAAAACCAGAAACTTTTGCTATTTTGCTAGGAACAAAAACGAAACCAGAAACTTTAGAATTTTTAATGTTCCGGAGCAGAATTATTTATAAAAAATAATGGTAACTGGTTAATACCATTATTTTTTTCGTTCTTGAAATGTTTTGTGTTTAGGCTACAATGACCAACAGAAATTCACTTCCTGTGTGTCGTTCCTTGGCACGCCCGGGCAAAGTAGAGAGAATTCACCCACCAATCACCAGCAGGTGAGAGGCAATCAAGAAATAATAAGCAAATGCAGCAGGGACGTGCGGTCAGGATAGGCAGTGACTTCTCCTTTTTTATCGCTAAATTTTGTCAACCTGTTTCCACGTACTAAGCCTGATTGTCAATCAATCAATTTGACCTTTTTTGCGGTCAATTAAGCCTTTAATGATTAAGAGGGGATAGTGACAAAAAGATTAATTTACCTTTATGCTTTGATTTGAGACTGCAAGGAAGTAAATCTTAATAATTAATTAGGAAAAAATCTCGACTCTCTCAGTAATTCCATATACTGTTTTGATCTTTTGTTGATCGGATTATGAAAGAAGACTGAAAATAAACTCCCTATTTTTTAAAAATGGCATTAAAAGGTACGTGTTTAAGGGGGGAAATATTGTCGTAAACATATTGACCACACAGTGAACGCCGCATAAGAAAGGTTTTAATACTTGTTAATGGCATTGCGTTAGCTTCCTCTACGCAAATATGAACAAACTTGCTGTCTGGTGAGCATTTTAAGTTCGATGCACGGAGCAATAATGTCGTGGATTGAACTGGCACGTCATTCTGCCGTTTAGTCTTGTAAATTAGTTAATCAATCCTCAGATTGCTAATCAAGCAAAGTAATAGAGTTATCGTTTGTTTAACGGTGAGGATTCTGCCTACCCTAACTGACCTCCGACGGCACGTCACTGAAATGCAGTCTCCCAGACTCAACATAACTATAAGAGGTAGGCTAAATATACTCAGTCAAAAAAGAAACTTCACACTCATAAATTTCAAAATATTTTCTTGAAACTTAATACAAGAGATATTATTATTATTATTATTAGGGGTAAATGCGTTGTCAAAGACATCATGACACACAGCAACTCCGACGTGCACAAGCATGCAGCACGTGCGAGCATACATCAAGGTAAAAGCATGTTTCCTCGTGTTCCTAGTCACGTGACCTTATAAGACACGTACAATTGAGCCCACGTTAGCACGGTAGAGTGACATCTCGGAAAAACAAGTTCTTACAGACAATTATCCGTTGATTTGCAATGCCACGACTGTCAAACATTCAACGTGAACGTGCCATTGGCATGCTGAATACGGGAACGTCGGCCACTGACGTTGCCAGGGTTATGGGATGCAGTCGACGGACTATCCATGATCTTCGGACACGTCTCCAACAAACTGGCACCACAGCAGACCGACCTCGTTCAGGTAGACCACGTGTGACGACACAAGCAGAAGACCGACAAATCGTCTTACGTCATTTGCATAATTGACTTCTCACTGCAACGTCCACTAGGAATGAATTGTTTAGAGGTCGTGTGACTGCCCAAACCATACGTAACCGCCTGCGCACTGCTCGTCTCCATGCACGTCGGCCATATCGTGGACCAATTTTAACCCAGTTACACCGACGTCAGCGGCTTCTCTAGGCACAATGACATCTGAGATGGACTCAGCGTGATTGGAATTGGGTCGTTTTTAGTGACGAATCCAGATTCACTTTGCACTTCGCTGATGGGAGAGTTAGCGTTTGGAGGAGACGCGGTGAACGCAACGCCCAGTGTTGTGTGCAGGAAGTGGACCGTTTTGGGGGCGGTAGTGTTATGGTTTGGGGTGCCTTTAATGGTCCTGCCGTTTCGACTGATGGTCGTTCAAGGAAACCTAACTGCTGCAGGATACAGAGATCAAGTGCTCATTCCAGAGCTTTTGCCATTCATGGCAGCTCATGGCCCAGGTCTGACATTCCAACACGATAATGCCAGACCTCATACGGCCAATTTAACGCGGAATTTTCTTAGGAATGCTGGCATCAATGTCATGGAGTGGCCCTCAAGGTCTCCCGACCTTAATCCCATAGAACATGTATGGGATGTGTTGGGCAGAAGACTCCGTCAAGTAAGGAACCCTCCACAGAATTTGCAGGAACTTGGTGCCATGTTGGTTCAATTATGGCGACGCATCATTCAATCCACGAGGAGACGTTGCGTCGCGGTTGTGAACGCTCATGGAGGGCATACGCGCTATTGACATGCTTTCATCAAGTTGTAACTTACCATTTTTACTCTCTTACATTTCCGTAGCATTTCCGGTGGAACTGGTTACATTATGAACATGATTTTTATGCTGCACCCGTCCTTAATGGGTACAGAATGGAATTAAATCATTATTTAAAACCACTTTTCTTGTATGTTCAACTTATCGACCTCCAAACGAGTGTGAAGTTTCTTTTTTGGCTGAGTATATTATAGACTAATAGGCTAATCTTAAATGTTTGTAACCTATTTACTTGCCTACCACGAATTTCGTGGTTGTGGGCTGTGTCGAACATGTGAAAGCAATGTTGGAAACAGCTAAGCCTAATGCTATGCCTAGCTTGTCAATTTTCTTCACTAAAACGCAATAGTTCTAGACCATTAGCACAATCCAGGGGTGCAAAAGCGTAACACAGAAGTGGTCAGTCGGCAGTCACAAAGGCCCGCTGAAACCTCACCTTTCAATTTTTAATAACATAAACCTCTCGCAGTTTATTTTACCCGATTAGCAACAGCTGCTCAGACTAATTTATTGAAGCCAATGGGAGACGTCAAATTTGTTCTCGATTGCACTGTTATACCTTGCACCACAAAATTATGAGGCGTTTTCATCCGCACATAAATTCAGACTTAAAATATCAATGCGTCCTTCTAAATTCTGCGGACATGTAGCTCTTGTAATGCCAAACATTTGCACTAATTATTCTGTGAGGCTCATTAAGCAATAAGCCAAGAGAAACTGTTTTATATTCTGAATGTAGTCACAGCTAAAGAGCGTTGTTAGGCACGATCAGTGGCGTCGCCAAGGGGGGGCGGTCAGGGGCGCACGTGCCCCCCATTTAGGATACGTAAATAAATAAATAAATAAATAACGCAGTGTCTACGTGTCCGAAAGTCGGACGGGGTTTTAATATAACTCCGTGGCCGACAGTCGATTATTGTTTTTTATTTCTTTAAATCTACTGAATCTTTTAGATATTAAACGTGAATGTTTTGATAAGAGGGCTCAGTTCTTCAAGATGAGTACCGAGAATTTCAATCAATGTTTCTGTTTAAGCTCTGCTCAATAAAGTGAAGCGATATTGGCGCGGGACTTTGCGCATTTATGACGAATTTAGCGACTGTCGGACAGAGATCCTAAAATACTCCGCGTTCGAAAGTCATAAAAGTTCAAATTTTTCGTATTCCAGCAATTATTAGACGTACAAATTTGGCATGTTTTTGTTCGACCTTCACAAAATGCAAATTGATAGCTTTCGACTTTTCTTGGTCTTTTATTCGTCTGTTTTCTTCCGTTGAAGACAGACAACAGTCTTTATTAGCACGATCGCACGTGCATCTCTGTGTGTCGTGTGTAGCCAAAACAAGTTTGGTAAGAGAATCTACCATTCAATTATTCTTTTCTAAATTAAGTAACGGACTAATTAAATTTACTATGTGGACCTACCTACCTGTTTACCTTATAAGTGTTTCTTTCGTATTAATAAATTGTCTTCTTGTAATTTGTGTGGTTTTTATGATTTTAAATCCATCTTGGTTCCTTTAGCCAAAATTACGGTTAAATAGGCCTACTTAGGGGAAACGGGTGCTGACTGAGACCTACTGTCAGAGGCCAGTTGCAGACGAAGTTTTTAGGGAGCTCCGGTAAGTTAGAACATGGGCCACGTTCGACTGCTAACGGGATTGGCAGGGTATTGGCTCTGGAGGTTTGGCTTAAGAGGACCCATGGGCGTAATACGCCGTTTCTTCTCAAATTCTCCTTAAGGAGCCCGATGGGTACTATTAGTATCATACCAGTTGACTCGAGACCGTAACTGTCGCGAGGGAAAGGTACTCGCGTATTACGGTGGCTGCTGGCTAACCAATGCAGGGCTCCCCGAACTAAGGTTTTGCGATTGTGTGGGTCCAGAAGCGCAATCGTGTAAAATTGGCAAAGGACCAAGTATGGTATTATGATTCTAAACTTAACACATTTATAACGAAATTTTATATTCGTAATTAATAATATGGAGTCAGATCAATCGTAACTGTTGTGTATCTGTGCCCTGTTCTAACGAACAGAGATATTGATCAATGCTTTCTTTTGGGTCACACAAGCAAAGAACGCGCCGAGCCTTCACCTCCTGCTGTGTCAGTCGTTGGTACTGCTGTGAGGTTTTACAATAACATAATTTAAAAATTCAAGGAATTATTTTTCCCATTTCCCATTCGTGCAGCGTAGATTTGGAGAGCTTTTTGCTTCAACGAATGAAATCATTTGATAACTGCATTTTGTGTTTCCTCAGGTGATTTTTGTTGTCAAATATGAAAATTAGTTTGACATCCCGAAAAGTTTATTTGTGTCAAGTACGCAAAAGTAGAGGAAATCAGGAAGTGGACAAATACTTCTTCACAGCACTGCAGAATACTCAGTTAAATTACTAGTAACCAATCAGCTTTAGGCAAAATCAGACTAAACTGAAGAACATTATTTACATTGGCCAGCTGCGTTTCACTACTTCGTCAAGGATGTCAGTAATTTCCACTTTCTCAAAAATTCTCTGATCATGAGTCAAGGTTTCCATAGATATAGGGCTTTTCCCATTCAGTTTTATTTCATGTAACATGAATTTTGCAGGGGAAAATGCCCACATACATTAAGAAGCCCTAGTTGGGTGTACGCAGTGTTTGTGTTCTTAACTTCCTTTCATGCGATATTAATCTTCAAAATTGAATTCGCTATATTCAGCAATGTTCAGAGTAACACTGTTCAGAGTAACATATCATATCCCAAAGGTAATAGCTTTAGCCATCATAAAAATGGCTTCAACTGCCTTTATTTTGAGTGCATTCAATTTCTTCTGAGGTAGTCCATGTCAAGTCACCAAAAGAAACACTATTTTGACACCCACCATCTCAAACATAGCTGACACTCCATCAGCTGGTGTACACTGATGAAAGAAGTGTTCTGTAGACTTTTTGTAAGAATGTTTATCGGTGTGACAAATAATATATACTTAGCTCCATTAAAAACGCACGGGTGAGGTATGTACTGTATTTGCGGCAAATTGAAGAATCGATTGATTTTTATTGCTTTTCCAGTGAGGCACGAGAGGAAATAAAGAAAAGCGTGTGCTATTGTAATCCTGACGGGCGCCACGTGCACGCGCCAAGCACTTCAGTAATAACAAACATTGAGTTGTTCGTGATGTGTACTGTGACACTTGACTTGTTCTTTTTAGTGTGGTCAATAGCCTACATAAAGCCAACAAGAAAAATGAAAAATGCTACTGCATCAGGAAAATGGAATGGCTTGTGACACAGGAGAGAGAAAAGAGCCTCTGGCATGTTACGGGCAGGTCTCAGCCACCGAGAGGTGGTGCGTCATTTGCACTGTCACCGCTCAACAATCAGCTGTCTATCAGAGAATGGAACACAGGCACTGTCACTGACCGACCCCGCTTAGGGCAGCCATGAGTGATGATGGCAGCTCAAGAGCGCCACATCTGGTTACAGCCTGTACGTGACAGATTCCGGACAGCAACCAAAACTAATAATGAGATGAGGGGTCCGAGACGATTGAGGGTGAGCGCAAGTACCGTTTGACGCCGTGTACGTGAGCAAAACATGCATGCACACGGGCCCTACAGAAAACCCATTTTTTGCCCATCAACAGGAGTAGGAACTCTTCACTTCTGACTGTGGGCACCTGCCTCTGTCATTTTTTGGCACTTTATTTCCCTGTTTCTGTCCGAGAATGGAAAACAGGGACTGTCGCTGACTGACCACGGTAAGGGCAGCCATGCCTAAATGGGCAAAAACTGGGTTTTCCGTAGGGCCCGTGTGCACGCATGTGTTGCTCACATAGACGGCGTGCACGTGGTGCGCGTCAGGATTACAATATCACGCGCTTTTCTTTATTTCCTCTCATGCCTCACTGGAAAAGCAATAAAAATTTGCCACAAATACAGTACATACCTCACCCGTGCGTTTTTAATGGAGCTAAGTATATATAATATGGGTCAAGTCAACCATTTTGCCTTTTTTTTTTTTTTTTTTTAAGTCTCTTAAACCAAAGGCCTGCCTCAAGGCAAATACTTATCTTTACTGACATACAGGGAAATACAGTGGGCTCCAAAATTACTGGCACTTCTGACCTCTGGCAATGCACAAACAATACTATAAAATCATTCAATGAGCTTTGGAGCCATGTCTGAGCAAACAATATACCCTGTACAATTCAGAATTAATTCACCTGTTTTTCCCAGCAGTTACATCATCAATACAGACAAGGAAAGCAGTTCCACTGGCAGCCACACAGCCCACACAGGCTCTCCACCAATGAGGTGCTGCACTTTAGATCACAAGCCGTTCCTTCCCCTCTCCCTTCTTCCCATCATTATGGATCATTATGGTACAGGTTGAATTGCCAGTATCAAAGTCCACAAAAAATCAGTAGCATCTCACAGTCAGAATATGATAAACTGTCATGCTGCAGGCAAGCGCTCACACTAGGCAAACTAGAGCCCAAACCAACTCTGCAGTCCTTCATCTTGTCAAATTAACTTTGCTTCCAGGAAACAAACAAACAAAAAAGACTTCAAAACAACATTTTCAACAGAAATTCTTGACAGATACAACCAAAAACATGACAAAATGAAGTCAGACATCTACCAAGAGGTGGGTAACTACTGCTAGAAGAACAGCCACTAGTACAGATCAAAAGCCTAATGTCACTGCGTTACATTCACTGAAACTCAAAATTAAGTCCCTCAGGAAAACCAGTTATCCTACAACAGAGCATAGTAACAAAAATCACCTGATATACCCCGAGAACATTAAAGCACTCAACCTGACCGCAAGAAACAAAATCTCACTCCTGCACAGAACATTTTCTGTTTTATTAAAAGCATCTTTTGCTTCATTTTTTCGATCAAAAAAGAAATAAAATGCCAAAGGATACAACCTTGCACGCACATACAACACTCCCAGACAGAAGATAAACACTGTTCTGATAGTGATCTCACCACAATCAGAGTAAAATCAGCACAGATATGCAATACAGCACGCCCCAGCAGAGATATTCTCAGTTTAATTCGCAGCTGCTCATTGGACAGTATGTTCGGCACGAAACAAAAACCTTTCGCAGCCCAGAGACGCTGAGTATGGGAATGAGGAATGAGGGAAGAGATATGAAATGTGGACTTGAAAAGACCTTCAGCAGTGGAGCCACTCAACATGCAGTCTAACAGAATGAGACACTGCTGGTTACTATTTCAATCTTCGTTTCCTCCGACTTTCAGCTCTAGCACAGGAATGCTGAAAACAAAGATCCTCCCTGACGTTTACCATCCAGGGGCGTTTGGCACTTTATTGATGGAACAAAGTCAAGCATATTCTCATGACAGATGAGTCGGCTGACAGGACGATCCACAGAGATTGGTACCTTTTATTTTAGGTTTTCTCGCACAGAACTGTGTGAGAAGCTTCATGTGCTTGGAAAGCCCAGTTCACACTGTATGCATCTGCAGAAACTTTTCAACTCCTGCTACTGCAATAAGTAAAAGGCTACAGCCAACCACAGGTCTCATCAGGGGAGGGGGGTAAACCTTCCTCCAATCAGTGGGAAGCGTTAGATGGACTGGCAAGTGTTGGGTCCAATGGCAACAATCCAATCTGTAGAGAACTCAAGGAACGAAGGAGGAATAGGTCTGAGTGTGGGCAACACAAGGTTTGGGGGGGAGATCGAAGCCTCAGTCCAAAGAGAACACAATATTAGGGGAGAGAGAGGTCTCAGTCTATATGAGGCAGGAGGTTTTGGGGGGAGAGGTCTCAGTCTCTGGTGAACAGAATTTTTGGGGGTCTCAGTCTGTAGAGAACAGGAGTTTTGGGGGGTCTCAGTCTGTAGAGAACAGGAGTTTTGGGGGGTCTCAGTCTGTAGAGAACAGGAGTTTTGGGGGGTCTCAGTCTGTAGAGAACAGGAGTTTTGGGGGTCTCAGTCTGCAGAGAACAGGAGTTAGTGGGGGGTCTCAGTCTGTAGAGAACAGGAGTTTTGGGGGTCTCAGTCTGTAGAGAACAGGAGTTTTGGGGGGTCTCAGTCTGTAGAGAACAGGAGTTTTGGGGGGTCTCAGTCTGTAGAGAACAGGAGTTTTGGGGGTCTCAGTCTGTAGAGAACAGGAGTTTTGGGGGGTCTCAGTCTGTAGAGAACAGGAGTTTTGGGGGTCTCAGTCTGCAGAGAACAGGAGTTAGTGGGGGGTCTCAGTCTGTAGAGAACAGGAGTTTTGGGGGTCTCAGTCTGTAGAGAACAGGAGTTTTGGGGGTCTCAGTCTGCAGAGAACAGGAGTTAGTGGGGGGTCTCAGTCTGTAGAGAACAGTTTTGGGGGAGTTAGAGAACAGGAGTTTTGGGGGGTCTCAGTCTGCAGAGAACAGGAGTTTTGGGGGTCTCAGTCTTTGGGGGGTCTCAGTCTGCAGAGAACAGGAGTTTTGGGGGTCTCAGTCTGTAGAGAACAGGAGTTTTGGGGGTCTCAGTCTGTAGAGAACAGGAGTTTTGGGGGGTCTCAGTCTGTAGAGAACAGGAGTTTTGGGGGGGTCTCAGTCTGCAGAGAACAGGAGTTTTTGGGGGTCTCAGTCTGTAGAGAACAGGAGTTTTGGGGGTCTCAGTCTGCAGAGAACAGGAGTTTTGGGGGGTCTCAGTCTGTAGAGAACAGGAGGTTTGGGGGGTCTCAGTCTGTAGAGAACAGGTCGCCCGCAGAAGGGAGGGGTGCCAGGCCCCCAGTGACATTGGGCAGCAGGGAAAGATCCGGAAGGCTCTGGATGTGGGATTTGAGCTCCTTTCGGACATGTGTCACCCGGGCCAGTTTCTGCTTGTACTCCTGTAGAACAGACAGACAAACACACCCCATGAATTCCCCAAATGTGTCCTCTTACACATATGGCTGACATATGAGATGTACAATACAGTAATTACTTTCCTGTACGAGGCAGGTAGCCAACATGAACTCACTTACTGAAAAAAAACGTGGTTACATGGAACATGTAACATCAAGTATATATGTGAAAATTAATGTCTGCATGACTCTGGACCAGATTTTTCTGCATCCGCTGCATCTGCTGATACAAACACAGACACGTTCTGTTTTCCACCAGCCGCAAGGACTGTTAATTTTCTGCCAGCACTACACGCAGCTGCGCGGAGAGAGGAATATTGAAGGTTATATTTCAGGGGTGTTCTGCATGTATGCAAGATGCCACCACTGGAAGTGCCATCTAAATGAATTAACGCAGAACAATATGAAATATCTTCTTGAAACATAAGATCAGCCATGTAAAACTTGCAGGAACCACATCTGCAAGAATCCATTTCTCATGTAATCAGGGGATGACCAACAGAATTATATGTCATGTAATTAGAGGTATTGATATGAATTATGCGTCATGATTGTATCTATTTTTATTGCATCATCCGTGTAAATTTTGTGTCATTTATTTCAGGAATAAACTTGGCATTGATAAAATCTAACTTACGAGAAGAAACTACGTGATTCCTCACAGCCAGCTTCACTCTTTAAGTGTGTGGTTTGACCAATACTCAAATCGTCAGTCACTACAAAGTGAAACTCAACAGTTATCGTTTACTGGATTCCACCCACTCAAATCAGAACAGTAATTTTCGGTATATGTAACGAGTATAGTAGCCAACATTTGCGTCTATTGACATGAGTATGAAGTACATAGTTGCCCAGTGATGGAGAAACTTTCGCAGTCGAAGAGAGTTCCGTCAGGGACTTTCATTTATAAGCTTAACTATCAAGGAGGGCCAGTGACATTTTTCACGGAAGGCTGTGGATATGTGATCCAAGCGATCCGAATGGCCTTCCCGTAGTGGTCAAAATAACAATTATACTGGCCTCATATACAGCTATGGAAAAGTTGATGAAAGTGCGCACAGACCCAACTTAGGGTGGGAGTATCGGTGCTAAGCTTGAATCAACCTCTTTTGACTCATTGCCGCTCTTCATATCAAGCCTATTTGCGGCTATCGCATAACGCATGCATGCATTTGAAGATACAACAAAGAACCATTCTCGCTGACAGACAGCACGAGAGGTTGCACTGGTCCTTGTGTTTATGGTACATGATGACAAAAATCAGACCCAACATCTTGGTCATATCAGGGGATACAGTGCACTTACACCTTACATGAATGGTACAGACAGTGAGCAGTGTTGTCCGTCGGCAAAGAGCTTGCCTCAAGTTTCCTCTCGCGCTCGGACAGCGCCTCCCGCTGGCTCTGGATGTACTCGGTCAGCATGCGCGCCAGCTGCCTGCGATCCTCCAGCTCAGCAGCCAGGCGGCCATTATACTCCGCGAGCAGCAGGCAAGCCTCGTCCACTGTCCGGGACAGGGTCTCCGCTGCCTCTTTATCTGGGGACATGACATTACACTTACTATTACAGCCTCAGCCTCCTTACCTGGGGCATTACATTACATTTACTATTACAGCCTCCTTACCTGGGGCGTTACATTACATTTACTATTATAGCCTCCTTACCTGGGGCATTACATTACATTTACTATTACAGCCTTCTTACCTGGGGCATTACATTACATTTACCATTACAATCTCCTTATCTGGGGAACATTACACTACATATATTATCACAGCTTGAGCTTCCTTACCTGGGACATTACATTACATTTATTATTACAGCCTCCTTGTCTTGGGACATTACATTTACCATTACAGCCTCTATATCGGGGGACATTACACTACATTTACTATTACAGCCTCCATATGGGGGATATTACATTACATTTACTATTCCAGCCTCCTTATCTAGGGACATTACATTACATTGACAATGCAGGGCCATCTCAGAGAAAAAGACATCGCAAAAAGACAGCAAGTTACTCCACAGTGTACAAACATCTTTCAGTGTTAATGGTACCCTCAAATCTGGGGCATCATCATGCACATAATTGCACATAAAACAACTGAGCTATAAACTTCCATATTCCACTATTCCCAGATGAAACTGAATGATGCGGGTAATGGCTACTGTACAGGCAGAGCTTTCAGGACCAGGCTTGATACGGTGGTGGACACCAGCTAGTCCTTTAGCATCCTGAGTTTTGGGGACAATTGAGTGACAGGAAAATGATGGGCCGTGTTGGGATGAATGGCCTGTTCTCACCACTTATGTTACTTTATTTTAACACCAGCATTTTTGCAAGCGACTGACGTTTACTGACTGTCAATACTTTTATTTTCCAAAACCGGAGCACCTGAAGCCAGGTGCCCATCACTACCTGTGATCTTTTCCAGCAGTGAGACATCCTGCACTTCCTGTGGAAGGGATGCGATCTTCTGGCGCACAGCTGCATCTCCTGAGGCGGCATTCTCCAGATCCTGCAGGGCTTTCACCAGCTCCTCTGTCTGAGAGAGACACACACACACACACACACATACACACATACACACACACACACACACCACTTTAAGTACATACTGGTCTACATGAGTCTAAGAATGTCCCTAAGTGTTTGTTAAGTGCTGTGAAAAGGAATGGCAACATCACAAAGTTGTAAAGACTTTCCTGTAATGGAAAATTCTGTTGGACTTAAAACATATAAATGTACTCCATATAACTTTCCCTCCATATTAAGGAAACGATAAACACCATTTTTATTTGAAAGTAACCACAATTTTTTATATGAAGAAGGAACATTGAACAGTAACACTACAATAATTTTACAAGCTTGGGGAGAATCATCAAGTAGCCAATCACAGCATAAAGGTGTCTGTCATGACTGTTAAAGGCGTGCCGTGCGCAATTTCCTTCTAGAAAATGCATATCGTTAACAGCCAGGTTGTTATTACCATGATGCACAGGGAACCAGTCTCTCTGTTCACAGGTGTCCAGTCGCTTGCTTGTCTGCATGTATTTATAATCTTAAAACAAATTTCTTTGCATGACTCCTTTGTATTTGCGTATTTGAACTAAAAAGCATGTGGTCAGTGGAAGACTGGTGAATACCTTTAGCTTAGTTTGCGAGAGGTTGCCTGGCATAAGCGAGGTTAGAAACCCAGCAGAGCGTGCCTTTACAGAAGAGTATATAAACAGGGGACGCAAGGCTAATATGCACACGCACCAGCTGTGGACCCGTGCTGTCGCTCTCCTTTGGGGAGAAATGGCTTCTGTAATCATCTTCCTCTCCATCCTCCTCCTCTTCCTCATGGAGACTCTGGTACGAGCGCTTTATGCCCTTCCTTTCCTCTGAAAAAAATGAAACGCAGAAATTAGGCATAACCTAAGCCTCTTTCATGGTTGTAAACTAACGAATGAATTAATGCATTAATGAATCACACTTGTACCACACTGTTTTTCACTAAACACTTCACAACGATGAGGGGGAATCTCACCTCAAGATCTACCAACACTCACCACACATCAGCTAAGGTAGAGATGGAGGACAGTTTTCATGGCCAACAATCCAATCAGAGACCACAAAAGTCCTCCGCCAAAGGACGAACATACAGACACAGACCGACCGTTGAACAGATGGATGGACAGACGGACGGACAGACAGGCACAGCCCAAAGCAACAGTCCCCTGACCAGTCCGTCTGGGGGTGAGGGACCAAAAAGCCATTTTAAAAAGCCATGACTCAAGTAGTTTGGGAGATATTCTCCAAAACTTGAACGGAGGTCAAGGCCACAAGTCAAAGGTCATGTAAAATGTCAAGAGGTCGTAGGTCAATTTGAATATGTGTATCAGTTTCCTTGACCACAACTTAGTAGCTTTTGATGTACTACATTTAAAAAAAAAAAAAAAAAAAAAAAGATAATTTTTCTGAAAGTAGACAATTGCAGAAAAAGATTAAAGTCGTGGGGAAAAGGTCAAAGGCCACCAGTCAACAAAACATTCAAAAGGCACAGCTAGAGGTTCAGGCCAACAAATACAAGCAATTTCAAAACGCCACAGTAAACAGAGTCAGATATAAGCTCCGGAAACTAAAACCAGTGATGGAGGTCTTCGCAGAAAGGTCAAAGGTGAGAGGTAACAGAAAAGATAACGAATATGAAGGTCATGAAGTCAGTGTAAAATGGCAAGGCTACTGCATATATTTTCAGAGAAATGGATTCGGAAGGACTAATGGACGAGCACAAAAACTGACACAGGCTGAATCAGTAGTCCTCCAACCTACGCTTCAGGTGGCAGGGACTAATGAAACAAAGGGGATGATTGGGCGACAGGCTGAAAGTGCGTGGTAGGAAAGTAAAGCCAGGGCACCAGGAAATGTCCTTGTCATGATCATGAGTGTCACTGGATCTTCAAAGCTCCTTGAAGCTTTTGGCTCCGGTGTGATGAACCCCACAGCACAGAAACAAGTTCACCAAACTGAGAAAGAGCCCAAAAACAATTTAGATCAACAAATACCCGTTAAAGAGTGAGAGTCTGAAGAAGGAGTGAAACGTCATATTGGTAGTGCATGTTACATACAGTATAATATTCCCAAGGTGAAACACCAGCACAGACCGCAGTTAAGCAGCAGTCAGACTGCAGCCTGTGTGTGACTGAGCAGCTTCCCCTTCACCTTCCCATCAGGCCTCGCAGTGTTTCCTGCCCATATATGGGAATCTTCTGGGGCAGTTATGCTCACCTGAGGGTTTGTGCTGGGGCAGTTATTTTCACCTGAGGGTTTGTGCTGGGGCAGTTATTCTCACCAGAGGGTTTGTGCTGGGGCAGTGATGCTCACCAGAGGGTTTGTGCTGGGGCAGTTATGCTCACCTGAGGGTTTGTGCTGAAGCAGTTATGCTCACCTGACGGTTTGTGCCAAGGCAGTTATTCTCACCAGAGGGTTTGTGCTGGGGCAGTTATGCTCACCTGAGGGTTTGTGCTGGGGCAGTTATGGGTTTGTGGGTTTGGGGCAGTTATGCTCACCTGAGGGTTTTGCTGGGGCAGTTATGCTCACCTGAGGGTTTGTGGGGCAGTTATGCTCACCTGAGGGTTTGTGCTGGGGCAGTTATGCTCACCTGAGGGTTTGTGCTGGGGCAGTTATGCTCACCTGAGGGTTTGTGCTGGGGCAGTTATGCTCACCTGAGGGTTTGTGCTGGGGCAGTTATGCTCACCTGAGGGGTTTGTGCTGGGGCAGTTATGCTCACCTGAGGGTTTGTGCTGGGGCAGTTATGCTCACCTGAGGGTTTGTGCTGGGGCAGTTATGCTCACCTGACTGGGGCAGTTATGCTCACCTGAGGGTTTGTGCTGGGGCAGTTATGCTCACCTGAGGGTTTGTGCTGGGGCAGTTATGCTCACCTGAGGGTTTGTGCTGGGGCAGTTATGCTCACCTGAGGGTTTGTGCTGGGGCAGTTATGCTCACCTGAGGGTTTGCGCTGGGGCAGTTATGCTCACCTGACGGTTTGCGCTGGGGCAGTTATGCTCACCTGAGGGTTTGTGCTGGGGCAGTTATGCTCACCTGAGGTTTGTGCTGGGGCAGTTATGCTCACCTGAGGGTTTGTGCTGGGGCAGTTATGCTCACCTGAGGGTTTGTGCTGGGGCAGTTATGCTCACCTGAGGGTTTGTGCTGGGGCAGTTATGCTCACCTGAGGGTTTGTGCTGGGGCAGTTATGCTCACCTGAGGGTTTGTGCTGGGGCAGTTATGCTCACCTGAGGGTTTGCGCTGGGGCAGTTATGCTCACCTGACGGTTTGCGCTGGGGCAGTTATGCTCACCTGACGGTTTGTGCTGGGGCAGTTATGCTCACCTGAGGGTTTGTGGGCTTGAGGGTTTGTGCTGGGGCAGTTATGCTCACCTGAGGGTTTGTGCTGGGGCAGGTTTGTGCTCACCTGAGGGTTTGTGCTGGGGCAGTTATGCTCACCTGAGGGTTTGTGCTGGGGCAGTTATGCTCACCTGAGGGTTTGTGCTGGGGCAGTTATGCTCACCTGAGGGTTTGTGCTGGGGCAGTTATGCTCACCTGAGGGTTTGTGCTGGGGCAGTTATGCTCACCTGAGGGTTTGTGCTGGGGCAGTTATGCTCACCTGAGGGTTTGTGCTGGGGCAGTTATGCTCACCTGAGGGTTTGTTCTGGGCGCCCAGGGGCTCACCTGAGGGTTTGTGGGGGCAGTTATGATCACCTGAGGGTTTGTGCTGGGGCAGTTATGCTCACCTGAGGGTTTGTGCTGGGGCAGTTATGCTCTCACCTGGGGTTTATGCTCACCTGAGGGTTTGGGCAGTTATGCTCACCTGAGGGTTTGTGCTGGGGCAGTTATGCTCACCTGAGGGGTTTGTGCTGGGGCAGTTATGCTCACCTGAGGGTTTGTGCTGGGGCAGTTATGCTCACCTGAGGGTTTGTGCTGGGGCAGTTATGCTCACCTGAGGGTTTGTGCTGGGGCAGTTATGCTCACCTGAGGGTTTGTGCTGGGGCAGTTATGCTCACCTGAGGGTTTGTGCTGGGGCACCTGCTCACCTGAGGGTTTGTGCTGGGGCAGTTATGCTCACCTGAGGGTTTGTGCTGGGGCAGTAGAGGGTTTGTGCTGGGGCAGTTATGCTCACCTGAGGGTTTGTGCTGGGGCAGTTATGCTCACCTGAGGGTTTGTGCTGGGGCAGTTATGCTCACCTGAGGGTTTTATGGGGCTCACCTGAGGGTTTGTGCTGGGGCAGTTATGCTCACCTGAGGGTTTGTGCTGGGGCAGTTATGCTCACCTGAGGGTTTGTGCTGGGGCAGTTATGCTCACCTGAGGGTTTGTGCTGGGGCAGTTATGCTCACCTGAGGGTTTGTGCTGGGGCAGTTATTCTCACCAGAGGGTTTGTGCTGGGGCAGTTATGCTCACCTGAGGGTTTGTGCTGGGGCAGTTATGCTCACCTGAGGGGGGGTTTGTGCTCACCTGAGGGTTTGTGCTGGGGCAGTTATGCTCACCTGAGGGGTTTGTGCTGGGGCAGTTATGCTCACCTGAGGGTTTGTGCTGGGGCAGTTATGCTCACCTGAGGGTTTGTGCTGGGGCAGTTATGCTCACCCTGAGGGTTTGTGCTGGGGCAGTTATGCTCACCTGAGGGTTTGTGCTGGGGCAGTTATGCTCACCTGAGGGTTTGTGCTGGGGCAGTTATGCTCACCTGAGGGTTTGTGCTGGGGCAGTTATGCTCACCTGAGGGTTTGTGCTGGGGCAGTTATGCTCACCTGAGGGTTTGTGCTGGGGCAGTTATGCTCACCTGAGGGTTTGTGCTGGGGCAGTTATGCTCACCTGAGGGTTTGTGCTGGGGCAGTTATGCTCACCTGAGGGTTTGTGCTGGGGCAGTTATGCTCACCTGAGGGTTTGCGCTGGGGCAGTTATGCTCACCTGAGGGTTTGTGCTGGGGGCTGTTGGAATCCTCTATGGCCAGTTTCAGCTGCTGGATGAAGTCGCTCCGATACAAGTTACGCTCCTGCCAGATATTAAGCAGCCTCTCCATGTGCTTCCGGGAGCCATCGTCTGCCTCCCTGTAGAAGAGCACAGTAAACTCACGCTGGGTAAAAGTGCACACACTCACTCACCAAGCACTGCATCCCACTCCAGCATCACTGCAAAGCCTAGCTGCTCTGCTTGGTCACAACCAAATCTTTGCTCCAACAAGTGAAATCCTAAGATTTTAACAAGCTGTCGGCTCTTCTTAAGAAGGTGCATTTCAGGTTTGGTGCAGGTATTTAGCCCCATAAAACCTACAAACTTATATATGAGTTTGTCAAATGCAGCTGCTGTATTCAAACCTGTAGAGTTTAAGGCCCATTTTAAATTGTCGTGGAGATCTCAAGGCTTCCAATGATCCAAAATATGTCCAGATAAAATTTCAGGGAAATGTGTACAAGATCTAGATATTTTCCATTTGATGTGATGCTGCGGCCTAAAACATGGCATCCTGGAGGAAAAAAAAAACGCTTTTTCTGACATTGAACCTACTTAAGGGAAAAGTAAGAGTTTAAGGGGTTAATAACCTCTTCAGCTGCATTTAGACAAAAATATAGATGCGTGCCATGAAGCATAAAAATGCCACATTCTCACTGATATATTACAAAGTAGTGCATAAAAAGAGGAAAAAAAATGTAACAGCCCATATTAAATTAATGGGTTCCTTAGTGATGAAACCGTGTGGTCACGAAAACCAACAATTGCTCAGGCGAGCAAATGATGCGTCCAACCTGTTTGGTGTCATGTTTACATTATTAAGTAAAGCAATTATTTTCAAAGACCTCAAAATGCTTGTGTTTAGCAACCCAACTTGGAGCTTACTGATTTTCTCCGCGTCCAATTTGTTCCAATTAAAATGGTATTACCTGCAATTACTTGCAGTGCAGAAAAATGAAAACATTTTGTCAAGAGGTCTTTTATTCTCCAAGGCTGTATCGTGGAATTTTCTTCTCCAAAAACCACAAGATCGTCATCCGTTAGCAGACTGAGAATTTTATCGAGCCAAATTGAATAATTGTGACAAAGGGGCAACCGCGACTGGCTCGGTCATGTGGCAACACGTGTGCATGCAAGGAGGGAGGGGTCTCTCTCCCCTGGTCCCTCAGCCAAGCCCCCTTTGTGCTAGAACCAAAAGATCATATAACACTGTAAACACACCTGTGTAAATTTTGCACAGAGTGCTTTAGCATTCCTACAGGTGATAAAGGAGGCAATTTCCTGAACAGTCAAGATTTAACAGCCCCCAATGGCCCTGACCCCAGATTAGATAAGAGGGAGGAAAGTTAGGGATGTAAAACACCAGGATGAAAGGTTTAATACACTCAAGCGCTTAGCTACACTATGCAAGTGACCACAGTGCAGAGATGAGAAGCAAGAATTATTTTCCACATTGATAGTTCTGTTAAAATGTGGCTTGAGAGGGTAAACAACTGCTTTAAATGTGCAATGCACTGAATTAAGACAAATTCACATCTTAAAATCCTATGACGAACTAGACAGTCCGGTTGCCCGCGACCGCATGGGTGTAGCCCCTGAAAGCCCGCTTCCCCAGCCTGTACTGCGTCCACAAGGAAATCTCTATGTTTCAGCACAAATGTGTGCATTATTCGGCCAATACTGTGGCCATGGCTACCAAAATCGATAGGCGTCATGACTTAAACCCTGTTCACACAGCTCTGCGACCTTACAAAGACCGTGCCGATCACCCCAATCTGAAAAATTAATCAAATCGGGGCATTATTGCCGTCAAAATCCAACAATTTGGGAAATTAAAGACTACATCACGACTGTACTGCGATGCTTCTACGTCAAAAGCGCTGCTGACTCGCTGCCACTACGATTACACCTAGACCAATGCCAACCAAGCGGTCGTTTCTACTACGTTGCCGGTACGACGTACAGAACCATACCCCTTTGTTACACAGACCTAGAAGACTGTAGGACGATGTCGCTACACTGGTGCTGACCATATCACGCTTCTAGTACGATTTGTGGCGATGTCTATGTACAACCCCAATTCCGAAATAGTTAGGACAAAGTGTAAATTGTGAATAAAATCAAAACGCAGTGACTTTCAAATCACACCAGCCAGTATTTTATTCACAATAGAACAGAGATAACATAGCAAATGTTGAAACTGAGAAATTTTACAATTTTATCCACAAAATGAGCCAATTTCAAATTTGATGGCCGCTACAGGTCTCAAAAAAGTTGGGACAGGGGCCTGTTTACCATGGTGTACCATCCCCTCTTCTTTTTAACACAGAGTGGAGGCGTCTGGGCATTGAGGAGACAAGTTTCTTGAATTTAGCCATTGGAATTTGATCCCACTCTTGTTTAATACAGGCTTCTAGCTGCTGGAGTGTTTTGGGTCTCCTTTGACGGACTTTTTGTTTAATTATGCGCCAAATGTTCTCAATCGGTAAAAGATCAGGACTGCAGGCAGGTCAGTTCAGCACACGGACTCTCCTACTACGAAGTCATGCTGTTGTAATAGCTGCAGTATGTGGTTTTGCATTGTCCTGCTGAAATACACAAGGACTTCCTTGGAACAGATGTCGTCTGGGGGGGAGCATACGTTGCTCTAAAACCTTTATTTACCTTTCAGCATTCATGGTGCTTTTTAAAACATGCAAGTGTCCCACACCATATGCACTAATGCATCCCCATACCATCAGAGATGCTGCCTTTTGAACTGAACACTGATAACAGGAGGGGTGGTCTTTCTTCTCTTTAGCCCGGAGGACACGACGCCCATGATTTCCAACAAGAATGTCAAATTTGGACTCGTCTGACCACAGGACACTTTGCCACTTTGCTACAGTCCATTTTAAATGAGCCTTGGCCCACAGAACATGGCGGCGCTTCTGGTTCATGCTCAACGATGGCTTCCTTTTTGCATGATAGAGTTTTAGGTGGCATCTGTGGATGGCACGGCGGACTGCGTTTACAGCCAGTGATTTCTTGAAGTATTCCTGGGCCCATTTAGTAATGTCAATGACAGAATCATGCCAGTGAGTGATGCAGTGGCGTCTGAGGGCCCGAAGATCACGGGCATCCAGTAAAGGTCTTCAGCCTTGTCCCTTACGCACAGAGATTTTTCCAGTTTCTCAGAATCTTTTGATGATGTTATGCACTGTCGATGATGAGACCTTCAAAGCCTTTGCAATTTGACGTTGAGGAACATTGTTTTTAAAGTATTCCACAAATTTTTTACGCAAGCCCTCACAAGTTGGAGTGTCTCTGGCCATCTTTACTTCTGAGAGACTCAGCCTCTCTAAGACACCCCTTTTATAGCCAATAATGTTACACACCTGATGCCAGTTAACTTAATTACTTGCTAAATGTTCTTTCAGCTGATTCTCTTGTATATTAATTGCATTTTCAGCCCTTTTTTTGCCTGTGTCCCAACTTTTTTGAGACCAGTTGCAGCCAGAAAATTTGAAATGAGCTCATTTTGTGGATAAAAATTTAAAATTTCAACATTTTCAACATTTGAAATGTTATCCATGTTCTATTGTAAATAACATATTGGCTCATGTGATCTGAAAGTCATTGCATTTTGATGTTATTCACAATTTACATTTCGTCCCATCTATTTCGGAATTGTGGTTGTAATTGTAATTACTGCATGCATTATATTTCTTTGGAGTATCTTATACTTGTTCAACTGATTTTGTGATGCGTAAGCTAAATACAGTGAGTAAAGAAAATACAGTGAGCAAAAGTCATTGTACTTATTTTTTAATTTACACTCTTAGAAAAAAAGGTACCTATTTGTACCTTTAGGGGTAAAAGGCTTGTCACTGGGGCAGTGCCCTCAAAGGTACTGTCGTTGTGCCCTCAGAAGTAGGTACTTATTTGCTTTGGAACTTAAAAAGTACCTTTTAGACTCTAAAAAGGTTCACACAGGTACCTTGAGGTCCTATAATTAGCCGTAGGGGGTACATAAGTGCAGAACGTACCTTGGGGAACAGAAATGGACTCCTGCTGTACCCCCATTTCTAACAGTGTGTGCAATTATTTTGTGCACTGATTCAAGTTATAATTTATGTCCTTCTGCTTCAATTGAATATTAGTTCCTACTTATATTTGTTTTGCTGGGGAAGAAGGAGCGTGATGGGGGAGAAGGAAGTAGCAGAAAAAACGATTGAGTTGAGCAGTCCGTTTTGTTGGATGTAACGTTAGCTGTACAATACTGTATTGGTGTGATTAACGAAGAACGAAGACCAAAGATTGATTTGTGTACCGCCAATTGTAGCACTCATTCCCACAGCCCAGAGACCTGGAGCACGCGACCTAAATCGAGAAAGGAGGGTTACATCTATATAAATCAGGGGCGTTCAAGCATTTCTTCAGTTCTTTCCCGACTTCGAAGATGAACAGACCTGATGCTGATTTGATTCAATTGGCTCTGCTCCAACAAGAACGGTGCTGCGTTTTTATTACGACCAAAGAGATCTCACCACGATGTTATCACGCTGCTTGTACGATAATGGCATTCCCACTACGTTCTTAATAAGACTTTTTCTTCTTTTTGTTGGCCGCGACCCGGCTACACTTATTTTGTGCACGTTCAAAATAAGCGTGGGGAGCCCGTGCAGCTTCCCGACCTAGGAGATCCCACCCTGACAAAACCACGCTCATGGAGATCCTCCCATGTTTGGCCCGAGATTGGCCACGCTCTTGGCCACTTTTCCATCGTAGTAGAAGTGGCGTCTATGTGTGTACGGGCCTTTGGAATAACACATATCCATACCAAATATGGAAGTAATCGGTCAAAAATTACAGCCGGTACAGCGTCCACAAGGAAGCATCTACAGACGCAGACGACAAGCATGAATCCACAGTCGCCTCCCGACTTCGTCCGGGGGCAACAATAAGAAGAGGTTAAAACACTATGGGTGCCCACAGGTCTTCGCTGCTTGGCGCCCAGTAAAAGCATGCAAATTGGCAACTTGTTGCAATGCTTATCTAGTATGATCAGACACATTTTGTTTAATTTCAAAATACATATAATAACGGCAGTAAGAGTTTCTGCCAGTATGCTGCACACTGCTGGCAGACACCTCGTTTCAAAACATTTCAAAACCATAGTTGTTTCAATTGTTTCAAAACTGTTACAAAGGTTCAAAATTGCCGCGTTGACCAAGAATAGTACATCGCATTTTTCTGCCTACAATCCATCGAGTTGTAATATGCATGGAAAAGTAAGCAATAATTTGAAGACACGGCATTGCAAATGCCAACTGGGACAGACCCTACATTAGCACTTGGCTCCCTTAAATACAAAATGCAGGTTGACTTAGTATTTGATCAAAACGCACCGTTATTAGCCACATAAAATATAAATAAGTAAATTGTAAAATGAGTCAATTAAATGTATGAGGTTCACTTTTCACAATCCACAGCTAAAACTGGCTTCATGCGTCATGTGCTTTGTGAAGGAAGCATACCCTAAACCAGGGATTACCAAATCTGGATCAAGAAATCTCACATTCAAATCCAGTCCTGGTTTTCTTTACTTCTTTTCTCTTTCCTGCTTCTGATTAGCCAGACTGTCTTTACACCTGACTCCCAGCTACTCAGATGGAGGAAAACCAGCAGGACTTGGACCTCGAGGACCGTGATTTGCGGACCTCTGCCCTAGACGCAGTAGCTTGCCAAATTAAACGGACACCGCCCTTGTGAGAACAGAATGAGTTCAATGAGGCGCATAAAACTTCAGTATTAGGACAGCTACTGGTTCTTAATTGGTACTTTGGCTTGAGTATGTGAGCCTATCTACCCGATTCACTGCCAAATACATGTGATCACAGGTACATGTACAGAACGGGAAAGTTATTCACATTACCTGGCCACATGGGAGCAGGCATCTACCAGGACCCCCTCAAAGTCTCGGGTGAACTCGGGTCCTTTCTTCTTGCTGTTCTGGATCACGTCATTGGCAAGATACAGAAAGGTCAACTTTCTGCCTTTTTTTGCTGCGAAGGGAAGCAAAAAACGCCTGATTTAGCTTCCAATTAAACACGTACACTGCTGTGAAAAAGACTCTGCCTTCCTACTGATTTCCCGCGTTTTTACATATTTGCCGCACTGCGTGGTTTCAGATTTTCCTACAAAATGGAATAAAATAAAGAGACCATGACGATTCACAAAATCCAGTTTTTGAAAGGCATTTCATTTATTAAGGGAAAAAGGGTCAATCCAACACCGACATCATCCATGTGAAAAATTAACTGATTTCACTGGTTATGAAGTATCATATATCAGCAAACCAGCAAAGGGGGCGGGGCATCAGCATTTAACATGTGATCCATTCACAAGAGCAGCAACCATATCCCAAACTCTCCTTGATAACCGATTCAAGAATTATGAAAGATTTAAGATCATCCGAACTAAAATATTTACATCCATGGGATACAGATGCCCCCACATTTGAGAAAATCAACAAATTTTTAAGTTCAAACACCTGAAAAATAATCAAAATATTTAAAAATTCAGAAAAAAAGTATGAGATGCACACCTTTTGGGTCCCAACAAAGCACACGTATAAGTTCAATGAATTCTGTGGACCAGTTTTTCAGAAGTGGATAAACAATACCCCTTATCACCATGATGAACCCTGTATGGACGCATGAACGAACGTATGTACGTACAAGAGTAACCCTATATACCCCCAGCCATATATGACAGGTGGATAAAACAGGCAGAGAATGCTCTTTACATCTGTGTGTATGTGTATTGGGGGGGGGGGACATCGACACCCATCCTTTAGGGAAGTCTTAAGCGTTAAAGCAAATTCAAAGGCTTCAGCTGGAAAGACCAAAAGTTGGTAAGTGAATGGAGTTCAATGTAGGATGGAGTGATGAAAACAAGAAAAGAAGAAGGGGCAGGACAACAGTAACATCACTATCCATCCTGTTAAAAAATGGGAACATTTCTAAGGAGGACTCAAAAGGCCAACGAAAATGGGGACAGTTCCAGGAAAACGGAAAAAAAAAATCCACTTTCAACCACAAAAAATTATCCCAGTTAGGAGTTAGAGGAGTTACCAAGATGCTTTCGGGCAAATGTGAGATAAACCTTCACTTTCCTCAAGTTCCCTGCGTAGTCTACGCCTTGCAGCTCTCTCATGGATACCATTTTTTCCCAGTCTCTTTCTCATGGTAAAATAATGAATGGTGACATTATTGAGGGACAGCGAGGCCTGTAGTTCCTTCATCCGGGTTTTACAAACACTTTCTTGATTTGATGCTTTTAGAGGAAATTTGGCAGGCTGGCTGCTCCTGGAAGAATTATCCATTTTCCACGTTTTCTTCATTTAAAGATAATGCCACTTACTGCGGTTCGCTAAAGTTGCAGAGCCTTGGAAATGTCTTTGTAGCCCTTTCAAAATTGAAACAGTCAATAAAATTCCCAATCATCTTTTTTTTTTTTTTTTTAATTGCTTTTGAACATAAAACTCATGCTTGGCAGTTTCTACTCTGATTAACCCAATCATCAATTGACATTGTATCACTGACTCATGAAAGGAGTTGTGTTACGATTACTGCGCATGCTCACAACTTTGAATGAAGTGAATCCGCTGGACTGCACATGAAAATCTACTTCCATCAATGCCAATCCGTGATGTCTTGCATTGTATTTACATATTTTAGTTACTTGGGCAATATGCTTTTTAGATTGAGGAGTTCTCCGTGGAAATTAGAGGATTCAAAGTGCTATTTTAGTGCTTTAGCGAAGGATATGAAGACTGTAAACTGCTTTTCCACCCGCCAAGAATTCTATGATGTTTATTGGCAGTTCGCAAACCAGCTTACTTTCTTCATATCCTTCAGCAAAAGCCCTAAAATAGTGTCAAGATTCCTCCAATTTTAATAGAAACCTGCTAATATAGAAAGCAAAATACCTGGGTAACTAATATATATAAATAAAATACAAAACAAAAATGGATTGGCGCGAATGCAATCAAATTTCGACTTGCAGTCTAGCAGATTCATTTCGTTAAGCCCAACGTCCGCTGGCCGCGAAGCGAAGCGTCGCGTCAAACTCCGAATGTTGCCTTGACGCTTTTAAACGCCCACTGAAAGCGTCAGCCGCATCAACAATGACAGCTGTCAATTCGACCGAGAAGCCATGGGTGTCACTCTCAAATATTAAACAAGACAACGTATAATTTTGAAACCTACCAATAAAGCTTATTTTAAGTGATGGCAATGTGCAACGGTCAGGTTACTATACACTATACGTTATATACAGGAATAATTTTCCTCCTAAATTTAGCCGTCTAATTAACCCTCTATGGTACGACGTTGCCATTTGGCAACAAACCCATTTTAAGCCTTCTACACACAGACAATACATCCCCAGTTATGATACAATGCATTAAAAGAGAGGTGGGGTTCTAAGTAAACCAATAGCAGTGTTTAAATTTGTCACATGACTTTCTGGAGGCCATTTTGAAGGCCTTTTCTGCAGACGTCTTCACAGGGAGGAGCCTCGCCATTTGACTCCTCAAAAATCATCTAAAAAAGTGTTTTAATGACATTTTTCAACTGGGAAAAAATATATATACTCAATAATAGGTGAGTTAAGTTCATTATTCTGTAGTTTATTGCACTGCACTTGATCATTAAATAATAGAAAATGTTAAAATGTATATGTTGCCATATGGCAACACCGTACCATTATGAATTGCTAGCCTGGCATGTTGATAACATTTTGTATTTAGTTATAGGCCTACATTGTTCAAAAGCATATTGTAAACTTTATGGACTCTGGCTCCACAACCATGTAGAATCATTTAGTTATTTTTTCAGGTCCATCAATTTGACAGATACACATTTGACTGTTAGTTGTAGTGAATTTAATAGCAATTGCACTGGTGTACACTGATCTTCTGTAGTCTAATATAATAATGCACTTTGTGAGTCCTTTCCGCATTGCATGTGATGATATTTGACACATCTTTCTTCCATTTACAGAATGAATGCAACAATGTTTTATGGTTCCTCACGGAGGAAAGCAAAACAACAATGATCACTGGCCTGTCGTCATACAAAAAGGGCTGGTGCAAATACCCAGGCTGCACTGGTATTGTCAGAATGCAGTGCACAAAGTGTGATGTCTACCTGTGCCTCACAACTGAGAAGAACTGCTTCATCAATTTCCACAAGCAGTAAGGCAAAGACGGCCATCAACAAGACACCCATATCAAATCAAAACAATTACTCAAATGATATAGCACAAAAATTTGAATTAAACGATGAAAAATGTCTTTTTAAATGGTTTTTATTTTCAAATGAGATGCATTCTTAACTGTTCAGGCTACTGGGGATTGTTGAGACTATAACATGAGTTTTTGAATAAAAGTTATCACAATTTTAAACAAAACTCTCTTGTTTTCATTACTTTCCACTATCGTACGGTGTTGCCATATGGCAATGAACCCTGAAAACTACTAAAAAAAAATAATATTTTTTGAAAATGTCTCTTGATTATGTTTACTTGGTCTATTTTAAGACAAAAAAACACCCAAAACATTTTTTTTTACCAACTGGGATCATAATGCGTACCATAGAAGGTTAAGATTATGATTCACTTTACCCAGCAACGAATTAGCTAGCTAGCTAACTTAGCAGTGTAAAGTTCTTATCAGTGTACCTTGAGTTAGGTACTGTCTAACTGTAGATCGCTTGATAACTTAAATGCCCGCAAAATAACGGATTTCCTTTCAAAACTGCCACTTGGTTAAAAAAGCAGGTTGACAACTGCATGTGAGGTTGCCGCTAAATGTGTGCCACTAACCATGACAAGGCGAAATAGTTGAATAATCTAAAAGACAAATGCGTTTTTATTGTGTTGACGCTTCAGAAATTGAGCAGTGGCAACGTAAAAAAATCTGACGCGCGTCACGCGCTGCCAGTGGGCGTTGCTCCATTGAAATTAATGTAACCAATTTTTTGACGCGCGTCTTTACGCCTTCAGTGGGCGTTGGGCTTTAGGCTGACAATTTTCGAAGTTCTGAGCTCGCGCAGTAATCGTGACACAGCTCCTTTAAGTGACAAAGGAGGCTATTACTTTTTCACCAGGAACCTGCTGGCGTTGAATGACTCTTTTCTTCAATAAATGAAATAGTTTAAAAGCTTAAACTCATTTAAAAGCTTAATTTTGCAAACAAACAGTATGAAATTAACAGAGCCGTTGTTGTGGTGAATGACAATTATCACAAGTACAAGAGTTAAAATTGCATTACTTAATATTTCCATGATTTAAGGTTTACCTTTTTTCAGTTCTCTGTGCCAGACACGCACAATGTGCGATGAATGCTTACGATGATGAATGATCCACAGCGACAGGGTCTGGACGCTTTGCTGCGAGTTGCTAAGGTCTGACAGCTTCTTCTCCAGCGCAGATTCAGAGAAAGCTGACATGCTTGCATTCAACAAAATAAAATCAGTCCGCTATACCACACTCCTCCACCAGAGGGACAATGCAGCAGAAAATTCCCAGGTGACAGCTCTGATGCTGGCTGAAAACTTGCCGGCGTACTTGGGAGGCGTCCACACTTGAGAGGTTGAAACTGTTTAAATGAACGGTAACAGTTTAGAACAAATCAACAAGCCAACTAGCAAACTTCAGAATGGTTAGCAACGACATCCAGAGTGATACTCCAGATGATGAAACAATGCCAATTTCATGTCATAAAAAAAATTACGAGGTCCCACGCACTTGGTCTCAAAATTTGATTACACAGTAATTAGAATAAATGTTCCAAACCACTCAAAATTAACAAAACCTCAGAATTAGCTCCCCATTCCGCGAGTAACATCGGCGGCTCATTTTCCCACAGCATCGCGAAAGACCAGAACGGCACCGATGGAAAGACATTACAGATGCGGTGGCGTTTCACAGCGCCAAAGGTACGGTGCCCGTTCGCACAGTTGAAAAGCCTCAGTTCATCCACTTGCTGCATCCACATAAAAGCGCATGGTAATGTCTTCACAAAAGCAATCAAAGATAAATTTCCCCTTAAGGATTAATAAAGTGCAAACCTATTACATAAAAGCAGCAAATTGAAAAAAAAAAAAAATGTTTTATATCGCAGCAGGGGAAAAAAATTGTCCAAAAAAGGAAATGAGGTGCTTATGATTTTGTTCTTTAGCATGCACTGATATAATTGATTCTGCTAACAAAAGTTTTTTTTTTCTGCAGTCATATAAAACATTTTGACAAGAGGCAGCTTTTAGTTATTTTAAAATAAGCGAGGTTTTGCGAAAGTAAGGCTTGTATTTTAATTCCCCCATTGGGATTTATATTTTTGCTTTTATTAATAAATTTTTGTTGCGCAAATAAAAACAAAACTTATTTGAATAATTTTCGGTCTTTCGTATTTTCTTTGTAACGAAACAAATCTATTTAAATCATAAATCGGTTTCGTGTGAAAAAAAAAATGGAGCTTTAATTCTCAGGCCATATCGCCCAGCCCTAAGAACTGATTATTGATTGATTTGAAGTATTGATTTGTCTGACTATATGCATTTCCACTGTCTGGTGGTCCATCACAGATCTCCCTCAGCGCGTGCTTATCCCGCTCTGAGCCACACATCAGCCAATCGGATTGTACCTAACTGGAATTGTAAACCAATTAGATTGTACGTTACTGGAATTTTCTCCTGACTTGGTTATGAAAAATATTCCGGCGTCCAACGCCATGCGATAAATTATTTCAGTGCCTGCTGCCCTGACACGCGACACGTTCATAAGAAATTTCAGGACTGCGATCCAGAATTATGTCGAATCTTCTGATCTAAATTGACAGGTGGTTTCGTAACCACATTTGTCCGAGGTATGACATTTTATCGGTAAGGATCAATTTTATGACAGCGTTAGCCAAGTTAGGCAACTTATTTTGAGCCGTTAAAAGTCACAAACCGCCCCTCATTGCGTTACTTAGCAAGCACACAACATCAGAGGATCTAATTTTTAAGAACTTATATCAGTGCGCCAACGAGCAAAACATTAAGTCAAAACACTGTTTGGGCCAGACAATGTTATACAAGATGACAGGGAGATTAAGCAAAAGCTGACCAAAGTTAGCTTGCTGGCTTTCTAGAAGTATTCCGAAGACAAGAGAAGGATAGTCCTCGACCTTTGACATGGAGGTTAAGGGGCAGTGCTCACGATGGGATAAACAAACAACACACGTCGACCAGCAAATGCAGGTGGTAGCTCGCTAGTTGACGCACTATTTCAATAATAATGGGTTAGGTGAGGCTATTTCAGTCAGCACAAAGAAAGGTTTGGGAACTCTTTCAATATCTGCAACTAGCTTGTCAGAAATGTTAGTCTAACGTTGAGTAGGAACATAAGTTATCCAGCATTGGCTCAAGCTTGCTAACTACGTGAAGATACATTGGCTACGCAAAACACCAGCAAGATGTTCTGTAAAAAATAATAATAAAATAACATGAGAAAATACCTACCGTGGTTCCGAAATGACGATAGTTAAATTTCCCAGTGGTCCACTTGGTTGTTTGCCATAATCCGCTTTACAAGCTCCGTAAAATTGGCAATCGCTGCTAGCTACAATAGGATACTTCCGGTATAGAATTTCAAAATAAAAGTAATGTAATATATGAATTCTGAAGTGAGATGCTGATGGTTTTATAGTATACTTCCCCTGAATGCAGCTGCCCTTTTGGGTGACTTAATATAAGATTTCACAGAGATTTCTGCGTAGTTTTTCTTATCTGTCATTGTTGTGTTATATGAGGGTTCATAACATGTACATTTCACATGTATTCAGTTAAAGCTAAAGATTGGTGCTGAACTGAAAATGTGTAGTGATGCAGATATAATTCATTCAAAAATAACCTGAAACATTATTCCAGAGAAAGAATACTGTATGGAAAAATATGAGACTATTTATTTATTTATTGATATAACCAACATTCATTCTTGCATAAATGAGCAATGGAAATGAACCAATGATAACGTGATTGTGTGAAGTTACTGGTGTATGGAGTAAATCATCTTTCATTGAAGCCAGATAGCAAGCCAGCAGTTTGCTCCTGTTGACCGGTAAATCGTTGTGGGAGTGCAGACAAACAATGATGTCATTCATTCTGATTGTTGCGCACCATTCATTCACCACGTTCATTAGCAACTTTTATTTTGATGGTGGTAAGAAATGTCACTGGATGTTTCTCGGAAATAATGTATCGGAAGTGCAAATGTTGCAAGCGCTTGCTAGCTTCACGCATGGTTCTCCCGGAGCCCTCTCGATTCGTACGCTACTAGTCGCGGCAAGCTGATGAAGCCTGCTTGCCAGTTAACATTGCTCAACGGCCTGTTGTTATACGCGTACAGTACCCTGCTTCACTGGTAAGAGCTATTGGTCCGTTGGTGGCCAATATTTGCTGGCCAGTACAATTTCGTGCATCAGGAACCGGAATGGAAATGTTCAAATTTATATGTGCGACTGACAATATGTAGGCTTTGGCTATTCGTTATTTTTTCTGTATAGAGACTGAGATCACTGAAAGCATGATTGGCTGCCTCATTGGTTAAAGTCAATTCTTTCAGTTCAGAGCTATTCAAATTTGGATGCGCAAACTTAGCGGTGCTTCATCGGCAGCATAAACCTGCTGACCGTGAGATTACGTTGTGCCTATATGCCAGGGCTGCCCAACCCTGTTCCTGGAGAGCTACCATCCTTAAGGTTATCACTCCAACCAAAGCAAACCACACCTGCTTTCCCAGTTACAGACCTTGACGAGCTGCTAATGAGCTGAATCAGTGTGTTGAATTAGGGTTGGAGCAAAAGCCTACAGGATGGTAGCTCTCCAGGAACAGGGTTGGGCAGCCCTGCTATATGCAGTCTGACACACATTCATATTCATACTTGGACAAATGTTGGATCATTAGTCATTTTACATGTTTCCATAGGTTGAGTGCCACTAAGGAAAAGGTAGATACCAGACTCTTTGGCGTGGACATATTAAACCACTTTATGATTGTCAGGTGAAATTATAGCTATTACACCATTACAATAATACATCAGTAGCTTTACCTCTGTTGCAGTTAGCTTGGCCTATTTATCTTGCTAATAATGGCCTGCTGTTAGACTCTTCCAGAAATAGTAATGAATTATCCACCTGTTTAGGCTGGTAAATGCTATAAAAGCCTCAATTTCTACATGTTCTGATTGTTCTTTTGCTTTATGGCACAGTTGTTTAGCACTATTACATGAGCTGATCTGTTATAGGCTGCCTTACTGAAAATAAAAGCCTGTGGTCTTCAATATGGCACTGCTTTTCCTTGAAGCTTAATCTCTGAGATTTGGCATGCCGGAGATGGAGCAGATCAAAGAGCCCAGCGTGGCGTTTGCATACCTGAGGCCGACATGCGTGCTGCTGACGCGTGAGCAGACGGAAGCTAACGCCCGGCTGCTTGGCGAGCAGCTGCGGCACGTGAGTGACTGCGCCCTACAGCAGCTGCAAGAGTATGTGCTGTTTCCGCTGCGTTTCATTCTCAAGACCCCCAGGCCAAAGAAAGAGAGCCTGGTGCAGGCAGCAGTGGAGGGTATTGGCTATGTGCTATCTTGTACCTGCGTGCGCAGCTGGGATCTTCTGCGTGAACTGTTCACGGAGCTGTGCTTGTGTATCTGCACACCTGCCGACCCAGGGAAACCTGCGCCATCCTCTGAGGAAGTGAAGATCGTGGTGCTGCAGGCATTGAGTGCGCTCTTACATTCGGCCTACGGGGATGTGGTGTGGCAGCTGTATGAACCGGCCATGCTGCCTGGTTTGGGAACCGCCGTATCTCTACTCCTGGCTCTGGCGGAGCGAGAGAGGGCACGGGAAGTGCAGTTGGCTGCGCTCAGTTGCCTGCAAGCCCTGCTGCACCAGTGCAGCTGCCCTCAGGACCACGTGCCTGTCAGCCCGGATGAGCAGCGCGTGCTGGGGGCCACCTTTGCATCCTTCCTGCCCGGGATTACGCTCACCCTGTCACTTGTGATTGCCGGTGATGTGAGGCAAGGGCACGAGGTGACCGTGAGGGCGGTTAGGGTCTGGTACGGGACCGTTGGGCTGGTCATGGCCGACAACCAGTTGCCCGACCCTGATGCTGCGGATCCGCCGGCAACCCAGCTGGGTAGGGTCGGGGAACTTATGGTGCGGAGGACAGCGGATTGGGCCAAAGGCACCTCGACCAAGCTTGCGGTCATCTTGAAGAGGATCATTTCCTGTGTCTCTGCGCACCAGCACTGGAGGGTGAGGATGGAGGTCGTGAGTCTGTCGGAACATCTTCTGTCCTCCAGCCGCGACTCCCTGAGCGAGTGTGTCGGGTCCCTCCTGGAAGCCCTGGTCACCATGGTGAATGATGACGACCCTGCTGTCAAGGACCGATGCAACGCAGCCCTGGGGAACGTGGCTCAGATTTTCCAGGAGTGCAGCGGACAGTGCCTCACCGACGTCCTCTCAGAGAACCTCCACTCGCTTGCCACGTCCCTGCCACGCCTCATGAGGACAGCTGACGACCGGCGTAAGCTGGCCATCCTGGGTGCCTTGCTGGGGTACCTGAAGATCCTGGGGCCAGGGGTGACGGCGGTGCTGAACTCGGCAACGCACCTTCAGCGTGTCTCCCGGGCCCTCATGCAGGTGCTAGAGCTCGACGTCTCGGATGTGCGCGTCGTCGAGGAGAGGGTCACCGCCGATACTGCGAAGGGCGAGGCCGGCAAAATGCCTGCACGGCAGAGAAAGCACTTTGCATACTTCACGGATGAGAAGATCTTCTCCTTGCTGCAGGAGGTCTGTCGGCTGCTTGGATACTATGGAAACTTATACCTGTTGGTGGATCACTTCCTGGACCTCTACAGGGAGTCTTCGGCGTACAGGAAGCAGGCCACTATTGCCTTGAATGAAATTATCGTCGGAGCATCCGGCATTGGTGTGGCTGCGGTTCAGGAACATGCTCTGGTGAGCCGCGAGGACTTAAAGGCAGCGGTAGCTTTGGTCATCGATGAGTACACCAGCCTGGATAACTGGCACCTGCTGACATTTAATGACCAGAGCGAGCGAGGGCATTCTGGACAGTCTGGGATGCTGTTTATCACAAACACTGCTGAAGCACAACTCAACCAACTTGTGTCAGAGAAGAAGTTATCCACCGTACAGCAGCTCAACAGCAACATCTGGCAGATCTGTGTCCAGCTGGAGGGGGTCGGCTGCATGGCTCGTGCATTGGGAACAGACTTCCAGCCGCTGCTGATAACGACGCTGTACCCTGTGCTGGAGAAGGCCGGGGAGCAGACGGTCCTCATCAGCCAGGCGGCTCTGGCTGCCATGTGGGACATTACTGAGGCCTGTGGCTACAGATCTCCGCAGGAGCTGGTGCTCAGGAACTCGGACTACCTCCTGAATGATGTTGCCCTCCACCTGCAGAGGCTGGGCCCGCACCCGCACGGGCCCCGGGTCCTGGCCGTCATGCTGGCCCATGCGGACGCCAGCCTGCTGCCTCTGCTGCATGACGTGGTGCATGACGTACTCGCCGCCGTGGATCACAACTACGAGGAGAGAGCCGACGTTTGCTGCACTGTGCTGCACTCTCTCCTGAAGGCTTTCGGTAAGCTCAGCGATAATAGGGAGGGGAAAGGGGCCCTATTTCGGTATCCGGTATGTGTCAATCTATATTTTTTCAGTTTTGGTGGATGTAGTTTTATCCTGTGGTCACTCTCTCAGAACTTGTTTTTTGCAATCCTAGTACCAGAATTCTCTTTCAAACAAATCATTTAATTAGAGCCCATCAGATGCTTTAGTTTGCAATGTAGTGAAGGATTTGATTAAAAATACATACTGATCTAACATGCTTATTTTTAAATCTCGAAAAAGTTACAGATTGATCCTTGGGGATTAATGGGGACAAAATCCATTTTCAGTACTGTTCATAAGTATTTTAGTTCTTATAGTTCTCCATTTTTACTGAAAATTAAGTGTGTTAGATGTTAACTTCAAATAATTTAAGATTAGAAGTGAGTAATCAGAAGTTAAAAAAGAATAATTTGTTTTACTGGACGTTGTTCAAAATTTTGGAATGCGTATTTTGCTAAATTAACAGTCAAACATTTTTTCCAAATTGCTCTTTGTGAAATGAAATTAAGCTATTTTGGGAGTTATCAGACAAAATGGTCGAGAAGCAAACCACAGGTTCGGCACAACTGTGAGACCTCATTCTGCTGTTCCCTGCTTTAAGTCCTTTTAAGGCAACTTTGTTCATGGTTCAAGAACTTTAAATGCATGATGCTCCTACCCACTGTTAGCGGAGCACATTTTCCACTTAATAGTTTTTAAATTCGATTAAAAACACTGCCTGTAATGGTCCTCTACATTGCGTGCTTGTTTTCATTTTGTTAGTCATCAGTGTGAAAGTTACACTTCTCACATCTGCGAAGAAACGGTATGATGGATTAGGATTTAGCTGTAGGACCATCACAGTATTTTTATGTTTGTTATGTTTAACTTAGTTTCTCATAACTATGTTTCTTATTCCAAAGGGATAATTTAAGAAACGCCAAAATATTTTTACATGCGTTGTCTGCTAGGTCCATTAAGGAGTGATTGCAGTATGAGGGCAGAAATGATATTAATTCCACCTGCTTGACCATCCTAATGTAGTACAGATGGTCAGTTAACATTCTGGAAAGGTGCAGAAATGCTGTGGGCCCTATCGAGACCTCCTCTGTCCTGGTGGTGAAGGGTTTTGTGGCTTTGTGTTTCTGCAGTACGGTGGTTCCCTGTCGCGGCGGAGCGGAAGAGGCCTCAGCGATTGGCTGAAGCCCAAAACGTAATGCATGGATTGGCTGGGGCCCCCAGAATGGGGCCTGGATGCAAGGAAATGCTTGATGTGAGGCAGTTCCTTCTGGATTACCGTCAGGAGAGGCTGCTGGCTGAGGGGATCATGGGAGATGATCTGGATGCTGAGGATGAGGGTGAGAACAGTTTCCAGTCTTAGTCTTTAGCCCTAATGCTAGTATCTGTGGCTTTTTTTGGGGCAGTTTAGTCTTGTCTGATGAAATATGTACCTCTAACAGTTTATGAAAGTACAGCCCTTCGAAATTTTGATCAGTTTTATGCATTTTGACAAGCAAGCCTCTCGGTCCAACCTCTGACATTTATAGCTCCCGTGATATGGGACGTATAACTTTGAAACTTTGCAACAAGGCCTGTGTTTTCTGTGGATTTCAACTATATACTCAGATCAGGAGTATTTCATGCACTTTTCCTCCTATAAGGCTCTCATAAGTTTGGTATAGCAGAAATGGTGAATACTTTGACAGAAGAATCTAGGATGACCTGGGAAGTTTTTCTCCAACTGGGTGATTTGACATGGAATACTTCAATAGATAAAAGCCTGGCCTTTCTAAACAAATTCATCCTTATTCTCTGTTATTTCAGCTTTTATTCCTATTGCAGCTGTGTTTCTGACAAAGTCCCTAAAAGTCCACTGAAGGCTGAAATTCTGTATTCAGGGTTAAATTTGTCCAAAATGGCCGCTGCTGCTATTAACAATGAGTATGGCCATTTCACATACCGGGACCTCTGCTTAGTCTGATCAATTCTCGGATAAATGTGTATTTTCTGTAATGAACTTCCCTCTAGCGTGACAATTAATGATTGTGTGATTACTCATTGGTAAGAGAAGCTGGATCCTTAAAATTCCCTTCAGTGAAAACCCAGCTCTTTTAACCTGCCACTTGATCATGCTTATATTATGGGGCAAAAAATTGTGCAGTGTCTTTCCTCCTAAGCTTATGTTCGGGGACCAATCTGCTGAAAAATGGCTTTTGTGGCAGATGGATGCTACTTCTGGTGGCAGTTTAGGGGAGTTTCCCCTCATCAGGGCAGTACACTTAGAGCTTGAGATAAATGTGCAGCCACCCTCTGCCCCTCCTTTCGTACCTGTGTGCTGCAGAACTGCCCCCGTGTGCGGAGGAGAGTGACGCGGATATGAGCGCTCAGGATGAGAAGGCGGAGCTCCCCTCTCACATTGCCTTAACGAAGGAGGTGATGCAGAGGTGTGTTCATCTGCTGTCACACTCCAGCCTGCCAATCAGGTTAAAGGTGAGTCTAGGCAAGCTGCTTCAGTTTCAGTGGTTTAAAGTGAACATTGGTGAATATTGTAATGGATCCATTAATGGAGTAAGGCCCGGGATTAAACTGAAGTTTAGGTTGATAAGGGATTAATTTACTCTCTGGTGGAATTGCAATTCACAGTGATGTACCGCATACATTTTCAGTTTCAAAATTTTTCGAGACCTACTACAGGAGTCCTCAAATAATGTAAAGTTTAATTTATAGCAGAGGGTGAATTGGCTTATATAAATCACTTCTTTTTGATTTTATTTGCATTTTCCGTAATCTTCTAATTCTCTCAGATTTGTTGGATAATATTATTGGGTAATGTATTGATTGTATCAGGCGGCAGGTTTTGGATATGCGGGGTGGGTAACGTAGTTCTTTTGTGGGATGTGCTTGGTGGGTAATGTAGTTCTTTTGCTGGATGTGTTCAGTGGGAAATGTAGTTCCTTTGTGTGATATTCTGCACCATGGGAAATGTAGTTCTTGTGTGGGATGTGCTCAGTGGGAAATGTAGTTCTTGTGTGCAGTGTGCTGGATGGGTGATTAAGTTCTTTGTCCTGTCGGCAGATGTTGGACATGCTAGAGCTGTGTGTCCTCGTAATGCAAACCCAGGAGAATGAGCTGCTTCCACTGGTGCACCAGTGCTGGCCCGCCCTTCTGCAGCGGCTAACCAATGACGACCCTCTGTCTGTGCTGCGCGCCTTTCAGGTACAGCTGACTGTATTGTCCCCCAGTTATAGGCTATACTGTGGACTGATGGCTGCGGGTGTCTGGGGTTTAGACTGTGTTGAGAGATTGATAGCTGTGGGTGTCTTGGTATAGGCTGTGTGAGAGACTGACCACTGTGTGTCCCTCAGGTGCTCTGTACGCTGGGGGAGACTTGTGGGGACTTCCTGAGGAAGAGGGTGTCCAAAGAGGTGCTGCCGAAACTGACGGGCTCCCTGCTGAGACAGGCTCCAGTCAGTGCGAAGGCAGGCCCCATCTATACCCACACGCTGGCCTACAAACTGCAGCTGGCCATACTGCAGGGTCTGGGCTCACTGTGTGTGCGGCTGGACCTGGGTAAGAGCTGGGCGAGAGGAGGGGATCACAGCCCCTCGTGTGCTCCACTACACTGCCCTTAAAGTCACCACGCAATCAAATGGGGACTCATGTCGTCTTTTAGTAGGCGCACACGGTCAGAGCTAGTGTGTTTCAGTCATGGATATCACTGCATTGCAAAAATTCTGCTCTGCTCACAAAAGTGGGCTGTGATTTTTCCAGCTAGTAAAAATCCTGTGTGCAAAATCTGACATTAGCTAGAAATTTTCTCAGGCTGTGATGTCATTGAGCGGGAATGTTTAAAGACTAGCCTACCCCCTTCTCTGACTGTTACAGTGTTGGCCATTGCCAACCAATAAAATTCGGTTAGGCTACTTCCACTTCCAAATTTGGACACAGAGTATACTTTACACAGAGATCAATTACGTATACCCACCCTGGAAAAAAAAATGTAATTGATTAGAAAATTCAGCAAATACAGGAAATAAGATGCCACATCGACTTCCTTTACACGGTGACTTTAAAGTGCGACTGTGCCTCCTCGTTCTGTGGCCAGTCTGAGGATGTGGCCATCACCACCATAAAGCATGTGCCTGCATGTCCTGCGAGGTGGGGGCCTCCGCATCTCCTGGGCCAAGCCTCGCAGCAATACTGAACAATACAGCTTCTGTGCATATCAAAAATGTAATGACAGTAATGTAATGACATTACAACCCCAATTCTGAAGAAGTCGCCACATCATGGAAAATGCAAATAAAACTGAAAAGGACCAATTTGAAAAGTCCATTCATCCTCTGCCATATTGAAAACGGTACAACAACACATTTTTTGATGCTCTAAAATGCATTGCTTATTAAAAAATGTGCAATGTGATGACTTCAATAAAGTCTGAAAAAGTGGTACGGTTGTCTTTTTACAGTTATGTAACAGTACCATGTCTTTTTATGACACTCGTGAAAAGATAGGGCTTCTAAGACACCAGTTGGTCAAATCTCGGTTGCAGAATTTTTTCCCACTCCTCCATTATGCTGGTCTTCAGATGTGCAATCATGTAGGGCCTCTATTGCCATATGGTTGGCTTCATAATGCAATATTCATGCTCAATCTGAAGCACATCAGGACTGCAGGCAGGCCAATCTGGCACCACACTCCCTGATTATGCAGCCATACACTTGTAATCTGCGCAGAATGTGATTTAGCATGTCTTGCTAGAAAATGCAGGAATGTCTCTGGATACTTCTTAGCCCATGTCGCAAAATCCATTGCAGTTACATGACAGTTCTTATGATGATATCATCTAGGGGATCGGAGATTACAAGCATTCAAATGTGGTTTTTGATCTTGCCCTTTACATATGTAGATTTGATTGGGTTTCTTCCAATGCGCCATTTTTCAGAATCAGTTTTACATTTTGTTGGTCTGGTTCTGACTTTTGTTCTCTCTGTGTGCAGTGGATACTGATCTGGAGTCAGTGTCAGAGGCCTGTCTGCCGTACCTCAGCAACAGACAGCCACTCCGCCTACAGGAAGCTTGCATCAGGTAACTGCATGTATCCTCAATGTTTTTCTATACCCAGTCCAGGTGTGAATCTACTGTATTGACAACACCATCTATCTCAATCTATTAAGTCCTACACCATCGTGTCAGATTTAAGAACTCCATCTTTTTAACAGTTCTTGTGCACCACCTTGTCATGAATACTCGATACACAGTTATGTATTCCAAGTTTGATTAACATTAGTGCATTAGTTGAGCAGATTAGCCTCAAAGATTCCTGCTCATCTGTAGAAAGAAGCTAGTTGTCATTTTTTGCAGATGGTGAAGCCAGTCCACTAACCACTACTTTAAGTTCAGTAGTTGCTCTTTAGGACCACATTTCACCCAAACATTTTGTTTTGTGCATTTCAGTGTTTTCCAGCGCCTGATTCAGGTGGACCCTGACTCTGTTTGGCTCACCCTGAACGAGCTGCACTGCCCATTTCCCTATGAACCCCCACAGTTGGACCTGAGTCACGTTATGCTTGCTGGGATGGGCCAACCTCGGACTGCGTACACGGACAATGTCCTCAAACTCCTGCAAGACATCAGCTGACCTCACCATTAGCACTATTGCTAACCAGCAGAACAGGGAGAGAGAGTTTGGCATTTTTCTGAGTTAGATCTCAGGTGGGAACCTCAGCACTGGAATGATCGATAACCAGCAGGACAGGAAGAGATTGTTTGGTATTTTTCCTAATAAGGTCTCAGGTTGAAGCCTTACTGCACTGGGACGATCTCTAACCAGCAGAGTGGGGGAGAGAGAGTTTGGTATTTTTCTGAGTTTGGTATCTGGATGGAGCTTTTCGGCATGGTGGTTGAAGCACCAGAAACCACTCGGCCTTGCTGAAGAAGGAACCGCCCAGTCTGTTGTATGCAGTTAACAAAACCAAAACAGACCTGCACGCCTGTGAAAATTGTATTGAAGGGTCTCTATCATGGACACCCAAATCTAGATTTTGATATTTTTCTATTACTGTAGTAACGTGAAAGTGCAGTTCTCCATGTTGAAACCTGTGTTCTTGCAATCTGAAACAAAATCATCATAGAAACGTCAGGCATATAGCCGTTTAACCCTTTATGGCCTAATTCAAAAATCCCAGCAGAGAATCATGCTGCCATGTTTACCATAGTAACCTGTATTTGGGCTGAAGCACAGCTTCTCAGCTTTCAGGAACAGTTGGAATTTTTTTCTATTGCGCAAAACTTACAGTAATTACGGTACTTTCAAAATTACGCGCATATCTGTGTCGGCAACGACACGTTCTTAAAATGCGCACATGCTGTCCCGGTTTAAATGGGTTAATTTGGGGGGAGACAGTTCTGAGTCTTCTCCTGTAATGCGTGAAGAGGTTGGTGAACACAAGACATGGGATCTAAGACTATTCCTCTTTATTGAATCTCTCCAGATTCCGAGGTGGATGCTTGTGGATGCTCCTCTTCAGCTTATCCCTAATTTCTATTGGGTTTACATCAGGTGACTGTGATGGTCATGGTAAAACCTTTATCCCGCGAACAGTGAACCGTTTTTGTGTAGATTTTGAGGTGTGCTTCAGATCATTGTCTTGCTTGAAGGTCCAGCTTCAACCCATTTTAAGTTTCCTGGCAGAAGCCGTTAGATTCTAATTTAGTATCTGCTGATATTCGATGGAGTCCATGATTGAATAAACACTGGCTCGCTGTCTGGGGTGTCTGGAAGAAAACTGACTCCACATCATCAAAGATCCACCACCATCCTGCTCAACAAAAGAGTGGACTCGGGAACAGGGACAGAAAGGGGACAAACTACATGGTCTTCTTATAGTTGTTCCAGTTTAAGTTTTAAACATAGTTTTAAATGTTTTAAGTTCTGTTACTATTGACTTTTGCAACATTATTCATTTACTACATTTTCTGTGGTTTCTTTATCATTACTTTTTACTCTGAATTTTTCCTGATTCCAACAAACAATAGAGTAGGTGGGATTCTATTATGCCATAAAATGCTAAAAGTAGAATATGGATTGAAAATAGATTTCAAAACTGTGCTTTGTGTTTTAAGTTGCTGTGGGTATGAACATCTGCAAAATGCACTGAATGTAATGTAATGAAGGCCAACAGCATCTGAACTTTCCATACAGACTTCAGACTTCCCCACAATGCATGTTGATGTTTCTGTAGCCCTGCCCCCTCTTTCTTTCCTTTCTTCATCCCTTCATCCCCCATTAAACTCCTTTCATTTACTTTCCAGCAAGAGCCTTCAAACTTACTTCACAGTTATGACTCTCCCAAAGGGTGGATGTTGACATCTCTTTTCTGCCAACCCGAAGGTCTTCCACGTAAAAAACTGTGGCAAATCTTAGGGGGCATATGTCGCCCTATAATAAAAATCCTACTGAATGTTATAAAACATCAACAGTCAAGGCTTTCTGTACATCTAACGTCACGCAACTGAGTATAACGAATGGAAGTACTAACTGCCCGGCTCCTTTTGAGAGTGTTGAATTAGTGATGAAATGCTTCCCTCGTGTGGTACAACTCGGTACTCAGTCTAGTCAGAAAATTTACTCGTTTTTTTCTGATGTCACTTTAGTACGTTGCGTGAGACCATGTGTAAAACAAATTACTCGGTAAAATTAAATACAAATATTTATTTGCATTCCGTGTTTTGAAAACTGACACAAAAAAAGCAAAAACATTTCTTTAGGTGGGAATGTTAGGGTTGATCGTTAGCATTTCAATGGCGTACCCCGCAAAGAACTACACCTCCCAGTAGCCTCGGTTGCTTACGCTAAACGGTACAGTTCATTTGGGTTGCATATCGTTTTATCGACCTATGCGCTTTCAGGATACAGTAGGCTAACTATTTTCCAGGCTGACATTTGACTTTGAACTGTGTGACGTTAGAGAGCCGGCCCTGGCAGAGTAGGATATTTTATCAATTAGCTAGGAAAACGATTTATCTCTCCTGTCAACCTGCTCGTCAATCAGGCCAATTCATCTCGTAGGCGCAGATTTGGAAGCAGGGATGGGGAGCAATGAGAGCGCGACCAGGAAAGTATCTTTCGCACTTGATGACGAGGACAATGTCCGGGTCCTGCGTGGAGTTAAGGTGAATGCTTAGAAGGCTGTCTAACCTGCAAGCACTATTTTTACCAAGTGGAAGCAATTCATCGTGTGCCAATGCGAATGCATGACTTTTCGTTCGCTCTGTATTCCTTATTTTCAGCGACATGAGTCAGGTTTTCCATTGGCTACATGCGGTCGGCCTCGGAATAATTTCCCTGTGTCCTCATATGAACTGAGCGAGTTAGCTGAGGCGCTGGGCTCATTGTAAGGGGACGCAGTGCAGAACGGGCGAAATAATCGTCTCGTGGTCTTTCTGACAGTATGCATTTTGTTAACAATAACGTAGGCATACGGTCATGTCGTATTATAAGGCCCATTCTGTTCGCTTTTAATCCGATGAGTTATTTAAGGAGGATATCCCAGCACGCGTCATGGTGCCGCTGACAGCAGCGTACATTAGCCCAGCGCATCTTTTTCTCTAACTGGACTTGTACATTACCCTACCATGTGTATATGTATGATGTTCCGTGATCTTTCTGACAGTATGCATTTTATTACTGACAAAAGGTGGGGATACGGTCTTTTGATATGAAATGAAAGGTTCATTCTGTTCGCCTTTAATCCGATGAGTAACTCGGCTAGCTACCGTATCCTAGCACGCGTCATGGTGCCCACTAGAGACCGTTCATAAATACGGCTCTAGAATCTTGGCCTTGACCTATGCTCCAAAATATCAAAGATAAATCCTTTATTTAGATATTTTTATTAAAACTTTCCAAATGACCAAATTTAAAGGTCTTAGCTCCCCAAAATTCCCTCTGGAGGTGTACCTAATTGATAAGATACCAATACTTTTAATTTCAGTTTACACTTGAGAGATGATGCCTACTTGGCATGATTTCTTCATTCTCGCTTTATAACCAAAGCTGATTTGAGTCAGCAGGGCATATCTGAAAAATTAGTAAATATAATAACTAAAGACTATCTGGGATTGCACCACCCGCTACAACAATACTAGTATTGTTTTCAGTTTTGCAATCATCATAACATTTTCGGTGAATGTGCACTCACTCCCGTCAGTGAGTGCATACTCAGACCACTCCCATCTTTTAACCCCCGATTCATTTTTATCTCAGCGACTGACCTATAATGTTTGACTGCATTTTAAAAAGTTGCAATGCCACCGTTTCCACAAGAATTGTTCACAAACAGACTGACCGACAAACATATTCGTATGTATGTTATATGTTTAACACCCGCGAAAATACTGAAAACATCTTTCATATCAGCTGTATAGTAGTCTCAGCCTAGTCTTATTGAACTTTGTCCTGATGATTCACACACAAACTAACTGAAAACTGAAAAAAAAAAAAAAATAGCAACATCGCTTTCGCGGCTGGTTAAAATGATATGAAGAATACCACTTTTGGATGTGGGGTGGGGTGGGGTGGGGGAAAGACCATGCTTCCACCCGATGTGCTGGCTGGCTCTACCTTTTGGTTTATATGGGTTTTATAGTGTATGGCTGCCTGTTAGATTTCATGGCTGGTCTCCTGTTTTTCTGTATGAGTATTAATTGTCTGTTATTGGTTTCTTTAATAGAAGAAAGAAAAGAAGAAAATACCCGTTATGTTGTAACACCTTGACAAATGCCTTGCTAGTGGAGTGAAGGTATTAGAAGCCACAAAAGGACTTAAGACCATGCTTCCACCCGAGCTGGTTTATATGGGTTTTAAGTGTATGGCTGAATTTTTTAAGACGACAGATTACATTCAAAGTCAATGCAAAGAAGAAAAATACACAAACGCGTTGTAACACCGTCTTTGCATTGACTTTGAATGTAATCTGTCATGCGAAAAATTCGTTTCGCGTCCGGTGTGAAAGCAGCTTTACTCCATATTAACCCTTGATATTGAGGACTGTTGTTGATTATTTTGGAGTTGCTCACTTCGCAAGTTCTCCCAGTTACTTTAGACAACGTAGTGTGTCATAAAATCCCGCTTTATCTGCCCTGTCTCTTCTCAGCTTTCTGAGGAGCTCCTGCAGAGGATGCGAACGCTGCCGCGGGAGATGGGCCCTCGTCCCCCGCCGCCGGACGCAGTCCGCAGAGAGGAGCAGGGTATGGAGCAAGAGCACGCTTTCCTGTCCGAAGTCAGCTTGGCTAATTGTATTTTATATGTTTGGCGCAGCAGTTGCACTCGGACTACTGAGCTGTTTTGCTGAGAAATAAGAGTATTAAATTTAGTGTTTTCAGCTATGAACATGCAATGAAACATTGACCATTCTGACTAGTTTGAGATCCATGTAAAATATGAATATACTTGGGAACAATGCAGATTTGTATTTGCACACGCAAGTATGTAGAGTTTCAAGTGCAAGCGCTGCTGTGCAAACTGGGAGTTTATGGACATTGCCGTTTGCAGGTCCGACATCCACTACGCCCGAACAACCAAGACCCTCTGTATCTGAACCACTGCGAGCTCCTGAACCACCACAAACTGCCAAAACACCACAGCCCTCTCTAGCAGAGGTTCAGGAAGAACTACGGAAGAGGTGGGTATCCATCTCTCTCTCTCTCTCTCTCTTTCTTTCTTTCTCTCTCATTTCGTTTGTATGACTTGAGTGGCAATGAGCTCAGCAGAGACATTACAGAGATCAGTGGTGTTTCTGTAGTGGGAGTGGTTTGTAGTGTCTGTAACGAGGGACCTATGAAAACAAAATTAGTCGGTTAGCATCCCCGCCCCTCCCGCCTCCGATTTTTTATTTTTTATTTTTTTAAATCTGTTAAAATCACGCCAAAAAGAAGGTGAGAAAAATCCTCAGATTCCCTGTTCATGCAGCAGACAATTTGTTCGCCTTTCTATCAGTGCGCGTCAAACTCTTATTATAATGAAAAATAAAATAAAAAACCCCCTGCCCACCCCTAAAAATTGAAATGTAAAGGATGCATTTTTAATATATGACCGCATCAGTAGAGCTGTGTGTTATAAGTGCATCTTGATTTTTAAAGCGTGATCAGAATAACGGTCTATAGGGCATATCGGCAAATTTGCACATTTTCTTTTTCCTCAGTCATACGCTATGCAGTCTTGACCAAACAGTGATGAAATGTTACAGGCCATTTGAAATTCCTGCGGGGAGAAAAATGTTGAGTGGTTTGCTTATTACCAGCGAGGTTGTGCAGCTTTTATCGCCTTTTCATGCATGATTACTCTAAACCTATTCCTGTGTACTTCGCTTGAATAACAATCAAGCAATTTATTTACCGGAGCAATCAAAACCAATATGTAGCCTATAATGAAGAAGTGATAAAGTGCAGCTGCTAGGCCTAACTAGTACACGTGTAATTGTGAGAAGGACAAAAATATGCATTTGCAAAGTGCTCAGCATTTTAAGTGCAGAGGTTCATCTTTTCTTCAGGGTTATACTGTACAACATCAGCAATGCCACACACCCCCTTATTCTTCAGAGATTATGGAAGATTAATGAAAAGGTACAAGGCATTTACTTTAGATTGGCACTTTACTCTGGATGTCAAAAGCAGATTGTATTAAAATTGTTTAGGTTGCTGAATTTTTAAAAAGGTAAAGTTTGGTCCGGTGATGGTGCTACACGGTATGTCCTAGGTTCCCCTTCACCACCTCTTTACAGCAGGAGCAGTCACCGAACGTTTGTCTGGATTCCTTATGAAACTTTCTGAGTTAAATTAGGCCAGGTGGTGGTGTTTCAAAAAACATTACGGAGCCACCACAATCACTAACTTCCTTCTCCATGTCCCAAGAATGTAAGAGTACATTTGACATGATTCCCATGTGTGCTGCTCTAGTTATTTCAGTTTGTATGAATGAAAACTTTGGGTTGGTGTCAATTTATTAAAGTTTTTAAAAATGTAAGGTTGGGCCTGGTGGTTGCGCTAAAGTAAAGGTCATTGGGTGACCAACTTTTATATCTCTATGCCCCAGAAACAAACCAAAAATTTAGACATGATCTGCATCAAAACAGTGAATTATTGCATTTTGAAATATTAAGTATGGCCCAGTGGTGGCACTATTTGAAAGTTATGGGGTCACACAATGAAGGCAACAAAATTCTGTGTGATTCCCATTAAAATTGTCAATATGCTGAAATAAAGTTTGCCATGGTGGTGTTGCTGCAGTTAAGGTCACAGGATGACCAGCATCTATAACATCCCTTCTCTCTTTACCAGAAACAATCACAAGATGAGTGACATGATTCCTATCAAATTGTTTGAGTTATTGCGTTTGGAAATATAAAGTTTGACTCAGTGGCAAACCAATTGGGCTTGTCATCTGTGTACCAGGAATGCAAAAAATTTGCAAAAAATTTAATGCGATTCCCATAAATAACTTTGATTTTTCGCACTAAAACAAAAGATCTTGGATGGCAGCAATGGCAGCCGAGGAAAATCCTTATTATCCAGTCATTCTAGTGATTTGTTTTAATTATTGAGTGCATCTATTTTGAGTGCTAATTGGGCTGATTAAAAGGGAAGAGTGTGAAGGCAATAATGTGTTCTGCCCAGGTTACCCCTGATGGCCTGTACTGTAGTTTGTCTGCTGTAATGTCAGTCAGTATTGCATCTCTTGGGAGAGTGGTCCCTCATCTGTCCGGAATGGGTGGTCAGAAATGACTATGGTGAGGGAGGTCAGTGGTTTGTCTGTGGTGCGTATGTTCAGCAGGGTCTCTGTAGTCAGAGTGGTCAATAGTATGTCTGTGGTGAGAGTAGTCAGTTACACGTCTGTAGTGATGGAGTTCAGTAACAAGTCTGTAGTGAGGGTGGTCAGTAGCACGTCTGTAGTGAGGGTGGTCAGTAGCATGTCTGTAGTGATGGAGTTCAGTCGCACATCTGTTGTGACGGTGGTCAGTAGCATGTCTGTTGTGAGGGTGGTCAGTAGCACATCTGTAGTTAGGGTGATCTGTAGCATGTTTGTGGTGAGAGTGGTCAGTAGCACGTCTGTTGTGAGGGTGTTCAGCCGTATGTCTGAAGTCAGGATGGTCAGTAGCCTGTCTGTAGTGAGGGTGGTCAGTTGCACGTCTGTAGTTAGGGTGATCTGTGGCATGTTTTTAGTGGGAATGGTCAATAGCACGTCTGTTGTGAGGGTGTTCAGCTGTATGTCTGAAGTCAGGATGGTCAGTAGCCTGTCTGTAGTGAAGGTGGTCAGTAGCACATCTGTGGCTATGGAGTTCACCTCATCCCCCTCTCTTAGGTACGAGCGCGAGCAGACTATTATGAGGGAGGAGCTAGCGCGGATCACATGGCGGGAGAGGGTGGCGGCCAGGGAGGACCTGAGTCGAGCCTTGCGGAGGGAACGAGAGTACACAAACACCGAGGCAGAGAAGGCCAAGAACCTGGTGAGTTACAGCTACTTCTGCCTTCGAAGGATTACGGTCCCAGAGGGTCTGGAACATTCTATGAGTCTTTGGACCAAAAAAAAAAACAAAACTGTTTTCTGCTGTATGCGGCTTAAGATTTGTCATCTATCTCATCTATGTCATCTATGGCTGAATACAAGGTTTTTTGCAAAAATCATCAAATATGGTCGGATCTATGTAAAAGCACGCTCTCGTCGCGGTTCGAGATACGGCAGTTCGGACAGCTTTTTTCTCGCTACAGGGTTTTGGGAAGGGACTTCGGAAGGGCAAAAGTTCGACAATTGACAAATCAAAAGACAATTTTCCGGTTGCTTGCGAAGAAACCAAAGGTATAAGCGGTGGTTGACTGGTCTGAACTTTCCTGAATTGGCAGCAAGGGGTGCATACGAGCAAGCCTTGTACATAGTTCACCAATTGGGCATTCCAGATTCGGGTGGGCCTCCTTGAACCTTGATTTAGATGGCCTCTAGATGGCTTCTGTTTACTGAACGACAAGCGGAGTCATGTTATTTCATACAGCTGAGTCCTGACAACTAGTTGAGAGGCGAAGACAAAAGAGTTTAAGAGAAAACAGAGATTAAAGGTGGACTAACTTAACGACTTGTATGTCAATTATGTCATGGTGGTTATACTGCTACATATGCAATTGCGTATTATGTTATTCTTTAAATTATTTGGCCATCTAGCTAGCTAGCTAACGGTAACTGAGGAAAATACTCATTAATAATGGTCATATTTAAGCAATATGATTTGTTGTTTGCCCTAGCGTTTCTGGCTAGGTAACCGCAATAGGCATGAGCTTATCTGAGATGTTCTGCAGTGCTTTGTGTGTGGGAGTAGAGCCCCAACATAAAAATTCACCCCAAGGCCCATGGCAAACTTATTATGTCCCTGAATCTCTGTAAGGTCTTAGGTCTTCACAAGCTGACCAATCGGCTTCAACTCGCCTTGGCATACAATGGACAAGTTTAAAACACTAATGGAGGGTGTGGAGTGCCTTTCTCCCAAGACATATTCCATCATTTGCTGTTTTGATGATGGTGACAGAGCGCACCATCTCTAACACGGTCCAGAATCTCCCATATGAGTTACCTTGGTTTGAGCCTGGTGACTGTAAAGCAGTGGAATATGCTTAGGATCAATTTCATACTCAGAAAACCAATCAATGACCCCTCCTGCCCTGTGGATATGATAAGGTACGATAAGCTATGGTTTATTGAATCCCATGGGGTGATTTGTTGTAGGTATTTGACCCATCCTAGTTAGGAGTGGTGGCGCTTGGGCCATTGTCATCCTGGAAGAGACCACGCCCATCCTGGTAGGAATGCTTCACCATTGGATACAGAGGTGAACGCTCAGAATAATTCTGTTTTGATTGGCAGTGACTCTTCAACCTTTAAGGGGCTGAGTGAACCCAAACCATGTCAGGAAAATGAACAGAAGTCTCTGTATTTTTGTCTGTTTTTCCTCACATTTATTCAGGTTTTTTTCTTGTATTTGTCACCCATCTGTACGTGTGGAGGCTTTCCGCTCTTGGCTTACTGTTTGTCAGCTTCTTTTGTAGTTAAGCCAGGATTGTAGGTTAGCTCTCCAACGGCCGAGTGACCTTTGTGATGTTAATGTGAAGTTAGGAACGTCTTTGCCAGTCCGGTCCAGAGTATTTGTCGCTCATCTACGGCAGTGGCTGGGCCTTCTTTGTATCGCGCCGTCACTCGGAGTGGTTTCTGTGCGACATGTGATGAGCTGTAACATGCAGCGAGCAACAAACAGCTCGTGCTCAGCTTTAGCACAATAAAATGTTTGCCCCACAGTTGGGTCTCTTTAATTATGAGGAATAAAGCTGCTTTCACACCGGACGCGAAACGAATTTTTCGCACGACAGATTACATTCAAAGTCAATGCAAAGACGCGAATATCTGGCGAAAATGCAGCGTATTGGCGTCTTTGCATTGACTTTGAATGTAATTTGTCGAAAAATTCGCAGAATCGATCCGTGAAAGCAGCTCAACTCCAGTTCCATACTCTTTCCTATCACACTCTCATCCTGAGGTCGGGCACTGAACCGTGCTCAACTACGTTCTTCTCTTTCCGCACTGCACTCGTTCACCTCTCCTCTCCCCCCTCCTCCTCTCTCCAGCCTGCCGAACTGGATGCCTGGGTAAGCAGCACGTGTTTACAGTTTATCTCCACTTACGGTTTCTTTTTCTTTGTCATTATAATCAAATGTCGTGTTTTTGCTGTGTTGTAGAGCAGAGCTTCTAGTGCCTCTTGTTGCACTGAAAGGCACTGAGCTGGAAAATTGCACATCTGTGTGCTGATTGAGGTTATTCTCTCAGCGAGTGACGACACGGGCACTGCTGAAGGAGGATGATGACAATTGTGCATAATTTATTTTTTCATCGTTGTGTACTTGCTTCTCTCTCTCTTTCCCTCTCTCTCTCTCTCTCTTTCTCTTTCTTTCTGATTGCTTTTTTGTCACTTTGTGGTTTTTGCATTGCCTGAAGGTATACAACCTCAAATCAGAAAAAGCTGGGGTGGTATATTACTTTATAATGAAAATTGAAAGCAGTGATTTGTAAATTATCTTTGACCTGTATAAGGTCAAAAACAATACAACAGCACACTTTTTGATGTTTCACGGCATTTTTTATTTTTCAAAATAGACGCATTTCAATTTTGATTCTTGCCACATATTTCAGTTCGGGACAGTGAAGTATTTACTGCTCTATAATGTTGCCATTCCTTTCCACATCGTGTAAAGTTTAGGAACTGAAAACACCGAGTGATTGAGTGTTTCTGTTGAAATTTTTTCCTATTCTTCCCACAAACAAGTCTTGAAGCAAGCAGCTGTACAGAGTCTTTGTTGTCGCAATCTGCGTTTCAAAGCGCGCCACAGATTTTTTGTTGGGGAGGATTTGGGACTGCAGGCAGGCCAGTCCAGCGCCAGCACCCTCCTTATTCACTGCCATGCCTTCGGAATGCATGCATAATGTGCTTTTCCATTGGCTTGTTGAAATATGCATGGGCGTCCCTGGAAAATGCTGAGGGCATTGACACTGTCCCATAACATGACAGTGCATGGCTTTTCGACGTGTTGCTGGTAACAGGCTCAGGAGCAGGCGGAGTCCATTTCTGTGTGTGGGCGAAATGTCCAAATCCTTTCCTGTCTTTATTTAGGACCATTGTTTTTAAACCCTTCAATGATTTTCTCGGGTATCTTTGGGCGAACTGACGATCCTCAACCATCTTTGCTCCTGAAGGACCCGGCCTTCCCTGGGTGCTGTGCTGGGGCAAATCATGATTATAATCACCTGCTGACATGCTGTTTCAGACCACATCATCATTCAAGTTCTTTACCTCATTGATAGTCCTAAATTGCCCCTGTCCCAACATTTTTTGGAATGCGTTGCCGGCCTGAATGGCAGAATTGGATGTAAATTTATATATAAATGAAGTTGACCAGACAAAACATTTAATAAGTTGTCTTCATACTGTCTGCAATGAAATGCAAGGCAAAGTAAATTTCAAAATCACTGCTTTCAGTTTTTATGTGCATTTTCCATACCATCCCAACTTTTTCTGAGTTGGGGTGTTTATATTGAATTTAAATATTTTAATAATGTAAAGTTTATTTTAATCTTTGCTGTATTCCTGTATTGTTGGGTATGTCTCTGCTTGCGTGGGCGTTCATGTGTGCACACCTTTGTGTGTATGAGTGCACGTTTGTGTTTGCGCATTAGTGAGTACATGTGTGCAGCACCGGTCAAAAGTTCAGACACAGCCACATTTTCATGAGAATCAGAGATTGAAAAAAGAGATAAACACCTTTTAATTCCTCAAAAATATCAAGATCTAAATTTCATCAGAATAAGCAACATTTGTACTTCTAATTTTTGGCCATATTTTTTCTTTTGTGGCAAGAGGTTCCCACAGATGTCCTGCACTTTTAGATTGCTTCCTCCTGGCCTGTCAAAGAAGTTCCAGAATAACTTTTTACCCCTCAACCCTGAAGGAGTCTATGGGTTATTGTCATCACGCACAGCGTCCGTCTGGCCGTTCATCCGTTTGTGCGTCCACATATGATTCCGTTAGATAACTGAAAAACGCCATCACTGATCATCCCGGTTTCTGGTGAGGACATCGGGGTAGAGTTACTACACAAGCCTTTCGATTTCGGTCACGATCCGAAATCAAATATGGCTGCCACTGATGTGATTACTCCTTGAGAGGTAAAATTCAGCAAACTTCATTCCTCAGCTGTACAATGGCCTCTTTGTTAAATCTCTCTTTCAGCAAACAAATCTTTATTGTTGCTGGTGTGAAGATTTTAACACGAGAGGTACACGCGCTTCAGCAATGCATGGGGCTGAGGGGTCTCGCCCGGGTTAGCGTGGCTATTTTTTATTTCTTTTGAGGATTAAATGGAAAGGATTTGCTTGTTCATTTTTACGAATAGGTTTTTTTTAATGCATTCTAAAATTTTGGACACTAGACTGTAACAGAATTTTTTTTTTATTCTGACAGTTGAATTTCTTACATTTCTTACCAAACATTTTCCTCTAAGACAGAGTGCAATATCATGAGTAAAGTGGGTCAACACTTTTGACTGGTACTGTACGTGTGATTGTGTTTATGCCGAGATTCATGAGTTGGTGAGCTCACTTGTGTGTATGCCATGGACTGGAAGGAAAACAGGTGAAGTCACTGTGACATCACCGATTCACTTTTCTTAGGCTTGATTAAAATGGTTTTGGACCACAGAGGTGCAGTTTTGGGAGCCACAATTAGTTTTACATCTGACACTAGAGTTTATGATTTTGCATTACATGGTAAAGCTTTTGTTTTATGCTTTGTTTTGAGTTTGTCAAAATGCTGTATAAAGCTTTAATGAAGCAGTTATTGCCCCTTTATTTTTTAATGTTTTTAGTGCTCGCTTGTGGCACAGTATACTAGGTAATTCTCTTAAGTCATCTATGAAAATACCATTACAATCATATTATCGCCTAAATTTAAGTATTTAGCATGGCATATTTCATAGAACATGGAACAAATATACTATGTTGTTCATTGTTAATGATGTGAAAATTCCTTTTTAAGCCTGTAGGGGAATTCAGTACATTTCGCTGAAGATTCTGAAAACAAGGCTGCAACAGTTTCAACCTCTTTTTCTCCCAGAAAATCATTGCCATAACCACTGTTTTATGTGTTGGCGGGCAAAGCATTTTGTCGTAGCAATTTTGCAAAAGGCCACTCCTAGATGATCTGACTGTTGTGCTAGATGTGGTTTTTTGTGACGAATAAGGCTCGTGACAGACATGATCGCTGTGACAGATTTGACCGTTGTGACATGCAGTCATTGTCACTGATGTGACCGCGGTGAAAAGTACAACCGTTCTGTATTTTACAGGAGAAACAGCTGGAGAGGAAAGAAGCAGAGCTTAAAAAGCAGGAGACATTTTATCGGGAGAAACTGGCAGAGCTGGGGGAGAAGGTAGGTGTGACATCACACTCATCCATGTGCACACAGCTCCTGTTACGCACACTGGTGTTTTACCAAGCAGTTACTAAACTTGTGTTAATTTGCTCCAGTGGCACAATATAAGAAGTTCATAGTTAGGAGTTAAAGGGCCTTTCTAGGGAAATTCAACTTTTCTGGTTGAAAGTTGATACTTTGAGTTTATTAGCAATGATTTTAAAAGATGCTGGCGATCAAATATATTTTTAAGTACATAATGTGTTAAATTTAGCCCCAAAAATGGAGAGGGCAAACCTTGCCCAGCAAACTACAGTATATCACAAACAGCAGACAGTTTTGTGTACTTGCATGCATCACTGAATTTGAAATGCAAAAAAGTTTGCTGCCCCCTGAGGTTTAAAAAGGAACTGCGCCGGAGAGCCCTCCTATATTTGCACCTGTCTGCACTCCTAGAACTGCCCCCCCCGGCTTCCATTGTCATTGTATTCATTTCCCTCCAAAACCCTCTGCAGGTCTTTCAGCGGTTTTCCCCTCCATTCATTTTTCCAACCGATTTTTTTTTTTTTTTTTTTTTTTTTGAGGAATGTTTCTCATAGTGAACAATAATAAGCTTGAGCATCTGTTTTCAAAATGGCCGGCCTCAGCCCTCAACCCATCTTTGCTTTTCACACTATGACACAATTAGCTGACCTGCTTAATATCACCTCTTTCACATTACCTTATTATTTCAATTCACATTATCATTAGTCCTAAATTGCCTCTTTTCCAAATTTTGATGTCTACTGTAGTCATCAGATTTCAAATAAGCATATGTTGTTAATATGCAATTGAGTTCACAAATTAATCAATTTACGCGTTGTTGTAGCGTTTTGCACATAGTAAAAGGTGAATGGACTTTTCATTTCACTTCTTTTTGATTTTTATTTGCATTTTCAGTTAGGTGCTGATGGTTTTGGAATTGGATATGTGGAATTCCTGCCATGGTTTCCGCTAGTTTCATTTGAAACGCTTTTATGTTCCAGAACCTTGACTACTACAAACGCGTACGGGAGCAGTTCCGAGAGGCAGCGGACAAGATGGAGGCGCACGTGAGGTAAGAGCTGATGCTCATCTGCCTGGAAGTGCCGAGAATCCGTATATCCCTCCGGAGAGCAGTGTGATTTTATCAACAAATCCAAATATAACATTGGGACAAAACTTGCTGAGTTTTTTAATGGGACTGCTGGAGTCCCATCTCAGCAAGAGCTCTCATCTTGTGCAGAAAACCGCTAATTTAACATTTAACATTAACCATCAGAGAAACTGTGGAGTTTAACATATAGCTCAAACCATCTGGGTTACTACAGAGCTTAGCATGTGACATAAACCATCAGGCTTATTGCGGAGTTTGACTTGTACCATCAGGGTTGCTGTGGAGTTTGACGTGTACCACAAACCATCAGGCTTACTATGGAGTGTACGGTATACCCTCACCCATCAGAGCAGTTAAGCTGAAACTTAGAGTCCTCTGCTTGGTGAGTCAGGTGCAAAATGCATTGTACACATTGGTAGCTGCATATGCACTTCCTGGGATACATTTGTGCTTGGACAGTTCCTCGGCCGAGTGCTCTAGTCAGCGGCCACGCCCCATGGACCCACCATCCGCGGGGAAAGGAACTGGGGTCGAGTGCGATGTAGACCGGGTGGCAGATGAAGGCAGAGGCCCTGGCCTTCTGGGCCCGGTTACAGAAACTGGCTCTTGGGACATGGAATCTTAATCTTATGAAAAGCTCAAACCCCGCCCATCAGCACCTCCTAACTGGCCCAGTTTTGACAGACAAGATCAGTAGAGTGCAGAAGAGTATGATAATCTAAACAGAATATTATTTGAAGCCAGGTCTGGGTGTGTGTGATCATTTGTGAACTGCGTGTAATTCTTCCCTATTGTGTGCCTTATGGTCTGCAACCATAACTGTAACATGCATCATTCTAGAGGAGTAGTATTTTTTTTTTAATTATGAGTGAGGCAATATGAATTTATCTTGCATTGAGTAGATGGTTTGATATTAGATGTATTTTTTTAATTTACTGTGATTTACGTTAATAATGGCGCCCCCTGCTGGTCCTCGCAGGCCGCGAAATGCGGAGCCCGTCTGCCCCACACTGCAGAATCTGATCCTGCAGTGTTACCGCGACAACCGCCACCAAACGCTGTGCTGCTCTGATCTGGCCAAGGAGTACATGCAGTGCATCGATGCCGCCAAAAAGGTGAGGCCTGTACACATCACACCAACTAATGACATCGCTGGGGGGTACGTTTACAGTCCTTGCCCACATTGCTCTGGCCAATGGCATTGCTCAAGAGAGTATAATCTCCACCCTCATTGCCCCAGCCAAAGGCCTCACACAGAGAGTATTCAGGGGAGTACAGTCTCTGCTCATATTCCTGCAGCCAATAGTGTCGCTGAGAAGAGTACAGTTTCTGCTAAGTGGCAGTCAATATTGGAACAGCAGCCGTGCTGAATTACTGTCAAGGATGCTTGTATCAGCTGAAACGTCACTTCTCATTACTAAGGCGTGAAAAATTTACTCCAAAAAGGTGGATACTGCATAACCTCGACTGCCTGTGCTGCAGATCTTAGGGAATTGTATAAACATTAATAAAAAAAAAAGTAAATAGACACAAATGTAAAAAAATAAATATAGCCGCAAGCGGCAATTCCGGGGTTCAAGCCACGAAAGACCATTAGTAGTTGAAAGCTCTAACAGCTTAATTAACAAGTGTTGCCACTAAACGTGGCCATGTCCCCCACCAGGTGACGGAAATCGACTGGGGTCGGCGTATCACAAAATTACGCATTGAAGCCAAAGATGAATTAAATCGGTCAAAGCGTTCTCGAGATTTCGCGTTCACAACAAATGGGACGTGACAGACGGACGGCGAGCGGATGGACTGATGGACTGATGGAGCTGAATACTATGTCCCCGGCCTTAATACTCATTGACCCCAAGGATGAATGGAATCGGTCAAACCGTTCTTGAGATATCGCGTTCACAACAAGCGGGATGGGACAGACGGACAACCGGACGGATGGAGCTGAATTCTATATCCTCTGCCCCTAATACACCTTGACACCAAAGATGAATGGAACCGGTCAAACTGTTCTTGAGATATCATGTTGACAAGGTATTTGTAAAATGGTCAAATGGTCGTAATGACCTTGAGAATAATGGCAAGGTCACGTAAATCAGGTGAGTTGTGAGCACCCCCTGATACACCTTGACACCAAAGATGAATGGAATCGGTCAAACCTTTCTTGAGATATCATGTTCACAACAAACGGGACATGACGGACAGACAGGCGGACAGACAGAAACCAAAGCGGGCAGACCCCACCCTAAACGGGACACCTTGAAACCAAAGGCGAATGGAATCAGTCAAACCGTTCTTGAGATATCACGTTTGAGATATCAACAAACGGGACATGACGGACAGACGGACGGGCGGACAGAGCTGAATACTATGTCCCCGCCCGAATACACCTTGACATCAAAGATGAATGGAATCGGTTGAACCGTTCTTGAGATATCACGTTTACAACAAAGCGGACAGGACGGACAGGACGGGGGACGGGCCGGAGCTGAATACTATGTCCCCGCCCGAATACACCTTGACATCAAAGATGAATGGAATCGGTCGAACAGTTCTTGAGATATCACGTTTACAACAAACGGGACAGGACGGACGGACAGACGGCCAGGCGGATGGATGGAGCTGAATTCTATGTCCCCCGCCGCTAATACACCTTGACACCATAGATGAATGGAATTGGTCAAACCGTTCTTGAGATACCATGTTGACAAGGAATTTGTAAGTGGTCAAATGATCGTAATGACCTTGAGAATAATGCCAAGGTCACGGAAATCTACTGGGGTCGGCGTATCACACAAATATACCTTAACACCAAAGATGAATGGAATCGGTCAAACCGTTCTTGAGATATCGCATTCAGAACAAACGGGACATGACGGACGGCCGGACAGAGCTGAATACAGTGTCCCCTGCTCCGCTTCGCTATCGTGGCAGGGGACAAAAACCACTTTAAGAGTGTGTTGCAGGTTTTTATGTGGACCTATTTTGCCAGTGTAATGATTGAACTAACAACTAATGATGCATAGTCTGATTTGTGTTATGTTAGGCTATTTTGTGCATTTATGGCACCCCCTACTGGTCAATTTGATTGAAACTTTCAGGCTATATTTCAGATTCTTATGTGGACATATCCTATGAGTTTTGTAATGATTGGAAAAACTATTTATGATTTATAGTCTGATTTGTGTTATACCATGTTGCTTTGTTTTGCATTTATAGCGCCCCCAATTGGACAATTTGAATGAAATTTTCAGAGTATGTTTCAAGTACTTTTATGAATATATCCTGTGAGTTTTATGGCTATAGGACAAACAACTGCTGATTTATAGTCTGATTTGTGCTATACCACGCTGCTTTGTTTTGCATTTATAGCGCCCCCTATCAGTCAATTTGAATGAAATTTTCTGGGTATGTTTCAGGTACTTATATGAATATATCCTGTGAGTTTTATGGCTATAGGACAAACAATTGCTGATTTATAGTCTGATTTGTGTTATAGCGCCCCCTATGGGCCGATTTGCATGAAACTGTCAAGGTATGTTCCTGGTACTTATATGGACATATTCTGCAAGTTCTGTGATGATTGGCCCAATGGTTGTTGAATTTTGTCCATTTTTGTGCTAAGCCACGCCCCTGCTGAAGTTCATTGGTCAATATCTTGGAAACGAAATGAGATTTCAACAAGCTTTAAGCAATCTTTGATAAACTTGGTCAACTGATGATCCACAGAAAATTTCGAAGGAATCGGACCTATGGCCTGGGAGGAGATGTCAAAAATGTGTTTTTCAAAGAATTCAAAATTTCGGAAAATCAAATATGGCAGATCTTAGAGGTCCATATGGGAAAGTTGTAGAGAATGGACCAAAGAATGTCTGTACCAAGTTTCGTGTGAATCGGACTTACAGCGTAGGAGTTATGACCTTTTAAAGTGAAAAACCTGTTTTTCTTGAATTATAGCGCCACCATCAGGCCTACTGAGTTAAAAATGCCTTGGTCAGCATTTACACACAACTTCCAACCAATGTGCAAAATTTCAGGTCTCTAACATTTACCATCTCACGGGAATTTGCGAAAACATTTCTGAAGAAGAAGAAAGATAATAATAATAATAATAATAATAAACCAGCACAAAAACAATAGGGTTTCAGCCCTATGGGCTTGAACCCCTAATAATAAACCAGCACAAAAACAATAGGGTTTCAGCCCTATGGGCTTGAACCCCTAAAAATAAAATAATGACATTTTGTAAAAATAAGTAAATAACAAATATTATATTCCAGTTTGCCATATCAATTCAATGTTTTTGCATTCTGAAATTGCTCCTCTGTATGTTTATTGCTGGATATTTTTGAAACTATTCAAATGAGATGATATTCTAAACTTTGCATGCCAAATGCAAAAGAGAAAGTATCTGAAATGCATGAAACAACTGCTGGATTATTCATATTTTCATTATTGAAGACCCCCTTCAATGAACATTGAGCCTCAGTTTTAGACGTGGTTCTAGCAAGTCGTATATCGTCTGCTTTATGCATCAGAAAGATACCACTAATTGCTTTCCGCAAACTTGTTTAAATAACACTCCCACTGGGGTAATCTAACTGACATGGAAAACAGCCCCTTCAACATAACTATACCCTCGATATTTATCTCTCTGCTCAGATACCTGAAGCACTCAAGGAAAAATAGCATCTAGTCCTTGGGGCTGGAGGAAAATGGGAATAGGTGTAGCAACTAGAAAATCGGGCCCATCATATGCTAACCTTATCAAGGTGTACTTTACATTCAGTGGCGTCAACTAGACGGTTATTGAAAATGGAGTGTTAGTTCAATGTGTTTGGCTTGAAATTCAGGGCTGAGTAGGACCGATATTTCCAGCAGCCATAGTGCCTAATGCCAGTAGGAATTTGGTGAAATGTACGCTTGTACAATAGACAAAAAAACTGCACTTGGAAGTTTGGTGTCTGACTGTTGTGGGCGGAGTTGAGGAAGGGGGTGGGCTGAGCATCATAAATATTCACATCTTTGCCTGTCAAGCAGCATGGAGTCCCAGCTTCAGGGCTGTATTTGGACCATTTATTTTGGAATAGAAGTCGAAAGAAAGGACGCATTCAGTTACTGCATACAGACAATTTTAATGGGAGATATAAACAAATGAAAGCTTTAAGGAAGACTCTTTTTAAAAACTTTAAAGAAGTAATGATTTACGTGGCATTACTGCTGTATTTAGAATGGAACGCAGGTATACTGCAATAGAATCCCTGTTGTTTTGTAGTGTGGTCACAGATTTTGTGTTTTTGAGCACAGGATTCTTAAAACTGGGATACAATCAAAATGAAAACACAGATTTTCCTCTGTTAGACGCAACTTTCCATTTCATCGATGACCTCCGTTCGCCTTTGCTTCCAGCTTCAATTTCATTTTTAAAGTTCTTCAGTCCTTTATAGAAAGTTAAAATGAGTTTGTTCTCCTTCACAATTATCTGCTAAGGACATCTTCCCAAACCTTTGATTGTCCAGATGTACAAACACTGGCCATATGCAGTGATACCATCTTCTGTCTGTACACAGAAACATACACTAACAGCGCTAACACACATGCGTTTACATTCACATACAAATACACTGAGATCAAAGATCCCTAATTGAGTTGAAGCTCATCTTAAATGAGGAAAAAAAAGTTTTTGGATTCACCAAATCTCAAAAAATGGACCCCCACGAACTTCATATTTGTACCCAGCTGGGCGCCCAAAATGAAGGTGTCCCCCCATTATAAATACTTAAGCATCTGGCTGGATGACAAGCTAACTTTTCATTTTTGTATTGAACATTTGACTAAAAAGATAAGGAGTAAAATAGGATTCTTATACAGAAATGGGGCTTATTTCAGTTTTGAAAGTAAGAGGTTGTGCTTTCAATAATACTTCTCATGCTTGATCATGGTGATGCAATTTACAGAAATGCTCTTACTTCTGTTTTAAAACCTAACCTTTCTGTTATACAAATATGCAAAAATAGAAGAAATCAAGATGGCGGCAAATTAATGAAAGTGGTCTCCTCTATTGTAGCCTCGAGCAGCACTGAGGTTTTCTGAGAGGGTGCGTTAGCGGGGAATTGTGGGGAACAGGTGTTGTAAGAAATCCTAGATAATAACTCCTTGCTTCTTCTGCCTTTCCAGAATCTGCTGGTGAACCGCGGCTGAGGTGGATAGCCAGCTGCGACTACGACCACGACTGCGCTGGTCAGCATTTTTACCCAGCTCTGCTCCGCTCCGCACAGCACAGCACTGGCAAGGGGGAGCACTACAGTGGTCGAACGGCAGCTTTTTTTTTTTAATATAAATATCTTTTTAATGTATTTATCATGTATGCTTTTAAGAGGTATACTACAGAGCGCCAGTCACAGTTGCAACTTCCTGAACAAAAAAGGACGGCTGGCCTGTTTTCATCCTGGAGCATCTGCATTTGAACTCCGGAAACTGCTGGACCATAAAATTGGGAGCAAGCGGTTTGGGCTGACGGCGTGGTTGCAGTATATGCTGCAGAAATTGAGAAATTAATCAGTCTTGAAGTGTCTGGCTATAATTTTTTAAATTACGAAATAACAGATTTGATGCAGGCATTTTTTTTTTTTTTTGCTATATTGATTTGCGCATTTGCATTTCTCCTCTTTATGCGGTTATAAAGTGGTTTATTCATTAATGCCTGCAGTAGAATTACGTGACTTGCATGGAGGTGTTGAGTTTGCTGAGTTCTGGTGCACACACTGAATGAACATGGAAAAAGCAAGCGTGTAAAATCCAAAATGTCCCTCCCAAAGTAACAATATTAGGTGACATTGTTGGTTTTCTCCATCTCAGTCTTTTCAGTTCTCTCTCTCTCAATATGCTTCTGCTGGTTTATTTTCTAAGAAAAATAATGCATTATGCTTATGTTAAATAGCTCATTGTACCATTCAGTTGTTTGACTGGGTGTGTTTTGTGACTATGTGACCAAAGGCAAGCTGTATCCACCAAAACAGAGAAATTTACAGTACATACTTTAACAAGTATTTTTGTCTGTCATTCAGAAATAAATTGGTTTTTTTTTGGTTGAATTGGATAAAATTCATGCCAATGAGTTAATTTCCTGATTTGTCATTCCATTTCTCAGGCCAAAAGAAGCTTTAAAACAAGCTAATTTACTTGAGATAAAAAATGTTGGACCGAAACACTTCAGACAGTTTTATGCAGCCTCGCCAGCAGAAAGTCCTTGTGAGACAATGATTTTCATGCAGATTTCCATAGATCTTTATTTTCTTAATGCAATTCCTGCATTGTATAAACAGTCCTCATTTTCAGATGGCCAAAGATGCGTGTAAATCAGAAGGTAATGGGTAGAAATTTTTGTGCTCCGCAAAAGGCTTTTTCAGTGGGATTTCTTCACTGATTCACACATCTGGTATGAATGGAGTGGACAGCAGGTCTGTACCTAGCTTGGCTCGGCTTACAGCACATCATATTATTTTTCCTGCAAAGTGGCATTGCACTTATAAAGGCAATAAACTCGCCTTGTGGCAGCTTCTTAGATGATGGTTTGGTTTGTTTGTTGTCTGTTTGTCTCTGGTCTCTGGCCCTGGTTTGTTTTACTTGCCATCCCGGTTACTGACCTCGAACCAGTGCCTGCTACTGTTCCTCGCCTGAACTGTAATCCAGTTCGCCCCTGCCGGACTTTGGACCATCTCCTGACCAAGCTTTACTAAAGCACCTTTGAGTTTAACTCGTCCTCAGTAAATAAAAGAAGCCAATGTGGCTTTTTCTTTGATCAGCTTCTGGGTCTCGTTCTGAAAATGCGTGAAAGAAAAAAACAGATAAGAGTAAATCAACCCAAATGGAGTATGTGTTGTGTAGATTGTACTTAGGATTAGGAACACTGTTATGATGAAATTAATGCTGATGAGTGTAACAAGAGTTAACACCAAACACTGCTGTTAGAGTTGAACTAACACTGAACACTTTTGGCCTTCACGTGAAATTAACCCTGAAGACATTGGAGTTAGAATTAAATTAACTCTGAACACTCGGCGGTTGTACTTCAAATAAGATGAACACTGTAGTAAGAGTTAAATCGACACTGAGCACTTTGCTTTCATAGTTAAGTATGCATTGAACACTTTGCAGTCATAATTATATACACTTTGTATATTAAGTTAAAATGACTGAACACTTTGTGAGTTTAGTTGAATAACACTGGAAACTTTACAGATAGAGGTAAATCAATGCTGAACACCTAGCAGTTAGAGTTATTTAAGTACTAATGCTTTGCTGTTAAAGATTAATTGACATTGAGCATTTGATTTTAGAATTAAAATATTACTACTAATCACATTTTGGTTGGAGTTAAATGGAGTGAACTGAAAAAGCCCTAGATGGTTTTATTTATTTTATTTATTTAACCAGGGAAGTCCCGTTGAGATTGAAATCTCTTTTTTAAGGGAGCCCTGGGGGTTGAGGTGGGGAGGGAGAGGGCAATGTGCACAGCCAATTAGATCAGGGGATGATTAGGTGGCAGGTTGAAAGAGCCAGGTTGGGACTTTAGCCATGACACCGGGAACCCCCTACTCTTATCGAAGAGTGTCATAGGATCTTTAATGACTACAGTGAGTCTGGACCTCGATTTAACGTCTCATCCAAAAGACGGCGTCTCCTTCAGTACAGTGTCCCCGTCACTGCACTGGGGCATTGGGGATTATTCCACCAGAGCAGTGGTTCCCAACCTTTTCCAACTCAGGGCCCACTTTTGAGTCTCAAAAATTTCCGCAGCCCACCTCTGACCCCATAAATACAGAGGCCATATAATGGGTTCTCAGAGCACTTTTTTTATTGAAGATTAAACATAAAGGACTGAACTGAATACAGAAGAAACATGTTGGAAGCTCCACAGTCGCTAACACTGCATCTGTAACATGTTGCAACACCTTCAGTGTTACAGTTTTCAAGGAGCTGACCACACACACAAACACACACACACATCAAACATTCAAGGAGCTGTCCATCAGCACCACACAGATATCAGAAATGACAAGCAAGGGGCTGTCTGTAACAGGCTAATTAACAAATGATTCATAAATAACAGTATCCTTCAACAATGGAGAAATGCATTCTCATATATAACAATCTGACATCCAATATCAGATCCGAACAATCAAAATATCAAAAGAAGCCCATTAAATCGATAGGCTAACAAACAAACTCAAACCCGATATAAAGATGATGTAAATTCTGCTCGGGTCTAGCCAGATGAAACTTCAATTCAAGCAAAAGCAATTACATCAAAGAAACAAATTTAAAACATTGCACTCTTACTTTTGGCTTTTTCCTTTTAAAATAAAAACTGCAGTGGATCATATTAAGATGTCATGGTGTTGGTGTTTGACATACAATGTTGCAGGACACAACCAAAACCCAAATATCAAAACAAGCCAAAACACATTTAATTTCCATCGGATTTCCCTCCTACTCCCGACTCCCTGCATATAAAGAGAGCATGCGTCCACAAAAGTCATTCTATTTTGGAAATAATTTGGCAGCCCACTTGCAATACCTTCGTCGGCCCACAGGTTGGGAATCACTGCACCAGAGGGAAGATCGCAACCTACTGGCCCAACAACACCTCTTCCAGCAGCAACTTATTTCCCAAGTGGTCTCCCATCCAAGTACTAACCAAGCCCACACCTGCTTAGCTTCAACCACACAGCTGGAGCAGCTCAAATAGTGGTATGGCTGCTGGCCATGGGGGAGTGTCCTCATACTTTTGGCCGTGTTGTGCATGTCTGGGACGTTTCCCTGGGAAAGCTTGCACAGAGGAGATATCGGCCAGCATTTCACACTGTGCCAAACTAGCAGAGGGTTCCAGCTCCTCCTGAGCTAAGGTGCTTTTCCAGTTGGCTGAGCTGAGCTCTCACTGGCCTTAAAGCCTCAGCTCTCCCTCAGGTCAGCCAATCACAATCCCCATTCCCCGCCTGTTTACTGCTCTGCTGCAATCATGGCTTACGGACTGCAAGAAGTGGTTTGAGGTCTTACCTGGGTCCACTGATGCTGCCAGTGTTTATGCAGCAAAGGGGTATGGAAATCTGGGTATGAAGTAGAGCACAACATGCAGCTTAATCTCATGTAATCTCCTGCTACCTGAGAGAGAGCTTAACCAGCCAGAGCAGGTCTGGGAGATCTTTACGACGTGAGCTGGAAGATTATGTTGTTGTAGGACGTATTTATTTATTGATTTATTTACGGCGAAAAGGAGACAACCTTGTTTTGTAAATTAGCAGATGCACCAAAGGAGGTTTAGATGTACAACCCCAATTCCGAAATAGTTGGGACAAAGTGTAAATTGTGAAAAAATCAAAATGCAATGACTTTCAGATCACATGAGCCAATATGCTATTCACAATAGAACATAAATAACATTTTGAATGTTGATACTGAGACATTTTACATTTTTATCCACAAAATGAGCTTATTTCAAATTTTCTGGCTGCAACAGGTCTCAAAAAAGTTGGGACACAGGCAAGAAAGGGCTGAAAAAGCAAGTAATATATAAGAGAATCAGCTGAAAGAAGATTTAGCAAGTAATTAAGTTAGCTGGCATCAGGTATGTAACATGATTGGCTATAAAAGGGATGTCTTAGAGAGGCTGAGTCTCTCAGAAGTAAAGATGGCCAGAGGCTCTCCAACTTGTGAAGGCTTGCATAAAAAAATTGTGGAATACTTTAAAAACAATGTTCCTCAACGTCAAATTGCAAAGCTTTGAGGGTCTCATCATCGACAGTGCATAACATCATAAAAAGATTCAGAGAAACTGGAAAAATCTCTGTGCCCAAGGGACAAGGCCAAAGACCTTTACTGGATGCCCGTGATCTTCAGGCCCTCAGACACCACTGCATCACTGACCGGCATGATTCTGTTATTGACATTACTAAATTGGCCCAGGAATACTTCAAGAAACCACTGTCAGTAAACACAGCCCGCGTGCCGTCCACAGATGCCACCTAAAACTATCATGCAAAAAGGAAGCCATTGTTGAGCATGATCCAGAAGCGCCGCCGTGTTCTGTGGACCAAGGCTCATTTAAAATGGACTGTAGCAAAGTGGCAAAGTGTCCTGTGGTCAGACGAGTCCAAATTTGACATTCTTGTTGGAAATCATGGGCATCGTGTCCTCCAGGCTAAAGAGGAGAAAGACCATCCCTCCTGTTATCAGCGTTCAGTTCAAAAGCCATTATCTCTGATGGTATGGGGATGCATTAGTGCATATGGTGTGGGACACTTGCATGTTTTAAAAAGCACCATGAATGCTGAAAGGCATATAAAGGTTTTAGAGCAACATATGCTCCCCTCTAGGCGACATCTATTCCAAGGAAGGCCTTGTGTATTTCAGCAGGACAATGCAAAACCACATACTGCAGCTATTACAATAGCATGGCTTCATAGTAGAAGAGTCCGTGTGCTGAACTGGCCTGTCTGCAGTCCTGATCTTTCACCAATTGAGAATATTTGGTGCATTATTAAACGAAAAGTCCATCAAAGGAGACCCAAAACTCTCCAGCAGCTGGAAGCCTGTATTAAACAAGAGTGGGATCAAATTCCAATGGCTAAACTCAAGAAACTTGTCTCCTCAATGCCCAGATGCCTCCACTCTGTGTTAAAAAGAAGAGCGGATGCTACACCATCGTAAACAGGCCCCTGTCCCAACTTTTTTGAGACCTGTAGCAGCCATCAAATTTGAAATGAGCTCATTTTGCAGATAAAATTGTAAAATTTCTCAGTTTCAACATTTGCTATGTTATCTCTGTTCTATTGTAAATAAAATACTGGTTGGTGTGATTTGAAAGTCATTGCGTTTTGATTTTATTCACAATTTACACTTCGTCCCAACTATTTCGGAATTGGGGTTGTAAAACTAATCAGCGCTTTTCTCAGGACTGTAGTTAAACCTGCAGATACTGCAGCTCACCTAGGCTGGGGTTAAACCGTCATGCACAGTTGCTCTCCAGGACTAGAGTTAAACCTGCAGACGCTGCGGCCCTCCAGGAGTTTGCTGAAACCTGAAGACACTCCGGCTCTCAGGACATGAGTGAAACCAGCAGGAGTGAAGGTCCCTCGGGATTGGAGAACCATAGAACAAGAGGGTTAATGGGATAAATAACAGGAAGAATTAATTTAGGTTTAATCTCCTGTGTTAATAAAAGAAGGTTTAAAAGGTGCTGCACCTATTGCTGTGTTGCTGAAACCTCTTCAGGAATGCGGAGAGCTCTATTCGCAGAAGAGGACACCAGCAAAGATGAGGACAGGGTTAATTTTTCACTTCACTTCGCAATATAAATTCTGGCAGAGAGTTATTCACGTGCACAATAAATTACTGTGGAAAAAGAGGATATTGGGTCTTCAGAGTTCAATTACAGCAATTATACATTCTCACCACATTCTATGGACACAATTAGCCAGGACATACTCACTGAGCAGCTCATCTCCATTGTGTGATGTTCACTTAATTGGGCAGTACGGATTGTACATTTGTATTTCTGAGTGCATTTGTGTGTGCTTGTTTGCAATTGCGTGTGCGCCAGTGCAGGCATACAGGCGCATGCATCAATGATTTTCGACTTGAGTTTGAATGTGTGCGTCGATGTGACTGCCTGTGTATTGCATGGGTGCGCATTTGTGTTTGTGTGTGTGTTTTGGGGGTTTATGTGTGCGCATCTGTGTGCAGTTGTGAGTAAGTGTTTGTGTATGTTTGTGTGCATGCCTGTGTGTATGTTTTTCAGTGCTTTCCTGCATTTATTAGTGTGAGCGTGAGTCTACCAGGAAATACTGAACAAAACCTGTTCCTGAGTCTAAACACAGTCGTAGGCCCAGTTCCTTAGTGTGAATGCAGCACTTTATTGGATTTTTAGCTTAAACATGAAACCAGACCCAGTTCCAAGGCTTAACCGCTGAAACAGACCCAGTTCTACAATTTAAACAAGATGCCAGTTCCTGTTTCTGAGTTAAAACGCAAGATTAGAATCGGTCCTTGCAGATCCTGAGTCTGGACCCGATTTTTCTGCATACGCTACGTCTGATGATTCACAGACAGACCGATCGCTACGCCTTTTCCTATTTTAACTCAGCTGCAAAGATTAATTGGTGTTTTCCCGTGTCCCTCTGTTTTCTCGAGCTGCACTCCATAATTACAGCCCAGTCCTGGTTATTTTTACTTCTCTTACCTCTCCCACCTCATCTTCGATAAATTCCCCCACCTCGAGTGCATCAGAAAATACTCGGCTGGCTTTATGTCCTTTAACTTCAACCTTCATTTCAACTTCATATTTTCCTTCTCCCTCCGCACTTTCAATTCCTTTTTTCACTCCCTCCTTCTTGCATATCATAATCCCTATTGCAATACGATTCATCTGTAACCAAAAAATCATAATCCAAAATGCACAAAACAATTTTCTAAAAGCAAACGATTCAAATTTTTTTGTGCCTTTTCTTGCTCCACTTGCAAGCATTACTCTACTGCTTGTTCATGGGTCCGTCTAGCACAGGCTATGGTGGTGGGCGGGGCAGGAGGAATGTCCATCCATCCATTATCTTTACTGCATCTTCCTCACTGGGGTCATGAAGGAGCTGGAGTCTATCCCAGCTGACTCTGGGCCAAAGGCAGGGACCCATCCCTGGACAGCTCACCAATCTATCGCAGGGAGCACACACCATTCACCCACACACTCACATCTATGGGCAATTTAGAGTCTCCAATCAGCCTGACATGCATGTCTTTGGACTGTGGGAGGAAACCGGAGTACTCAGAGGAAACCCATGCGAACACGGGCAGAACATGCAAACTCAACACAGAGAGGCCCCAGGCTGGATTTGAACCCATAACCTACATCTTTGAATATTCGTGGTCCAGAATTTCTCAATAGGAAATTTTTTTTTGCAAGAAACCCAAGTAAAAAAAAAAAAAAAAAAAAAATCACTTAGAGTATTTTTTACGTACTCAAAAATGTGTGAAATTTAAAATTTTGCTCTGATACAGGTCATACCTGTAACTCTGTCTTTGCCCTGATCTAATACCAGTTTTTAACTCTCTCTTGTGCTGTGATCTCTTCTATTTTGCCACGGCTGTTGTGATTACTTCTCATTTTTAACCTTTTCCGTGCTGTGATCTTATTTCTTTTGTCGTGTCTTTGCTGAGATTTCATCTCTATCTGCAACCCTCTCTGTACTGTCATCCTATTCTCAGCAGAGATTAAAATGGCCATCATTAACAGGCAAGTGGTATAATTACAAAGCCATCATCATTATGATCTGTTAAGTAGGGCAGTAGGTAGTGTCATTATTAGTCATTATCATTACCCATGGCATAGTGTAGCATCATATGTCAGTGATTGAGCCATGGTTGAAACATACATTAAGTATTTATATAATTATACATGAACCAGTACAGCAGGGCTGCGCAACCCTGTTCCTGGAGAGCTACCATCCTGAAGGTTATCACTCCAACCAAAGCAAACCACACCTGCTTTCCCAGTTACAGATCTTGACGAGCTGCTAATGAGCTGAATCAGGTGTGTTGAATTAGGGTTGGAGCCGAAACCTACAGGATGGTTGCTCTCCAGGAACAGGGTTGGGAAGCCCTGCAGTACAGTATCCCCAAAACCATATCCAGTGTGTATTCAAGCAACAGATGCTGGGTGCGGTAATGTCTCATTTTTAATGGAACAGAATAGAGGACTTGTAAATAAAGGTAACAAGGCTCAGTCGCTCTTTAAGGCAGATGAATGAAAGCCGACTGCAAGCCTAGATTTACAAGAGTCAGATAAAAAGCTACGATTAAGACCTAATGGTGCATGAGAAAGCACTGGAGAATGTTAAATGGGCTGGGAGGGGCACTGTCTCACAAGGGGCGGAAGTTCCAGAGTGGTTTACCTTTCATGAAGCGAAGGCCTTCTTCTGAGTAAATTTTTTTTTTAAATTGAATTTAACGCACTGTACGGTTGCCCTGAGATTGCACTAAGAAATGAGCTGCATCTTTAATTGCAAATGGATTATTCTTCTAACTTGGAAATGTGTTAAGAAAAGAAAATGACTGAGAACAGGTCTGGATCATTGATCAGTTTAAAGTAATGATGTCTGCCTACCCTATTTTTAAGCTTTGGCAACGCTACTGTTGCGAAAAATGATGGAAACAAAATGGCATCAAATCTTGAGTTGCTCGACTCTGCCTCTCTTTTGACTCTACATTACGGAAACCATCGGCGCCCCCCACGCGTTAGAAGACACACTGCATCTGAGCAGCGCATTCCCCTATCAGAACGAGGCTGGTTTTCCATGGGAAGCGCGAGCTGCATACTGCTCCATTCCTGCTAAAAAGCCGAACACAGTGGACCGGAGCTGTGCAGGCGCGCGAGAAGGAATGTTTTCAAGTTTGAAAATATAACTATGGCAAGGATATTTAACCGGCGGATCACTTTTACTGGTAAGTAACCGGTTGGTGCCACTCCGCGTATGGAAGCGATAGTGCTTAATTGAAGTTCATAGTTTTGTCACTGGATATGTTTTTCATCTATTCCAAAAAACTTCCCATTCAGCTGTTTACTGTCCGACCTGTTTTCGCTTAATTCCATAAGATGTGGCTCAGCCTGAGTGTTTTTGCTGTGGAGCAAACGAAGAAACTCTCAATTGCGGCTTTCAGATGCAGAAAATATCTGCGGTTAGTTGAAATCTTGCTGACCATCCTTGCCTTTTTGGCAACGCTGAAAAAGCGTGTAAACTGCGGTTTCTTCTGAAATGTTGTGTTTGAGGTGCTCAGATCTCTCCATGGAATAGAATTTGAGCGAGTTTAATTTCTTAATCTGTCTCATATCCTGCAAAGAAACTCTAATGTAGCCTATTAACATGATAAATATTGTACATTGGGCTTTGCCTCTTTGACATGCCCGGAGGAATAAACAAGGACGGTGCTGCCGTGTCATGCTTATCATCCTCGATCGTTTCCCATCAATTTCAAGTTATTGTTCGTCCAGCCATTAGAAAACGACACCCTTGCTTGCCGTTACGTGACTGCGTTGATTTATCCCACATATTTTTTGTGACCACGGTGGTTTTCTTTAATAAAGCTCATCACGCCATTATTTTATACCTTAAGTGGTTTGGTTGGTGAGGTGTTGACTGCGAATTAACAGCTCGGGAAATTAACGTGATCGGTCAGATGAATAAAATCTAGGCTGTAGAAATTGTGCATTTTAGAAATTGTTTTTTTTTTTTATGGCTGAAGTTTGATTGTTCAAATCGTGCGATTTCCTTGAAGGCTGCTATGTAGGAATAAGGCTTAACTAACATATGCGCTCTAGTTTGTCAAGGCTGCAATCACGTAAGTGCTTAGTTTTTATCACATAGGCTAGACTATTGTTTTTTGTAAATTGATTATTTCTTTTGGGACTCCTCGGGATGTTTTGTCACACATCGATGCTGCAGTTGGTCTTAAAAAATCAGCATTGGCAGTATATTTACAAATCGATGCTCCTTTTTGTCTAAAATAATTTGGCGACCCTTAAGCTGCTTTCACACCGGACGCGAAACGAATTTTTCGCACGACAGATTACATTCAAAGTCAATGCAAAGACGCGAATACGCGCGTTTATTCGCGTCTTTGCATTGACTTTGAATGTAATCTGTCGTGCGAAAAATTCGTTTCGCGTCCGGTGTGAAAGCAGCTTTAGGAAGAAACGCACGCTCTCCCGTGAGTCGTGGGAATTCGAATTCCGTACTGCAGTAGTACGGTATGTTCGGACGCAGCAGAGCTCGTGGGCTGTGCATGTAGATTTGTCAGTGGGTGTGTTAGCTGCACTGGAGACCTACTTTCATTTGAAAGGCAGCTCACATCAAGCGCAGGGATCCTGTTTTGAAACTTGTTACATTGATGATGCTATCGATCCAATTTCCCCATTCCCCGTGAGAGGGTTCTGCACCTTAATGACGTCTATGGCGAATTGACTGCCTCGCTAAACCACGATAGCCTACTTCACAGAACCAACTTGCCTTCAATAAATGCAGTGACCTGAGTTGTCAGTGTCGTTTGTCAACGAGTGGCTGTGTGCGCGCCTTGGTTGTCAGTATGGTACAGCAGCATTCCCTTTTCAGTTATGAACAAGGTCAGAATGCATTTGATATAATGAACCGCTGTACGGTTTTATGCATATTTAAAAATTTACGAAGGTGATTTGACGTCGGCCCGCTATTTGATTTTTACTGCTTGTTTGCTGCAATGGCCTCATTCACATAGCGCCCAGATAACCTCTGACGGTGCTGCAGGCATATTTTCGTGCGTCGAGGAACGCATCTCTTCAAAAAGAGGGGGTAATACCTGCGAAGTTTTTAGATGTTTAATGTTCACCACATCATGTGGTCAAGGGTCCATTGGAATATATTGGCATGGACTCTAGTATTACTAGATCCACGCAGCTTGATGATACTGCCATGCTCCACTGACTGTTAAAGGGAATGGAACACCACGAGCATTCTTAGTCAATGCGGAGAGACGCCGGCGATACCAGCTTTTGAAGTGAGAATTCTAAAGAGCCGAGGATTTAGACTAATTGCCTGCACTACCGGGGCCTCATGTAGGCTATCAAGGGCTGAATCCCAATCTCTACCCGAAAGACTTGAGCCCTGAACCCCCCCACGGACTCTATTGATGTCGCCTGTGTGCGCAGCTGTAGTTCTTGAGTGGATGAGTTTATGAGGGCTCGAAATGGTGTGAAAAGGCGAAGCGGGACACTCCATCGTGACTTCACGTGTTGCTTGGAAACAGCGCATGGCAATCAAAGAAAAAAGCGATATCTCCAAAATATATCTCACAATAGCAGCTGGGACTTTATTTTGCGTTTTTTACCCCGCCCCACCCGAAGGGTGAGGGAAGGGGTATTGTTTTCGGTTCGGTTTGTTTCTGTGTTTGTGTGTTTGCGTGTTTGTTTGTTTCTGTTTGTTAACACTCTTGCAGCAAAACTAATGACCATATTCACCCCAAATTCGGTATGGGACTGCCACTGACCCAGAATAGATCCCTATTGAATTTCGTATAAGTAGGTGGACGTATGTGCGATGGGCGGGGTTTGTTGTGCCTGGCACCACTTGTTAATTAGGCGACAAATGCCTCAATGAGACAGAAAATGCCAGATCACAACATCATCCATAAATTTAAGCAAACCGCTCAGGAACTCAAGAAATACATTAAGACATGCTGGCTAAATCCTCTGCAGGTGTTTTATTATAATAATAATGATGATGATTATTATTATTATCATCCACATTTGAGCATCACACGTCTTGGACAATGATGAAGTGAAAATGCTTCCTAATACACAGGCAAATTCATTGTACAGTGGTGTGCTTATTGCAAAATGAGTGCAGTCAGTCACTCCGACTACATTTGGAAATTGGCTCACTGCTATAAAACTGCAATTTGAAGCTCACAAACTGTGTAAGTGAATTTGATGTTCCTGGGGATATGCTGATTAAGCCGTCCCATGCGGCTGGCATGATGCAGCTCAGGGATGACTGGGAGATACCCGACCAGTCAGCCACCTCCCTTTGAAAAGCTCTTGTTGCAAGGAACCCCAGTGTGGTCAGGTCTTGCCACGGGATGGCTGAGGAATGGGACTTTGTGGTCGCCCTTTCTAAATCTGGGCCCAGTTCTTCAGTTCCAAGAGGATGGCTCTTGGCAATCTGAATCAGCTTATAAGCCAGTCATCATCCTGGCTCAGTAAGTCCGCTTGGTCCCCGAACACATGCTCTTTCCGAACTCTGAACACATGCTCTTTCCGAACTCTGAACACATGCTCCTTCCGAACTCTGCCATTTGCTGTGTCCTCCAGTGCCAGGAGACTGGCTGTTGCATATCAAGTGCCGCTATCATATTTCCGCATCCCTTCATAAGCCACACCTAATTGCCTACACCTTGCTGCTTTAATTAATCATCACCTACGGAATCAATTATGCATCACAACTGACTTATTCTGAGCGCAGTCGCCCATCCGCACTGCGTTTCCCTCACCGGGGCGATGGATATATATACTCCTCGCCTTCTGTGTGTCGCGGTTCTCTGTGCGCCTGATGTGCATTTACCTCTCCATGTCACATGAGTACGGAAGTCTGTCTGCGCTCGTGGTTTTGACACCGTGAGTAAGGCATGCTGTTTATGGGAAATTATTTTCACTTGGTTTGCATTGTGCTCCATACTGATCATTATAAAAATCATATTTAGGACAAGTTATGGAAAAGCGGCATTTTCCTCCGGTTTTGGGGAACTGTAAATTTGAAATTACGGTGCCTGGTGGGTTTAGTTTTACTTTAGTTCAGATAATTAGCAAAATGATATTAACTCTTTGCGCAGAATACAAATAATACTGATTTTTCCTGTCATGCATGAGCTTATTTAGGCTTTATGAGTCAGTTTTTGTGTTACAGAGACTGTGGAAAATTATTCCAGTGAAGCAAGACATTTGGAAAGTCTGTTACAGAATTATTCAGGAACTAAATTTCGGAATTTACGGATGCCGGTGTCTTTATCTGCGCAAAGGGGTTAAGAACATTTCATGTAGCGCTTAAGTGACCGTAGTTTCATGCCAGACAAGTTTGCAGTTCACTCCCGCATTCTAGCGCCTGCTTGAGCGTTTGCGCCGTGGTGGTCGCAGGGTGTCCTGTGGTCACAGCTGGTTTGCAGCTCCTTGCAGCAATGACACTGTGTCCACTGTGCAATATTACATTTCACTTAGTGCTCCCATCCAAAGGTTGGGTAGTTACCTGCAACATATATTATTATTAGATGTTCAATTGTTTAGTATTAGATGTTTATTATAAGGCCTGCTATGTTCATTGTGTGGTCTCCTTTGAATATATATTTTTTTATTTAATATTTTATTTATTTATTATTTTTCATGCTGTGGCACACGATTCCTCCGACTCGCATGACGACACCCTCGCTTCTTTACACTGTGTAGTTGCGCTGCCAATTCCGCATTACCTATGCTGTCGGAGGATCATGTAGTCAGCGTAGAATTTAACTTGTACAGGTACATGCGCCAACCAGAAGTAGTCACTGGAAAACGATGAACTAACAACCTAAAGGCATAATTTCTATCATCCCGGCAGTGCTGCGCCAATTATTGCCTCGCCCCTACGGACTTCCGGCCATCGCCAGTAATGGTGTTGCTGGGATTCAAACACCTGACCACAGGGCTAACACTCGTTCTGTCGAGCTCAGCAGTTAACACTAAACTTTCTATTGGTGTCTGACTGCGTGAGGACCGCCCCTGAGACTTTTGGTGATAACTGTGCTAGATTCAGTGCTTCAGACAGGGCTGATCAGGCAGCTATGCCTTGACTTTGGACTTCAGTGACTACGTTTTAATTCACAAAATATTCCGGTTTTTGCCCTTATTGGAAAAAAGAGTATTCCTACCAAGGTGTTTATATGGTTAATTAAAATGGACATTTCTGTAATATTCATGTTAAGGTGCAGCCATGCATACTTCGATTAAAATGTGATTCAAAATAGGGTCAGTTTACCAATGGTGACAGACTCAATTGACAGTGTAAACACAACCTCCCAATTTCATTTGTGCAACTTCCTTCTTGGAAAGATTGGCGTTGCGATATTTGCGCTTATAGCAGACTTATAAACTAATGCATAGTAAAATAGAGTGATGTGCATGTGATGCATTTGTGATGTCCTCTGCTCCCAGATAAAATCTACAGAGTTGAAACAGTACTCTGTAAACCCAGATAGTGTGGTGCGCTCAATCGTTTAGTGGAAAATGATGAGCTCAAAAAAATTGTGTAAGCCAACTTGGTGATCTTGTGTTCACAGCATTTAAAAATGTGGCAAGAATTACTTTTACCTTATGCTCTTTAAGTACTGTCCACACAATGCAATTAAGTTGGCTTACATAATTTTGTTGAGGTAGTAGGTTCCCACAAAATATTTGAGTTTGCCACACTGTCTGGGTTTACAGTGTAGTGTGTAAGACTTACGGAGTCATGGAATTACGGAATTACGGACAGAGGATAAAACAGTATGTCCTCCATTTTTGTGGGGGACATAGAATAAGTAAAAGACAAGCTGGTCCTGAGTTTTTTTTTTTTTTTTTTATAAAGGTCTTTTCTGTTTATATGCTTGTGTGTGGACTTGTCTGTTTCGACTGTGCGGTAGGAGTGTCTCACTATTTTTCTTACGGCTCCCCAGATTGTTAGATGTTTTGAACCGGCCCGACACATTTATTCTGAGGAATCTCAGTTCTCTCTGTGAGCGGAGGCCCGGTCAGCCTCCCCCGGGTGAAACAGGTGCTGTGGCCTGTGACTCTGCTCTTTATCAGCGCCGGCTTCATCTCCCACTCCAGTAAAAAAGCCTCATACATCGTGTTTTTCATCTGCTCAGACCAGTGAGTCATAGTCATTTATTTAGACTATTTAGTCATCTATTTATTTAAGCAGCCTCTTCAGCAAATATACAGCACTCCTCAGTATTGTCTTTTATTATTTACGTCTTACCTACAGTATTAGGTCTGGCTGAGATCAGCCATTTCATGACCTGAAAACTGTAAAAATTCACCAGTTCAGTCATTTCAGTGACGTTCTGACTGTTTTCACAACAGTTTTGATGAGCAGAACCTGAAGAAAGGGTCTGCCTCCTTACTTTTCACCGGCACCTTCACACTTGCACAGATGCATGCATACACACATACACACACACGCACGCACGCACGCATGCACACGAGCACGCACGCACGCATCCTTGTACTTCTATCCTATGAGGACATTACATTGACTTCCATTCATTCTTTGTGTGTCTCCACAGCCTTTCCCTAATCTTTATAAGCAACATATGCCTCACCCAAACCCTTACCCTAACCTTAACCTATCCCTAACTTTAACTTTACCCCTAGCCTTGACTAATAAGTCACAACTTGCCTTCGTAGTTGTGAGGACAATTAAAAATGTCCTGACTTCTCAATAATGTCCCCACTCTGTAGGAAAAAAAAAAAACATTTTTCTGGTTCTCACTTTGTAGCATGTACAAGAACACACACACACACACACACGCATTCAGACTTGCTCAGCATGCTCTTAATAGCTGGTGTCAGTGTAGCTAAAGGCTAAAGGAGGGTTTGATATGGAGGCCTGCTGACATATATTCAGGTGTAACTTCTGTTTGCTGATTGAGAATGTGTTGGGGAGACTGGGCCTAAACTGGGCCTGAACTGGGCCTGAAAGGGAAGCATAAGGGGTCACTGCAAGCAACTTGCCACGAAGCACCAGCCAATCATGAGCGATGGGAGTGACCCCGTATACGTACCCTTTATCTGATGTTCTTACATTACACACATTTTCATTGGCATGTGCATCACACTCGTGCTGTGATTGATGTAGCCCCAACTCAGAAAAAGTTGGGACTGTATGGAAAATACACATAAAAGCAGAAAGCAGTGATTTATTCATTTGCTTTGACTTGTATTTCATTGCAGACATTATGAAGACAAGATATTTAATGTTTTGTCAGGTCAGCTTCAATTTATTTGTAAATATACATCCATGCCTCCCATTCAGGCCTGCAGTGCGTTCCAAAAGAGTTGGGAAGAGAGCAATTTAAGTCTAGTCAGGAGGGTAAAAAAGTGGCGAAATGATGTGCTGTGAAACAGTTGATGTAAGCAGCTAATTGTATTTATGATTTGGTTCAAAAGCAACTTCCAGGAAAGCCCTGGGGCTGAGGTGAGCTGAGATCGCCAATTTACCCACAAATCCATGAGAAAATCTTTGTGAGGATTAGAACAATGTTTCTCAAAGAAAGGTACAGGAAGGGATTTGGATATTTCACCCTCTGTGGTGCATAACACACTTAAACTAGAGCTGGACTTGCGAGAGCCCATACCTCCGCCAGCATAGCTGGATTTGAACTTTGGCCTATATCTCAGCTGTACTTTGGCCTAGATATGCCAAAATTTAATTCCTTGTTCCTCTTGTTTTACTTTAACATCCTGCAAAGTTTGGTTAAAATCCATCCAACCGTTTTTGAGATATCCTGCTAACAGACAGATAAACAAATAAATGACTCCCGCCTAGCGGGACCGTTGTTGAAATCGTCTGGTGTCTGACTCGAGATTTCAAATCTCCGCCAGCATTGCTGGATTTCTACTTTGACCTATATCTCAGCTGTACTTTGGCCTAGATATACCAAAATTTAATCACTTGTTCCTCTTGTGCTACTGTAACATCCTGCAAAGTTTGGTTGAAATCTATGCAGCCGTTTTTGAGATATCCTGCTAGCAGACAGACAAACAGACAGACAGACGACTAAAGGCATGAAGTGACATGGGTGTCGATTCCGACAACCAATAAATAAACAAACGGAGGCAAAAACATAACCTCCTTGGCGGAGGTAAAGATTGAAGGAATCTGGAGGACTTTCTGTGCATGAAGGACAAGAAGGCAAGCCTAAGCTGAATACCCTTGTGTCAACCAAGGCCAGGCCTTAAAAAATGCAAAGGTCTATCTCAAGCTTAAGGTTGGACATATCTGTGAGAAACGTCACAGCCAATATCAGGGCAGGCCTGACATTAGTTGAGCCTCAGTTGGTGGTGATTGGCTAAAAATTGCAGGCAAATTTAATGAGAAAATTACGCCGTTGGGTGTGTTGAACTCGGCTTGACCGAAAGTTTCTATTGGGATAGAAAGTTTTAGAATTACCAATGAGCGGTTTAAAAGGTATAAACACAAGTGTAAGTGTAACTTTGGCCTGATGGTGGTGCTTGAGAGAAGGTCATGGGGTCACCAAACTTGCCGTCTGGATAGAAGAAGGAACCGTCTTACTCTGTGCTAAATCTCACGGAAGTGACGAATCAGCTATGGGTTGCCATAGAAACCCACTGTGAAATAATATTAATAATAAAATAATAATAAAGAAAGCTGACCAAAACAATAGGTGCCTACGCACCTTCTGTGTTTAACCCTTAATAATCATTCAATAATAATCATCTTCCCAATGACTCATAATCTGGGGCCCCCGCCCTGGTAAACTTGCGCGTTAATCTGTGTTTGGCACTAGGATGCATTTTAAATTATTTGACTGCAACACACAATTACACAACAGTTTTGTGCCCTGGAAGTGATATGCTGACCACAGGTTATGGGACCCCGACTGTTGCAGACCTGTGGGGGGAGGGAGGTCAGGGGGTCAGGGGGTCAGGGGTCAGGGGTCAGGTGGCTCCTCATGCTGACTGAGCACAAGTGATTGCTGTTGAAGGAAAGGGCTGCTCTGTGCTAGATATCCATCCTTGAACCCTAAGTGACCCCTAAACTCTCGACCACGAGTCTTACATGTGTCAGGAAATTGGCTGTTTATGCCCACAGGGTTTAACTCATTCGATAAAATGAAATAAAATTTCATTTCTGCTTAGTTTTTCCCAATCAATTTATGGTTATTGACATGATGGATGTAACCGGCGTGGTGATTTTAAGTAGTGTGAGTAATTATCCACACTCTGCAATCAAACAGAGGCAGTGGTGGGCCGTCCCTCGGCCACTTCTGTTAGAGTGGAGCAGACTCGACCTTCCATCAATAATCACCGTCTGAGAGCGTTTCTCTTTGATTTATTCATGTCTGCTCAGGAATAACGGCCCATTTGAAACCTTGGCGCTGAGCCGCGTGTACATGTGTCCTCTCAGCTGGGGCTAATCTTGTTTTATCGATCGAAATGTTAAACGCCCACATCTTGTTGAGACTCTCAACTGTAGCGCTCCTCTCGAATGTTGCGTTTGGCAACACAGTGCCACCACGCTGGGGCTCGGCTGGGGACTGGGAGTCGGCCGTGGAAATGGCGATCCTGGGAGAGCGGGTCCTGGGGTCCGTAATATTCACCTGTTACACTTTCGATTTGAGCTTCTGTGGGCTGCCGGGTCAGTGCAGGGCAGTTAAGGCTTCGCCTGATGCACTGTCTCACTCCTACATGATGCTCAGATTTAAAATGCTGAGCGTCCCCAGAGTGTTGACCTTGTGTCTATAATAATGGAGTTTAATTGTAGGGCTGGCTGAAGGAGCACACATGCTCAGTGGGCCCCAGTGGGTACAGTGCTGTGACAAAAATATTTTGCCCCTTTTCGATTTCTTTCTTTTTCTCCGTATTTGTCACCCGTAAGTGTTTCAGATCATTAAACTAATTTTAGTATCAGACAAAGATAACCTGAGTAAATGCAAAATACTGTTTTTAGACATAATTTAAGTTATTAATGCAAAAAGCTATCCAACCCTATCTGGCCCTATGTGAAAAAGTAATTGCCCCCTTATTTACAAAATCATCCAATTAAAAAATTTTTACTGTAGCCCCCAAACAAAATCTGGCGGCTACTATGGATTCATGGTCGTTGTCTCGCCCCAGCTGCCGCGTTCGTAGAGATTTTCTTGTGGATGCTGTACAGGCCACAAATTTTGACCAATGTCTTTAATATTTGGTGTGAGCATAGGTTATGGTTAGATCAGAACACGTATCGATTTTGGTTGCTATGGCAACTTAATTGCCAGAATAAAGCGCACCTTTTCACTGTATGGCTTTCGAATGCTTTAGAGGTCAGAGTTTAAGATATCACAAGTGGCCACTCGAGGGCTACACTCATGCGGTTGCGGGCGAACGGGCTCTCTAGGTGATAGTAAGATTCAATTTTACTAGACCCAACCAGGCATGATTAATGTTAGCCCTGCTGAATCTAAACCTCACTTAGATATAAACTGTCTGGCTATGTGAAGTAGACAAAAAACAGCACACGATGCTGTGATTTTAAGGAATCCAAAGACTGATGGGAAGCAAAGTCACTGACATTTATCAGTCTTAAAAGGCTTACAAAGCCATTTCTCAGGCTCTGGGTCTCCAGCAAACCACAATGAGAACCATTAGCTATCTACAAATGGATAAAACTGGGAACAGGGATGAACCTTCCAAGGAGCGGCCAGCCTACCAAAATGCACCAAAGACTCATCCAGGAGGAACTGCCGACCTCTCTTGCTTTTGTTATGGTCAAGAGTCTGCGATTCCACAATAACAACAGGACTGGGCAAAATGGCATCCATGGGAGAGCTGCAAGGCAAAACCACTGCTGACCAAAAAAGAACATGAAGGCTTTTCTCAAATTTGCCAAACAGACATCTTGATGAACCCCAAGGGTTTTGGCATAATATTCTGTGGACTAATGAGTCAAACGTGGTGGTTTTTGGAAGACATAGGTCCTGTTACATTTGGCATACAGCTAACACAGCATTCTACTGTAAGAAAAATACCATACCAGCAGTCAAACACAGAGGTAGTAGCATGATGGTCTGGGGCTGCTATGCTGTTTCAGGAGCTGGGAGACTTGCCATAATAGATGGAAATATGAATTCTGCTCTCTACCAGAAAATCCTGAATAGAATGTCCAGCCACCAGTTTGTGACCTAAAGCTCAAGTACAGTTTGGTTATACAGCAAGACAATGATCCAGCATATACAATCATGTCATCCTTGGAGTGAAGAATGAAATGATTCTGCTGAGAAAAATGGGCCAATATACCTCCACAGCCCCATAAAGGACTCATTGCCTGTTATCGCAAATATTTGATTGCAGTTGTTGCTGCCAAGGGTAGTTTTGGGGGGCAGTTATTTTTTTCATATGGGTGAGAGAGGTTTTAATAACTCTTTACCTTTTAATTTAAAAAAAAGATCATTTAAAAGCTGCATTTTGTGTTTGCTCACGTTGTCCTTGTTTTAATAGTATTTATGATAGTATTTATGAAATCACCCCTGAACGATTAACTGTTTGGGTCAAGCCTGGCCTGGTCTGGCATCCTTATATTTAGCTTTATTCATCAGCCAGACAGACGTCACAAAAGCCTCTTCATCAAGTCCTTTTTCAAACCACTATCCCATTACACTTTTTCAATAATTTATCTAAATTAATATGCTCATTAACTTCAGATGATATGAGTCTGCCCAATTTATATCAGTTGGTGGTTTTTAGAAACGTCTTAATTAGAAATGCAATCAGAATTGTGCAGTCAGTCATGTCTTATTCTGTGGGAGTGCCTTTGGGGAACCCTGTTAGATAATCACTGAAAAACGAGCTTCAATCTCAGCAGGTTACGTAATATTGGTGGTCCGACCCGTCAGGCAGTTGCACACTTCGCAGACATTAAGGTGCCATGTGTAGTGTCTCCTCCCCAGGATATAGTATGGGCTTTGGTTCTTCTGAATAAACAATATGCTTCTTAGTTATGCACTGTTTGTACCTGCGCAGTCAAATTTGGTTGGGCTCATTGAGCCTCATTCAACAGCATTTACTTACTCTTATCTTAGATCTTTCTGACTTTTGTTTGTAAGATGGGCTTGTACAAACCTGCCATGTCAGATTCAACAGACACTTGTCATTTCCAGAAAACTATCCTAAATGATTATGCAAATGTATTGCACTGGACCACTTCCAAAGGGAGCAGACTTCCAAGGAAAATGTGAATTTTCATGAGCCACATTCCAAATCTATGATTCAAGATTTGACTTGATACTTTATTTCTATCCCACCGGTATGTATACCGTGGGATATAGTCATCACCCTGTCTGTCTGTCTGTCCGTCTGTCCGTCCGTCCGTAATCATTTTCGTTTCTGGAGCACAACTCAAAAACTATACCACCTACAAACTTCATATTTGGTATGCAACTTCCCCTTAGGGTGCCATTGTGCCTTTTGCGGGTTTAAATTCCATTGGGCCCAAAATTTTTTGAAATTTTGCCCAAATTTCCTTTGTTTCGTTCCGAGCAGAACTCAAAAACTATACCACTTACAAACTTCATATTTGGTATGCAATTTTTAGGGTGCCATTGTGCCTTTTATGGGTTTAAATTCCATTGGGCCCAAAAATTTTGAAATTTTCACCAAAAACGGCCCAAATTTCCAACTTTGTTTCGTTTCGAGCAGAACTCAAAAAACTATACCACTTACAAACTTCATATTTGGTATGCAATTTCCCCTTAGGGTGCCATTGTGCCTTTTATGGGTTTAAATTCCATTGGGCCCCAAAATTTTGAAATTTTCACCAAAAACGCCCAAATTTCCAACTTTGTTTCGTTTCGGAGCAGAACTCAAAAACTATACCACTTACAAACTTCATATTTGGTATGCAATTTCCCTTAGGGTGCCATTGTGCCTTTTGGGGGTTTCAATTCCATTGGGCCCAAAATTTTTGAAATTTTCACCAAAAAATGGCCCAAATTTCCAACTTTGTTTCGTTTCGGAGCAGAACTCAAAAACTAAACCACTTACAAACTTCATATTTGGTATGCAATTTCCCTTAGGGTGCCATTGTGCCTTTTGGGGTTTCAATTCCATTGGGCCCAAAATTTTTGAAATTTTCACCAAAACGGCCCAAATTTCCAACTTTGTTTCATATTTGGTATGCAATTTTCCGGAGCAGAACTCAAAAAGTATACCACTTACAAACTTCAAATTTGGTATGCAACTTCCCCTTAGGGTGCCATTGTGCCTTTTGGGGGTTTCAATTCCATTGGGCCCAAAATTTTTGAAATTTTCACCAAAAATGGCCCAAATTTCCAACTTTGTTTTGTTTCCGGAGTAGAACTTACATACTATACCACTTACAAACTCCATATTTGGTAAGCATCTTACCATTGCAGGGTTGCATTGTTCATTCTCTGAGACTATAAATTCCATGATTTGCTTTTTTCTTTCAAATGTTTTAACAACAATTCAACAGCGGCACTCCAGGTAGTCTACTTCCTCGCAGTGAGTGCTGGTAACATGAACAGCAAGATGCTAAAGGTGATTATACTTCTGATTGATGTTGTCATCTTCCCTGCACTTGGTGTTCGGTGTGCTTTCATCAAATATCATCATTGCTCAAATCCCCTTTCCTTTGCCTATTCAACTATATATAAGTATTAAATTACTAAAGAGATCAGAAAGTATACAGCTCTCCTGCAATCAGTAACTCACGAATTATGTGGGGACCAGTGGGATATGTCATCTTCTGATGACTCTTGTTTTGTAAGAGTTGTTCTTGAAAAGTGGTAAAATTCTTGTTGGGGGAAAAAAAGCTTCATGTGCAGACATCTAATTCCTCCATCCGAAAATTGATAAATGAAAGTATGTCGGCCTAATTCACAGACATTTTACGGACAATGAATGTCATAAAAAATGCAATTAGTATCGATTTTCCCCCATAGTCTGTAAGCAGTGGAATTGAGAGGAAATCCTTAGATAGGAAAAGGACTTCCAAAAACATCACGCCACCGCAGGATGTTTAAACAAGAGAGTCAAGGTCTGGGGGCGAGGTCTCAGTTATGGGGTGAGCTGCAGAATTGTGCTGTCAGGTGCAACAATGAATATTCCTCGGATATGGACCTGCAGTACACTGAAGGTGCTGCAGTGGTGGCTGTAGTTTACATTCTCTTAAACAGGTTTACAACTAACAGAGTCTGAGATCTCATTTATCTCCTATTATGACTACAATGGCTGTTGACAACTGCATTTAATGTCTACAATGACTAAGAAAAATAAATGGTCCTTTCCATGCCTAGGACTATGTTAGAAATAATTTTAGCCCTCATAGTTATGCAATTTTCATATCCTGAAGAAGGGAAGTCTGCTTTGTCCCAGATTAAAATCAACTCGCAAAACGGGAAATTTATTGGGAGTTGATCCTTACATAATAGCACTGTTCCACTAAGGCTGCCACATCTGGCTTGCTGCGCCTTAAGCCGCTTTCACACCGGACGCGAAACGAATTTTTAGCAGGACAGATTACATTCAAAGTCAATGCAAAGACGCGAATGGAAACGCGCGTATTCGGGTCTTTGCATTGACTTTGAATGTAATCTGTTCTGCGAAAAATTCGTTTCGCGTCCGGTGCGAAAGCAGCTTTACCCAGAGTTCAACACCCCTGGACTTGTTGATGTTCGAGCAGGATGTCGGCCTGCTGTGCGGTGCGGTTGTTTTCATAGCGCATTCCTGACAGCGAAACTGGGCAGCAATCCCAGCTCGTCATACTGAAGCATTACGTCATTTTTCGGCAGTTTCAGAGGAGGCCACACATCATCTCGCGCCCTCCTCTCGAGTTTTCCCAGCCTCTGAGGAATGTGGCCGATCTGGCGCGGTTGGCTCAAACGTGCGCCGATGCTTGGGTTGGTTCCTGCTGACACACGCTCATAACCCTTATGGTGCAGCCGCCAGGTCACCATGTCACGGGTTTTTGAGCAGAATGTTTAGTTCTTCTAATAATTTTTTGAAGGATAGTTTGTGGTCATGACCACACTGTCATGCCCAGTCTGTGTAATTAACATGATTGACAGTTTAACTCTTTGTCCTAATAAAGTGCATTTCATGATAAAAGCTGTTATTGACTGTCTTGAACCAAATTGCAAATTGTGCCTGAAATATCCATGTGTGCCATGTGGACTAAAAGACTCTTGACCATATTGAGTTTATTTTTCTAAATTGGAAGCAATTCCAGTTAACGTTTGTTGACAGATCAAATTGGACGGAAAGAAAATTAAGTTGCTGAACACGGGTGTAAATAGGTCTTTAAAAAATAATTAGCAAAACTTAGAAACTTTAAAATGACCCAGAACAGCACTATGCTCACAGTACACGCCTCATTCTTCAATTCAGATTTTTTGTTTGTATCAGATTTGCCTATCTTGACTGGTTACATAACTCACATTCATAATTTGAAGTGACCTGCATCTGTCTTCATTGTGAAGGCATCAGCCCTTCGAAATGGCCGGCAGTGCACATCGATACGTGTTTGCCCGAGTCATCTGTGTCATCAACAAAAAAAAAACCATAGTTGTGAAAGCATTCATGATATTAAAACCTAATTCAAATTGAGAAAATGGATGCCCTTGTAGCGAATATATGGATCCAATTTTGCCCTGAATGACAGCAAACCGTTCGTCAGCTGTACGCGATGAGGTCATGGAGGTGAGAAAATAGCTAGATGGTTAGCTTTCTGGGTCTTTAACTGTGCTGAGTGCGCGCATACAGTCAAAAAGCCACATTAATTCTGGTCTGACTGTTCATCTCCCTTGGTCATGTTTCAGATTTGTATCCGATTGAGGACCAGCTATAAAAGTGGCTCAAGTCTGATTTGAAGATTGCATATAAGATCAGGTTTTTGTGTCCATACAGCTCTGAAAACTTTGCTCTGTTCTGTGTCCACGTCTCTACATGATTCTTGTAGTCGCTCTTCATGCTACAAATTAATTCAGTGTTCTTATATTATTAATGGTAGTCAGTTCTTGCCTCTCATTGATTTTGGTTCGGATCAGTGAATTATACACATTAATAATTTATGATTTTTAGTACAAACATATTGATTTTAATGGTTTGTAGCCTCTTATCACACAGCTTGTGACAAGTGCAGATGGTGTGATTTTGTGTTTGGTGGGATGTGTGGTGATGGGGAGATCATGCCATCCATCAATTTTGATTGAGATTGACCAATTATCACTAATAATAATTAACAAATAAATATTTTAACATGGTGATTTTGTAAGGATTTCTTAGTAATTATGTTGTAGGTGCCGCATGATAAAGATAGCAGTTTTCATGATATGTATTTTTGGGATGTCTGTTTAGGAATTTTTTCCCAGCACATCGGTTAGGCCTACATCAGAGGTCATGGGTGACCAAATTTTCTAGTTTGGTTGACTATAGCCTTACTTCTTTGATTAGCAGCAGGTGTAAAGGCTCGGAGGAATGATATTACAGCCATTTAATTTTAAACCGTGAGAAGCTATTTAGATTTCAGTTTTCAGGCACTGATTAGATGAGCTTGTCAGTGGCGCCCTTTATTGTCCAGAACAATACCTTTGAACATCTGATTTTATGGCTGCACTTTGTTCATTTGCACCTTTTCCATACATTAAACCGCTATTAACATAAATTTTCGTGGACACACACACACACACATATGGAGGGAAAGTGATTTGACACCTGTTTTATCAATCTCCCAACAAGCAGGAAGGGAGCGGTCATCTGTGTTTTAATAGGGCATATCATTAAATTGCTAATGTAGCCTTTTAGAAAATTGCTCAAAGCTTGTAGCACATTATTTATGTTGGCTGCCTATTAGCCTGGGGGTAATTATGTTCTCATTGACGTGGGTGGGAGGAACTGTAAGAGTAATCAGTAGAGGTTCATGATCATGAAGGACTTTTCAGTCTGGTCCATCTGCCTTCAGTGAGTTGAGATATTGCAGTTAGGAGTTTTCTAGAAGCCGAATGCATCCTTCCTTGATTTTTGTTTTTTTTTTGTTTACTTGTGACATATTTAATCATGCCCTGTAAAAGCACCTTTCTACTGCTCTTTGTCTGTCGTGAGCCGCTTAATGGACACTTGTTCCAGTTAACTTACAGTTGATTTCACGAGACCAGCGCCAATCTCTCCTGCATGGCCAAGAATGCCATTCAGTCCCCTACGATATGGCCTGACTATGTTTTCTTGGTCTTGGTCCTACAGCGTGGGACTTGAATCCCAGACCGAATGTGTTCCGGATGAGCACCTAGGCTAACTGTGCCTTTGCATTTATTATACACATCGAAATAACAGCTTATCACAACTGGTTTTTCTCATTGCTGCTTCTCTGTTAGTCAGCACATGTGGTGCTGTCTTGCTCCTTTAGGAAAGTGGGAAGTCGGTTACAGAGAGATTAAACCTACAGCATACAGGTTTTCAAATCAAGATCTTCAAGGGTTGAGATCTACTGGTTTTCCGCACTCCCTTTACCTGGAAGTCAGGTAAAGTCTTGCAACTAATTGCTGTTAATTACCTGGGAGAAAAGAGACCTAACGCTAGAATTTGAGAGCCTTGTTTAAAGGAGCTGTGTCACGATTACTGCGCATACTCAGAACTCACATCCAAAGAAAGTGAATCTGCGTGACTGCGAGTCGTAATCTGATTCCATCCTTGCCAGTCCGTCTTCGTTTTGCATCGTATTTATATGTTTTAGTTACTTTGGCATTTTTGTATTGGAGCTTTCAATGGACATTCGAGGATTCAAGGTGGGGATACGAAGAATGTAAGCTGGTTGCCATCACCGATAATCATAGAAGAAGAAAAATAACTTAGAGATTTTGACTTGCAGTTTAGTGGATTTACTTCGTTCAAAGTTGTGAGCACGTGCAGTAACCATGACTCGACTCCTTTAAAGGTTCCTGCTCTAGTTTCGGTCTGTCTCTCGATGAACATTCATCTGCACAGAAATGCACAGTAAAAAATATGTGCGCAAGCACACTCTCATGGCACAAATCGGACATGGTCTCTTATCTCAGATGTTGCCTCTTAGTTCGGAGGTGCTGTAAGGAGGCTCAGAGTTGCTCAGCTGACCCCTCCAATGGCCATGAGCCCAGATATGCTGTAGTAAGTGCGCTGTTACTGTGCCATTTGGAAAGGGGAGCAATCGAGATTTTTTTTTTTTCTGTGGATTTGAGTGTGTGATTTGATCTTAATGGCTTTTGGCTTTCCCCTTAAAGTGTCTGCTCCTTGTATACTCTGTTTATAATGGATTCTCTCTACAGTGCAGTGCAGCTCAGTTTAACGGTCTTGAGTGTTGGCTCAGGTTTTGGAAACAACACTTTGGTGGCCAAGTGTGTCACAGATCCTGCTCGATGAGCTGTCATAAAATGCGTTTGGTGATTATTTTGGGCCTTCCGTCTGCGCTGACAAAGTTGAGCATATCATCGTGCACTAGTGTTAAAGGAAAAGTAATTAATGATTTATAATGATGACATGAAACTGTAAAACTCCTTAATAGGTCCAACTAACCTTAATAAAGGTTTTTTTAATAATTTTTTTTTTTTTTGCCTGAATTCATTTCTGCATACTTCATGAATTCAACTAAAAATCACTCAACATTTGTGACCTATAGGAGGAGAATGGGGCCTTATCCTCTATGGTGATGGCGTAATAGTTACTGATCCCCGTATCCCCTGATACTATGTGCAGAGAATACAGTAATTCTCTGAACTCACATGAGAAGGGGGCACTCAGTGCAAATAATTGTGCGAAAGCTGCTGTTTTCTGCATGCTTTGTGTTTGGAGTAGCTGGACCACGGAAGTACCCTGGTGTGATGTCTTGAAGAGCTGGGACCAGCCTGGCTTATGATCATAGGGAATGGCTGGGTGGGGGAGAGTTGTGTTGTATTAGAACCTTTTGAAAACAATCTCTGACCATCTTCCCCCCAGCTAGCATGCTTGGGAGCATAGCATCACAGGGCTCTTCCAGCCAGTATTCATCCCCAGGAAACAGCGTGGGATGGCGGTTGTTTGAGCAGTCAGCTCGATGGGTACAGATGCTGATTGCTCAGCCTAAGGGTTAGATGAGTCCATGATACTGGTGCCCAGAGTGGTGTCTCTTAAGAAGGTATCTGGTGCTCCTCTGCTCCCTCCGCTGTGTGACCAGCTCCTTACTGCTAACCGGCCTTGCACATGCGAATCCCGACTGTCACTAACTGGCTTCCGCCAGCTCCCTCCTGCTGCTGCTAAACGTCCTCGACGAGAAACCCCCTGCTGCTGTGAACTGCCCTATGCAAGAAACTCCCTGGCGCTAACGGCCCTTAGCAAGCAAATTTTGACTGTCGTGAACCTCCCTCCGTAAGCAACTCTCGGCTACTGCCAACTGCCATGAACAAGCAACTCCCTGATGCTGCTGCTAACTGCCATGAACAAGAAACTCTGTGCTAACTGCTCTTTGCAAGTGACTCCCTGTAGCTGCTAACTACTCAGTGCGAAGAGCTCTGTTCTACTGCTAGCTGCCCTGCGATGACACCTCCCTGCTTCCACAGGCTTGCTCAAACTCCCCGAGTGCTGCTGGCCTGACCCTGCTTTGTCTGTATCCCAGGCCAGCCTGCATAGTCTCAATGCATTAATGAGCTTTGGCTGCTCAGAGATACGGACACTCCCGGAAAGAGTGGCATGAAATTCAGCTCGATAACTCATTTCCCTCCCTACTTCACTGATACTGCAATTCTCTTCTTTTTTTATTCCATTATTACAAAAGAAATGGATTTCATAGCTCCTTTATTATCCCCCGCCACAAAGTACGAGGGGGATATAGGTTTGAGCTCCGTCCGTCCGTCCGTCCGTCCGTCCGTCCGAGATAAAGGGGACAGCTTTTCTCAGAAACTATTAGAGATAGGACAACCAAATTTGGCGTGTAGCTTCAGACCATAAAGGCCTTGATGGAGTTCGAAAATGAGATGCGCGCGATTATTTTTTCCGGAGTTATTGCCCTTGATCCGTATTTTTGGACTCTGTCCACGGTATCTCTAAAGGGGACAGCTTTTCTTGGAAACTGTTACAGATAGGATAACCAAATTTGGTGTGTAGCTTAAGACCATAAAGACCCTGATGCAGTTCGAAAATAAGAAGCACACAATTATTTTTTACGCAGTTATTGCCCTTGTGGCATTTTTGGGAGCTTCTGTTCATAGTATTTTTAAAGGAGACATTTTGGCGGGGGACGTTGTTGACCATGTCTACTTGTTTAATATAAAATCTTTGTCGGATTTCAACCTAATTTAGGGAAGTGTGAAAAACGCATGCAGTTTTTGCCAATTTTTTTGTGTGCCTCTGGAAGTTTGCTCTAAAATTGGTGTACTTTCCCCCCAGGGAAGCCGGGGTGCGTCGGTACCCTGAATGTTGCTCAGAAACAACTTTGCGGCGAAGGTTCTCACTAGGTTGCAGTTGCGGCGGACTTGAGCAATCTAGTAAGCAGAAGTTTTTGCCTGCCATTTTATCAACATAACCTCATTGTTTTGCTGCAGTCAGCTTTTTTCTGTGAAGTAACGTTAAAATTAGCGTATGGTTATAACTTCAGTTGGCTGGAGCTGGTTCGCAGCAGAAAGATTTTGCTTGGCTTAGAGATGGACGGTATGGAAGCATTGTTTAGAATTCCATTAGGTGGACAACGCAGTAATTCTGATTAATTTCCGGGTCAAATTCTGCTTTCCTCTGCTTGCATGTAGAGGTACTGCCCCAAATCTTTTCTGTTTATGCAGAATGCAAATAAAATCAAAAAGGAGCGGTTTTGGTTGAGTAGCTCTGTTTACTTTCTGTCTGCCAAAACAAGGCTTACCCAGTCTTGTTTGTCAATACATTTAGCATACAGTCACTACATGCATCACAGAAAACTCTGGCCAATCCACAAGAGTAAGCCAAGGATAAACTCCCTGACACCAATTTATAACAATATCATCAAAGTGTTTTATTATTATTATTATTAGTAGTAGTAGTAGTAGAAGTTGTAGTAGTCATCATAGTAGCAGTAGCGGTAGCATATTTCTTATTTCCTGCAAGCGACCATCCTTCAATGCGGCACATCTGGCGGTTGGGCGAGCGCATTTATGGGTCATGGCAGGGCTGTTGTGCTTGTAGAGCCGAGGGTGTCCTGAGAGTTAAAGGTTTTTTGGCTGGGGGCAGTGGGTGTCTAAATTTGAGGGCAGGAGATGGGGGGCGTGCAGGAAGAGGAAGCAGTTAACAGCCGAGTGTTTTCTGCTTCTTTAACCGGTTTGCGCAGAATACAAAATTTTGCCAATTTTTCCTGTTGAGTATGAGCCTATTTAAGCTTTAGAACTCAGGATTTGTGTCAGAGATTTTTGAAAATTATTCAAGTGAAGCTAGACATTTTGAAATTCACTTACAGAATTGTTTAGGAATTAAATTTTGGAATTTACGGACGCCGGCATCTACATCTGCAGAAAGGGGTTAATAATGAGTTACAATCTCACAAGCTCCATCTGGCAATATACAGTGCACTCGAGCAGCATAAGGACTTGGAAGGTATGGCAGGTATCACGGGCTGTTGTTCCGGAGTGGCGCGTGACTGCTGCTGTGTTTTCATGGAAATGTCGCCTCACCACTGCCTTGCAGCATAATACAAATTAGTCGCTCAGTAACACTGTTCAGCTGCCTCCACACTCAGAGCTTGCAGAGTTAGCAGAGCTGACAGGTTTGCGTAGAGCACGGATGCGCTGCGGTTTGTGGGAGTATTAGCTGTGCTGTGTTTGTCGTGGGTGCGCTGCATGACTGCTATATCTGGCTGCAAGCGCTGAACCTAACAGCTACAATTGAGTGTATTTTGGTTTGCGTCTTCTCTCTGATGCAATTTAAATATATTTTCTTTAGTATGCACATGTACATGCATACGTTTGCACCAGCATATTTTTAGATATTTGCATGCCTCTGTGTGTATGTGTGCATGCAAGTTCAATCTACACAAGGCAGAAAAAAAAATCCAAATTTTGATGCATTGTGTTTCAGGACTGTGCAGCTCCTGATAGAGGGACAATCTGTCTTTTGCTTGCTCGGTCAGTCGGTCAGTTGGTCGGTCATTCGATTTAAAAGATTTTCACATTCTGTCGCAGTTTTTCATGGCTGAAATTTGGCTTGGAGGTCAAGTGTATGTGTGTGTGTGTGTATGTGTGTATGTGTGTGAAGATATTTGTTTGTGTTCATGCCAGATGGCTGAAAGTGGACATGACAATGGGAGTGGCCCTTTGCAAACAGGCACATGACTTCTAAATGTATTCTCAGACTCTGATTTTGTGGAAGGGTTGGTCATGTGCCAAAAGGACACGTGATTAGCTGTCGATGCCAATTGGCAGAAAGGAGGTGTGGCTATGAGAGTGGCCTATATCAAAAAGCACCAAACTTTTAAACAGATTCAAGTAACATGGCCTAACTTTGCTGAAGGAAAGACACGCTCATACACACATGTATACCAGGAACAGCAGAATCATTTCAGAAGTTCAGGGGCCAAATACATCTTCACTTCGTGAGGTCTTCCACCCTGCAGAAAATTCCTCCATCAGATGGTTACGCAAGTTTACCCCGTGCTGTTGATCAGTACTGAACCAGCTGTTCCCCAGTTGAGCATCTGATAGTGACCTGCCCTTCCAGTTTGAACCCTTGTTTTTTCTGCTAGCGTAGCCAGCTCTGTCCAGATGTGTTAAAAACACAGTTTAAACCTGCTTAGAGTCCCATCAGGTTTGAGCCGAATTTCTGGTATAGCTCTGGAGATGATATAGGCAAGTTGTGCTACAGTCAGTCAGGAGACTAATTTTTGTCTGGCAAGCCCTTCTCAAAGTGTCTCCTGATCATGAAATATAGTGCAGAGGATCCCTGAAGGCCTCCCTCTAATTTGTTTTTATTTATAGTTGTAGCTCTCTCACTTCGTTTGGCAGATGGTGCAAAGCTTTTAAGTCCCAATGTCTAATCAATAGCAGATACAGGCATCCCAGGCTCATAATGTCTCTCTCCCTCTTTCCCTCCTCCTCTTTCTGCAGGGCTACCAGCCTAGGTGCTCAGGACGATGTTGTAGACGGCACCCAAGGACGTTCTGTCCTTAAGAGCTCTGTTCTTCCCCGTTTCCCCCCCCCATGTGACCAGAGAGAGGCCTGCTGTAGCAGGACACCAGGAAAGCAGAGTGCATCCATCGCTCGGTGCATCTGTGTCTGCCGAGCCGCAGAGCGGCAGGAACATGCACTCGTTTTGTCAGCTAACCCTCCATGTTCGGCAGCCATGGTGGCCATCACTCCTGGGTGTGCTGTTGTCCTCACTGGTGCTGATCCTCGCTTTGACGAAGACCGCCGCAGCCGTGCCTTTCCAGACCTTCTCACCGGCCGAGGGAGGCCTCACCCACCTGGTGGTCCACGACAAAACGGGTGACGTGTACGTGGGAGCGGTCAACTGGATCTTCAAGCTGTCCAGCAACCTGACCCGGCTGCGGGGTCATGTGACGGGACCCGTTCAGGACAACGAAAAGTGCTACCCTCCCCCCGGGGTCCAGTCGTGCCCCCACAAGCTGGCCCTGACCGAAAATGTGAACAAGCTGCTGCTGCTGGACTTCGGGCAGAACCGGCTGCTGGCGTGTGGCAGCACCTCTCAGGGCATCTGCCAGTTTCTGCGGCTGGATGACCTCTTCAAACTGGGCGAGCCCCACCACCGCAAGGAGCACTACCTCTCCGGCGTGCGCGAGTCAGGCACTATGTCCGGGGTCATCATCCCGGGAACTGGAGGGCACATAAGCAAGCTCTTCGTTGGCACGCCCATCGACGGCAAGTCCGAGTACTTCCCCACTCTGTCCAGCCGCAAGCTGATGGCTAACGAGGAGAACGCCGACATGTTCAGCTTCATCTACCAGGACGAGTTTGTCTCCTCGCAGATCAAAATTCCCTCCGACACGCTCTCCAAGTTCCCGGCCTTCGACATCTACTACATCTACAACTTCCACAGCGAGCAGTTTGTGTACTACCTGACCTTGCAGCTGGACACGCAGCTAACGTCACCCGACACCAGCGGAGAGCAGTTCTTCACCTCCAAGATCGTGCGGCTCTGCGCGGACGACCCCAAATTCTACTCCTATGTGGAGTTCCCCATTGGATGCTGGAAGGATGGCGTGGAGTACCGGCTCGTACAGGATGCGTTCCTCAGTCAGCCCGGCCGGCAGCTGGCCGACTCCCTCGGGATTTCTCAGGAGGAAGACATCCTGTTTGCCGTGTTCTCGCAGGGTCAGAAGAACCGAGCCAAGCCGCCCAAGGAATCGGCGCTTTGCCTCTTCACTCTGCGGCGAATCAAGGAGATGATTAAAGAGCGGATCCAGTCCTGCTACAAGGGCGAGGGCAAGCTTTCCCTGCCGTGGCTGCTCAACAAGGACCTGGTCTGCATCAAGTCGGTGAGTGCCTGTCAATAGGGTTGAATGTACCCTCTCTCTTCAACAGTGATCCCTGGGTGGGTGTAGGGCTGTAGGTTTGTAATTGACAGAGTCGAGAAGATGAGTGGAATAGAAGGAAAACTATTTGGGAAATGAGTGCAGAGAACAAAGAGTGATGTGCAGAAGCAGGATTATTGGAGATGAGCAAGGTGGCGATGGCGTAGGCCTCCCGGATTACAGTCCTTCTGTGCCTCTGTTGTCTCAGACTGAGGAACATGTTGTCTAAGTCCCAGGATTTGTGAGCTGTCACAGAGTTTGCTCCAGCTGCAGCAAGAACTGCCTGGAAGAGTCACGGTGCTGTGTCTTCATTTAGTGAGGCGGGAGGGGAAGGGTCCTCGGAGGATGCCGGCTGGGTGCTCCTCGGGCCTTGGAGCAGGTTGAGCTTGCTAGGACATTTGAGGGGACGGGGTTTAGCGTGTCCTGTGCATGGCGGAGACCAGTAATTCTCTGTTCAGACTTTCTGCCGTTTCTCACTGTGACTCTGCCAGCCATTTTATGGCCCTTATCATTCCCAGAAGCCCCTTCTTTGCCATCCCAGCATGCCAGGTTAATCCACCATTTTGCATCTTGAGTTATTAACATAGATGAAAATCCCTGTGGCACATTGCATTTCGCAGTACTGATGGTGTTTGCAGATTCGGTGTCTCGGGGTCCAATGCGTCACAGTGACGCTTCGCCTGGTAATTTTTAGATTACGTTTGTTCTTCTCTTGGGAAGATGCTGTTTCCCTCTAGGCCTGGATTTAGGTAAATTGTATTGAGGGCTGTGGCTGGAGCTATGAATTGTCGGTTTGTGGAAATAGTGGGTAAGCAGCCAAAGAAAGAGCTTTGTGGGCTGATCCTGAGTGTTTAATAATTGTGGTTTAACCCCCTGCTGTGATGTGGCTGTTTAAGAGCTTTTTGAGTTGGTGGAAAATAACAGGAAGATTATAAATACTCCTGAGCCAGGACCTTTGCCACAGATGGCCAGAGCAGTCATTCACTACCTAATTAGCCCTGTCCCTCACCTGTGCATGTACTCTCGTGTGTGCTCACTAGCAGAAGCACGCATGCACACATACAAGCGCGCGCACTCACACATACACACAAATACACAAACTCATATGTGTTCGAACACATGTGGACACGTGCAGGTACACACACACACACACAGGCACACACACACACACACACACAGGGACACGTGCTTATGCATATATACACACACACACACACACACATGAACACACACACACACCCACACGCACACACACACACAAGCACGCACACGCACACACACACAAACATACACACACACACAGGGACACATGATTATGCATACACACAAACACACACACACGCGCACATACGCACACGCGCACACACACACACACACACACGCCCACACAGGGACACATGCTTACGCATACACCGACTCAGACACTCGCATGGACATGAACACCGCAACACGCGCACAGGTGCACAAACACACACACACACACCCATGTACAGACACACGCACTCCTCAAGTTGGATGTGTCGATCCCCTCAGGGAAAGGAGCGCCAACTTGACTGACCGGATAAACCGTCGTTTTTCTGTTCTTTCTCTCCCCCCCCTACTTTTTCTACAAGCTGGAGTGTGATTCACCAGGAGGTGTAAGGTTTGGCTCGCATCGCGTCAAATCCTCCACAAATACCAGCTCAGCCGGGAATCTTACACTGATGAACCCTAAGAGATCCCTCCGACGATTATAACCATGACGACGAGCGCATTCCACAGCAGTGAGAAATTTAGAAGCCTACTGCTGTAGATCTCTATACCCCTGCCAACTGGCTCATTATTTTAATTACCCACGTCTGCACAATCATACCCTACTCTGCTCAAGAATAATATTTGTGGGGCTACTTTCTTTCGGAGCAGGGTGAATGTACTGCTTGGCCAAAAATTTGTAGACCTGCTCATCCAACGTGTCATTCCAAAATCATGGGCATTAACCCTTTCAGCGCTATTGGCAACTATAGTTGCCCAATGATGTAAGATATCAAAATCAGATGCTGTTGAAAACCTATCATGTGGCAACTTGTGGAGCTCTTTTAAACAAGTTGCCACATGATAGGTTTTCAACAGCTCAGGATAACTACATTTTTAATTCCTTGAACAGTTATTCAGCGCTCAAAGGCTTAAAGCCCCGTTACATATAGGAATCGGCATTTTTTGCGAAACTGGGCCCACAGATTGTGTGCAACACCACTGATGCTAATACAAGTCCCGACTTGGCCCCATCCCCCACCCATCATGGAAAGAGGTACGCGTGCATTTGTTGACGAGCTGGAATCAAAAAAGACGTCTGAGGCCAAATGACCATATCGACTGACGACGAGGAGTTTTTTTGGGAATTTACGCAAATATGATTTTGCGACGTTATGTTCATGTTGACATCTGAGATGAGCACTTGCATACAGTCATTGTGGAGCATGTCTAATCGAATAAAATATTGTTAGCAACGTGAAATAGGCTACATTGCACATAATTCACACTAGACAGCGTAATTTATTGCAAACTAGCTGAGGCTGCCCACTTTCAAGGTTTACTTGGTGCGAGATTGCCAAAAACTGTCCAGACTTGTTGAATTTTTTCTATTTTGCAAGCTCGCCTGAGATGGAACTGAGGTTATAGAACTTCAGGCATCCAGAAAAACTACTTTCAAAACTCTGTGAGACAGGGATGGCATTGATAAAATTAGTCTGCGTCACAATTTTTCATAAATAACATTGGCAGGGATCAACACTGCTGTTGGATTGTCTTTCTTTTCCAGTTAGCCATACAAACGGTGCCTATGCTGATAATGCCTGGCTATAAAATGTAGTAGAATACTGGGGAATGCTAACAGACACAGAATAGCTTGTCAACTAACTTGGCTATTACTCACAAGCTAGTTCAACAGCTAGATGACAGCTCAGAATCAAGCCCACCCAGTATTGGTTTGGCCTGTTGAGAACGTGGTTAGATTGAAATCAGTTTGAATGGGAGGGTGGCCAGAAGCCTTTGCCAGAGCAAATAAAACACAAGCTCATAGATTTGTCTGCCTCCCAGGCTAGTTAGATGCACTCAAAGTTGGATGAATAGAAGGATAGCTAGATGTAGTGGCTGGATGTTGTTTGTGGTTACGTCCTTGGTGAGTTGCAGAACTTATGATGACTATATATGTGAATAATGAATGTGCATAGATGAGTATTTTCCTGAGGTTGCCTTTGGGTAAAAATGTTGTTTGCATCTGATCTGGACCCCTTACACGATCACATCCCGTCCTCAGACTGCCACTCTACCCCCATACATTCTGGCTGGAGATTTGTAGCTTTGGAGCAGTGCAGAACTGCAGATACCGTGTATGGCCTGATTTACTTCCATCATTTTACATCAATGCATGATGCATGCAAAATCTATATTTCGGGGTTCAGTAGAGGTGGATGGGTGTGTGTGTGTGTATGTGGGGGGGTGGGGGGTGGAAGGGGTGTGGGGCTGGGAATTAATCAATTGAGCAAAGGAGTTTTGGAAGAAACTTCATTATGCACAAATGATTGCGCACTAGTGCCGGTAATAGGAAGAGTATATTGGAGTGAAAATTCAGCTACAGTGAGGCCAAAGACTACAAAGAAGGAAGTTGTAAAGCTACTCTAAAACCAAACACGACAGGGATGGGGAACACGGAGAAATTTGGAGTCTCCAAATTTGTTTGTCGAACTACATGCGAATGCTACCAAGAAAATGTTCATAAAATATTCATTTTGGTCACAGTATCATAATATTTTAACCTGCAGTTGGTTAGGCTTCTGACTCAGGCTTTATTACTGAAGGCTGATGAGGCTTGGTCACTGCACCACTGGGCAGAATGAGAACACTAAAGTTTCTGCCAGACAAATACTTGCATTTACAGTGCTGTTACTTAAGTTGGGTATTATTCTCTATAATTCTGACTTGTGGAGAGTAGTCTACTTAGTGTCACCTTTCAGAAGAGACCATGATTACGCCTGTCATCAAAGTGGTTCGCAAACAGTTTCACTTTAATTCGGCTGGAAAATTAAGGCCTTTTTTTAAGTAGCTAGTTTTATGTAGAGACTTTTTAAACCCTTTCAGCGCTATAGGCAACTATAGTTGCCCAATGATGTAAGATATCAAAATCAGATGCTGTTGAAAACCCATCCCCCTGCGGGAGCTCTTTTAAACAAGTTGCCACATGATAGGTTTTCAACAGCTCAGGATAACTACATTTTTAATTCCTTGAAAATTTATTCCGCGCTCAAAGGGTTAAAGGCCCAATCTCTTGATTTACCTGGCAAGTCAGGGATAGAATTATTTTTCCCCTCTCAGTGGGAGTTGGATTCATTCCTGATTTGTCTGTACCTGGGCCATCTTCACCCCACTTGGGGTAGCCTTCTTTTTGGAATAAATGTAACCTTTTTTTGTAGTGCTTTTGGCATGACGCGGCTCCATTTTTACTCTTAGTGGCATTTCTGGGTTAGTTTCTTGTTGTACCGCGTCATTGCTGCACGGCTGACTTTAGGGCTGTAATAGTCGCCATGACGACATCCCCTAAGGTCAGTAAAAGATCAGAGGGTTGTTTTGCATAGTAATAAACATCCAATACAGGTCTTCCCTCTCCCTACTGACAAAATGGCCTCATATCCGAACTCCTCAAGTAGTCTTTAATAGATTAATTACTCACATTCATCTTTCCAGAAGCCGGGTTGGCTTAGTGGTGGGTAACTTTTTGACTGATGGCAGAGTTGCTCATTGATTCTGACTTGAATCTGGACGGCTGAGGCAGGGAAGAGCTTAATTGTTTTACCCTTTAGCAAGACCTTTAAGGGGAGCTAGAAACCTGAACTAGCCATACTTTAACTAGAACATTCAACTCTCGTTCAAAACTGGCCTGCTCAGCGTGAAAGTAGCACATTTTAAAAAGTCACTGCTTTCAGTTGTTTTCAGCACAGCTTAATTTGTTACTAAAAATGTCAAAACGAACGTAAAAATCCCTGTCACGTTTTTGTGATATATTTGAGCCACGTTCTCGCAAAATTTGAACGAATTGGAGACCATAGCCCAACAAAAGGAAAGATTTTCCAGATGGCACCGTAACCATGGCAACCAACGTAATTTGACACGATTCTGTGCTTTTTTGTCTTTTCATCTTTCCTCTCATACATTTGGGATACGAAGGGTTAAGTCAAATGCCTTCCATAAGAAATGCTTTGGCCTCTTTCTTCCTGTTTACCAGGAAACCGCTCCTCGAGCTTCACCCCTGCGTCTCTCTTGTGCTCCCTGCCGTCCCTCTGGCATGTGTCTCAGGGCATCCTTGACTGAGAGGAACATGTTTTACATTGACTACTCCTGGTTAATTAAAGGGCCGGTAGCATTAAGTGAACAAGAGAAGCGTAGGAGAGGGCATTTCTGCTCTGACAGCTGATGGAACAAAAACGGAGAACCTAAAAGCTTTAAGTGGATTAGCTGAGTGTGCGCTGTATATAATTGAGATCCGGCTGATCCTGGACATTTGGAGAGACTGATCTGGTAGCTTAAAAAAGTGCCAGTGTGTGCGCACGCAAATGTGCAAGTGTACAAATGCTTGCGTGCGTCCGGGCATGCGCAGATGTATATGTTTGCATGCATGTGTAGTGTGTTAATGCAGGATTCAGTTGGCGTGTTAATGCTAGTTTCTGAGCACGGGATATGGAGTTGAATGGGTGTGGATGTGGAATTACAGGATTTTCAGTGGGTGCATCAATGATGGACTCTTAAGCTCAATAAGTGCGGTATTGTTAGAGTTTGTTTCATTATTGGATAGGTTCTGTTTGTGTGTTCACACAAGATTCAAAGTTCACGGAGTGCGTTAATGTTGGATTCTGAGTTTTGTATGTTAATGCACCATATGGGTGTGTGATTTTGAGTTTTGTTGCTGCCGTAATGCAATGAGTACAGTTGGTGAGTTAATGCTAGATTCTGAGACAGTGGGTACATACAGTAAATGCAAGATTCTGAGTTTATTTAGAGGACAATGCAAAAGCTCCATTGTTGCATTGATGGAAGAGTTTTGGCGGTATGCTAATGAAAAATTGACTTCAGTGGGTGCATGAACGCAAGATTCTGAGTTCAGTCGGTGTGCTAATGCAAGATTCTGAGTTCAGTCAGTGTGCTAATGCAAGATTCTGAGTTCAGCGGGTGTACTAATGCAAGATTCTGAGTTTTCGGGTGAAATAATGCAGAATTTTTTTGTTCAGTGGTGCGATAATGCAGGATTTGCTCATATTTGTGCGTGAGAGTGAGAGAGTGAGTGTGTGCGTGCGCGTGTGCGTGTGTGTGTGTGTGTATGAGAGAGAGGGAGAGAGAGTGTGAGTGCATGTGAGAGAATGTGCATGTGTGCATTTGTAGGAGATGGAGAGAAAATATTTGTTGTGTGTGTGTATGTATGTTTGCGCGTGTGTCTGTTCGAGAGGGAGAGAGCGAAAGAGGGAGATAGAAAGAACGTGTTGCGCAAACAATGTCAGTGATGTCTGAGGTGGGAAAATTATACAAAATATAAATGATTTTTGTTCAGAAAAACTATCTCATACTTTGATTGATCAAAGTGCCCACTTTTGCGATTATAACTGCTATACAGTGGGATTGGCAGTGCGACTGCATGGTGTGAAAGGAGGCGATGGATTCAGAGGATAAACCTTACCTAATTAATCCTCTCTCCTCTTTCGCGTATTTCACACCCCCCTCCTTCTACAATAAGTCTTCCCGGGTAGTGCAAATTCAAATGAGCCCTCCACCACTCTTAAGATCAATGGGAAGGAATTTCCTGTCCTCTCTGTCTGTCAGTCCTGCAGTGTTTCAGATGCTGTTCTTTCCTGCGTGGGATAGCTTTCCTGTCGATGATGAGTAGGTGTGCAGTGTATGGAAGGAACTAATCTCTGCGCACATCGTCCGTGTTGCCTTCGATAAAAAAAAAAAAATCAGTTTTCTGAAGTCACGGAATGATGAAGTCACATGACCAGATGGGTTTAGACTGAAAAGAGTAAAACCACCATTGGCCAGTTTCACAAACACAGATTAAGCTTAATCCTAGACTAAATTCAATTTTCAATAAAGATTCTCCATACATAACTTGGTTAAGTACAGGACTATGCTTAATTCATGTCTGTGAAATCAGCCTCATGACTCTAAACGCAGTGTTTAAACGTGGAATATATGTTCATATTTACTCCACATTTATTCATTTATTTTCTTTCCTGCTCTGGTCATGTTCAATGACCTTATTGGTAAAGAATTGTCCAAATCTATCAATTCAAACCACCAGTTCCTCTTTTTAAAACTCAATTTTGCGCAGAATTTGTTCAAATGTGAAAATGGCTGATTTCTCAGAACTGCAAATTGCGGATGTAGCCTATAATTTTCTTTTAAACATCACTGTGATGTTTTTGGTCTATCATGGTCAGTGACTCCTCTTTTTGTGGCTCTTAATTTCTACTTTTGCATAATATGGTAAAATGAAAGTGCTAATTTATGCGTTTGGTCTCAAATGACCCACAGATTTCCATGATGAATGTGAAAGAGGCAGCGAACAGCATCCAAAAAGTGTCTCTTAAAACAGGTTTGCTCTGGTTTTCCAGACGCCATGTTTGGTTGCCTCTGGGGCATCTTCTTACTCGTATCATACGAGAAAAGTAAAAATCTTATTTTTGGTCTGTTTCAAGTTGAACTCTAGTGAAAAAAACTTTTTTTTGACTACCATTGTTCAAAGATGTCACCAAAAACCCCTGATCTTTGAAGACGCTCATGCAAACTTGAAGTCTGGTGGTTATGATTTGGATTTTCAGGAGCCAGAGCCTGCTTTTTATTGGTGGTATCTAAGGTCTTTGTGCACAAGCTTGGATGGACTCCAGGGGTTACAAATGGTATAAAACTAAATAATAATAAAGTTTAGGGGAGACTGGGGTCCGATGAGCCATGGGGACCAATGAGCCATATCACTATTTTGCGATCAATCGATGCCAAAGTTGTTTAAAATAGGCAAAATAGTGATATGGCTCATTGGTCCCCATGGCTCATCGGACCCCAGTCTCCCCAATATGTGTTGCAAATTTTTAAAACTAAGTTAACAAAGTGCTTTACAGAAAAAGATAAAAAAGAATGGGGAAAGTTAGTCTTGCGATGTGTTTTATCCACCTGTGATCTCACCTAGCTTACCTCGCTAATTAACTCCTCCTCCTGGCGCTGAATAACTGTGCTAATTAGCAGATCTGTGTGACTGGAAGGAAACTCAAGGGAAGAATTTTACTTTCTGCCCTGGATTTTACTCTGCTAACCGGTTACAGGCGTCTATCAGCTACTCAAACTCCTCAAACAGGGTTTCCAAGCACTGCAGGGTGCGTCTATTTTCAGCTCACTGGCCAATAGGCAAGCTGAGCTCATGGAATCAGGCAGCATCCGGTGCCATCATCCTGGTTGCGGTCGCGGTCGCGTTCAACAAAATCTATCACAATCTACTCCTCCGATTCACTTTCATATTCATAATTCATATGGACCTTCCTTAGAATCATGTCTCTACAGTCTAAACATTTCTATTTTTAAATTTATGACACTTTCTTTTTAATGATTGAGATTTCCCCATTTAGAAAATTTACTGAGTTAAAGCATGGCAAAAGGTGATGCAGCTAGGCCTTCTAGTGGCTGAACAGTATGCTGTAACATGGTGAGATTCACGTGGGTTTCGCCCAGACAGGTTTTGAATGCCGGCTGGTGAGGTACAGGGCCATCAATCCTGTTTTTTTCACTTTGCGTTCCATGGCCTGGTTTCCGGTTTGAACCTCTCATACCATTGTGTTATATATTCAGATGAAATCCTGTCTTTTGATTTCCTGTTCTCATGCTGCTCGGATAGGAGTACACCAACCTGTTCCTCCTCTGTTTTACTGTTTATTTATTTTTTTCATTCTGAGCATTTATTTGGCTGTCTTTGATGAACCTGGACTTGGCCAGCAGAAGTGATTGATGAGCATAGTCTGAGCATTTGTAAAGATGTTATTGAGCGGTACTAAATAAATATATGGATAGAACTGATTCGAGACTGAGCATGGATGAGAATGTGATTTACTATTAGCTTGGACTGTATGCTTATATGAATGTGATTGTTTATTTTAAACCTAGCATATGTGAGGATGTGATTGATTATTCTAAACCTAACATGCGCGAGGATGTGATTGATTGGCCCAGATGTGTAAGGATGTGATTAATAAGCCCAGACTAAGCATATGTAAGCATTAATTAGCCTTGACTACGCATGCTTAGGGATGTGATTAATTGGCCCACTCTGAGCTTGTGTAAAAATGTGATCTAGTAACCTAAATTTATCGTGCATTAGGGTGCGATTGATGAGCCCAGATGGAGTGTGCATAGGTATGTGATTCATTAGCCTAAACTGAGCATGTGCAAGAGTGTGATTGATCAGCTAAGACTGAGACTTGGTAAACGTAAGGCTGTGATTTATTAGCCAAAGCAATTCTGACTGCTTATTATGTCTCTGCATATCAGACATGTAAATTAACCCTTAGAGTGCTGAAGTAATTTTAAAAAATATTTAAATTAAGTTATCTAGTGCTGTTAAAGACCTATCGTGTGGTGACTAGTTTAAAAGAGCTCCCGTAGCTCTTTTAAACAAGTCGTCACACGATAGGTTTTCAACAGCTTTGATTTTGATATCTTACATCATTGAGTAACGATAGTTGCATTTAGCGCTCGAAGGGTTACCACAGATTTTCACATAGCTTTGCTTATTACGGCTCTGTTATTACGTGGAAGTTCACGATCCCCATCTCGACCCCCACCCCGTCTCCCAGCCTCTGCAGATAAACGACGACTTCTGCGGCCAGGACTTCAACCAGCCACTAGGAGGCACCACAGCCATTGAGGGGGTGCCCCTCTTCGTGGACGAGGAGGACGGGATGACCTCAGTGGCTGCGTATAACTACCGTGGCAACTCGGTGGCTTTCGTGGGCACACGCAGCGGGCGGATGAAGAAGGTAAGGGCAGCCAGAGCCTATTGTTAACCTCATGCTGTATGCACGGGGACCTGAGCTGGACCTGAACCTCTGCAGGTTTCTGTTGGCTCTTGGCCTTTGAGATGACAAGTGGCTGTACTCCCACCTGGTTGCGGAGCCAAAGCCGGAAAGAGTGGCAGCGCCCCCTGTTGGTTCCCTTAGGGCATCGTTTTGCTGTAACGTCCTTTGGTGGTGTCATGTAAGAGTGCTATCAGGCAGCAGTGCTCTCTGCCAATTTGCTGTATTAGCGGTGTGTATTGCGTGTGTGTGCTTTTGTTTTGAGTGTACGTGCATGTGTATATAGTAGGTGCTTGTGCATGTGTGTATATTGACTGTATCTGTGTGCGCAGCGCGCTCTTAGTGTGTGCGGGCCTGCGTTTGGTGTGTGCACGTGCGTGTGTGGGTGCACGTGTGTAAGTGCGTGTATTCAGTTCACATGTGAGCTCTTTTAATGAGTTTGACCGTAGCAGAGTTGTACGAGAGTGCATGTGTCTGTGTGTGTTTGCGCGAATGTATTTTGGTTGTATCCAAGTGCGCATTCGCAAACAATCTCATCCATTTACCAGCAGTCTTTGCTGATGTGAGATCCGGTCTTGAAGCCCGTTGAGTCGAGGTGTGTCAGGGGGCGGGTCCATGCTTTGCATACACGCAGCAGGGAGGGCTTGCTCTCTAAGGAGGGGTGGGTGATCTAAAATGAAACCCTGCGATCTACGTTATGTCCCCCCCCCCATGACAGCAGAACAACAGATTCCTCTGAAAGACGAGGGACATCGGGCCACTCATTGGCCTGTAGCCTTTCAGCTCATACTCAAGCTGAAATTGGCAAACTATGAGGGTGTTTTGGAGGAAGGAAGCATTTCTCATCTGGGAAACGTCTGGGACCCCCCAGTCCCTGAAGATCTGGGCCAGTTACCAGTCCTACGTACAGAAGCCCCGTCCGTCTCTGCTAGGTTTGCATTTAACTGCGGGAGAAAGAGAGAATAAAATGGAGTGATAAAACGGTGAGGGAGTCAAGCTCTCAGCGGAAGTAGCGACTTCATTTATGGCGAACGGGTGAAAACTGCGCTGCTAACGCTCGGCTGTGTGCGTGTGCGTCATCTTTCGCATCCCTCCCTCTGCCGCTCCTCCATCATTCATCCCTCCGTTTCCTCACCCTCGGCGTAACTGTAAGTGCGCAGCAGTAACACGGGATGCGATTTCGGCAGCGAAGCGCCCAGCAGACGGAGAGAGGAGCTGCTCTCCCGTTACCTACAGGCTGCTCGTCGAGCCTGCGCTCCGTCAGACAGGATGTGAATGATCGCAGTGTGGTCTCTGTCAGCTCCAGGCAGCTGTATCACTTCTGCAGCGCATTTTAACCCGTAGAGCGCTGAAATAAATAAAAAATATAAATAAGTTGAAAACCTATCGTGTGGCGACTTGTTTAAAAGGGCTCCCCGGGGGGACTTTCGGACCCCGAGCCGTAATTAATGTCTGCAATTCTCCAACTGTTATCTTTGTAATTTCCTGCATCACATGAACCATCTGTTTTCCTCACAGTGCCTGCATTGAAAACAGGGACACATTCTCTGCTGGGCAGGTTTTTGCCTCATCCTTGTTCTCCAGGGAAACAGGAAGTCGTGGGTCACCGTTTAAGTTTTCATTCTCATGATGGTGAACTTAAATAAGTAGAATAGGAGTGGGGAGTACACATCAAGTAGATTTTTCTCATGGGATTTACTTGGGTTTCTACTGACTGTACCACACGTGTTTCTTTAGACGAACATTTATTTTAAGATAATAATTTGGTTTTTCCTTCTAGAATTTTCTTTTCATTCATGGTATGAATTTTGTTAATATTTTGACTAAAAGGCTGGGAGGATTAAGTGTGACCACATTTTTCAATAGCATTTTTGGCCGGTATTTTCTAAGGTTGCCGATATTAGTGGAGAGCATTGACATGTGGTATCGAGGTTGACTGAGGTGGCTTCAGGAATGACTCGGAGAGAATTTCAGATCAAAACATTTTTGCGTCAGTTTCTCAGATGCAGACTATGCTTAGTCCTGGACCTTTTGAGTAAAGATTTTCAATTAAAAGCTTTGTTTAGTCCCGGGTCTAAAGGCTGGAGACCGGTTGCCATTGCAAGGTGAAGACAGCAGAGAAACGGTAGTGTTAGCTGTTTGGTCATGGTTGTGAGCATCATGCCGAGGGATGTTTGTTCATGACCATAATGACATCGGCAGCTCTTACTGGATTCACACAAGTAGTCGCCAGGTTAGATTAGATTCTGGAATTGTTTTGCTGTTGGAGTTGCACTGAATATTTTGGTTTCACATGTAAAGAACTGTGTGGAAAATGAGCTTTGCAAATATCGCCATTGTTGTTGTCATGATAAAGAGGCTGTAGATGATGACAGAGCTGCCCCTGATCTTTGCAACCCCTGCACAGTGAGGACAATTTATGGGGTTGTGGACATAATTTGCGCTTGATATGGTTGCTGTTCCTTATTGCTTTGCATCCTGATTTTCTGCTCATAGATGGAACAGGGTCATGCTGAACCTGTTGCTGTAATGCAATTGCTCTCAATGATGATGACGCAGTGTTTAAAAAGACTCTCTCTCTCTCACTCTCACTCTCTCTCTCTGTCTCTCGCTCTCTCTCTGTCACTCATGTTCTTGATCCTTTTTTAACATCACCTCATCTCTGCTCTGTAGTGTCTCATTATTATAGCTCAGAACGGCTCGTGAAAGGTGGGCAGGGAAGAGTAAGTGTTTCATGTTAGATGTGCTGCTCGCTGTGGCTGTGGGTGAGAGAGTAAAGCAGGGCTGAACGGTGGGAGTGTGAATCCCTGAGGAGACGATGAGCTCTATCTCTCTCACTCTCTCCCTCCATCTCCCTCTCTCCCACCTTCCTCTCTGCCCATCTCTCCTTTTCTCTCTAACCCTACTATACTCGCCTCCCTCTCTCGCTCTCTCCCTTCCACACCCCTACCCCTCTCTCCCCTCCACCTCCCTCTCTCTCCCTCTGTCACCATTCCTCTCCCCCTCTCTCCCCCCTCTCTCTCTGTCCCTCTCTCCCCTCCCTCTCTCTCCCTCCCTCTCTCCCCCCCTCTTTCTCCGAGTTGTTCTTGTGTCTGTGCTCTGTGCATTAATCATACAGGACAGCTCAGTGTCACTTTCCCAGCCTGCGACTACAGCTAGTGCTTCTCAGTCCACCACCTCATACAGTGTGTGTGTGTGTGTGTGTGTGTGTGTGTCTGCATGAGCGGGAGAGAGATAGTGTGTGTGTGTGTGTGCGTGCGAGTGTGTGTGTGTGTGTGTGTGTGTGTATATGTGTGTGTGTGTGTGTGTGTGAGTCTGCATGAGCGGGAGAGATAGTGTGTGTGTGTGTGTGCGAGTATGTGTGCATGTGTGTGTGAGTCTGTACGAGAGAGAGATAGTGTGTGTGTGTGTGTGTGTGTGTGTGTGTGCGTGCGAGTATATGTGTGTGTGTGTGTGTGTGTGTGTGTGAGTCTGCATGAGCGGGAGAGATAGTGTGTGTGTGTGTGTAGTATGTGTGCATGTGTGTGTGTGAGTCTGCACGAGAGAGAGATAGTGTGTGTGTGTGTGTGTGTGTGCGAGTATATGTGTGTGTGTGTGTGTGCGTGTGTGCGTGCGAGTATATGTGTGTGTGTGTGTGTGTGTGTGCGAGTATATGTGTGTGTGTGTGTGTGTGTGTGTGTGTGTGAGTATATGTGTGTGTGTGTGTGATGTATGTGTGTGTGTGTGTGCGTGTGTGTGTGTGTGTGTGTATATGTGTGTGTGTGTGTGTGTGTGTGCGTGCGCACACAGTGTCTGAGAGGGTGTGCATGAGAGGATGAAGGTCTGTCTGTACCTCTGCTCCAAGGACAGTATAGTTGCAGTGCTTAAAATACATGCTTTAAAAAATGTCCACCCTCTGGATTTTTTGCCACCTCAAGTTTATTAGTACAATATTTCAACCAGCTAGGTCACATCCTGAACATCTGTGTGGTGACATGGTATTAATGTGTGTGTGCATGCCTGTATGTGTTTGTGTGTGTGTGTTTGAGAAAGACACCGAAGTGTGTGTCTACAATGCGCATTTGTGGGCAACCAAAAAAAAAATGTTTTCTTCCTTTCTTCAGTTGTTTGTGGAGACAGTGGTGGTCGACTGTGCTTCCTGTAGAGCAGCCGAGGCTGAAGGTTTACAGTCTTGTAATTGAGGTCAGAGAAATGCTGCTTGAGACCACAGATGCCCTTTGGCTGTTGGATGCAAAACCAATACCCAGGCCTGAGCTTCTTGCTCTCATGATTGTGCCGCGTGTCACATGACACTGCCTCTCATACGCTACAAATGCCACACTCTGTTTATCCTTTAAGCTCCTGAAATAGTTTTCTGCCCACTGAACTTGGCTGTAACTCCAAGCGTATTGCTTTTTTCAGATTTTTCTTAGATTTTTGGCTTTTGCTAATTAATCTTTTAAGTAGAGCCTAAAAAAGTATGCACCGTGTGTAGCGTGCCAATAAAAACAAAAGGCAGCAACTTGAAAATTCTCTTTTACTCATATTTAATTGAAATCAGCATATATGCATGATTTCAAAGGGTTTACTTTTTTGACTTAATTAGTCTTCCTAAATATACGTCAATTCCATGCTTGCATCCCATTCATAAAGGACAGCAGCGATGTAGCTCCGGGCAGGTTTAGGAATGTACTGTACATTACACACCTGTTTGGAACACTCCAAAGGGAGCCAGGTTAAAAGATAACAGGTGACGCTGTTATGTTTGGCTGTATATAGCATTCACAAAAGGCTTAGTTCTTTACAAGCAAGGATGGATGGAGGATCACCAAATTTCCTTAAGCTTCGCGAGCAAATATGCCAACAGTCCTGTGACAACCTTTTTTTGATGTCTGCTTGCAAGGAATTAGAGGATTTACTGCATACAGTCCATAATATTAAAAGATTCAGACACCCCTCTGTAGTGCCTATCCACATAGGCCCATTTACAAAAGCTAGATAAGGCTGTACTATGCAAAATAAAATTCCTACATCTACAACATCGAGAAATGCTTCTGTAGGCTTGAGTGCATCCAAGATGGACTGAAGCAAAGTAGGAAAGCGATTTGTTTTTTAGAGTCTGCATTTTGTATTGTTTTTGGAAATAATGGAAGCTGTGTTCTCAGGGCCAGAGAGGACATAGATTATCCTGATCATTCCCAATGCACAGCCAGCGTCTGTAATGGTACAGGGTGTGTTAACGCCTTTCGCTTAGGTAACTCGCTCATCTATGAAGGCACTGTAACCCCTGAAGCATAAATACAGATTTTGGAGCAACTCAGGTTACCATCTACTGTAGATCCCTGGTCCTTGAATCACAGTCCTAAAGGTCTGAGTACTGTGGCAGGTGTGTACAGTCCAGCCAATCAGAGGCTTTGAGTGTTTGGTTACTCACCTGGATGAAGGAAAACCTGGGCTGGATTTGTGCTTGAGGCCCAGATTTGAGGATCCCTGATGGAGATGATGTCCTCTGCAGAGACGTCCCTGCTTACATCAGCAAGACAAAGGCAGGCCTCATTCAGCACATGTTAAACAGCATGACTTCACAGTCGAAGAGTGAGGGCACTAGACTGGCCTGCCTGAAGTCCAGGCCCGTCTCCCACATGTGGCACATTACAAAGAGCAAGATTGGACAGAGCAGACCTAATAATGTTGAGCTGCTTCAGAATTATATCCAGCAAGAATAGACCTACAATGCTGCGACTGTATCCTCAATTCCCAAACAACTGCTGAGCGGTGTTTAACAAGGAAATGTGAGGTAACACAGTGGTGAAAATGCCTCTTTTTTTGGAACATGTTGCTAGCATCATCTGTAGAACAAGTGTACATTTACAAGAAAACATTTAAGTCCATTTTTTTAAAAAAAAATATTCTGTTCAATTTTATTTGTATAGTGGTCTTCACAAAGTAACTGTCACAAATACAGAGTGAAACACAGACATTGACCAGCCTAAATCCCCAAAATAGCAAGGGCTATCAGTAAGGAGAAAAATCCTCCAGCAGTGGTGAGAAAAAACTCCCCAGATGTAAGAAATCTCAGGAGGTTCCCAGCTATCATAGGAGAGTCCTGCTGGCTAATTGTAATGCAGGCTGAATTAAAGTGATAGGAAATCTGATTTAAAAAAATCCATGCAGGATCATCTGTAGCTCCCGGATATGACGAGACATTGATGTAAACCAGGGGTAGGACTGGATGAGGAATTCAGCAGCCAGCTACAACACAGTAAGGGACAGGGGTTGAGCATAGACTGTATAAAAAGATGGACGAAGCAACCGTGACGTCACCCATTGGTTTCAGCACACCATTGAGGAAGCCTCAATTTTGGCAATTTGAATTGTGCCATTTTGTCATTTTGAAACCGGATGTGATTCCTATTGGACGAGAGCGTGAACTGAATATCCGGGGAGAAGCGAGGGGTGGATCTACAGGTGGATCTGACCGTATCAGACAAGGACCAGAGGATAGCCACGCCCCTAAAGCATATTCAGGCTTTATCCTTTATTCTAGTCTATTTGGGACCATAATTTACAAAAATGAACATCATGATATATCGTAGGTGACTTGAAACTTGTGATAGATACAATAAAGTAATGTGGAAAATCATTATTTAAATAATAAATCAGGTGGGAAAGTAGGGTCATTTTCTCATAGACTTCTATAGGATTGAACTTCTCTCTGCAGCCACCGACGTCGCCATCTGATGGCCATTAAATAGAATGCAAATTTTGGAGATTTCCGCATTGGCCTCAGTTTTCAGACCCGAGCGCTGCGTCCATCTTTTTATACAGTCTATGGGGTTGAGTGATATATAGACTCAGGGTAAGGGAGGGAAATGATCTTTGGGAAAGACACAGTTTGAAGACAGTTTGGCATTGTGTAAATATTCAGTACACCTGTAATGGCCAGACCCAATAAGCTAACGAGGATGTGTTCTCTCTCTGATTTTTCTTTGTGTGGTTTGTGTGCGTTTCTGCGCTCTGTCTTAGCGAAATGCGCTAATTGCTTCGCTCAGACAAGTAGTGATTGATGGGGGAGGGGCTGTCTGTCTGTACACTGCTTGATGAGGGAAAATAATAATGATTTATTTCCAGCATAATGAAGACCCAGCACATTTGATTTGAAAACGAGGAATATGTAGTTGAAGTGGAGAACATTGGCTTTAATTTTTAAGTGTTTAGAATTTATTTTTTGTGAACCACATGTGAAGAATAGGCCTTTTTTTCTGAGTCACTGTCCGAATACTCAAGGACTGCAGTGTAGCAGATGTGGGCTTGCATTAGCAAGACCTGTGAGTTTCTACATTGTATTCTTGTTGGTTATGAGCATCTTGTGCCCAAACTGAGAAACTGTCAAAAGGAGGGCTTTGAGCTCTCAAAGGGGGAAAATCGTAGAGCTCTGGCTCTGGAATCACAGTCCTCGAGGTCCGAGAACTGCTGCTTTTTAACCCTTCCTTTACCTGAGAGTCAGGTGTGAGGGCAGTCTGGCCAATCAGAGGCACCAAGTGCTCATTAACTTATGTTTGACGGAAGAAAACCTGGGCTGGATTTGGATTTGTGGTTCAGATTTGAGGATCCCTGTCATAGTGAATCTCCTGTTAAAGAGTTTATGTTTACTTTATTAGTCAGTGACTAGAATGCTGGAAGAAGATTTTTGAGCGTCTTAAGAAGAGAGATTTTCTCTAACTCACTGGGAGCACTGACATTCCTCAGGTGCTGCTGCACTCTCAGGTGTGAATGAACAGCGTGTGTGAGATGTGTGTGTGTGTGTGTGTGTGTGTGTTTGTGAGATGTGTGTGTGTGCGTGTGTGTTTGTGAGATATGTGTGTGTGTGTGTGTGTGTGTGTGTGTGTGTGTTTGTGAGATGTGTGTGTACGTGTGTTTGTGAGATGTGTGTGTGTGTGTGTGTGTGTGTGAGCAGCAAGTTATTGTGCGTTAGTGTGAAAACAGTGTGTGTTAATGTGTGCGCATACAGCATGCGTTTTTTGAGCAGGGTGCGGAACAGTGCGTGTGTGTCTTTGTGTGTGTCTGTGCTGCACGTGTATTTCGAGTATGTGTGTACATGCGTGTTGTTTGTTTGCCTGCAGTGTTCATGTGTGCAGCATTTGTGCGTCTGGTGTGTTTCTTTGTCATTTTTAGGCACACACGGAGGGTTTGTGTTGTGATTTTGTTCGGAGTTTGCTCATGTGAGGTTAATATGCAGTTCTTATTATTTATTTATTTATTTATTCTTCTTATTTACAGGGGATCATGTACAGTTTAAACGTAAATGTCACCGTTTGATGTACTGTGCCAGATTGTTGCTTCAAGCTAATTTGCATCTGCAGTCCCTTGGCAGGTCCAAACAAAGAAACCACACAACAAGCAGTACAGACTAAAATACAAAAAAGAGGAAGCAAAAACACATAACACAGCGGTGCACGCAGCGGCACACGGCGAATGCATGCTTGTGAAATAGATAAAAACAAATCGTTGTTTCAGAGCTGAAGGTCCATGATTACAGAGCTCTTCAGCTTTTAACGGACGTTTTACATTTGATTTGAAAGTTTTAAAAGAGCTGCAGCACCTCGCATTTATAGGCAAAGTGTTCCACTGTTAATCAGCTTTTACAGGGAAAGCTGATTGTGAACTTTTGTTGTCACTGTTTGTGTGGTGTGTTTGTGTGCGGTGGTGCGTTTATGTCTGCTGGCACTGCTCACGGCCTGACTGATTCCCTTACCTGCTGAGATGAAAGTGCCCAAAAATCATTCTCCCCTCAACCGCACCACTCGCTGTATCTGCTTTGGCATTAATCCAAAGAAGAGGGCGACAGCATGCTGATTTATGCAGGAGAAAACGAGCTCAAACCCAAACATTAAAACCATGTCAGCTGAAGTAGTCACTTTGAGGCTTGGGATGGTGTGACTCTACCAGGGTTCCTGGAAGATGAGGAAGTTTTGATTGTTGGCGCAGATCTGCTTCCTTCAAAGCTCTGTAGGAATCGCCGTGTTGTGTCGGCTGGTTCCAGGATCCTTCTCATTTCTCAAGATTCTCAGTGAGGTTTGGACAGTGGCCACTTATCTGGAGTCCGGGCCAGTACTGCAAGCCCGGTATGAGCTGAGCAGTGTAATTCCAGCGTGCAGTCGTGTGAGGCAGAGGAGCATCGTCTATATTAATATAATGCTACAGCAGTTACCGCTACTACCGTTGCTGCTAATATGACTGGATCCTGCTTTTGCCAACACTGCTAATGCTGCTGTAACTACTGCTTTTGGTGATGTTGCTGCTACTACTGCTACTGCTAATGCTAATGCTGCTCCTGCCGGTGCTACCTCTACTATCACTGCTGCGATTTCTATAGTTGCCAGGACACCCCTCAAAATGGAATCTACAAGAGTATAAAAAAAAAAAAAAACTCCTCAGTGGAGCCTGGAAATAAAGGTCCGCAGAAGGTGGCGAAAAGGAGTCTTTGGAAAAATTCTCAGAAGAAAACTGGCAATGGTGAAGGAGCCCATTTTACCCTGACCAACATAGTGTAAAGTAAAGGTAGAATGGATGTGACAGAAATGTTTCATCAGAAATCAGTTGGGTCATACAGGTCACCTTATTATACCTACGGCAGGAGGGAATATATTTTCAGCAGCGTTTGTTAGGTAGTTAGTTAGTTTGTTTGTTTTTTAAGTTAACTGGATGTCTCAAAAAATTATGGATGGATGTCAATGAAATATTGTGTGTGGATAGATGATGCGCTAAGTAGGAAGTGATTAAATTTTGGTGAGGATCCAACTCGTATTCTTGATCCAGGATCTGAAAGAATTTTGATGTGCGTGAAGACAGAACTATCGCACTCCGGTTTCACGTGATGCTAACACCCACATCAGCCGTCAGATTACTTCTTTATACAAATACTTTACGCTAGGATAAATCCGAATCAGACTTCCTCTGCCAACGAATTTCAAAACGGCGGAAGCAGTGCACTCTCTAAGCGCCTTCTAGTTGTTAATGAACCAGCTGGGTACACAGAGCAGGATAAACAAGCCTGTCTTAGCAAGTGTTTTTGTTCTATTATGAGGCTTTAATCTTATTTTCCCTCTCAAATACATAGAACATGTGTGCAGATCTACAAATATTTTGGACACTGACAGAGTTATTGTTATTCTGTTTGCACCATATTGGAGTTGAAATTTAATCTTTTTTAATGAGCTCAGAGTGAAGACTGTCAGCTTTACTTTGAGAATGTTAACATAAAAATCAGGCTAATGGTTTAGGAAGTACAGCACTTTAATATGTGGCCCCCCTTTTCAAGGGACCAAAAGCAAATGGGCAGTGGACTGCTCAGCTGTTGCCTGGATATGTGTGTTTTTCTGTTTCATTCCCAGTGTGCAGATAATTGGTCCGAGGTGCATTTGAATTCTCTTAAACTGGTGGCCTTGTTCCTTTCCTCTCTACGTTTCCATGATGTTGCTGGAAAATATCACACAGTTCAAGGGAAATTTGCTGGGAGATTTTGAAGTTACCTTGGGACGTTCGAGAAAAATCGAAAGTCCTTCCCTTCAATAGGTCATGAGCTTGATGGCGAGATGTAGCCTTCACAATTTATTGGAAAACTTCGGGATGCAAATGACATCCAATCGCTACAGCTGCAAAGCATTGTGGTCCATTTTTGATTTTTCTTTTCTATCAAGGTTGTTCCTGAATTTCCTTGCTGGAAGGAAGCAGCAAAGAAGCTAATTGCCTCCTTGTCCTTCATGAAATAGACTCAGACATTTCTTGTCATGGCTAACGGCCAAAGTATTCCTGGTTCGTGTACATTAGCGAGGAAGTTTCCTTGCTGTTTGGGGAATTTAGATGCGCCCCTGGAGTTGTTTCAAGAATTTTGTTTGCATTTGGAATCTGCTGCTCTTACCTCTCATTGTGAAGGCTATAGAGCAAGCCACCATGTGGTAGAAAAAATTATGTTAAGAATGCTGGCCCAAATTTTTGTGAAAGTCTGTGCTGTACTGAAAACTCAGTCAATGGTGAATCGGATGGTACACCGGAAATACTGGAATTTTCCTGCACTCACTGCCCTCCAGGATCCTGGGTGGGATCAGTCAGGATACACTAGGAGGAGGCATGTTAGAGGCAGGTGTTGAGTTACCCCATAAAATATTCTCTATTCATTCCCTATAAAACAAGTGCACCTGTGCGTTTCTATGGTCATGGAGGAGTGTAGAGCGACTGAGTGAAAAATCTTCTCCCAAGAAGAGGTTAATGTCCTTTTACAGGAAGTTAAATGTAATGGAAAAAAATTGTTCAATTGGAGGTTATTTCTAGACCCAGGGGGACTAGCCTATATGAGGTCATATCTCTTTCTCACTGACTGATTTAATTTTTTTTAAAAGCACATGTGTGCAATAGCTATTTGCACCACTGGGTGCAAGTTTCTGTTATGAGCCAAGTTTTTCTACCACTGTGCTGTCAAAATCAATAGAGAGACCTGTTTATATATTTTTAAGTGTGCAACAAAGTGTATACGTGCATGTGCTGCTCGTAGAGCCCTATTCTGTTCGCAATAGATAATGAATAAAATGCACTGCCGGCTAGGGGCCGCTCAAAGCTTTTTAACCTTTTAAGTTTAATGCATGGAAGTGAATGAAAAATACTAGTAACTGCTTTCATTACAATTTTTAAGCAACTGCAGTTTTGTAGTTACATCTGCCTAATGTTTATAACAAATACAGTACCAGTCAAAAGTTTGGACATACCCACATTTTTCTTATGTTAAATAAAGAAATAAGCAGCCTTTATTTTGCAAAAAAAAAAAACAATGTAATTCTTAAATCCATCAAACTAACCACCATTTGTTGTCATATTTGCAGACCATTTTCACATTTTTTTAACAAGTGCAGTCATGCGACTATAATGAATTTGCAGCTGCACGGCTGTCTAACTTCCCAAAGACGTGCTGCACTTGAGGTGGCTTCTGATCAACCTTTTCGCCCAATAAGTCCCAAAACCGCTTGACTTTAATTCGGCTGTTGGAAAATAGAAGGAGCTTATTTATCTGTTTACTTTGCAAAATATGGCTTCAATTTTGGACACTATTTATACAAGTAAATTATTCTCTTTGCACTTCTGACTGTTTACCTTTTACAAGATTCCATTTGGGATTATAAGAGAAGTTAGCCTGTTTAAATTTATCTAAAAACAGAGTGCTGTGACATTAGCAAAATGTGTCTAAACTTTCGTCTGGTACTGTACATAATTATAATAAATCTTGCAAATGATGGTTGTGCACATTTCTGAATAATGTGATGCTCCCCTTTTAAATGAAAGGTTTAAACTGGTGCTTGTGTCTCACTTAAGTTAGTATGATCTGGGGAGGATGTTACTTGTTGAGCTTGGTAGCTAACTAAAATTATATTTACACTGGCTAACTGTTGGAATTGGAGTGGGTAACATTATACTTGGGGGATAATAAAGCTAGTTTAATAGGGGTTGGTGTTATGAAGTACTGTGGTCAAAAAAATTCAGAAAATACATAGTAATGCACTTGGTGAGTCCTTTTTTATGCCTGTTAGAAGAATAGCTAGTATTTGGCTGATTATCATAATCTGCTTAAATGTCTGTTCCCTTTGCACATTGTTCATTGATCAATCATTTGATTTATCACGCCAGCTTGAGAATTATGGTGGAGTGTACCTGTATTAACCATACAGTCTGGGGTGAACTATAACAGGCCTTTCCGTTTGAAAGGCTTGCTAGCCAGCAAATTACATTTAAACAAGATGATGGAATGCGCTGAGGTCACAGTTTCTTTACCATACTATTAAGCGAGTGGTAAAAAGTTAATCTGTGCCTTGTCTGTTTGGCATTGTGGAGCAGTCACAAAGGGTGGAAAATGTCTGTTCTGTCTGTTGGAAAGTGACAGTGGTAGAGTGACCCTGTCGATCGACTCGCATAGGTAAGTTAGCTTCATACCATCTAAGCTTTGAAGTCCTTACACCGGATCACCATCATTATTGTCTTGGTAGCATCTGCCGGCTGTTGCAGGGGTTGCTGGGTCTGTAAAATTGATGCTGTCTGTGACTGAGCGATAAAGAGGCTGGGACTGTGTTGAACAGATGTCAGTTTTTGTTGGGGGCAGGGGATCTGTGGGGTTAATGGATCTATGGACCTCTCTCATGTTATGATTCTCAGCAAACAACCAACAACACCCCCAAACCCCATCTTCCCCCAGTGATGGTGCCACTCATTCTGTCCTGCAGATGGCATAGCATGGAGTTCCTCCTATGCAGTTTCTGTTTATACTGAAAAATAGCCCTGCTCTGCTCAACTATGATTGGACAACGTACATTTAGATTCATGCTTTTTAAGATATCATTGGCAAATTCCTGAAGACCAGGCTTGGAAGAATTATACGCTACGAAGGTTCTGCCCACATGGTGTCTTTTTTTTTTTACATGTGGGAAGTGAGCTGACGTACCCTGCTGTGTTAAAGCCTGTTTTCGGGGTATTAAATCATCACAGTGGAGTCGTGCTTCAGTGGCCGCCCAGTTCTTGCTATTCGCGACTCTTTCTGTGCTCTGTCTGGGTCCTTAGCAGTTGGGTGGATGGGTGACGATGATTGATGGGGCAGTCAGTCATGCTCATGGAATAATTTATGATACTGGTGTTTGTATCTTTGCTAGTGCTATCTCTCTGTGAACCTGAAAGATGTTTAAGCAGATCTAATATACTATGTCATCAGAAGTAGTGTACACACACTCACACACGAGTGCACACACACACACACACACACACACACACACTGACATCATCCCTCTGTGGTGTCATGGCTGAGTGTATTTGCTGAAGTGGTAGGGTGTACTGTATTGTAAAAGTGAACATTTTGGTTTTATGTTCTCTCGTCCCTTGAGGAATAAAAGGATCCTTTGGGAGCCAAAAGAATCTCGCTACATCCGGCTACTGGCCCAGTTCACACGCTCAGTTGTTCCGAACCTTTACTGCTAAAGTCCTGAACCAAGGACATGCCCATACACACACACACACACACACACACACACACACACACACACACACACATGCACCCATAAATTCCAAATTTCGGCAAATAAGTTCCAAACATGTAGATGAATGATTCTCAGCCATTTTTGCTCCTAGTGCTAATCTTGGACATGGGCAGTTAAGCAAGTGATGGAAGAGTTTGTGTCGGTGAAGTAGCTAATTTGCCAAGTTAATGGTTTGTTTTAAGAAAGCTTGGCACTTGCCCACATGTTTAAGAGCATTGAAATATGTGTAAATAACCTAAGACAGCATCTGCTGACCAGTGCAATAAATGCCAGTGGTATCTTCTCAATGTGCACAAGGAACCGTTTTATCGAGGCTGCCATGTTTGACGGTCAGGAATGGTTCATCCCTCATTGAACCACTGTCAGAAGGTACTCACCACTGCTGAGCTCACAGGCCTTGCTGCTGTAGAGATACTCCGACCGAATTATCTGGCAATCACGATTTGGCCCAGTCAAACTTGCTCAGGTCCCGTTTATTCTGCATCCAACAAGTTGATTGCAAGAACTGCCTGTTTGCTTACTGTTGAACATGTGTTTGCACTAAGTTCTGTCTGTTGATGTGAGATAATCAATCTTATTTGCTTTAACTGTGACTGGTAATGTTTTGGCTCGACCGTGTATGTTGGAACCATAAGCCCTAGTGATGGCAATCCACAAAGACAGCAAAGCACTTTCAGATAAATAGTCTGACTTCCTTTGGGGATTTGACGGAGCGCAATACTCTGAGACAGCCTACAACACAAACTTCTTTGAGTTGAAACAAGTTTTTGTGATGGACGATGAGGTATATATTGGTCTGCTGAGTATGTTGGGCATGACTTGTGCAGAAGCACGGCGTGGTCACAGGATATGTGGTCTCTGCCCCCTGCCTCCCCCCTGCTTTATGACTGGAGCTATTAAGTTCACAGATTCAGTGCTATTGGCAGTGGAGGAAATCTGTCTCTGGTGAAGAAAAACTTTTCATGAGTTCATTCCTTTTCGCTTAATACTCCTCTGTGGGTAGAAAAATGAGTGCTGACCAATGTCCTCAGAGGGAGTTTGTGAATAAACAGAGGCTCTGGCCTGTTCCCAAGTGTAGATCAGTGGTGGGTTGAAAGTGGTGATGCTTGTTCAGTGTGGGTTCATCTCTCTGTTAGTACACATGGGAGGAGAAACTGAAGTACATAAACCTCAATTAGTTTTCTAGCCTCATATTTCAGGTCAAATCTATCGACTTAAAAAAAAAAACATTTATCAAAAGGGTTAGACTATTTATTTTGTTGAACACAAAGTAACTTAATACAAAGTCATATTTTCTACATGCAAACATGCAAGATAAATACAGATTTTATGTCTCAAAAGACCTGTTTTGCCTATTTGTGTGTGTTGGATCCAGTGCATGCTTGTGTGTATCTGTGCCGAGTTTATTGAATGATCTGTGACTGACCTAGCCTTGTGCAGAGTGGTACAAAATACAATTAACTTTATTGGCTCTCAACATAAGTTGTTATAGTCATGTAATGGCAGTACTGACACTGGTATTAGGCAGCTGTGTGTGTGCGGACTGATGCAGTGATAGTTGATGGAGAGCTGTTGTGTTGGGTTTGAGTGTCACACGGGCTTGATGACATTTGACCTTGTGCAGCATGCTAGCCAGTGACAGCTTTTTAACTCCAGTGTTGAATGGGGAGCTCGGCAGTCAAAGAACAGCACGCTCACCTACCCAAAATCCCGCTGTAGGCTGACAGATTATTTGTGAGACTGAACAGGGAGAGCATGAGTGAAAAAGATGGCAGAAATGGAGTTTTGCATTCTGGCTAATGTAATAAACTTAGCTTGTCAGAATTGGGACTACCTTTCATCGCCCTCTGTGTTCAACTCAACTCAAACTTTATTTATGAAGCACATTTAAAACAAACAATGTTGACCAAAGTGTTGTACAGGTCAGTAAGGAAAAGGGAAATGCATTCCACACAAATACAATACAATAAAATGCCATTCAAACAAACAGTGCAATACAGGAATTAAAAGTTATAGGGAGTCCAGCTCAAACTGAATTAAAAGCTTTGGGGAAAAAAGGTGAGTCTTCATGGAAGACTTGAAAATCTTCAGGTTCTGGGCAGAACTAATGTGCACGATAAAAAGAGGCTCATATCAGATGAATACTGGCCTTCATTTGACAGCCTCATCGTGATACGACGTGGACATATTGTTATAGATCCTGTCTGTCTGCCCATACAAGTGGGGGCAAGTTTTCTCTCAAAGCATTTTACCCAGATGAATTAAATTTTGTGTGTATGCTACTAGCTGTGACCTCGATCGAGTTCGATAACGATATTCCATGCTCAGGATGACAATGCCGTCTTTTTCTATTTGGATCCTGGAACCTATTCAGTCTTGCTTAAAAACCGTGTGGCTCGGTTGCCATGGAGACACGCGTTGCCCGTTCTTCTGTTTATGCGCTGCTCCAGTGTACCTCTGTTAGCATGCTTCTCCCTGATCATTAAAGATGTATTTACTCAAAAATTTTTATCTCGCCTGGTTCAAGCGACTGTGCCTATTTTTACAGGCACTCAATAAACAAGAATATTGTGTAGACTGAGATGAGTGTAATAACTGGTTAGGAGGGAAATGAAATTCATGGGGAATGGTGTTGATCTCTGAAGGTCTCAGTGCAGCCATACTGGCCATGCTGTGAGAGCGAATGATTACCAGTCAGGATAGCGATGCTGGGATGTTTTTTGGTGTTGGTAGTGTTTTTGCTTTCAGTTGGTCTGTGTGTAAGTCATCGGGGCAAACGTAAACAAGACTGGTCTGAAATTACTGAATTGCTATGAAAGATTTGTTCAGTATATTTTGGGATGTTAGTGTGTCTGTCTGTGTTTCTTATTTGTGGACAATTCTAGTAAACACAGTAGCATGGCAGCCTTTTTAGATGCAGTCACAAAACATTACAGGTGAGTATTTGGGTTAGAAAGGAAGTCTGAGTTCAAAGATGAGTGTGCGAATACACACTCACTGAACAGAATGTGATTGGAGTATGCACTCACTGAACGTGTTATAATGAACTACTGTACAAAAAGCAATATTAGCATCGCTGTAGCGGCTAGTGCGATCCCAGATGGTCTCTTGTTACGTTTTGCTTTTGAATTTGGGAGAGTGAGTTTAGGGGTCCAGTTAGGTGGTGGGAGATGCAGGATGCCAGAGTGTGAGTGGGGAAGAGAGGCTGGAGCCTGTCAGTGATTGGCTGGTGCCGGATGATGTCAGAGTTTATGTTGGGAGGGTGGAGTTGAAGCTGACCGTGATTGGCAGGTTACAGGCAGGTGGGGGGTGTCTCATGAGTGGGGCATCAGATTTGTTTGTAATTACCAGCTGCTGAAGAATATAACACTTATATAATGCTACGGTGTCCCCACTGAATCATCCATGATTGCTAAAGGTTGAATATAGACTGAATATTTAGCCTTAGAAAGCTGGACTGGAATTACCCATGTCATGGTTTTGCCCCCGCCGGCAGGAGACAACAACCCAACGGGCACTGGGACCATGTATCCAAAAGGAGGAGTAGGGACTCAAACGCACAGGCTGAGTAAAAATATATCAAAAGACTTTTAATGAAACACAAACGAGGGGAGCAGCGGCACAAAAACAACAGGGCTGAATGCACAGAATGCAGCTGCACTGTCAAATTGGCAGTGCAGCTCTTAAATACTATTCACTTCACCTCCACCTCAACGAGCAACAGGTGCGGCTCGTTGAAGTGGAGGCGAAGACAGCAGGAGGGGGAGGGACTGCAGGGCAGAACCATCACAGCCCATCCTTCCTGTAAACCAATGAGAGTTGGGATATTGCTTTGTTTAATTATGTCCGGTTGCTTTAAATAGCAATATGAGGCAACGTTGGTCCTTTATTCAGCCTTGTATTCCCGGAGGTACTCTTATCACATCTTTTGTGCTCACAGTTCTGAATGTTGCTCCGCAGGGAGCTCTGCCGATTTGCCAAATCAGCGCGTGTTTCTCTAATCACACCGAGGACCAGCAGAGCAGAATGATCTCTGATCCTCTGACTCTGTGCAGGTTTTTGCTTTTTTGTCTCTGTGGCTATAACATGGGGCGGTGTTGCCTCAGTGTTTCTGTGTTGTATTTTTTATTTCTTTATTAATGGGAGCCGTTCACTGGGGAGGTTTCCCACTTGGCTGCAGTATGGAGGAGGCGGAAAACTGGTTTCGTTTGGGCAATTGTGTGTCTGTATCTGTGAGTACGAGAGATCGAAGGAGGGAAATGCGGGGACAGGGGCAAACTTTATTTACAGACCTGCAACCTGAGCCCAATACGACTCAACAATTACATGAACAGAATTGGCTGCTGCAGTGATCCTCTGTCCTTAGTCTCATGTTACAGGATAAAGAGATCAAATGCAGATGCCGTGGTACTTCTGTCACCCACAGACCAGGGTCAGAGCTGGCGTCAGATTTTCTGGAAAAATGCAATAAGACCTGGGCTCAGGTGGGACAAATGAAGAACTGGCAGATAACGAAGGAGATCCAGGTCTGGTGAAATGTTCATAACTTCATATTTGGACAGTCAAAGAAAAGAAAAGAACATCACACACAACTTTATAGAGCTGGTGTTTTGGAATTGGCAGGTAATGAAATGAAAGAGGAAGAACTCAGTTAATTATGCTCACAAGAGGAAGATTTCCTCGCCAAACCTGAGAAACCTATAGAAGTCACTGAAATACTGAAAGAAAACTTTTTCAAAATTGATAAACAATTCAGCAAACTTTCTAACCCTGACAAGTCCTCCTCTGAGAAAAAAAAAATTCAGTGCAAATAGCCTGGTGCAATATGTAGATGGAGTAACAGAACTGACTCCCTAACCCTCACCCATCACGTCTGGGTTATAATTGTATCGTGCTTCTGTAATACACATTACTATTACTCTAAATCATCAGTATTACTCTAAATCATCATAAGGCCCCCTTGAGCAAGGCCCTTAACCCATGGACAAATCTGGAAATGAGTCAAAATTATCTCACATCAGTGGTAGAATTTATTTTTTAAAGAAAAAAGGTAGTAGAATTTAGTGTTTAACTCCAAACACAAGATTGCAATGCCTGGTAAGATTTTGCTTTTGCAGTGTGGGTTTTTTTTAATCTACCCGCAAGCTAATGCCAAGACTGAAAAGCAAAGATATTTGTCTCGAATCAGTGCAATTGAAATAAACGTAGCCTTTCATTCCGTCTCTGACAGGCATAACCCATATTCACTGGCTTTTCTCAACTATTTTAGTGACCTCTTCTACAAAAATGAGCCCCCAACTCAGTCCATTTCTGAGAAGTTTTATTGTTATGACAGAGAAGAGTGACTTTCCAAGGCAGAGGTGGCAAGCAAACAGCAGAAAATGGCTGTATAATTGCACACTTGAAACCCCTGGCAACCATCATTACTACTTGCTTGCCTAACTATAGCATGCTAATAGTGTAATATATGAATACATCAGGCAGAAGGTGCTTGCTTTTGTTTTTCCTCTGTGATGGCATCTCTCTCTCCCTGTCTGTGTTTGTGTGTTGGATGTTTGCCGGGGTCCTTTGCAGGTCATGAGAAGTTAGTGTTGAAATGCGTTTGTGTGTCACATGGGAGGCAATGAGATGGGGAATGGATGACAGGAAACAGCTTTGATTCATCATTACTGACAGGCTAGCTCTCTGCAGCCGGGCTCGGTCATTACAGTAGTGTGTGCTTATTACAGTCTGGGTTGGTCATTACAATGAAACTAGCCTTGCTAACCTTCCACATGTCTGCCATCTTTCTGTAGCAGGCCTATCCTGTATGTATTATTGAAAACTGAATTTGGTCTCGTCTTCATGAGAGGGTACGTAAGAGGTTTTTTCTATATGTCTCTAAATGTGTGGCACATTTGCCTAGTCGTAAGCTTTGGGATATCGTCCTCACTGAATGAGACAGCTGGGAAGAGTGAAGTGTTTGTTAAGCATGACTTAAAACACAAAGCATCACAGAATCTGTGTTGGAATTTCTTTCAAGATCTGTTTTTCCCCCCCGTATCTTCAAAGAGGTACCTTTTTTTAACTTTTCCTGTCATTTTTTTAAAATAGTCAAGCAGATTTAATGCACCTAAAGCTTCTGAAGGGGCTTGTATTTGTGAGAGATGTGTGTATGCGTGTGGCTGGATTTTATTTGAAGCATAGAGAGAGGACAATCCTTACACAGAGAGTATGACACATTACACATTTGTGCCGCAGAAGGTTTGCTGTGTGGGCCAAGCAACAGTAGTGACTGATTAGCCAAGGTCAGAGGTATGGTTAGAATAAGGGATAGGTTAAGGTTAGGGAAGGGTTTGGGTTAAGGTTAGAATTAGGGTTAGGTTAATGTTAGGGTAAGGGTTTGGGTTCAGGTTAGAATTAGGGATAGGTTAAGGTTAGGGTAAGGGTTTGGGTTAGGGTTAGAATTAGGGTTAGGTTAATGTTAGGGTAAGGGTTTGGGTTCAGGTTAGAATTAGGGATAGGTTAAGGTTAGGGTAAGGGTTTGGGTTAAGGTTAGAATTAGGGTTAGGTTAATGTTAGGGTAAGGGTTTGGGTTAGGGTTAGAATTAGGGATAGGTTAAGGTTAGGGTAAGGGTTAGGGTTAAGGTTAGAATTAGGAATAGGTTAAAGTTAGGATAAGGGTTTGAATTAGGCATAAATTACTTATTGTTAAGATTAGGGAAAGGCTGTCGAGACAGAAAGAATGAATGGAAGTCAGTGTAATGTCCTCACAAAGATATTAGTACAAGGATGTATGCGTGTGCATGCATGTGTGTTTGTGTATGTGTGCGCATGTGCTTGTATGTGTGTGTGTGTGCGCGCGCGTGCATGTGTGTGTGTGTGTGTGTGTGTGTGTGTGCGCGCGTGGATGCGTGTGTGTGTGTGTGTGTGTGTGTGTGTGTGTGTGTGTGTGTGTGTGTTTGCATGTGTGAGTGCTTAGTGCACTCGTCTGTACTTTTATATCACATGTAATGCCAGTTCTTGACTTGGGGTTTCTGTAATACACATCATTGAAGTGGTTGTAAGAAGCCCATAGGCACTGAATCAGTGTGTGTTTATGTACAGTATGCGAGAGAGCAGGTTGTGTGAGTATGCTCATGCACAGGGCTGCAGAAGGTAAGGTTTCAGAGCTGAGGCGTTTGAGGGAGGCGGTCGGGTGGTTTGTGAAGATAAGCTTGTCTGTGGTCAGTAGTCAGGGCCTCAGCACAAAACTGTCCTTCTGCTGCCTCTGCAGGCAACCAGAGTTAATGACCTCCCTCCGCTGATAACTTACAACGGCCACCGAAACACTGTATCAGAGAGGGAGCGAGAGCGAGTGTGTGTGTGTGTGTGTGTGTGTGTGTGTGAGAATGCGAGAGAGAGAGATGTGTGTGAGTGTGTGCTTGCGTGCGTGTGTGTGTGTGTGTGTGTGAGAGAGAGAGAGAGAGAGAGGAAGAGTGTGTGTACATGTGTGAGAGAGAGGAAAAGAGTCTGTGTGCGTGAGAGAGTGAAAGAGAGAGGTGTGTGTGTGTGTGTGTGTGTTTGTGCTTGCGTTTGTGTGTGTGAGAAAAACGAGATGGAGAGAGGTGTGCGTGCGCACATGCGCGTGAGAGAGAGAGAGTGTGTGTGTGTGTGTGTGTGTTTGTGCGTGTGTTTGCGTGTGTGTAAGAAAACGAGAGATGGAGAGAGATGTGCGTGCGCAGAGAGAGAGAGAGAGAGAGAGAGTGTGTGTGTGTGTGTGAGAGGGGGATTGTGAGCCCAGGTTGTTCCATATTCACACGCCCTGCACTCACAGATATTTCTCTCGCTCCTTTGCCTGGTTGTTTGATCTTTTGATATTTGCTTGATTTTAACAGAATGCATTTTCCATGTTCTCTCTCTGTTTCCTTTACTGCCTCTGCTGTCATTTTTATGGAGCGTCAGCATTATTCACACTGCAGCTGAACCAGGCTCAAGCTGAATGCTGTAACATCGAGCACACGCTCAAATACTTTCGCTTTCCATGTGTGATTCAAAGGCATGGTCGCATGGCATGATCACAGTCATGCCATCAGTAATAGTAATAATAATAAAAAAATTATGTTCAGTGACAGCAATAACAATGACGTCCAACTTATGAGGTCTCTTTACTCAATATGTATCAGAGCTCAGCGTACTGGGCGAAATGGGGAAAAAGAACTTAAAATTCAGGTTCTGAAAATACAGTCAAGAAAATCCTCTATCGAATTTCATTATGATCTCCAGATTTTGCTAATAAGCGAAACTTTTTTTCAGCCAGGAGTTACAACTCCAAGACAGAAAAGGTTGAAGTGGTATATTACATTAAAACGTAAACTGAAAGCAGTGATTTATAAATCATCTTTGATTTGTATCATGTTGAAAACAATACAACATCACATTATTTGATGTTTCACTGCATGAATTGTATTAATTTCTCAAAATGAACACATTTCATTTTTGATTCTTGCGAGATTTTTAAAGAAGTTGGAATTGTAAAATGCTTACCACTTTTTAATGTTGCCATTTCCTTTCTCAACACTAAATAAACATTTAGGGACTGAAGACACGAAGTAATTGGGTCACCTTTTTCTGCAACAAGTCTTAAAATGTGCAGCAGCACAGTCTTTTTTGTCACATTTTGCATTTCAAAACATTTTGGGGGACTGCAGACAGGCCAGTCCAGCACACGCGCCCTCTTCTTATGCAGTGCTGAGGGTCAGAATGCTTTTGCGTTTGCTTGTTGAATTAAGAGCATCTGGTCTGAAGGCAACTAACTAAATGCTGTCCAGGTTTTTGACACAACCCAAAAAAAAAACTTGTTGCTGGTAACAGACCTTTGAGCACTAATGTGTCCATTGCTTCCAAAAAAGACCTGGAATATTGATTTGTCTGACCACAATACACATTTCCACTTTGTTAAGGTCCATCATACATTTCCAAGCCTAAAGAAGGTAATGGTTCTGGGCAGAGTTAATATTTTGCTTCCTTTTTGCGCATTGAAGTTACATCTGACATTTGTACATGTACTGTTCCGACATATTGGAGTGCTTGACAAAGGTTTACCTGAGTAATCCTGGGCCTATGTGGTTACACAGAGATAAATGACGGCTCTGGGTCTTGTGCCGTCTAAGTGATAGAAGATCATGGTTAATCAGCTTAGCTTGGGCCCTAGCCCTCTACACACACGTTCCTCCAGACTCCTTGAATCATTTAATGATGTTATGCTCTGTGGATGGTGAAATATCCAAATCCCTTCCTATATATTTTTATTGAGGTTAAACCTTTCAGTGTTTTTCTCATGTATTTGTGGGCCAATCTTTGCTCCTGAAGAACTGGCCTTTCCTGGATGCTGCTTTTGTACCAAATCATGATTACAATCACATGCTGACATGAGCAGCTTTATATTATGACATTATTAAAATTTTTTACCTCATTACTCATCCTAAACTCCCACAGGCCCAACTCTTTTTTGGAATGTGCTGCCAGCCTGAATTGCAGGAGTGGTTGTATATTTACAAATAAAATTTAGTTAACCAGATAATGCATGCAATATATTGTCTTCCTAGTGTCTCCAGTGAAATAAAAGTCAAAATGAATTTATGAAAACACTGCTATCTGTTTTATATGGGCATTTTCCATACTGTCCCCTCTTTTTCCCTGAGTTAGGTTTTGTAGAAATGATTGATTAACCCTAAATGCAGCTATTGTTGGTCAATGATGAGATACATATATCAAAATCAAAGCCGTTGAAAACCTGCAGGGGAGCTCTTTTAAACCAGTCGCCACATGATATGTTTTCAACAGGGCAAGAAAATTAAATGTATAATTTTCTTTTTTGAATTATGTCAGCACTCTAAGGGTAACTTGGCTGACTTTAACTGTCAGACACTTGGCCTGTCCACCGCTGGGTACTCTGTGGTACAGTATTTTTCTCTCTCTCGGAAGCTTTGATATTTCCCCTGCTTTGATTGTCTGTGGATGGCTGTTTTGATTCCCACATCCCAGTATTCATGAGAATTTTTTGCATGGCAGTATAATTTGATTTTATGCAAATGATGGTTAGCTGTGCTGGTCTGTAACAGGTTTATTCTGGCAATTACTGGGGGGCGTTTCACGGCTGAGTCGAGTTGTTGGGAATGAGGTGCCTCATATTATCCCAGCAGTTGATTTTAGATGCATCCACAATTTTTTTTTTTTTTTTTTTGTAAATTTGGCATCTCCAGTCCCACCCGAATCTGGAATGCCCAATTCGAGAACTATGTACCAGGCTTGGTCATATTCGACCCCTTGTTGCCGGCTCAGGAGAGGGAGACAGATCACAACTCTCCTCCGAAGCACGCGCCTGTCAGCCCCTGCATCTTTACACTCATTGGTCAAAACTTTCGCAAGTTCAGAACGAGGACGGAGGATACCCAAACATGAGCAAGCTTAGAATATCACTGATGAAGGCCCGGCTGGCCAACAACAAGGAAGGCAACTATATTTTAATAACCCTTCCTGGCAGTCCCTTCCCAATTTGCATACCCGCAGCGCTATAGCCAATCGTGCGCTGCCTGGAAAAAGCTGCCGACCACTGCCGGCTGGTACGACCGGGGATTGAACCCGCGCCGTGGTAGTCACTACTGCTCCACGAATGCGGCACCTTAACCGGGTGAGGTAACCCGGCAGCCCCGATGCATCCACAATTTTACATCAATCGACATCAGCATCATTCTGCCCTGCATTCTTTCACCTGCTTAAAAATTATTTTGCCTGTATATGGGATTTCTCTTGGATGCTTATTCCATCAATTGCTGACTTGCTGGTTGTGGGGATTCCCATACTGCCCTTTCATGTTGAGCAATGGGCACATTTTTGAAAAAAATGTATTTTGCATCCCTGTTTTCTATGATTTTTGTTACATAAGTTGGACAAACTTTGTCTTTGAGAGCATAAGTAGCCAGATCTCTGATTTTTGAGGCATTTTTAGTCCGTTGTAATCCGAATTTAACACATGTCTAAAGGCTGTGTTATCTACAGTGAAGAGATTTCAACTTTCTGACTCTTGGACTTTTTGACAGGCCCAGTTCCAGTTCTCCAGATCCGATTCTGCAGAAGTTCTGGGGTTCTGGTGACGGCAGCCCCATTCTGCTTCATTTTAAATTTCTATAATTTTTAGGTTGATGCCAGAGGCTGTAGACTGTTGCTGTAGCACTTAAAAGTGAAAAATATGAATTAATATCATGTAAACACTGAGAGGTTGAACTTTCGCAGTGGATTGAACTCCTGCTGACCCTATCTCCTGCCCCATCGCTTGAGTGTTGAGTAATGCAGTTGGCCTCTTGCCCTACAGCTCTTCAGTTATTGCACAGTGAAACACTTAATTTTACTTCATCCCCAGCAGTTCTTCGAAATTTGGTACAAGCAAAACACCACCCCGAGAAGGCACATAACATTTGCAAGTTTAATTATTCATATACGTTGTCTTCAATTTTGCATCTTTTCTTTCAAGTTTAAAGGTTATTTTTCACAGTTTCAAATATTTAAAATATTTTTGGATGAGTTTTAGCCCTGCTCTGGTGTGGGGGCGGGGTCAAGATGGGGGCGTAGCTTCTCTTGACTCACAGTTTTTGACAGCTCACATCCACTCCCCAAGGGCTGCATGGAAGAATTTGGTCGAAGCTCGTCATTTCCAACAAATCAGTCTAATTTTCAACCCAGTTGTACTAATCTTATATAGAAAAAAGAATGTGTGGTTTTTGCTTGAACCAGATTTAATACTTCTTTTTTCATGGAGGTGAAATTTGACTTGACCTAAACATCTTACTCAAATCTGACCCTCAAACCCAAATCTGCCCTTGGCTTTTTTCCTCCCAGGTAATGAACTAAACCATTAGTGCACCAGATTGGCCAGGTTGCCTTCAGATCTGACTCCCAGGTTAAGACAGGGTGGAAAACTAACAGTTCTCTGTCCACAAGCTATCTCTTCCCATGAAGCAAGCAATCATTAGGTTGTAAAACAAAAGCAAACCATCAGAGAGATATAAAAACATTAGGTATGGCAAAGTCAAATATTTGGTACATTCTTAAAAAGAAATAATGCACTTGTGAGCTCAGGAACACCAAAAGGTCAAGGAGACCACAGATCAGCCTGGGAGATCACTGTGGTGGATGAGAGAGGAATTCTCTCCATGGTGAAGTACTCCTTCAAGGAGGTTGGCACATCTATGTTGAAGTCAATGATCAAAGGAAGACTTCAGAGTTAATTCTGAGGGTTTATCACGAGATGTATACCAAGCCCCAGAACCAGGAAGACAAGATACAAGTTTCCCCATAAATACCACAAAAAAAACTGAAAATATAAGACGTAACCATAAAACTACACAGTTCTGGAACAACATCCTATGGATGCACTATGAGAAAAAAAGATAACATTTTATCAGAATTATGAGAAGAGAAGAGTACGAGGAAGGGAAGGAACTGCTCATGATCCAAAGCATCATACCTCATCTGTGAAGGATGGTTGTGGAAGTGTTATGGCATGTGTATGCGTCACTTCCAATGGAACCAATTCCATTGTGTTTATTTATGATGTGACCTCTGACCAAAGCTGGAGGATAAATTCTGAATTGAATAGGGCTGTACTGTCTGCTCAGATTCAGCCAAATGCTTCAAAACTCGTGGATGGTGCCTCGTGGTGCTGATAGAGGCTGATTCAAAGCATAATGCACAAGGAGCCCTAGACTTTTGTAAGGCAAAGATGAGGAATGTTCTGCAATGGCCAAGTCAGTCATCTGACCAATCCCAACTGAAGATGCATTTCAATTAGCAAAGGAAAAACTAAAGGCAAAACACCCCAAGAACAAGCATTAACTGAAAATGGTTGCAGTGAAGGCCTGACAGATCCTGACCAGGAAAGAAATCCGGCGTCTGGTGAGGTCTTCGTCTATGCTGTCTGGAATTCAAGGAAAGGATTTGGAACCAGGACTAGAATTTCATTCTTTTAGCAGCACAAAGGCTGCATGCCCAGGCTCCAAGGCCACAAAGTAAATCACAATGATTATGAGTCCATGGAAATGATAAATGTAACTGAAGCGCAAGTATGATTTTGTTTTTAATGTATCCTGTATGCGCCAGTGCCATGTGCCAGAATTAAAAACAATGTATAGTTCAATAAATAATTTGATATTTCATATTTGGATCATTCAGTACAAAGACTGTAAGCATAAAAAACAGCCGCACAAAGAGTTGCTAGCTGCTGCTACTCTGAACTATGAAAATCAAGTTAGGGCTGGGCCTGAAAATTAGTGTTAAACTTTTTTTCCGAGCAATAGTTTCGAAACACCGCAGTAGTCACCCAGAAACGCTATAGCGCCCACCCCATAGAGTCTGGTAACTGTCTAGAAACACCCTAGCAACCACCTAAAACACCCTGGTAACCATTATGAAATACCCTTGCAAACATGTAGAAATGTCATAGCAATCACCTAAAAACACCATTGCAACTAAGAAACTATTTACAAACACCTCAGCAACCACCCTGCGTGCCATTGCAACCACCTAAAAACATCCCAGCAGGCATTAATAACTGCACTAGCAACCATCCAGAAACACCCTAGTAACCACCCTGCACACTCCGCCAACCAGCAACCACCCTGTACATCCTAGCAACCATCTTGAAACACTTAAGCAAGCACCCAGAAACACCATAGCTACCTCCCTTTACACAAGTGTTTCCCAACCCTGCTCCTGGAGTGCCCGTGCCCTGCACTTGTTAGATGTATCTATGATGTGACTCAACCAGATTAGCTCATCAAGTACTCCACTTGTGAACTGATCAGCTTGATCAGATGTGCTAACTCAGGCAGACATCGAAAACAAGCTGGGCAGGGGTACTCCAGGAGTAGGGTTGAAAACACTATTGTACACCCTAACAACCACCTATAAACACCTTCGCAACCATTTAGAAACACCCTAGCAACAACCCAGAAACACCATATCAACCATCATGCACATCCTAGCAACCAGAAAAAAGCATCCTAGCAACCACCCAATAAGCCCTAGCAACCATTTAGAAACACCGAATCAACCATCCTCTACAACCTTAGCAACAACCTAAAAGCACCCGAGAAACCATCCTGCACACCCTAGCAACCATTTGTCAAAACCTGAGCTACCACTTAGAAACACCATAATAACCACTGTGCACACCTTAGTAACCACCTAAAAACACCCTAGCAACTACCCCATGAACCCTAGCAACAATTTAGAAAGACCCTAGCGACCAGCCTGTGCATCCTAGCAACTACTTAAAAACACCTTGGCATCCAATCTCGAAACCTTAGCAACCATTTAGATATTCCCTAACAACTACCCTCCACACCCTAGCAACCACCTACCAACACCATGTCAACCTCTCAGTACCCACCTAGAAATATCCTCGCAACCACCTTGAAACACCCTAGATATCCATCAACCTTTCAATAGCCAGCAATTTGGTCGTGGAGTTTAGCTCGCAGCTTACACAATATTTGCTTGCCTTTGTCCTTTCCCACATTTCCAACTCTTCTTTCAAATATTCTGGTAATCACTCAACTTTTTTGAATCCTATTAAAACTATTCAAATTTGCTTAATTATTCTAAAATTCAAGCCAGCAATGCAGTTTATCGTCATCCTTCAATAAAAAGAATACAGTTTTGCTCCAAGCAAAGTTACATTGCATGTAGTTTTATTCATACCTTTGCCACCTCTTTATCTTGTTCATAAAAAGGAGATTCAGTCTAGCATCAGCCTTTCAACAGACAGCATTGCATTCTTTAGTGGCCTCTGTAATGCTTCTGTTGAAGTTAATTGTTCATAATGGCGATAACTGCTCAGGACGAGCAACTGTATGGAACAAACCACTAATAACCCCCCCCCACCCCCCACCCCATTATTGATTCCAGTCCTGTGTTTCTGTGTTTTTCCTGTTGAAACATCAAATGCGCTAAAGTGGGCTGGTAGTGAGCTGTAATTCAATTCCCTCTCATCTAATGTGCGGAGAGCTTTGTTTGATTTAATCCGCCGACAGAGATTTACGTCTCCCGCTCTAGAATCAATGAATTTTCAACAGTGACCACATTTACATGCACAATGTGGTCCGATTTTTGCCCTTATTCTGAAAAAGACGATATTTCTATCTTGCCGTGCGTTCTCTCACTAAAATAGGATTCTTTTCAAGTTTTCCTCTGGAGGCTGACCTGTTTGACTGTGCAAATACAGCTTCTGTCTTGCATTCCCTCAGCCTCATTCTTGAGAAGTTTGGCATTGCGACGCTTGCACCTTTTGCTATCTGTGTCTTTCATTATGTTTAAAAGAAGGGTGTTTATCTTTCCGACTAGAAATATTTCAAATGTAAACATGTCCAAAGAATGCTCCTAAAAACCTGAATAATATCAGTATATCTCACGTCTCAACAGTAAAATGCTGCGTTTCAATGTTGTTATATTCAGAATAGCAGTGGAAAATTAGTGTACATATTACCATAGTAACTAGTGCTTTTGACCTTAAAGTCAGACCAAAAAAAAGAAAATAATGGTAATAATAATCTTGTGGGAAAATGCCTTTGTTTTATCATGTGACCTAAGCCAAATCATCCACCTTTGACCTCAGGCGATGCCTGTAACTGGACTTGATCTTGATTGACTTGATTTGATATGACTCCAGTTGATCAGATTATGAGTCTAATGTGCCTGCATTCTCTTCCCAGTGGCACACAACACAAACCGCACTGCACTTGTGCATCTGGATAAGACTTTTGATGAATGGGATGGCATTGTCCAGAGGAGATAATTACTGCAGCAGAACACACTTTGTAGTCACTGCGTTTCAAACCTAGACCAGGGACAGTCTCCAGTAATTAGACTTTGGGCTGTTTTTCCCTTCGTGTGCGTGCATGTATGTGTGCTCAAATGGGTGTGTGTGCGTGTCTGTGTATCTGTAGGTGACTATGTATATTTGTGGTTGTGTATAGGCTTGTGCAGATGCAAGCGTGTGTGTGGGTGTGTGTATGTCTATTGGTTTGTGAGTGTGTGTGTACGTGTGGGTGTGTATATGTCTGTGGGTTTGTGAATGTGTATTTGTGTGGATGTGTGCGTGTGAGGATGTGTGAGGCATTGTGTATTTGGATGTGTGTGTGTGTGTGTGTGTGTGTGTAGTTGTGTATGTCTGTGGGTGGGTTTTTGAGTGTGTGTGTGTGGGTGCTTGTATGTCTGTGGGTGGGTTTGTTAGTGTGTGTTCATGTGCAGATTTGTGTGTGCCACAGTTATGTACCTCTGCC